>JARLTB010000029.1:19232500-19912500 GCA_030141615.1 Unio pictorum | reverse complement strand
TGTAAAAATATGTCCCTCTGTGCAGTTCCTGTATGCAGAATATTATTTCTGATATAAATTACATTATTATTTCTTTCTTAGAACAATTTATAATTCATCATCAAGTGTACAATTGAAAACTAGAATTACATCTTTAATACAAGTTCATTATTTTGTAATATGTTATGATGTGCAGACTTTCTCACTTTCGCATAGAAGTTGTATGGAAAACTGCACGCATTCTTACTCTTTATCCACTCTATCAACGATCGACTGATTATGTTATTGCACCGTATAGCTTCTGCAGAATTTTTACGCAGAGAGCATAGATTACTTCAGCATGTTCAATGTATCCCCCTGCGGTTACTAGGTTGTAGAATATACCAGACAATGTGAGAATTAAGTGGATATATATACTGTTTTGCGTGTCGTGTTAGGTTCGCGGTATTTAAGCTTTCAGATGGAACTTACTACCTATGCCTAAATGTATTGTAGGCGAGTGGTCGGAATATGCTCGGTCTTGATAAATATACTGGTCACGTCTTGTCAATGCGTTTCTCACGGTCTATCTAATTTATCCGTTGCATCTCGCTTGATACCACCGTTGTTCAATAATTTTCTCATTATTATCCACTCCGAAGATTTTCTAGAAAACGATAGCTTAATGCGTCAATCAGAAGGTATCTTTACCTGATGAGTATACCACCTCTGTAGCCATTACAGTTAAACAGTGTCTCATTGGTGTACTCTTACGTGGGTGGATTAGCCAGGGTGAAAATATAAAACTAAATATGAAAGAAAACAAAAGAAAAACTCCAACTGAAACTTTTAACTAATTCGGTTGAAGAACAATATGACGTTGAATCAGTCACACGCTTCATGGTCATTTCGTGAAAAGAGTTGATTAAACGGATCAAAGGAATGATTATGTAGGGCTTCAATAAAGTTCGACGCATGCATGTCATATGTGGCACACAATTGCAGGACACCCGTGCCATCATACGCATCAACACTACATAAGGTACCAAAAGGTGTCAGATGACAGAAAGATAGTTGAATCTTGATTCTCTCTACATGGGCCATCTTCCCAACGCTTGTAAAGACTTGTCCAATTGACAACCATAGATGCACACACCCAAACAGATGTACCCGATAGGGCAGCAGCTACAACTATTTCATGCTACAAAGCACAAAGAAGCAGACTGACACCTTATTACCTAAATTTCCAAGCCGTAAAACGAGACAACAACAAAACGTATGAAAGGGATCAGATGAGAACAAAAAGCTGCACATATGTTTTGGCTACTTCGAGAACATACATGCAGAAGGAACAATTCCATGTACTAAGATAGCTCTAGGACTATAACCAAAATATTTAATCGCTTACTTCCTCCAGATAAATAAGCACTTAGGTTTACACAGCGAAAGGTCAAATATAATTACATCACCTCTCCTGTAAATTCATAATGAAGAAAACCTTCATACAAGTGAAAGGTTGAGGACTGAACATTATTCTTCACATTTTAGGTCAACATGACCCTGCAATACTATGCCTGCAGAAATAATTTCTAAACGATGCACTTATAAATTATTCCTTATTTCATACCTACTTTAAAAATGTTGATAAGGCATGAGGGCCTCAGGAGAATATTTTTTGTTGTGAACAAAAAGGTCCTGAATTGCGTTATTCCCTTAAAAACAAATGCGCAAGCCATTGCTATACGTGATACTGTACACCACGTGATTAACTTTCGTTCCATATCTATGCTACCAAACACCAAACTATTACCAAACGAATTAGACAACCTTCTTCAACAACAGACAGCCCAATTTGTTCTACTCGGTGGATTTTAATAACGACATCTCATTATGGGGATCAAATCGGCAACGAAGGCAAAAGGGTAGCAGGTACCATTTCTAGACTCCAACTGTGTCGATATAACAACAAATCACCGATACATTTACATCCAAGAACGATTCACGTGAATCGATTTTACAATTTGTTCTCTTACGCTGATTTTCAATTATAATTGGAAGGGTGCGGATGAAATTTACAGCAGTGACCACGTTCCAGTACAGCAGTGACCACGTTCCAGATCCACTTCAGTTTCCAGTTCATCTTAAGAACACTAAAGATACAAGCTATGAAGCAACTCAAGAATGAAATTTGGAGAGGACCAACTGGGTAGAGTTTCAAATACTTTGTAAAACTAGGCTTACCAGTGATAACGTTTTAACTGTTAATGACGTTATTCAACATTTTGCTGATCTTTTAAACGAGATTGCAGAATAATCCAATCCTTACAATTAAAATAAAACGTCATCATGGATAAATATGTTTCATCGTTAAACTCTAGTTTTGTATAACCAAAGTATGCGACACGATCCGCAAAATAAATTAGAATATAAAATGCAATTCTGTCCGACATCTAAACTTAAGCAATGTTAATTTCAGTTTCAAACATGACAAAGGAAATCTGCTTGTCAATCATTGCTCGAGCAATTCATCAGTCAGCTATTTATTCACAAGCCCGTTGAAGATTAAAAAGTCAAAACGAAGGGACACGATTGAAATTCAATTTCAATATGTAAGAAAACTATAATGAACTGTTTATTCCATTTGAGGCTTGAAAACATTCCTTTACGGTCCATGATCCACCCGCTGGTCCTGGCAAAACTTGTGAAACACTTATCAGAGCAATCATTAATACTTTGTTTGGAAAATTGCAATGGATCACTAGTAATGTTCCCAATATGTGGTACAAATCAACAGTAATACACATTCTCAAAGCAGATGCATAGATTTTACAAAATATCGTCCATTTGGTATGAAGGGCTGTGTGCAAACCAATAGAATAATTTAGCTATTCTCAGCCTATTTCGTGCTTGGAGACTATTAATGTAATACGATCATTATGAAATGGCTTTTGGTATGCCCGTATCGACAATGATCACCTAGTTAAATTGGAAACATTTATTTGTGATGCTTGTATCAAGAAGGAGCATTTGGAATGATTGGATTGATTGATTGATTGATTGAGTTTGTGAGTAATTAATTGGTTTGTTGGTTGATTGATTAAATATATGATTGATTGATCGATTGTATTTTAACGGTGCGCCTTACAATAGGTTATATATATATAATCGTTTATAAATATTAAAAGGTTTCATATCGACCAGCGTTAAAAAAACTAATTAGTTGCAAGTACAACGATAAAATAGAAATGGTACAATGTAAAGCGTCTCGATCAACGGGAGATATAACTGGTGCATGTTAATGGAGAGAGACGAAAAGATGTTGAAAATAAAGGACGGTATATACATTACATAAAAATGCTCTAGGTGATGGCATAAAAGTTGTAGCTTAAAATAAATGTTTACTTCATTTAGTAATTCTATAATACAGGTCATGTTTATTGTATCAAGAAAATTCAATCTTGTCATTGACATTGTAATACTGATCGCGCGTAGGTTGCAGATCGATACACTGTCATAAAGTGCTTAACAGTGAATGATTCATTGCAAGAAACGCAGTCTGTTGGGTCTTCGCCTTGTAGTATATGGGAGTCAGTTATATACGTATGACCCATTCGACTTCTTACAATGCCTTCCCCCTCCCTACGGATGATCCATCGTTGGTCGGCCTGATGGTGTGATGTTTGGTATTCACAGCATCACTTCTCTATGCCTGCCACTTCTGGCGTGTATACTTTTTAATACAAGGATTAGAATCAGTATATTCAAATCAGATGGCTCTTGGAATAGGGCCATTTGGCAACGCGATCTGCATTTGTATTACCTTTTATACCAATATGGCTTTGTACACAACATTGCACTATATTGTGGAAGGTATTCAGCTCAGTATTTATTAGAAGAAGATTGGTTAATAATGCGATCTCCAGTTTTATATTCTCTAGTGACTGAAGTATGGATAGCGAATTAAAGAAGATCACGCTTTCTACGTTTGTTTTCGATATATTGCAGAGCATGGTATGTTTCTTTAATTTTGGCTGAGATCAAGTGTTGTAGCATTTGTTTGCGAATCTTTAATGTTTTTTTTTTCAACTAACGAAGGCTGCGAAAGTCTTTTCTTCATCTTTTGACCCGTCAATATATATTAGTGCGTAGTTTCTACATTCAATGAAGAATTCATGATAACAGTTTTGGAAGCTAGAAGGTTTTCTCTGACATTTGTCTCCATCGTATAACTTAAAAAGTACATTTGGATGTTTAGGGAACCACAGATGTGTTTCGGAGACGAACGCTTTCTTAATTTTAGAAAGATCATGTTTGTAAAGTCATGTCTGTAAGCTATTCTCAAGAGTAAGTGAGTTATGCATTTAGCTTAGTTCCGAAGAAGGTGTCGTATGTGATTTGAAAAACAGTCGACAATGTAAGGTTCATTGGGCTTGATCTTAATTTGAGAGCATACTTGAGAGCGTGCTGTGCAGAAAGCATTTCTCTACGATAAGATAAACGTGGTTCGGTCGTTACAGCGAGACGGCTTTCACATGAGGATGTCTTAAACATTCCCAGAGCGTGTCGTAGTCCTTGGTGATAAATTGGATCAAGCATTTTAAAATATGACTTCCAAGCTGAACAATAAACAACGCAAACATAGTATAGTTTGGAGCGGATAAAATGTTTATATAAATTAAAGATGACATTATTTTTAGCACCCCAGCCGGTCTGCACTCCTACTTTAAATAGGTCTAAAGATTTCAAGCATGAAGCTTTTAAGTTCTTTATGTGTGGAGTAAATGTCATATATTACCTAAACACATTGTTTCCTCAAGAACTTGAATAGCTATTCCGTTCAGCGTGAGTTTAGGTTTATCATGATAGATTCCCAAACGAATGAAATGCATCCATACCACTTTTGATTTCAAGATTGTGCAACCGCTAGTACTGGCCCAAGTTTGAATCTTGTTCATAATGTGTTGTAGTCGTTTTTTAATTGTATGCATGTGCTTTGATCGATACCATAGACAATCATCAACGTATAACGGCCAATCCACATCGGGAGCCAAACTTAAAGATGCTATTGATTTTGATCTTGAAAAGCGTCTCTTTCTCGTGCATATCTGAGAAGGTAGAGTCCACTCGCATTTTGCATTCTCAATCAGAGTGAAACTTGGATATGACCTAGATCGTGCAAGTCATTTAGTTTCCCGTACTTCCATATTGTATTATAAGCTTTTCTAAAACTTAGAAAACAGCTTCTAAATGTTCCTTCTTGATAAATGCGTCGCAAATAAATGTTTCCAGTCAAACCAGAGGATCGTGGGTAATAAGACCATAAGGGAAGCAACTTTAGGAAAGAGATAATACTTTTTTAGTTTCCAAGTACCATACAAGCCCATATTTGATCATTCGGTTCATTGTTGTTTGCACACATGGCTTGTTGCATCTTCCCAATTCTTACATACATTACCAGTAATCTATAAATCTTTGTAGAGTTTCAAAAGAGATGTTAGTGATGATACTTGAAGGTATTTCAAGGACTGGTAATGTATTTCACCAGGCCCATAGGATGTGTCTTGGGTTTTGTCTAAAGTCTATATAAGCTGAAATAGCGAAAATAGTTGATTATAACATTCCGAGTTGTTGGATTCGAATCTTAAAAATGACTATTTATTTTGATTTCTTAATCATCGGAAGGCTTCTTATTAACTAGATGAGTAGCAAGATATATATAAACTGCAAGAATATTTGCTATGTCACGTTTTGAACTACAATTTGTTTTTCTTTAGTTTCACATGTCCGAGCAATTTTTTTCTTTTTCCATTTTTCTGTGGATTGTGTCCCAAGCTTGGTAATAGAAAAACAAGAGATTAAAGAAGAAATACATTTCTTCTATGATGCTGGTTTACTTTCTTTAGGTATTTAATTTCGGGCGTCGGACGATTGTTAATTGTTTCCAACGTTTGTCTGCATTGTCAAATGGCTTCTGAAATTCCTTAGTTACCCTAAGTTTGGTGAAGACTTGGGAATATATTATTCTGCAATATCTTTTAGAATGGACGTAAAATGGGGTTATTAACGTTTAATACTGTATCCTCATTAATTCTAGTTTAACGGTCTTTCAAACGTAGCGCAGTCGGCCTTCTTTAAATTCCACTCTGGAATTAAGTCTTCAATTGCAGTGTTAATATCTTCAGAAGGAGATTATGAAAAAAAAACACTCATTTAATGTCAGCAACGATCTTCCATTCTTAGTCCAAAAGCAGCGAAGGAGAACAAATTGTCAAATCTATTCAAGTGAATGTACCCGATCCCGGTTGTAAATATGTCAGTTATTTGGTGCGTTATCTTTCAAGTTTGTTTCCTTATGACATCTTACTCCAGGATCATGTTCCTTTAAAAGCAGGAGATTATCGTTGTAGTTGGATTTATGTCATTGACAGTTCCGTTGTATGATCGTGCTCTTCATAATAAGTGTAATTTTAAGATTATGCAGCTAGGTTAGAGCTTTCGCTAAAAAAATCTCTGTGCTTATTTCTCTGGAGTACGGATGTGTAATATCTATTGGTAAGTCTGGAATCACCTAGAGTACATAGAACATTTTCTTCTGCATCCATGCTCTCAATGTCCCAAAACCTGTTATTGAGTTCGCTGACTACTTCCTTGATATTTGCTTTGATTCATTGATGATGTTGTTGATGTGGTGTAAAATATGGAAACTGTTGTCGTCTATCTAGGAAAGGCCTATCATACAACATAGACGGAGGTGGAGTGGGGCTGGCATAACGAATGAACACGAATGTTCTGAAAAGCTATGTTCCCGCTATTATTTTCTCTCTGATTGGAATAAAGTAGAGATGGATGTTCCCTAGGGCAACATGTTGACTGTAATACTTTTCAGCATCATAATTAAAATCATTGTCAAGAGTTAGGCTCCTGGTGGGGATTGTTTCTTATGCTTTGATGAATTCTTATGTTATCGATCAAAGCAAATCATACAATTCCAAGGCAACCACAGCAAAATAGAAGCACTATTCAAAATTGGGTTAATCCAAAGGATTCAGGTTCTCAAGATTAAAGACTCTATGCATGCATTTCAGTCAGTTACGAAGAAATCATGATAAACATCAATTCAAGGGTATCAAGATTGATCCAATAATCATTTTAAATTACAATATCACTTATACCACCGTTGATATTAGGATGTATCCATATTTGTGTTGGGATGAGTTGGTACAATCAGGAGAATTATTATATAATTCTTTATCAACTGAAATAAATATATATATATATATATATATATATATATATATATATATATATATATATATATACACACATATAGATAGATATAAAAATAGATAGATAGATAGATAGATAGATAGATAGATAGATAGATAGATAGATAGATAGATAGATAGATAGATAGATAGATAGATTTATATATAGGAATCGAATTAAGACAAATATTAAAATCAACCATTTGAGTCCACATTTCGCATATATCTCTAACAACTAGTTTTCTTTGAATTTTCTCACTTACCCCGTTTTTAACATGCTTATACAAATATATTTTAGATCCTTAAGTACACCGTAGTGGCGGGAGAGCGATTTGCTAAGCATTAAGTATTTCAAACATTTAAGATCCGTACATTTATCGAAAATATTTGTAACTACCTATTCATATAACCTGTGAATCGAAAACACTGTCAACTTTCTTGTGACATAATAATGTACCATCATGCGTGTCTCTGAATATATTCGTTGACAGTACATATATTGACTACATTTATGTATCTATGTACCAAATATATCTGCTAAATTTTATGTTTTGATTGTATTCATTGAGGAGCGATATCATTTTGTAATATCCTTTATTTAACATTGTGCCTACGTAAGGTAGAGATTTTAATTTTAATATTTTACTTTATGTGGTGAAAATAATTAACGTTAAATTGTCAGAGATTCAATCATCGTTAATTTCTATTGTCAATCAGCTTCTGGATCACATAATAGTTTGCGTTTTGTCGCAAATCCCAGTCTCATATGGTATCATCTGTGTTTATAATATGTTTATATAAGTTACCTCAATACAATGTATTACTTCTCTTTGTCAATGATGTTCTGAAAGACAACTAGGGAGATAAAATAGATTATATAAATGTACTATCAAGTTTTGATTTTTAGTAGTATATTGATTACATTAAAACCATTCTAATGCTCGATGTACAGCTATTTTATATTGTTCTAGTGTTGATAATTATCGTATAATCATTGATTTCACGAGTATGAGATTGTTTTTCTCCTCAAGTATAATTCTCTCTCTCTCTCTCTCTCTCTCTCTCTCTCTCTCTCTCTCTCTCTCTCTTTACTGGCAAACACTTTTATTCGAAATGTTTCCTTCACTTCCACTTATTCATAGCTCTCTCATATACCCACTAATACCCACACATAATTGTTATAATAAACGCAATTGACGAGAAATGTTGCATAACTGTGATTCCACATTGGGAAAATCTCCAAATTGTTGCTATACATTTCCATTTCTACTCCATCATCCAAACGTACGCCCTCCTCATAAGTCGCCAAAATAGGTTTTGTTCAGTCTGTAAGATAATCCACCAATGATTGTCTCAACCTGATTGTATCAACCTTATATGATGAATTAGCTATTCGCAATCGATCCAAACAGTTTTGCACCATTGCACTCTTTACACATCGCCACATAGGAATCGCCCAGAGTTACATAAATGACTTCCTTAACGAGCCGTTAATATTAGTACACCACGATTTTTTTCAGATTGAAGTTTATCGATTGCCGAAAGAAAGTGGGTTGATTATCAAAATTATCTAAGAACCGTTCAGTCACAAGATTTCCGGTATTTTTGCGACATCTTACGTAACATGTAGGCATACGTGGACTTATGCAGCAGATAGATAGATAGATAGATAGATAGATAGATAGATAGATAGATAGATAGATAGATAGATAGATAGATAGATAGATAGATAGATAGATAGATAGATAAATAGATAGATAGATAGATAGATAGATAGATAGATAGATAGATAGATAGATAGATAGATAGATAGAAAGAAAAAATAGGAAATTAAGTCCATGTCATTTTGAAATGTTTCTGTTGTTGCAGAAAACAAATATGTTAATGTATCCAATATTGAATTGTCAACAATAATAGTATGTATACTAGAAAATGTAGTATTACATAGAATCAAATATTTTTTCCAACCTATCGTAACAAGGTTTGCAGAAAACAAAACGTTATCATCTTCAGAAACTAGGATATAAACGTCCAATAATCGGAAAGGTTTAACTGCGGGGACTGTTACGTTTATGAATTACATGCATACATATATCCAATAACATTTGTGACTTTAACACATACTGTACCGACTATTTATAGTACATTCTATGTCCCAATTAAATACATTATTTACTTTAAATACATTTTTGCAATACAATCTGTGTCCTTTGCCCGTCGCATGTTGTTGCTTCAGTCGGGTTAATGCCATTTTCAGCACAAGATCGGCTATAGTTGGCGGCCAGTATGGTAGAGGAAGAATTGGTAAACACCGGTAATAACGACCTACCCGCATCGCAAAGTATATTGTTTTATCCATCTTGTTTTCTGACCATGACTCCGTTTGCAAACTCAATCTATGTTAGTAAGAAGAACTGTTTGACGTCACCTTTTATAAGGAAACACTGAATAGTGGATTTATTTATTTTCTTCTCATGCGCATAAAGTGTTGCTAATGATTCCAATTGCTTCTAATAATAGCCATGCGTCGCATTATTTGGCAAAACTGAAATTCAGTTTCAAACTTGCTGAAGCTATACAAATAAAGAACTGTAATAAGCAAATATTTTAACCCCAAGCAAAATTTATTAAATATATGCTAGGCGTGAGAAGGAAAGAATATTAACCAAAAAAACTCTCACTAAATTTCACAAGAAAAAGCATCAGCAAAACCCAATAACAATATTAGTGATAATAATAATAATAATAATAATAGTAATAATAATAATAATAATAATAATAATAATAATATAACTAATAAAAAATAAAAATAATTATGATTCTTATTATTATTTATTTCATCATTCTTATTATTTATAGTATTATTTGTAATATTAATATTAGTATAATTTATTGTTATCTATAATTACTACTAATAATATTATTATAATTTTTATTAATATTTCATGTATAATAATAATATTAATAATAATAAAATCAATATACAAACACACATACATACATACATATATATATATATATATATATATATATATATATATATATATGTGTGTGTGTGTGTGTGTGTGTGTGTGTGTGTGTGTTAGAAGTTGCAAAAACAGGTGAAATAATACAGGGTATAAATGGAACTAAAACATTAATTAAAGTGAAAGCAAATAAATGAATGAACATTTAACTGTATTCGTACTGTTCCGATGATGATAAAGTCTGTTCCCTATTT
Organism: Unio pictorum; assembly: GCA_030141615.1. Classification (NCBI taxonomy): domain Eukaryota; kingdom Metazoa; phylum Mollusca; class Bivalvia; order Unionida; family Unionidae; genus Unio; species Unio pictorum. Next base: position 19,902,057 of record JARLTB010000029.1, on the reverse strand, counting down.
CGATTGCTGGTTGATAAACGAGATAAATTGATTCATTAATAAGTCCGCCTTTCAATAACGAAGACAGTACCTAGTTAGATATATAATAAATTTGGTCTAACCTATGTCCATCAAACTTTGATTATACTTATGTGCACGTATATCATAAGGCATATCTTACTTTTATGTTCCTCATACCCCAATTCAATTAAGTACACGTATTTGGTAAAGCATGTTTAATATCTATGTTCATCATATACCGTTTAAAGTAAATGTACGTATATCATACGGCATGTCTAACCTTTGTGTTCCTTTTACACTGATTAAATCAAGTGCCGGTCCAACCTCTGCGTTTCGCAAATTCCACTTTATATCTACACGGTAGACTCTGTCCAGCTGAAGGTATGGCCGTTTACTGATAAAATTTGCTCTCTAATTTGCGATCATTGTTGTTACTATAAAATATAATAAAACATCACAACACTTTTTGTTTATATTATCAGCAGGACTGTTAGATCTTCCTTTTGAAAAGATTAAAAAGAAAGATTTGAAAACAAGAGTAAATCTAATAAAGAGGTTTTAAAGAGGAGTAGATGATCATAGTCTTTTACAAAAACGCGATTATAACTGACAGTTAACACTTGCGGTCGAAATGTTTGTGTTAAATGTGAAGCACAAAATGAGATATCATTCCGGAAAGACAAAGATTTAATCAAACCTTTTCTGTTGTTAGTTTAATATCGCGGTATTGGGGTAAATCTTCTCCCCATGCATTCAATCGTCTTTTATTTCTCTCTCAATAGAATTACGGTATAAAATAAATTCCGAGAAAACTGTTTTTATTCATTTTTCATTCGTGGTAATAAATTATTTGTTAAATATTACAAAGCTTGTTGTTTTCACTTTTCCTATGTTACTGTTTATTAGAGCCTCAACACGTAACAATATTAGACCAAGGCAAAGTTTGTTTTGAGTACAAATAAATATTTTTGCAGCCAATCACTATTTCCTATTCCGGATAGGTGAATAAAATATACTGATAGTAATAAAGAGACTCATATGATACAGATCAATTGCCAGTGTCACCATGATTCTCTTATAAACATAATGGTTTAGTTGAAGACCACACATAAAACAAAAAATCACATATAATCTATGCTGTCAACCATTCTATTACTAGAGCCAACGTAGGAACATATTACAGGCTGAAGAGGAGAATATTGTGCGACTAACAGTACATTTGTACACAAATGAGACACTATACATACATATAGTCTGTGAACCAATCACGATCACGAACATACGATCTCTTTTTATCATAATTCCCAACATTAATGAGATTTAATGAACTTTGCGCACAAGTACGTTCTTGTTGTCAGTTGTCATAGTTTACCTTATGAGGTAGAATGGAAAAAAAATTAATTTGTAGAAGACTAAGTCCTCATTAATTTGCATCATGCAACAACATATCATTCAATGCAAAGTTTCCTGTTTTTCCGCAAAAAAATAATCCTAGCTGGTTTCATCCGGTTGAATGCCTTTCAGTAAATCTGGAGTAGACGGTGGAAACGAAAGCATTATTTGTGAATTAACTTTTGAGATGTGAATGAAGAAATCACATTAAAACTTTGGAACTCTGTAATAGATATTTCGAGACACCTTCATATACATGATTTACATTCGTTTCTAAAACTATGCATGTGTTTTCCGGATATAACATATTTTACCTGCCGTTAATGGAAAACTAATAATATTTGAAATACTTGACTAAATACAAAACACAGATTAGCAGGCATTAACGTTTTAATTGTCAATGCTAGCGGTTTTGTAGTTGTCTTCCAAAACATTAATATAACACACTTCATTAAGTATCCTATGTAATCTTTATAATACTTTTCATTAAGCAAAGTAGATTGATTGCATATTGTTAAATACAATGTCAACATTTGACTTTACATAATGTAATGATTTGATTAAAACCACTATCAAACCAAAGGTTACTGTTATATATATATATATTATAATCATTAATTTTGCCAGATTGGGAATACAGTCTCTCAGGTAGGTTACGTGCTTCTCATATTGGCAAATACGTTTCTTCCAACCATTATTCATTGCCACTCATTTGCACCCCTCATAATTTCTCAATATTTCGTTAATCAATCCAGATATAAATATTGAGTAAAGATATTTAATAATGTGCAAATCTCAAAACTCAACAGTTATTGTTCAAACTCTACTCTGATATTTACCAATTTAAGGCCATCCCACCTTCCCCCTCCCAACAAAACAAAAATGATCCAGATACTAAGATTATTCGGCACTGATTTTATCTACCTTGTATTCCTTGTTTAATCGCAATCGATCAATATGTATCGCTATTCCACGTATTAGGTACCCTAAGCTAGAGTTACCTCACTAACTTCCTCCACATGCCGTCAGGTTATGATTGTTTCTGACTGATATGTATCGATAGGCGCAAGAAAGTCTGTGGTATATAAAATGTTATCTTGCCAGTACGCAGACATAATACTTCAAGAATTTATGTGATATTCTGCGGGACAGGTAGGCATATATGGGGATCTTTCATACATAATCAGTTCTTTAAAATATAGGTCATATTACTTAGTTGAATTTGTTCAATGTTTGTGTTCGGGGCGAGAACATATATTTTCTCTTTTGCCAATATATATATATATATATATATATATATATATATATATATATATATATATATATATATATATATATATATATATATATATATATATATATATATTCAAAATAAGAAGAAGCAATGTTTAGAAATAGGATTATCTTTGAATGACACAATCGTCTTATAATTCAAAACCTCTCTGGCTGCAATATTTTTTTTAATCCAGCCTTGTTGTGTAACTTTTATTGTTATTTTCAGGCCTGCAAATATATATATATATATATATATATATATAAATATATATATATATATATATATATATATATATATATATATATATATATATATAATTGTCTCTGCCAGGGGGAAAAATAATATATCTCCGTATTTATGTTTTACTTTATTGATCGAAGAAATATGACTTATGCTCTTCCCACCTGAAATAGCATTATGTACGATACTCCTTGTTTCTTTTATCAATTTAATTGATCTTCCCGAAACGTGCTAATTAGCATGTATTCTGCAAATCTTTAACGCATATCAAGCTTATAAAGTTTTATGTAAGGATGCTATGTGTTTTATCAATTGTCATGATTGATATCCCATTTAACATTGTCAAAATATAATACAATAAAGAACTGCACTATGTAAACAATTTGTCTGTAATATAAAATTTGTTCATGGCACGCGTACAAAGGTGAATGTTAATATACACATATATTTTCATCTCTAAACAAAGTTACTCCAACCAAATTAAAGACTAAACGAAATTCTCCATACTATCATAACGAGACAAATATACAACTATTATAAATGCTAGTTTATATATGAATTTGAAAGGATGATTCATTCATTTTATATTGTATTTCATATTTTTCAGAATGAAATTCCTCATCACAATACTGATTGCAATTTTGGCATTAGCCGGTGTGGCATATGCTCAAGGTAGGTGTCCCTTTTATTATTATGATGATTATTATTATTATTATTATTATTATTATTATTATTATTATTATCTTCGTCAAATACATTCAGATGGATCCCTTAAATACATCTATAATGTTTTAATCAACTCAGAAGTGAAATGAAAAGCCCAGTTTCTGAATAATATTCAAATACGAGTTCTTATTTCCGTGTTTTTATGATACTACCATCCCGTGTATATGTTTTATGTGTGGTCATCAGTGACCTCTCCTTCGCATCCACTAAGAAAGATAATTCATTTGGCGTAATACTATGTCTTTCATGACAGTTTTGGTATGAGTGTGTGTGGTTGTAAAGTGTCTAAGGCAGGAATCGGGTTCCAGATGACGTGTCTTGACATGTATATTTAAAAGATGTAAATCTGATAGAAAACATGTAAGTTGTAATTTACGCACTTTATATGTTATTATTAACCTGATCCTGACTCGTGTCCTGTGTAGCATATGTGTATTTGATTAACACACACGTTACATTATAATGTGTCGATATTTTAACATTTCAAAAAATTTTACTAACGAAAAATAACAATCGCAACATCAAGTATTATTATTATTATTATTATTATTTATTGTTATTATTTTTATTATTATATTATTACTATTATTTATTATTATTACTATTATTGCTTTTTATTATTTCCCGTTGATTGGGAAGCTTCATATTTTCCTGTCACCAACATCTTACCATTTTATATTTAACTATTATGGTATTTTATATCACAGGTCGATGTTAAACCTTTCTTATTTTTGAACATCTGACCTATTGTATGGCGCTAAATCGCCTAAAAGTGCTGGTGCGCCGTTAAAATTCAAACAAACAAACAAACAAACAAACTTTTATTATTATTATTATTAGTATTAGTAGTAGATATATTTATTTTCCCTTTTATGAAGTCTATTTGAACAATTGTTTGTGGATGTAAAGCAATATTCAACGTAAAATCGTACCTACATGTACATAAATGTAACTAAAGTCAACTTAAGTAAATCCAATTGGAATTTCAAGACATTGTTTATTGCATTATCGAAGTAATTATCAAAATTAATTTGTGCATTCTCTTGTTTTCCTTTCCTTTTCTCTTTATCTCTCTGTATCTGATTAAAGTGGTTATGATAAAAAAAACATACAATATCAAATTCAACGAGAGGTTTATTAAGAAATTAGTCTTGCGAAACGTATGTATAAACTAGTTGTTAAATAGTGTATCCCATCATATACCTCAGTGGTGGCAGTGTCGGAGATTTGTTCAAAATCAGCTCCAAAATTGAGATGGAAATTAAATGGTCAAGCAGTTAGTAAGAAAATGCTTGTTAACAGGCTTAATTAAGCAGTCACTTTTTACGAATTTGAGTTGTTACCAGTCTAAGTTACGAAATCATGGTCTTAATTATATATGGTTCCTAAGAGAGGTAGGTTATAAATATGATGATCAAATATACATGATAAAACTAGAAATCGTATTCACAATATTGAGAGTATATATGTTAATAGTTTACGGAAAATATGGTCTCCGCATCCTATTTCTGAAAGCCAAATATTGTATTTGCGTCTGTTTCGTTAGAATTCATCACCTTTTAATAGGTATTTGTATTGTATTGGATGATGAAAACATCTCAACGAGTTATAAATATCTTTTCGACATATAACTGTATTCTGAAAAGACATTAATTAGCGTATATTGTTATTTATTTGTGAAAAAAAAGAATTGTCCACTTGGCACCTTCGTTGAAACACTAAATGGTCCCTGGTTGAAAATGAAGTTGTCCTGCTGATATTCGGATATGATATTACGATGAGGGCTAATAGATCCAATAGTCTGGATTAGAAAAATGCTGAAGCACAAGGGTAATTCTATAGATAATAAAGTGTTTTTAAGATGGAACATCGGTACGCGTATATGCGTAACTTATACTACCTTTTCGTTTTCTTTTAGTTCCAAGAATGTCAAGGCTATATCCTTTTCTTTACAGATTTTGAAGTTGATGTGTCCATGCCAGAGGCTGATGGTAGGTTGCGGTTTTGTATCAATAAATGTAATAAGATCGATATTAGTATGTAATTAAAGATTTTACCAAATGTTAGATATCATGAGCGTGAAATTGACGAACACTGATGATCAAGAGCGCAAATAATTTTCATAGAAAGTTGATGAATGAGGGTAATAACGTAAAAAGGCCAGTCATGAAATGTCATTCAATTAAACGGTCTTTAGAAACTTGATCTTCATTAAATTTGACAAAGTATAATACAATTCTACAACACAACAGACAAAAGTGACAAAATAATGTTAGATTGTAATTTACCTGTTTCCCCTCAACGAATCAAGCTAATACTTACTTAAAGGTAAGTAACTTTTACTTCTACGTTAGTAGATGCACAAACAAATGAACAAATCAGGGAATGAAATACTAGTTGCATGTAGAATAAACAACATTTAATATTAGCTTTATTGTCGCATATGCGTTTATCTTTTATTCTCTGTTTGGATGACTGATTCGTGCAGTAGATGAATAATTGATATTTTGATATGTTACTTGCAGTAAGAGTGACACTGGATGACATCAGATATACCATAAAGGCCATCGTACCCGAAATGAAACAGCGACTGGAATCATACCTTCAGTGTACGTATATAACAAGGCACGTCTTTCTATGCTTCTCATATTCTAATCAATATTACGTGTACGTATGTCATAAGGCACGTGTTATCTATGCTGTCCTCGGATCAAACGATAGTGTACTTATAAGGCATATCCTACCTCTACGTTCCTTGTATTCTAATTATATTTAAGTATACTTGTGTCATAAGGTACGCCTTACCTCTACGATTCTCATACAAGGTTTAAACTTCAGTGTACCTAATATACAAGGCATGTCTCACCTTCGTGTACATCCTAATGGGATTAATGTTAGCTGCAATTATATCAACAAATATGCCGTACCTACTCGTTGCTTATAATCGGATTCATATGACATCTATGATAAGATATGTTTTACCAACACCTTCCTCATCCTTTGATTATACTAAAATGTATATATGTCATAATGCCATACATTATCTATATGCCCCTAATTCTCTTATTAATACTAAATGTACGTATATAATCAGCCGTCTTACCTCAATGTTCTTCATCAGCTGATCATAGTTAATTGCGCGTAATCAAAATGTATGTTTTCTTGCTTTAAAAATTATTAAATGAAAGTGTATCATAGAGTATGTCTTATCTCTATGTTCCTCTTGCGTTGAAAAATATTAAATGAAGGTGTATGATAGGGTATTTTGTACCTCTATGATCCTCCTACTCTTTTGAAAATTCAGTGAACGTATATCAAAGTCCATGTACTATATGTTTTTGCCTCGTACCTTGATTATGCATAGGTGAACACTTGTTATAAGGAACGTCTTACAGCGCTGTTCATTCAACTCAGATTATCCTAGTGTACGTATGTAATAGGGCATGTCCTACGTCTATGTCAATCACACTCTAATCAGCATTAAAACGTTAAACGCTGTCCAAATTAATTCAAAAGTGTTAATTAACGAATATTAATTTTCTCAATTCAAGTCTGATTCAATCAAACACATTGTGATAAAAGCCATTGCCGATTGTTTGCAAATGATCAGGAATAATGTTAGAATTAAACATTTCTAACATTCTGGTGGAAAGAAGAGTATATAAAAATATAAGAAAACTAAATACAATCAATGAACAAATTTCACGATTTTTATATGATTGAAAGAAATTGTTTTCTGTTGATATAAATGTGTAAAATGTAAGGCAGAAAATAATGGTCCTGATTACATCAGAACAGAATGATACAATCAAGCATTCTCTGTACATAATTGAGTCTCGATTTATTTTTTGCTACTTTTCTGTTCATTCGTTCAATTACCTACTGTTTCTCTCTCTGTTTCTATCACTACCAACTAATTAATAAACTCAAAATATATCACTGATAATAAACTGTTTATGCATGCATAAATACATTAAAATATCCTTGCATACGTTTTTCCCGACCAAGCAAAGATGCGTTCTGGATGCATTCCTATAATGAAATATTTTCTACCTTTAGACAGTATTTCTATTTAGATTTTGATTATTTCTTCTTTATTCCCCAGCATTAGGAATGACTATTGCTGATCTGGAAGAAGCCTTGGACAATCCAACAGAAGACATTAAACAGACATTTGGACGTAAGATAAAATTTATCAATTATTCTGATAAGAAGATGAACTATCTATATAATCAATTTATACAAAAACGAGATTGATATATTAATGCAAGCCATATGGATACATTAATATCAGTGTTCAACATATAATTATCATATAGTTAATATGCTTTATTACTATTCTTTCACTCCCAAAATGATGGTAATTGGAAAATGTATTAGGGTCATTATGGTTTCAGATAGCGTTAAATATATATATATATATATATATATATATATATATATATATATATATATATATATATATATATATATATATATATTCTACAATACAAGAAACGCATACGGTATACTTAACTGTATTTTCAGTGCTGAACGTTAAAGATTTGTATTAATGTGATGGGTTCTTTTAATGTGTTTCAGATACGATTTTAGCGATATATTTAATCAATCCGTACGCAGTTTGTATAGTATATGTTTGGCAAATGTAATGCATCCGACGTCCAATACAAAATTTGGAAGCCATTAATTACTGAGTGTGTCTTGTGTATCCACTGAGATAGCTAGTTATATGTTTTAGTTGTTGACGACAACAATGTTCAACAGTGGATGTAAGCTGCAAATAAATGGGATAGTTATGTATATGAAAGGTTGTGGCTTGTTCGTAAGAGTAAGAGGATGATAAATGTTCCACGCAGAATACATCCATACAACACAAATGACACAATTATGTTTAACCAAATATTTAAACTGCCAGCCCTGTCATGTATTTCCTATGATATGCTTGGTATGTTTTCATACTCACGCCTAATGCACTGTCATACTAGTTAACAAATCTGCTTACTACATAAATAAACACTAAAATATATTGATATGCCCTTATCATCTTTGCACAAATCCCGTTACTAACGAGAGACCGTAAGTGATGCGATATTAAAATCGTATTGAGTGAAATATAGATTATCATAATGCTACGATTGTGGTATTTAAAAATCACAGTATAATGTAATTTAAATTACGACATTAATGAATGAACAAAATTACCCGGTTTTTATATGTGACACGAAAGCAGCATATCATATGGCGAAGTGTGTTTGTATTTAAGTCTGGATGAGAATAAAGCATTGTAAAAGTATCCCGTGATTCAAAAAGACATTCAAGACTACATACATTTTCATTTGCATATTTCAAATATCAAGAACAGCCGTTCTGCAATGTTTGAGGAAACTTGCTGTTTATGGATTGTAGTCACTGATGATAACATAGTGACAATGCAGCATCAAGTCAGATAGCTGAATGAGCAAATCCAGTGTAATTATGGATTAAATTAAGTATTTGTTGTGCATAAGAACCCTAATATATAGTTTAATGCACAATGATATAATCACATCAGGTTAATCCACAACGAGTCATAAAAACGGAAGCAAGATATTATCCCCATATTAATTATCCCCCTACCCTACTGCAACTACCTTTCTGCCATTATTCCCTTATCAATTACCCCTTCAGTATAGTACACACACCCAGTATATTACCCCTCCCCCCCCCCCCGTCATTAGCATCATTTAGAAATACAGATACAAAATCAAACTATAGCAAATATAGTGATGACGACGAGCAGCGCCGAAACACAATCTGATAATCTGTGCTCAGTGTATGCTATTGTATTGTCTTCACCTCACTGAATACAGTTCGAGCAGAAATGGTTTCTAATTAAGTATACACAATTACAATATGATACGAGTATTGGCTTCACAACAATAACAATAATTTGGCTTTTTTTTGGAATGTAAAAAAATTAAATAATGCATATGCTCTAATGACTGAAAATATCAATAAATTGTTGAAATTAAAATGAGATTTTTATGTAAATGGATGTTCTGGTGATTTCTTAATGACACGGAAACACCGTCTCTCAAATGTAACGTATCATTTATACGTTATGTTATATGCATAATTTCTTTAAAACACGAATGCCAAAGATGAGATGCCGGTTGTAATTGCATACCAGTAAAGAGCACTTGTATAAGAAACCTATACATTGATCCCAAAATTAAAATAGCTTAAACAAATATCAATCAAAATTTGATAACACGTTAAGCCTTATCAAAAGTAAGTGACTATATATACACGCGGCACAATAAAGCGTATCAAACAAAATAATTTACAAATATAAATACTAACGACGATCAAGATATTTTCAAAAGGTGTATGTTCTCAGCAATGACACATACCTGAGATTGCAAACTAAAACCACCCAAGGTACCGTTTGTCATTTGGAAATTGTTTTCGGACCGAACAGTTATAGATCTGTTGCGAAACGAACATTTCCGTACCTTTCAACATACTCCATGAAGATGTCCTCAATATTTAAAAATAGTGTTCTTATCACTGAATATTATAATGTGGAACTATCGGAATCCATCACCGGAACAAAAAGAACATTAATCAACGTCAAGCAACATTAAGTAACGTCAACGGTCATAAGAAATATGATTGGGTTTGATTACCAAGGGATATATAAACGCAATATCATATGATATACGATAAGAATCTGTAACAGGCGTCTATTTTTGTCTTTCTGTAAGAAACATATTCATACATAAATATACTCACACACACAGAAACATAAACATACACTCACACACATAGACATTAATTGGACTGTAACCAACCTATTTGAGAAACGTCATACATGCTTACGTATGAAGGTGCGTGATTACATGCATGCATATCAAGAGAAGCAGACCTGTATATGCCTTCTGATGCTATCAGATATTCTACCATCAAATATAAAACGGTTTAAAATGTGTCACATTTCAATTATCGTTTAATTACAGCATAATTAGATGACGTTGTCCACGAACGAGATTTAACTATTTTTAATTTGCTCTTTTCCAGCTTCTGGTATAACCATTAGCGAAATGAAAAAGATGATCAACACACTGCCGGAACCAGTCATACAGATGTTCCAGAGTGAGAAGGAATTATAAAAATGTTTTGTCAGGAAAACGGATTACTCATCTGTCATATAACACCAAATTAAATATTATTAAAATGATAATCCAATAGGCAAATATTAAAGATGTGAGTGTTTTCTATTGTTATAGTACGTCACGCTCCAGATCACTCTCCGTGCTTGGTTCTTAAACTGGATATAACAGAACAGGACATGTTACAAAATATTTGTACTGTTTTGAAATAAAGTGAATACCAGTCTCATTTTGGTCATTTCTTTTTCGAGAGTAATCTCCCCATTCATGAATATTCACACATTCATTATTTTCTTTTCATATCTAAGAACTATGCATGGTATAAAGATGGGTAAAAAAAGTAAATTATCAAAGTAACCAAATCATGTATTTTAAATCGGTTAAATGACATTCTGAATCACCATACCTCTGCATTATAATTAGCAGCAGGGGGGGGGGGGGCGAATCCTACATTTGTCCGAGACATCATTTGCTCTAAATCTAACAAACATCTCGAGAGAATTAAGTCGAATCCTTCTTTTGCAACCAAAAAAAAAGGACTACTTGCTCAAAACATAAGTTTTTCGCAAATCATACTCCAAGACCGTTTTCATCGTTTAGTCAAAATACGGTCTCGTCGTGATGTCATGGCCCCCCCCCCCCCCCCGCATGCCTCAGGTTAATAATTTATTTCAACCAAATATTTGATCGAGTCTTTAGGACTTTGCAAACAAACTAATCGCTAACACCTCATCTTGTAGATCAATTAAATTATTTGACTGGTCGGTGAGTCGGAAATTAATTCTCGTTAACGAATTATTATGGCATCGCATGTAGACAGGACTAATTGGGTTTTCAATAATTAGGAATCCTGGAGGAGCTGTTGGTGCAAACGAATACAGAATATATCCTTGCTGAGCTTGATTTGATTGCTCGAGATTTATTTGATAGCTTCCTTCTATTGCGTCACATGTTAAATTGAGCGCAATCACTGCTGAAATATTCACATTGTGCGGGGCAATATGCCTACCGCCGCCATCTGGGTCATTATTATATTTAAGGACAGATGGATCTGGTTTTTGTATAGTTTTGATAATATACCTAACACTTTCCTTTAGTGCACCCGTGTATCCGGGAAACCTGAAATTACGCAGATCGGATTCTGTGGTATTGTAATCAGTTAGGAATCGTTGTTTATTGTCGCTGTTGTCATTAATTATTGTTTGAATAATTAGTTTATGGATATATTCCATGTCAGATGTAATCTGATTTAATATTTCAATGTGTCTTTGCGATTTTGTTTGCTGTAGTTCTAGTTGTGTTGCATGTAATTGTCTAATTTCATTAAAATAACCAGTGATGTCAGTTAGCGTAAATGAAATAGTAACAGATGAGTCAGCTGTTCTTTTAATGATAAAATCCCATTGTAATGTGTTTTTGTTGGTAAATATAAATCTATCGGCGATTTTTCTTTTTTTTTATATCAGATAAATTATCTCGATATATGGGATTGATTTCATGATATGATTGTACGTCTGTGGTTAAGTAGGTGTATTTATCCGGTGGTTTTTCAGGCCATCCTAACACTGTTCTTAACGAGCTGTTATAGATATCTACAATGTATCCCTCTGTGCTTATTTCGATCGACGATGAGAGCGTCGGTTCATGAAGTTTAATAGCTATTTTTGATTCTTTTCCAGTGATTGATTTTATTCTACGCTGAATTTCAGCATCGATTTGCTCAATTTGGTACGACCCAGTTGGTAACGAAACAGTTTCCCACGCTGGAGTACCATCGGGTTTATTCTTATACGAGAACACCAGTGCGTTATTGGGTTGCTGACCGCCAAATGCAACCGATCTGATATTAGGCCAGCTATGATATACTAGTAATTTTGCCAGCGCGATCTCGCGCACTGGAATCGGAGAAGGGAAGTTTACACTAAATTCAGGGTTTGTTGATGTTATTGATATCATGCTTGTTCGTATCGAAGTGGTATTCTCATCATTTTCCAATTTCAACTACGCGGAGTTATACAACTGGGTCATCGTGGAAAATTCAACATCGGATATGAACGAATTATCTATCGACAGCGAGATCAACTCGGATAATTTCGAGTACGCGTCAAATACCACCCGGTACCGAGCTGTATAATCGGCGAGTTTTTTCTGAGAACACGATGATAACTTTTTAGTTATCGCGGTGGCGACTGCTGCGATTGTTGTTGCCGCGGAGATAGCGATTTGAACTGCAATCGGAGCCATCATGGTCACCGTCGACAAAATAACCCCGGCGCTGGCCATCACACCGGACACGGAGTACACGGTGATGTCGATGATTGCTACGCTGCGTCGGTATTTTTTCATTTTTTCACGATAGCGCTCAGAAAGTGATTTCAAGTTCGCGGAAAACTCTTTCACGGTATCATATCGATATCGATACGATTGTGATACCTCTGTCATTGTTATTTTAAACCCGCTAGTGTTTTCAATTATTCGCCATCGTTAAGGGGAATTGCTAGTAGCTTCAGCCGGAAAATCATCTAAAAATCCTAAACACCAAGTTATTTTTGATCTAATGGTGGATCTATCAACCGCGACGACATTAAAGTTTTGTTCGCGACCCTTCATAATTAACGTCGCGGTGCCACCAGAGTAGGTTTTACCGTCCGCGATTATATTAAATTGATCGATAGAGATCCACGTTAGCCTGTAGATACCATCGACCCACTTTGTCCTTAAGATATCGCCCCTCACTTCGACATCCGCCCAGAGACCGATGGACAGTGTAGTATAAACGTCTCTTGCCCAATCCATGGTTCCATGATCGACCGTATACACGATATTTTTAACGCCTATGTCTGGATGCGGAATTTTTACCTTCTTAAAATCTTTTAGTCTAAAAATATCATTGTACATTTCCAGATAATTTGCTTTGATTTCGTTAGAAACCATCATCTTCCTATCCCTCTCGCTAAAATAGAATGAAATCAGAAGTTTGACGATTCCAAGCCGTGCTTGTTCTTTAATATACCGGTCGATGTGAAAAAAAATTTTCGTGATATCTTGGCGGATGCTGCCCTCAAAGAACTTATTAACAATTTCACTGGTGAGTTTTTGTTCGTCAATGCCTTTTTTAACTTCAGCGAGGGTTGTGCCTGTCAGAGATGTGGTTTCAGACACAGGTGTTATCCCAAGAAATTTATTCACGATGGTATTAAGTGTTGTTTGTCTCACCATAAACATATTAATATCTTTGAGAGTTATCTTAGATGTAGCCGGGACACCAAAGAAACTATTAGCGATGTAGGCATTGTGAGTATGCTTGCCAAAAAACTCGCTAATTTCAGCGAGAGTCATGCCTGCCACAAGCCTTTTCCAAAAAACTTAACAACGACGTCGTTAGTGGGTTTTTGTACCTTTTCAAAATTTTCTATTATTTTAGAAATATCCGTGTAAATATCGAGATAATTTGCCTTGATTTCATTTTCATTCATCATCCTCCCCTCCTCCTTGTTAAAAAAGAATAAAGATAGAAAGTTTTTAATTTCAGCGAGTCATGCCAACCACAAGCGGGTTTCCAAAGAATTTATGTACGACATTTTTGCGAAAATTATTATAACCTCGTATATACTCATCCAGATCGCGGCCGTGGGCGGCAATCGCGTCGGTGATCGTAAACACAAGTGCGCCTGGTTTAAGTTGTCCGCCGTTGGAATACAGCGCAATAGAGTTTTCAGCGGCGTCGCGCTGCCGTATCAAAATGTCATCCGCGGATATATTACTGCTTTTCAATTTACCCTGGCGATCTTGAAATACAACTATTTCGTTCGGGTCAACACTTGCTAAATTTAACGTCTCAGCGATTTCATCTTCAATTATTTTTTTTACATCCTCGATAGAACCTGCAGATGTTTTCGCGGTGGGTTTCGACATTGACAGAGATCGTCCCCTAATATCAATCATTATTGTTAGGGCAACTTGTATTTTCAATTTATTGATTCTCTAAAATTACCTTTTAATTTCCCACTCGTGTATTTATGTGTTGGCAGCGTGGAATAAAAAATCGGAAACTCTTTGAGTTTCATCGAAGAATTTATATACCGCATAAACTCGCTTGGCGGAGCTAATCCATATGAATCGAAATAGAAAATTCCACGTGAATCAATCGCGTATGCAACCCAGTGAGTTCCCGATCCGCTGCTGTTATCAAGATTGATGATACCGGTTTCAACGCGTTTAGGTTTTCTCGGTAATTGATCTCTCATAAAAACCCCTCTGAAGTTTTGTATCGCTAGTTTTTTAGCAGCATCAATTAAATCAAAATTGGACATGGGAACAATTGGGCTTTCAACTAATAAACCGTTCCTGGTATTCTTAGACCCTTTCCGCTGTACCATGAATATGGAGTCCCTGGTAGTCTTACACCCTTTCCCTTTTTTATATCCTTTCCCAGTTGCCTTTTTCAACGCCATCCCTGCCGCGGTACCAACGGCTCCCAACGCCACCGCTGGAGCAGCCGCTGCAATCAATGCTAGTATTGCAGCTAACAATGGAAATATACCACCTGATTTTATCATGTTGGCGACTGCAGCCTTTGAAAATACAATTTGAACCCCTCTCTTATTCTTCAGCGCATCATTGAAATGTTTTATTTGACGATCCGTCAGTGATATTTTATGTGTACCGCCGGACATCTGCGCTGGTTTCAACGTTATTGAGGTTCCACATTCTTTAGCGGATTTTTATCGCAATTTCTTGACCTGACCATCAGTCAGCTTGACACTAACAACACTATATGTCATTTTATTGTAAAATACATTTATACTTTCAATTGATCTAATTGGAAACTCTTCAAGTTTCATTTACATATTTTCCACTGGTGCATCAATAATTCTCATTCGTCCACCAACACCTTCAAGTAGCATTGATTTGCCGCTGAGAATGACAGCAACCGCTCTATAATTAGCAATAGTGCCACGAATGACATTGGCTCTGAAGTGTATATCAACGACGAATTGCCTTGTTAAATCAAGATGTTCCAGCGAAAAGTAGTGGATCGGATAAAAGTTCTTAAAAATCATATTGCGATATTTGCAAACCAGTATCAACATTTTGATCACGGCCCATATTTGACCACGTACGATGGTACACGCGCGCAATATGGTTTTGACCGAAATTAAGTTGTATGTCTTCGGATGGTTCCTGCTGGCCATTTATTCTCAACGAGACCTCAGTAACTCCTAATTGATCAAATATCATATGACTGTGCAATTGTGATTCCACTTGTCATATCCTGTAACGTGATATATATATGACGTGGAGCTGAAACGCCTTGTTGTGATGCCAAGTTCCATGTAAATGTACCATTGATATTTGATTGCTTAACATCTGTTGTTGTTGTTAGCCAACTTAGCAATGATTTGCCACCCGCATCCATAAATCATAGTAGTCGCTGTTCTGTGGTAATTGATGGGGTCATTACTGGCATCCACAAGACCAATTTAGTTAAAATGACTTTACCAGCGTCAGCATCTGGATTTGCAGGATCCGCTGGAATTCTCCAGATTGCATCATTGTCACTACCCTTTCGCACGAGTACTACTGTATGCTTCGCTCCATAAATAACCTTTCGTACATTTCTGCAGAATCCAAATATATGATGCAACGGAATCGCACATGAAAACGATCTACGCTGTCCTGCCAACATTGATATTCGTTTTGCAGCTCCTAGATTGTACTGGGGATCAGTATTTATAATCATATCCTCGACATCAACAGCAGCAGCTCCAGCATTATTATTTGGTCGTCGTACAATAAATTAAGTTTGCCAAGCAGTGTTTTTATTATCTTTTGCAAACATCATAGACGGACCTGCTGATATTGTATAATCGTCAGAATATCTTGCTAACCCAATTATTGTTGTAGTCACATCAACATCACGTTCTATAGACTCAATCTCTTTTCCGTCAATGAGATATCTCGCGGGTTCAAATAGCGCCATGATACCATTATTGACTAAGCCGACTTTGGTACCATCTGGATACGGTGTGGGTACAGCAGGAGTATCAGTACGTCGTACAAGTTCTACTTCGATAAACGCTTCAGCGGGTAGAAAGTATTTGCTGGTATCATGGACTTGAAGTTCAATTCACGATCTAATATATGCTTGTATTGCATGATAGGAATAAAATTGATAATCGCGGTAGGAATTGTCCATGGGTACTGGGGCTTCCATATCTAACGCTGGATCAGCTGTTCTTTTGAACATTATTATTATTATCACATCAGTATTTTCAATTGTGAAATTCTTTGTAATCATCGTCGTTTTTGTTTTCGTTTCAAACCACTTCCTGCTATCATGTTTGCGATATCATCTTGGTTACTGTTCGCCAGCGGCGCAGCCACGGATGACGGAGTCACCGAAGCAGCCAACGACGCTAATTTTTCTTCCACTGCGCTATTTATTGCTTTGCTGACACTTTCAGGCATCACTGTTGTAGATGGCAGTACAACTGGTTGCTTTTTTCGTCGTCGCACCAATGATGTTATTTTATCTTTCGCGGCAGAAAATGCCTTTCCGGCAAGATTTCCAACAGCGCTGATTCCCTTATCACGAATAATATCAATGGCTTTCATTGATAATTGTTTAGCTAACGGCGCCACCTTGGGAGCCATTCTTGTAAATAGCCCCGCAATGGTATTGCCGAAACCATCTCCGTAATATGCTCTATAAACAGGCAATCGTGAGTTCACCACGTAGACGCTTACGGGTTTATCATGGTTGTAGTGTATGATCATCTTGTTATAAAACTAGTAGTTTTTCAATTAGTGATCAATCGCTAAGATCCATAGGATTTTCATCATAACCATGGGCATCTTTTTGATTTTAACTAATTCAGTAATGAGTTCTCGATATACATCAATG
This sequence comes from Unio pictorum, assembly GCA_030141615.1. Classification (NCBI taxonomy): domain Eukaryota; kingdom Metazoa; phylum Mollusca; class Bivalvia; order Unionida; family Unionidae; genus Unio; species Unio pictorum. The sequence goes on along the minus strand of JARLTB010000029.1, from coordinate 19,884,365 downwards.
CCCATGATACCGCCGGCAAATAATCGTCTACAGATATCAGCTGCTTCATTAATTATCTCGACGGAGTTGTTTCCGGCTCGCTTTCCACCCATAAGTACTTATAACCGTGATATATTACTTAGGATGTTACCAGGACATGTCCCGGTTGCGTTGAAATCCAAAGGATTTTTAATTGAATATCCTTTTCCGCTTGTTTTCTTAGAACCGGCTTCTGATTTTATGTTTATTAGTTCCGGGATTGGATCCTCCGTATAACGTGGTGGTTGTGGACCGCCTTTAACCGCAGCTAGAAAGTCATCATAACCAGGGTGCTGCAACGCCGAGATTTTATTCCCGCCGCGTTTCACTAAATATATTTTTGATGCCCAAGTGTCTTTGTTTTTTATAAAACTTTTAAACTCGTCTTTTAATAAATTCTCTCTTTTACCCTTTGGAAAATTGTCTCTAGCAAAATCAGCTAATTCGGAATCCGTATGGTTTCCTCTAATTTCATTTAATGCTGCGACTGTAAATATATTTTCAGGTGAATAGTCTTTTCCTCCAGCTGCATCTTGTTGTTCTTCTTCGAGTTCTTCAATTTCTCGTTGAGTTTTTATGTCACTGGATAGCTGTTGTATCCCTGCGCGCGTTTGTTCGGTCTCTGCTGCTATCTTTTCAAGTATATCAAGCAGCGGCGCCTTCTTTGCTCGTTCTTGTTCAGGAATATCTCAGTATATCGCTGCTTCAGTTAACTTTTTCACATCTTTGGTCGCACTTGTTATCGGAGTAAACAGTTGTTTACTTGACACAGAAAAGTTAGTCTGCGCTTGTTGTCATTGTTGACGGTTCTCGCGAAGTCTGTCTCGAACCGGTATAAACTTTTTAATTGCTGCTAGCCGCTCTCGGGCTAATTTAGTTGTAAGTGATTCACCTACCATATATTGTTTGTGAACTGAGTTTTCAAATGTGAAACTATCACAATTAAAAGCTGAGTTATTAAATAATGTACCATCAAGCTAACGTATCTATCTCCGACAGGGTTAAACTGTACGACGCTATCCGCGAGTGTTTCAGAAATAACATCGCTGGGGGTTTCAAAATTGTAATATCTGAGAACGGCGATGAACGATTTTTGTTAACGACCCGGCAACAACAACTACGTGAAAATGGAGGCGTCGCGGTGATTACTTGCTACCACAACCAGATCATCCAGTACGTACATAACTGCATGAGCAAGCCCAAACTGATGAGTATTCTTTCAGGAGAAAATCCTATGTGACAAGTGTAACAAGTGTTACAAAAAACGCTAAAAAAAATTAATTTTTTACTGAAAAATTTACTGAAAGCCTATTTTTTATAGTAACGCTCACGTGGTTAGGATACTGGTTTTTCCTCGTTTAATATTTTTCTAAGATCACGAACCTTAGAACTAATTTCAGCTCGTTTTTGATACTCTTGGCCGAGCTTTTGACGTATTGCTTCAACGGTGCTAAATAGCGTTGTAAATACATTAATGTCGTTACCGTACAAACAAGCATTGATGGACTTTTGAATTCCTTTCACGAGCCTGTACATCTTAGGTAAAACATAACGACCCTTACTAAACTGATACTCAATGTCTTCATATTCCGAGGCAATCCTGTCGCAGTCGAGATCTTCAGATAATACTATCCCTCGATTCTTCAAATTTGAGATTTCAGCAATTATAGAATTTACATCTTTGATATCCATTATTTATATAATACATTTTACCTCTAATTATTAAAAAAATAACAATCATTCGGCAATCTCGCTGGCGTCCTATGACGTCAGAGAGATCCAGAGGTTACTTTATTAACTTAATTAAGGACAGCACAACACGCATCTTTGGAACTCCTTGGGTGCCTTCACATCCAAGTAAGCCCAAGGGGGCCCGAAACATACATCTCCGGCGGGACGCCTAACGTGGCAAACGCCATCTTAGACCGCCCAGAAGATATGCTTGGGGGACATCACTAGATGTACTTAATTAAGGACAGCACATACATGAAAATCCCATTTGGCAATCCCGCTGGCGCCCTATGACGTCAGAGAGACCCAGAGGTTACATATACGACAACACATCTTTGGAACTCCTTGGTTGCCTTCACATGCAAGTAAGCCCAAAGTAACCCGAAACATACATCTCCGGCGGGAGGCTTAATGTGGCAAACGCCATCTCAGACCGCCCAGAAGATATGCTTGGGGGACGGCACTACATGTACTTAATTAAGTTAATTAAGAATGTACAATGAAACGATGATGTGGGACGGCACAATGCCATATATATCTCCACTCGAGTGTTGCGGCAGATTTTAGGCATAACATATACTTAATTAGGGATGGATATTTACAATGAAGCGATGATGTGGGACGGCACAATTCCATATAAGGATGGTATATACAATGAAACGATGATGGAATTTGTGATGTAATGATGTGGGACGGCACAAGACAGCACAAACATGAAACGACGGGGCGGATTTTCTACGGCCAATCCAACCAATCAAAAGCAACCGAACTAAATTAACCCGGTTGCATGATTGAAAAAAGACAATCACACGCCCGGGTCAATGGCGTTGGTTAGTTTTGATTGGTCGGATTGGCCATCGAAAGCCCCAAGCTTAATACCTTTCATAACATATATAAGGTGACTGATACAGCAGCGTTGATTCACGGGTGTGTTATTTTATTTCCTTGAATTACTTATTAATGCTGTTTCACAACATTTAAATGAGACAAAATATTTAAATAAAACACTAAACAAAATAATACAGTTGATAGATATCAGCGTGTATTCTCCCTGTTCTAATTCTCTAGACAAAATGCATTATCGATTAGATCACAAAGAGCTGTATACAGAGGAATTTTAACCACGCCAACCTACTTCAATGAATGGAAAACACTAGTCTTTCATGCTCGTTCCGGCTGAGCGAACATAGGTAGCGCGCTGGTTTATAAAGAACGTCTGTACTAAAAGTGTATTAATAGCTGAATGTAGATGGTCTAAATATATACAACTATTTAAATCATGCAGTTTTAGCCAAGCAACAATAAAAAGTTTTCAAAAAATGTTAAAAGTTGATAAATACAACTCTACCGAAACTTGTGTATTATACTCCATTACAGTCACGTGTGCGCGCCTATGTTAATTATACCTCTCTCTATACAGGTGTAGCAGACGACACAAATTCCTTTGACGTCATAATACAAGTGGACTTAGTGAGTAGAGTGTTACGAGTGGCGGCGGACTTATCCATAAAGGAGTTATCTCCTTTGATATATGAAAATTATATCCTGTGTGTATCGTAGTAGTAATTGAACTTCAAATGACGTAACTATGTCATGCGACTTTATTATTGTACGATTTATCTCCCTTGATATATGAAAATTGTATCCTGTGTTTATTTTTCTTTGAGACGGCTGTTTGACAAATTCCTTCTGCTACTCTTTGTACAGAAGGCCCACAAATGTCAAAATATTTTCCAGCCGCATACATTGATTGAAATACCCTTTCTTCGTTAGTTCTGTATCAAATGATTTCACACTCTTGGGGTGTTTTGCGTGTTTACCGGTTCCACCTAATTTTGTATTCTGACTTTGAGTAACAACTCGTAAGTTATCCAATTTGTTATTTTTAGGGAATCCATCAATGTGATCAATCACAAATCCGTCTTCGATTAATCCGTTGTGACATTCGTATGCGAATCGATGACAATATTTCTTCTTCCCGGCACCAAACGTCAAATATCCCATATTATTTACCCGTCCAACCGGTTTTTGTAATCTGCGATGCCTGACAACACCATCACGGAGTGTTTCATAATTAACAAGCACTGGGTGCGGTCTGAAATCTTGGCTCATTTGTATAATAATACTATTTATCTAATTTATTATTTGCTTTAATTATAAGTATCTGTATATAATCTTGAGGGTCTTTATGATTTTGTCGCTGACGGAGTCATCAGTGGGATGAATGACTGCATTTTTTATTCGTTTGTCATAATAGCGTTTTAGTTCCCTGTAACGTTTGCCGCCACAACTGAGACACAACTGCCATTTTCCCCTTACCCCCACCCCACATCGGAGGCACGGAAGGGGGCCAAAGGAACCGTTGCGAACGCTTTGTAAATGATACCCACAGAATTCGCTTCTGCATGATTTGTTACACGGGGTTGTTGATCCAATCATTAGCCACTTGCAGTGATTCATTATACTATATTTTTCTATTTAAATACTTGTTTTAATTATAACATGGAGGAGTTCGAGAGATTATCAGCAATTGAGCCTTTTAAAAAACGTTAAATTTAATCTCGATAGAACCCTCAAAGATGTGCCAAAACGGGCAATAACTGATAGAGCCCTGATAAATAAAATACGCGATTGTATTAATGAATTCAAGCACGACGGTGCATCTCATAGCTGGTCAACATTTCGAATTGATGGCGTTGTTGATGCCACCATGAACGACAGCAACGCAGCGTTGATGTTATCACAACTTGGCAACAAAAAGTATTTTTTTAGAGTGAAATTCATTATCCGTGTAGAATCAGGCGGTTGGATTATACGAGACAAATTTGAACCGATTCTCAAAGATAAGAAAACAGTCGTTGTTAGCCGTGATTCTAAGCCGGGTCTGTTAACTGGAATTGACAAACCATACTATGAACGAGCATATCCTGAAACAGCAGTTGTGTATGGGATATATCCGTTAAATGAAACACCTGATATAAGTAAACTTCAACCAATGAAACAGTCGTCGCCGGCGACTTCGTCGTCAGTGGCTTTGCCACTCAATTGTGTAGCAGCACGAATAACAGAACATTTTACAAATGCATCCCGAGGGAACAAACTTACCGATTTACGGCGTAGCAAAATAGCTCAATGGGAGTTAACGGTAAAAGACCGTGGAGCAACTATTAGCGATATAGCGAAATTAGAAACATCACTGAGATTTCCAATAACAGTTATGACGATAACCGGAGAAGTTTTATACGAATCAAAATATAACAAAAATGGAGCCCCAATTAAAATTATTGATCATAACGAACACGCATGGACGTCCGCGGTCACAATAATTCCACGAAAGAGAACAATAAAGTATATACCCGACAAATTCTTACGAGAAGAATTCTCCAGGGATGGTTTTCTCGTTGAAAAGAAACTATTCGATGCTATTGCGCATTTGAGTAAAAACGACCCCGTGTCGGTGTGGTTACTTCGCAGCACTGAAAACGACATGGATACGTTTGATACGTTTTGTAAAACCAAACGGTGAATTATACCGCACTGAAGCATTTCAAAACAAAATGAAAAAAAAACAGCTAGTGGGTTTTTAACGGCATGTGGCGAAGGCACCGATGAAATCATCAACTATGATGAACAATTATTGACAAACTGTTTTACAATCCCGTCGGTTGCAGCTCATTTTGCAAGATTCAAAAACGCATGGAAACCAACGCGCGTAGAATTCTTGCCAGACATTGAGGCTAGTTGTTTAGAATTTAATCATGGTGGTTTATGGAATCAAAAATACGACCATGATAATATCATTTCAGTTGATATGGTTGCTTGTTATCCAGCGAGTTTTCTTGGTTATGGAGAGTGTACTAAGTATTTTAAACGATTTGGACACCCCGTACATGAAATGACTCGTGTTGCAATTAATGGGCCGCTGCCTGATTTTGATTTAACTGGATTTGCTCGTGTAGTATCATTTGAGTTCCCAGCAGGACTTCATCGCTGTTGTTATATTTGGATTGGTAGACACATGTCTGAAAAGAAGTGGCTGCCAATAGCGCTATTACGATTCATGATTGATACAAAAATGTTAATTTCGCTGACGATCAGTGAAGCAATTATATCATATCGGAAACAAACCAATGTCTGGTTACCAACACCGGAACGTCTTGATAGTATAATTGAGGAATCTAGAAAACATATTGATGCCAGCGAAGAATATATCATTGAGTGGTCCAAACGGGTATTTAATCAACGAAACATCGAAGCAAAAGATCTCGGTAGAAGAATAATCGGAAAATTCACTCAGGGAGGAAAAAAATGCGACTATAAAAGATATTGTTCACGGCTGATTATGGATAACACCGAATACGACTTCGTAATCGCGAATGCAGTATCCAAAAACATATATGTGGATCGTAAAGATGCTTTTTTGTCCGATGGAACAAAATTGGGTACAGTCGTTACTTACAGCGACGGTTACAGATCCCCGTATACACATTTGAGGTCGTCGATGCTGGGTTATGCTTGTATTAATTTATTTTCCTTTTATTTTTAGATTTCCTGACACTGCGGTTAGAGTTGCCGTTGATGCATTTTACATTAACAGCAAGTACAGTTGCACAGTTGCTGAATTCACTAATTCGGATGAAAGCTGGGGATCATGGAGAATTAAAAAAGAAATGATGCGCGAGTATTCTGAATCAGCAGACGTTGAAATTAAAAATAATTACTTACACGGCGATAATTTATCAGAGCGTTCTAATGCACCACCGATATCAGATCCAATTTGTAGATATAAAACAGTTTATTTAAATGGCTGTGGCGGGTCAGGAAAAAAGACGCGTGCAATCGAGTTATATCGAGGACGCGTAAACATGATTGTGCTGACGCCAACACATAGATTAGCCAGAGAGATAAAACAACGAGGCGTTTGCGCGTGTACGTATCATAGTTTTTCAGATACAGTGGTGACAAATGGACACCTGAACGAATGGGAGAAAAATTCATCCCCGAGGTTATAATTTGGGATGAAGTATGCACAGTATCAACAGAAATATTAAAGATGTTCTTGGATTGGCTGCTGACAAAAAACACGACCGTGATAATGTGCGGAGATCATGGACAGCCACCGCCATTTGTCGGCGCGGGTCCACATAAGTGGCTGAAAGAATTCGTCGATTATTATGAAGAAATTGATAGCGATTATAGGGCACTTGATGAACAATTAAGTGAGGTTAAAAAATTAATTAGATTACAACCGGATAGAATCCAATGTGAAATAATCAGAGAAATAATTTCTGAAACTCCAATGGAGGAATTTTGTAACACATGGAGACCAAACGATTTTGTAGTTGCTAGCAGAAAAATAGTCAGAGACACACTTCAGAAAAAGTTGTTTGAGCTTCACAAAGAAAAATATCCCCTGATAAAAGTTCCATTGTGTTATAGACCCGCTGACACACGGCGACAGAATATTGAAGTTGAAATTCCAGGACAACGCGAAAGACAAACACTAGTATTAAATGATATTGTGCTGGTTGATATCAGTGTTGTCGAAGGCGCATTGCGTGTTAATAAATCGCCATGGACACTGGGTTACGTAGCAACAATACATTCCTCGCAGGGATTAACCATCGCGGATACAATTGTTTGGATAGTCGATAATCGCATTGAGTGGTCAAATTTAGTCTATCTTGCAGTGTCTAGAGTACGGCGAATAAATCAACTTCGAAGAATTGTTTTCGATGATGACACCACAATGGATGATATTGATGTTAGCATCATTAATAAAAAAAACTCTCCGGTTACAAACTCCAAGACAAAAAAAAACGAGAATTTGATATTGATGCTGAATTAATAATTACGCTGAAGCAACAACAAAATAATCACTGCGCGAGTTGCTATTGTATAATGCGTTGGCAGTATTCGGATAAAGATCCTCGCCAATTTACCGTAGATAGAAAAAATAACAGTCTCGGTCATGTCAGAAACAATGTGATGTTGACTTGTCTTGAGTGCAACAGACGCAACGGCGCTAGTTAAGACCATGGGGCGGCAATTAAGTATCATCAGGAATCACTTGTAATTGTTCTCGTGTAAAACCCCGCTGAGGGGCAGTTGAATCCAATTTATAGATTGGAGGTCTACCAGTTGATCTTGCTATAGTAGATATGCTATGCGTAGTGACACTCCAAATAGGATCAGTAGCCCTTTTTTACCACCTTCGAGTTCTCCTGGTTCATATAAATATCTCATGGTGACATTGCTGAGAATTGGCTGAGAAACGCTATCCCGCTGTGGTTGTGGTATATACTTTTTTATTGCGTTGTTAGGTTTCATATTGATTGCTCTGGTAATCTCGTTATTTAGCGCTGCAACTACCCCTGGTAACCTTTTGACCCATTCACGTGATCGCTTTTCTTGGATAAATTCTTTTGCGTATTGATATCCAAATAACCGCTCAGCAAGAGTCCGATTAAATCGTTCTACAATTGCCTGATCGCGATGTAACGCAGTATGATGGTGACATTGTAATGTTTCATTGTAGATGCAACCACACCCTGAAATTCCTTGCCAGGATCAACTTGTAATAGATTTGGCCAGCGTAGTGGGCCTCGTAGATAAATCCTTTCAAATGCAGAAGCAACTTCAGGTGATGATTTTGTTTTTAGCGGTTCTGCTTGTTTGTATCGACTTGCAATGTCAACTACGGTTAGCGCGTATTTGTAACCGTTGTCATGTGGCAAAAACAATAAATCAGCTTGATGAACTTCATTGGGTCCGGTAACATCAAAATGCGAGAAATTGATTTGTTTAGGACGCGGTAGATAAATTTGCCATATAGCCTGTTTGGATAAACAATTAGCCGCAGTGGCCTTTTTCACTTTTGCGGCGTTGGCGAGTTTATTGATTGCAGCGTTACCCCTCCAGTATCCCCTCGGAGAATAATAAATATATTCCATATTATTAATTACGAGCGCCCATCATCAATTTGCCTTTCATAGCTGATTTTACCAACCACGAAGCCAATTTTTCTTTGAAAGATTTATCAGGAATAGCTTTTAACGCATGAATTAATTTCACATCCGCGAGATGCCTGTTTTGCAGATTGCTGCTTTTATATGCAACATCATGAGCATGACACGCCTGATCAATAGCGTTTATCGGATACTCGCCGGGTCGGGGCTGATTTTGATCATCAAGTCTGATATCTAATCGTGTTCCGGGGCCACAGTAGCTATATTCTGGAAGGTGCTTTTCTCCTTGGTACTTTGCCCATGGGGTTCCAGGGAGCTTTGCCAATTTGGCTGCGATATCACCTCCTCTTTTTTTAAAAAACATCTCCGGATTTCATAGAAACAAATTTTAAACATTTTTATACCACATGTTGCACACCTACCAGTAAGTGCTGATCTGTTATTTTAGTTGTAATCGTTGTCACATCATTTGTGTTAGTACGCGTTTTACACTTCACACAATATAGATCCATAATTTATGTATAGAGATATGAATATAATTGATTTTTTAGCGACTAAAACAAGAGAACCAGTTAAGCATCATGCAGCACTACCAAACTCTATCCGCGCAATTATAATCGGGCCATCTGGATCCGGCAAGACGCAATTGTTGCTCAATTTAATAGTGAGATGGATGAAGTGGGATAAGTTGTATTTAGTTGCTCCTAGCGTAGATGATCAACGATGCTATGAAGTGTTAAAGGATTTTAACGAGAATGCATCAGAAATTAAGGGTGAGAACATCATTGATTTTATAACTGATATTGACGAGGCGCCATCCGTGGATGACCTTGATGGGAGCATTAACAATTTAGTCGTATACGACGATGTGATGTTAGACAATCAAAAAAACCCAGCTAGAATATTTTCCCGATGCAGGCATAAAAACACCGACGTGATATATGTCACTCAACGCTACACTCAGATTCCAAAAGTGATCAGAGATAACTGTAATATTCTTGCTGTGTTTAACGGCGTTGATACACATACGTTACGAAATATTTGGCAGACATGGTGTTCCGAATGAACTTCAATCAATTTCGAAATTTCTTTAGTAACGCTCAGTCAACCCCGCATGGATTTATAACAATAAATTTACATGATCCTCGGACACGATATCGTATCGCACTCGATCAAATATTTGGTTGAAATAAATTATTAACCTGTAGCAGCAGGGGGGGGGGGCGATGACATCACGACGAGACCTTATTTTGACTAAACGATGAAAACGGTCTTGGAGTATGATTTGCGAAAAACTTATGTTTCGAGCAAGTAGTCCTTTTTTTGGTTGAAAAAGAAGGATTCGAATTAATTCTCTCGAGATGTTTGTTAGATTTAGAGCAAATGATGTCTCGGACAAATGTAGATTCGCCCCCCCCCCCCCCCCCCGCTGCTTAATTTGATATAATGCTTTATATTCAAACAGTTTCCTTCGTTGATTTTTTTTCAATTATTGTATGAAATCATACATGTGTAATTGTTTTAAAGATTGATTTGACACATTTTCAATGACTGTTCACCTATGTGTCGTCAATTATCGTATATTTGTCTGAGAAACGTCATGTGGACACATGTTTTACTCATATTGGCAGGTAATCTTTTAAATCAATTTAATTAATAATTACAAATTACCCTGCAAAACATTACCAGATTGTGACTAAATTTATTTTATAAAATTGCTAACTGGTCTTTTGAAATTTGAAATATAAATCCGAAATAAGCGTTTTCTGCAAGGAGTTCAAACTTTTGATTTCTACTATCGCATAAAAGATATTGACACACATATCACTATGTAGTTTACTGGTGACAGTATTATTGCGTAATTGGGTTATCTACAACTCGTATGATAACAAAATAAAATTAATGTTAAAACGTCCAATTAGTTAAGATTGTGCGACTATGGCAACACGAAAATTTAATGTAAAAAGTCCTCTGAAAAAGTATCATTTTGGTGGCGGAATGGGGATGAAGATACATCATATGTTTCAACGAGAATTTAATTTTAGCAAGACACTAACAGGGTCCTTGAAAAATTGCGTAATAGGTTTATTTACAGTTCGATGAAGACGTGGGAATGGAGTCTTCTGCAATATCGATTAAGATATAAGTAAACTGCTGAAAAGAGTCACGTGTAAACATTATATGATAGTATGGGGGACGAGGGAGGTCACAATATTGCACGAACAGTACATACTATTAATATAAATTATATGTAGTCAGTGAGCTTTTCATAAAAACTACATGTAAGATGTTTAGTGTCGATTTTATAAGTTGTCTATTTTTAGTTGCATACAATTATATTCTTGTCTACAATATTTGCATTTTAATAGGACATTAGGCAATATTTTTTGTCCAGATTAAAGGAACATTTAAGAGTTTTGATAATCCATGGTACTTTTATACCTTTGCAATATTAATGACGTCTCAAATGTAGTTCAGCCAGAATGCAAATATATGCGGCTTTATAATACTATTAAATGAGAGAGAAATATTTCAATATTTTCCTCAGTGGAATATTAACATGATTATTTTCTGATTTAAAATAAAAACCTGATTTTACAGCTGTTCAACAATGTCCAAAATCCCACAATGAAAACTTACTAGTTCCTCTGAGTATTTAGAAAAGAAAAGTATTGATTATGTAATACTGCGTATGGATACATGGATAGGTGCATGTCTTAATACCATTTCAGAAATCCTTCAACTATACTAAAATCTCTAGATATAGAGACTTACATATCTGCATAATGCTTGAATAGAATGACCCAGATCCGGCTATTTGTTAGTTCATTCATATAAAATGTACAATTAAGCTAGATTAGTCCTTCCGAACACCTGTCAAGTTTCCTCAAATCTGAATAACGACTTCTTCATCAGTTATAATTGAGTTGAAGAAAGGTGGTATTGGATGATTGTTTTGTTGCACTTTGAACTCTAAAATCTAGTGGCCTGTAGAACATCGTGTTATTATGTCCTTGAATCACTTTCCTCACTGATTGCAAATACTAGGATTAATCACAATGTGTCAGATGTATATCTTCACCTTATTATATCTACAAGATCAAAAGCATTGTCATAAACAGTTCAGCCTGGATGCATCTAATGCACGTGGTGACTCCTACATTTGCTGTTTATGTTGTTGCGATGCAAATGTTTTTATCTTAGTAACATAACAAGCCAAAATCCAAAATAGGTCAGGAACATTCAGCAAATAATTTATTTCTCTTGAAAACAAAGTGAAAATGTAAAAGGAACTAAAAGTATTGTGAATCAAATGTAGAATAATCCTAAACTTTCTAATACTGAATACATTAATTGTCTAATACGCTTGAATGCGCTAATGTTCCAAAGCTCGTGATGATTAACAATGATATAATACGAATGTCCTTAAATATATTCACAATGATGTCAACATAGCGATTTTAGTTAATCATGAAAAGAAATATATTCTCTCAAGTTAAATGCTGAGTACAACAGTAAGACTGAAAGTGTTAAGTAAACAGCAGTAATATGAAAATCAATGACACAAAAACAGAACCGTGATGAGCGTAAACTTTCTTTCCGTAACATTTTAAGTTCTCAACAAGATCATGAATTTCGAATTAAAAACTAATTTTCTAATACTCGTATACAAGTAAACATGCTTACCTTCCTTAATAAGTATCTTAATATTTAATCTATAAACTATAATCATAGAGAAATATATATGTATTATATTGTTTACAAAATAAAAATCACGTGTCAGGCAGATGCCTTAACTGATCTACTGGTCTACCTCTGTAATGATGTAACAGTGCTTAACACAATTCCCGAAACATTGCTGTGAGCGAACGTATTATATATTATTTGCCGCGAAATACAACTTTTATTCTTTAGACCGTATCATCACAATGTGTAAAATATTCAGTTGACGCTTTCGATATATAGTCATTGTAAACATTAACTTAAGATGCACTTGAAATACTTCTAGATAATGCTTGTTTGAATATTCCAAGAAAAACTGGAGGTTGTGTGGGTGGGCTTTGTTGACTGTGGGGTTTGTAAGCCCTGTTGGTTGTGAGGTTTGTCAGGAGTATATAAGGCTTTGTGGGCTGCTATGATTTTCGGTCAACTAGACACAACTAGATATATCAGTTATTACATTTAATTTTCTTTTCTTTAGTTTATATTATAGAACTATGTAACTTTATAAATTCTTTGGACAGTCAAATGTTTTCTAAAGTTTATTTAAGCACTGGGCAATATTTATTTAAGGATTGTCTTGGTTCTTTTTAATTATTTCTCTCTTCCAAAAATATATGCATTTTAGTCATTTCTAAAAAAAATTACAAGCAAACTAGATATTGTTATATCAATTCTACTTTTGTTTATATGTGTATTTATGTGTGTATATCTATATCTATATCTATTTATATATATAAATGTGAAGGTCAAGGCATAAGAGAAGTTTCTTTACACAACAAATATATAATTACGTTCTTAAAATATATATTGAAAACTGTTCTTAGAGAAATATAACATCTATGTCATTGTGAATGCTGTCTTCACCGACTCGACATTCAACATTCAATTCAGTAATACCTTTATCTAGCAATCTATAAAGACATGTATTAATTATCTTTCTATTTTATAAATTACTAGTTGTTGAAGTAATTGTATGTGTTTGAATCACCGAACTGACAGCCAATTTACTTTCGTCTACATCAATTCACGCACAAACACATACATATATACATGCATACGCACACACGCATACACGCACAAACACATGCATACATACATACATACATACATACATACATACATACATACATACATACATACATACATACATACATACATACATACATACATACATACATACATACATACATACATACATACATACATACATACATTCTCGAAACTTTTGTTCATATTCTGATATCACTTTTCTGTAGTACAGAAATAATGCAAGTCCTATACTGTCTACATGCTTTTATATTAGGTATACCACTTTTAAATTATATACTTTTATTCATCGTTAAAAGAACAAATTAAAGTATTTAAATAATATACTATAACGTAACAACAACCCTGTTTGCATAAAGAAGCACATTCAGGTTTGGTAACCATATGTCATTAATTTCAATACTTCTAAAAGAGGAAAGAGCTTCTGATGTGTAAATATGAAAATAACAGCTGTTATGGCATATACAGAGAGTGGCAGATCAGTGACTTTGCATGAGATGACAATACGCAGGGTGGAGGGTATTTTCTCAACTAAAAGCAGCGAATTAATGCGTCTGAGATCTGATGTAAATGACGGCAATTGTTGTGTGAATTGGATCACAGTTGCTGTCTAGTTGTATAAAGACAAATTATGTATGGAGACAATCCAGTCGTATATTATCTATATTAGACGTCGTTTAGTGAGGATTATGTACCTTATAATTAATTATGTCCAGCAATAAAAGTAAACAGATGGTTATTACAAACTATATGTATTATTTATAAGCTGCCTGAAGTAAATCATCAAATGAATTGCCATGTAACTCTGAAATGGGCAGTAAGACAGATTTTGACATTGATGAATTGGGCAATTCCATGGAAAACTGTTAATAAATTGGGAGTAATAATGTTTTAGAATCATCATTAACGACCAATATTATATGTGGCAGGATGACATCTCCATAAGTACTGATGTTCTGGGGACATCATCTATTAACAAATTGAGAAGCCTTTTGCAAGAGGGTCTTTCAGAATGTCGTGCGAGATGAACGTGGCATGTTCCAAGAATATAACGTGACCAAGTAAGAAACTGCTGATACATATGGATTATCGGTGACTTCATACAATGGCAACTGATTAAGGATACAGAATAAATGCAGGTTGTGCGTGTATGTGTGTAAGTGGGTGTGTTGGCTTTCTACTAGCTTTAATGATTTTTCAGTCACAGCACTATGATATCTGTCGTGTGGTAGTTTATAGGGATGTCTAACATTGGTGTATGATGCTGCAGACACGTACCACCCAGTCACATTATCCTGATACCAGGTCAAGTAATCCTAACATTAACTTCTTTATACTGAACACCAATCAAGGCAGCTGTATATAACATTTTAATAACTCTTTGTTATCAGTTGGCCAGGGTTCGAACATATTGCATCTGAGATGGAGGCTTTAAACACTGGGCTACCAAAGCAGCCTAATATAGATGAAAAACCTGATATTGATTAAAAGAGATCAAAGTGCAGTATCCACCGAGTCAAATCAGTCTGCAAACAACAAAGATATTGGTGTGTCGTAGCAGAATGCACATGCAGATCACGGTACATGCTGTTTTCAAACTGATTACTCCTGGCAAACTGCGCAGACCAGATCTGATGTTGGATTATGTTACAGTTGAACTGGGTCTGTGCATTTAACATTAGGACTCATCAGTGAAATTAAATAGTACATAGTGTTTATATATATATATATATATATATATATATATATATATATATATATATATATATATATATGAACTGAAAAGTGTTTAAAATTTAAATGCCATATATTTTGAGAATTCTGTCTTTTCCTCACGAATTAACTGCAATATATCTATACATGGTTTCAGCTGCATGATTTTCATTATTTACATAACTCTCTAATATCCTACATCTAGAGGATGATGATGTCAAAGGTCATGTAAAAGAATAAGTCTTATAGATCTAGTTATGTGTTGATTTTTTTAAAGGTTAACTTGTGTTTTGATTACATATTAGCATAGCATTATCAAATCAAGTTGTCATCGTTTTGTAGGTTTCAGTTGTAGCATGCATTTCAAGCCTAAAACGGAGGAATGCGGTAATAGCTTAATGAACATGAAACATTTATCATCTCAACTATTCCATTTATCATCATATATTAAGATTTAATGTCAGCAATTGTTGAAGTATGAAATGCTCTCAATAATTGTTACATTTGATTCCTTCATTGACCATATTTATAAGAATACATAATAATAATAATAATAATAATAATAATAATAATAGTAATAATAGTAATACTAATGTCGACATAGGAAAGTGCCTGATATTGTTAAGATTCAGTGTTTTAGATAACACGCACAAATATAGACAACAACAAGCGTACACAAATAAGCACCATAAATATACCAAAAAATACACGCTGACAAAAATTAAGGATCTAAATATTATGAGGTTTTCAAGTCTGTTCTTTTAGTCAAAATAGGTTGGTTTTAAGAGTACGTATGATTGTATCTAAGATCCATGATCAATTCATTTCACTTAGCTGGTCCTTGGTACACAAAAGACGTTGCCCATATTACTTCATTTTAGCAGGGGAAATAGTAAGGATGCATTGTGCATACAAACTACATGTTGGAGATGGTGAAGAAATAGATCATAGTCTATTGTGCTGCAGACAAATCAAAGAGGATGAGGACACACATTAGTTTTTCCACTATATAGAGCAGAGATTATATAATTAACTACCCTCTAAGGTGAAGTGTTAGTACTGTGGTGAGTGCAATATGCAAACTGTATATTGCTAAAAAAATGACTGTTTACAATCATATTAACTACAGGTTGGGAAGGTACATATTAAACCTTGACTTGGCAAGAATATTGTAATAATCACAGTTTGCTAACTTCTGAATGGCATGGTCTGAAAGTACTGTTCAAGTAAATCTGGTATAATGATAAGATCAGACTTGATTATGGTAATTTAAATCATACTTGGGGGATATAATAACCTTTTTTGAGATTGTATAAGTCAATGAGGGGTTAGAAACAGAATAGTGGCTTGTTAAATCATTATGGTCAAAAGCACATTTTAATAGTGTTTACAATGTAAGTTTTGAAAAAATGATTAGTATTTCTTAGATGAGAAAGCATTAATGTCAGCGGTTAGTGAAAGAAATTTTGAATATAATCATTCAAGCATCAGTGATGTTTTTGAGTCACATGACTTTCAAAAACTTTTCGTCATAAGGATTTGAGGTGCTCTTCATCGCATGACAAAGGACTAAAAATATTTGTTTCCGGTTGGGTGACTGTCCATGTTATTCATTACTTACACTAGCACGGGTAAAAATAAGTTTCCCAAAGTTGGTTTGTGTATCTAATTAAATTCGTTTGTCCCCGTATTGGAAGTTATCAGTACATTACATATACTAGTCATTATAATAAATACAGTTTAAGACAAATATTTTGGAAAACTTCCAACAAGCTGCAAAGAATTATTTGTGCATCATATTGAGCTGGTTTAACCAAGTACATGACGTTCTTAGGATAATGAACATAATAATCATTAAAAACTGTATAATGTTTAAAAGCAATCTTTTTATAAAAAGTAATATTCACGAAACTGATTTGTGTATCTAACTGAATTGGTTTAGCCCAACACTTCAAGTGCTTAGTAAATTATATATACTAATCATTATAACAACTCCATAGAGACAGATTTAATCTCTGTTAACGGTTACTGTGTATAGTATGTGTCATAAATGTATTGTTATAATTAGTCAATCGAAGTGATGTTGTCAAGTTTATCTCTAATGAATTGAACTTTAGCATGAATGCAGTGTGCCAAAATATCATGAAGATCGACCATAGAGAAGGTTGTTGAAAGTGGTGCACAGTTATTATTTGACATAACTTTGATGTATTTAAAACCTTTGTCCATAAATTCATTTTGATAAGTATTATTAATAAAACAGAGTTAATACGGTGTTGGTTGGGGGAAAGGAATGTGGTGGGCGTCATTGGTACATTGTCATTTAAGGTAAGAAACAAAGTTCTAATTTCGGTTATATAACTGCAAGTGTTTGATGTTAATAGAGAAGTAAAGCACCATCAGCAAGAGATATCACAATGCTCTAATGCTACTTTATTACCAAATATCGTTAATGTATGTCACTAAACTTTATCCTTGTATTAATATTACTCCATCAGATTTTTAAAAAGACAAAATCAGTGTTCTGCACTTACTTGGAAAATTATACGGATACATGGATTTGAAGCAATATAGTATTATTGCTATATCAGATTTGAATATCACATAATTAGTGATTAACTGTTACCATCTAAACATGGTCATATTACGACATAGATTATGTGATGACCAATGTAGTGTTGTTACTATATCAGGATTTTGCAGGTCCGAAAATGAGTGGTACACTATCACGTGGATATTGGAAAATATCACCACATGATTTTGGTGTTTACCATTATCAAGTATTGAGGGTTTGAAGATTACAAGGTCAATGTAGCACTGTTTCCTGAGAAAATTGTACTTTGTGTTACAGGAGTTTGCTAATTAGCAATTTAGTATTGCTATTCCATCAGCATTTAGTGATCTCAAAAGCACTTTTACACTTTCACATAGAAATAGGGTATTATTTCTACATGGGTTAGGGAGAGAGTAATACTGTATTGTCGCTACAGGTGTTGAAGATTATAAGATCACCAGTTACCTTGAAAAAGACAAATGATAGTAATGGTGTATGGGTGTTGTTATAAGCAATGTAGTAATGTTACAAAATCAGGTTTTGTAGATCACAAAACATGTGCATGGACATACGGTAATGTTACTACATCGGTTTGGGGAATCGGTATGACGTATTGTTACTACATCAGTTATAGTATTGCTACTACATCAGATTTCAGATATCACAGAATCAGTTCTTAATAATCAGGTAATGTTACTATATTGGTATAGGGGATAGCTATGTAGTTTTATTACGACATTCAGTTACTACAGACCTTGAACGTACGTAATGTTACTACATGAATGTGATGGATAGTTAAATAGTATAGTTGTTATATCAGGTTTCAAGATAACAAAATCAGTGTTTGAAAAAAGGTATTGTTACTAGCTGGGTTATGTGGGATGACTATGTAATATTGTTACCATATCAATTTCTGGACTTTACAAATCAGTGCTTGTAAATAAGGTAATGTTAATAAATAGGATTGGGTGATAGCGGGAGATCCATGTAGTATTGCTAGGTGGAAATTGACTATCTTTGATGTATTTGAACGCACCTAAGTTTGCATGGAATATTGATATATCAAACCATCAATCGATTACATTTTCATGAAGGGTAATCTCATTCAAAGCTTTGTAAATACAATATTTTAAGTATTGTTTTTAGAAATAGATAATATCAGAATCATATCGCTGGATTGACTACAAAGACAAAAAGAAGCAGTATAATTTTCATACTTCTACATCACAATGAACGATGTGAACCTGGGACTAATATTTAGCTGAAAGTATTTATCGTTCATTTTTTACTTTATTAGTTGCACAAGTGAAGCAAAAGATGAGTAAATATATGACATTTACAAACCCAAACACATGAATTAACCTAAACTTTATAATTTATCGTCCTGTCTGCTTGAATTTATGGTTAATAAATGAGATTTATAATTGTCTTCTTCATCTAATGTTTTTAGAGAGAGTTACACTGGATGATCTCAAATATGCATTGCATAACATCACGCCAGCCTTTAAACGGAGACTGGATTCACTCCTTAATAGTACGTATATCATGTCTTACTCTCTATGTTCATCATACCCTAATTAAATGTACGGATATTAAAAGACAACACTATGTATTGTTCACTTTCTTTGACCTTATGTGAATGCACATAATAAAGCATTTTCAACGCCATACTCCTCAAACTATAATTAGCATTAAATGTGCACATATCTCAAAGAAAGTCTCAGAACTATTTGTATACTCTCAATAAACTTAAGTATTTGTTCTTTATATTTTGATATACCTAAATGTTCGCATATAATGAAGCATGTCTCTCAGTTATGTTCTCAATATTTTAAATATACTTACGTGTTCGTATATCACAATGAATATTACAGCACTATGTTCTTTATACTCTGATTATACTTAAGTGTCCGTATATCATACGGGATGTCTCAGCGCTATTTTCTCTATACTCTTAACATACTTAACGTAATTAAATTATTATTTCGCTGTTCCTCGTACTCTAATAATACTGAGAGGGTACACTCTGTCAAAGGAAACGCATGATCATTTACTGATAAAAGTTAAGTTCCGTATTTAAAACTGCTTCATAACGCATGATCATTTACTGATAAAAGTTAAGTTCCGTATTTAAAACTGCTTCATAACGCATGATCATTTACTGATAAAAGTTAAGTTCCGTATTTAAAACTGCTTCATAACGCATGATCATTTACTGATAAAAGTTAAGTTCCGTATTTAAACCTGCTTCATTAGTACGAACATACAAGTTGACAAGCGTGTTTATAAATGACCAATAACGATAACATATTTTCCTCTATAAAAAAAAAAAAAAAGAAATAATGAAAAATTAGAATAAAACTTAAATAAAAGGTTTCAAACCGGTTTAGACGGTTTAGTCTTTTACACAAACATATGTTTCTTTTAACGCCAATAAAAAATTGTCTGTCAATAGTATGTAATGAAGTGAAATGCTTAATGTGGGTTCTGATTATTAATCGACAATGTAATTACCTTAATTTAGCTTTCTTTGCTGTTACTTTGTACTTTATACCTATATATGCCTATCGTCCGTCTCTGTCTCTGTCTCTGTCTCTGTCTCTCTCTCTCTCTCTCTGCTTAGATTGACCAGTCAACTGACTTAAACTAAAATATTCTTACAAAATTATTAATGTATACAAGCACAAATTTATATATGTATATTTACATACTTCCCGGCAATGGTAAGTCCAGGATTCCTTCCTTTAATGTAATGTGTAATAGCTAACGATATTGCAGTGTTTGATATGTATTATTTGAATCTATTATATATGAACATGGATTGATGATTATTATTAAGATTTGGTTTATTTGTCTTTTTTGCAGTACTAGGAATGAGTCTGAATGATATGGAACAAATCTTGGACAATCCACCAGACGAAATTAAGCAGATGTTTGGACGTAAGATCTATTTATTCTGAAAATACAAGTAACAAGATTATATTAATGTTAAGATAAATTATTAAGCAATCATAAACTCACACCATATAAGGAACATGGGGAAGTTATTAGGATCCCAGGAGATTTACAATGCATTGACTATGCAATCGATAAGAAAAGACGACATATTTATTAATCTTGCTAATCAGCACGTTTAAAAGAATATTTAGGACCCATATCAAATTGCAGTTATTTACGATTTGTATGATACATCTCAATGACTGAACTGTATTGAGCTTGAAATACATATATTTGTTTATAGATGTCGTTAATGTCAATTCGGCCTTGCTATACAACAGACTTTATACAACAATCTCAGAACTCATTCACTAAATCGTTATGTTAATTTATTGGTAAGGGGAGGAATATTACATACGTATATCTTGGTCGTTAATGACAATACTTTACAGTAGTGGCAAAATGATGCATGCAATAAAAGCTAATACATGGTAGGTCGATAAATATTTATACATTTATAAAGTGAATCATTTTCTCACGTAAGATGATTTCATGGAAGCAAATAAAACAAATATATTTGACGAATAAATTTGACTGCTAGTTTTGTAATGTATAGCCTATTATATGACCGACCCACTTACTTGCTGATGCGCGAGGACGGCTCCAGCGTCTTAGAGGTTAGATCATTCGCCTATGATGCGAGAGGTCGAGGGTTCGAACAACGGCCGAGTCACTCCCTAGCTAGACGCATATCATTGTAAAGTTTGATGTTATTACTGGTCGACCTTCTTGTCAGAGTAATATGTCTAGTTGTGACATCATGCCACACGTCTGCATACATTGTAGCGATATGACTCAAAATATTTAAAGATAAATAAAAAATATCAAATATGCACGTAAAAAGACCTCCACTTGTGCATGAAACATCCACATACTAATAAACATATTTCCTTACTGCATCATACAATCTAACATTGAAATATTCATAGACCATTATACTGGATGAATGTCATTACGATTGGACACAAACTATTGAGGTCAGAGGTTATCACACGACCATACCACAATTGTACTACTGAATCAAGCAATCTTACTTCAGTTATAATAATGTTTTAGTTATAAATCGTAATACAGTACAATTCAAACGGGATTACATAATGTAATTGATACTTCTTATTTGGTCAACGTAATGGCTTTTAGAGAGGTCATATTAAAATGTTAGTACTGATAAAAGAATCGCATGATAAAATGATTAAATTATAGTGTATGAAAATCACAACACAAAGTAATTTCTGGCGTTTCCGCACCAAAAGGATGAGTGTACACAACTACAGTATAAAAGACAAAACAATTTCTAGACAGGTGTTGCCGATATGCGACTTAAAGGAAAGAAAATAAACACTTTATTAAAAGACAAAGTGAGTGTTTGATAACAGAAACAAAATTCAAGATTTAGCGAATGTTGATTTTATATATCATATATAAAACTGCTATCGTGTAATATGCAAGCAAAGATGCTGATTTTTAGATTGTGTTCGCTGATAAAAACTTGGTGATAAAGCAGCATAACATCCGTTATTAGGATGTTAAAATGCAGTATAAATATGACCTAAAGTACGCGTTTGATGTGGACAAGAACCTACATGTCAGTTAAAATCAAATCCATTCTCCATCTCAATCTACAACGATTTATTGAAAGCATAACAATTATTGAAGAGAAAGTTAAATTCCAGTCAATCATGAGGAATTGTTGAGTAAAGCAAATCACAAAAAAAATGTTTGGGATTCCTCGGAAATCATTCGTGCATTTGAAAGGATAGAAACATGTTACGAATTATTGCTGACTATGAGAGTGACAATTGTTGTGGATGGATGCTTTATTGAATTGTTAATCAATCAAGTCGAAAAACAATTTCTCTAATATAAATTGCTTTCTTTATATATGTATACCGTATTTATACTTTTCTATCAATGATTCTCAGAGATAACATGCCAGATATAGGAGTAGTACATAATACATGCCAGATAATATTTAATGCCTTGAACAAACATCAATGAATTATGCGAGCGAGCCAGATCAACATTATAAATAACGCATACACTAAGCTGACATGCCATAATGGCTAACTGAATAATCTAGATACACGTTGCAGATGCAAGCGAATCAAACACACAGTAAGAGATACATATAGATAATGATAGTTGTCAATAATAATGAGGATTTGTATAGCGCCTAATCTTTAGAAGCTCTTGGCGTTTTACACCATCAATACAGTTTCAACATATGTATATATTGGAGATGTAATATTTAACTCCATTGCATTCATCTTGTGGATGGTAAAGCCTGCCAAGGTACAGTTTTATGTAATGAATGGGTTTTACGACAACATAATTACTGATGTTTTGCGAAACAAATATTGGAGTCTTTTACAACGTTTTTAGAACAAACATGCATTATGTTTGAAAGATTGTACACTTCATTCAATTCCCCAATATATTAGACAGAACGATTTGGCGTGATTAATAAAAAATATCAGGAAGCAATCACCTATTTGTTGCAGCTAACAATCTATATAACTCATACGACTTCTATTCGTCTTTTGTTTCATACCATAGTAGAAAACTACATGCATACATACATACACAGATACATAACATAGATGCATACATAGATACATGTATACACACGCACGCACGCACACACACTTACCTACCTACCTAACTACGTGCGTGCGTGCGTGTGTACGTACGTATATACATACATACATACATACATACATACATACATACATACATACATACATACATACATACATACATACATACATACATACATACATACATACATACATACATACATACAAACATACATACATACATA
The DNA here is from genome assembly GCA_030141615.1 of Unio pictorum. NCBI lineage: Eukaryota > Metazoa > Mollusca > Bivalvia > Unionida > Unionidae > Unio > Unio pictorum. Next base: position 19,860,793 of record JARLTB010000029.1, on the reverse strand, counting down.
CATACATACATACATACATACATACATACATACATACATACATACATACATACATACATACATACATACATACATACATACATACATACATACATACATACATACATACATACATAGGAATTTATATATACATATGAAAAGAGTCAGAATTGTACATCTCTTCAAATTCTTACCCATTTGTAATTAAAAGTCACAATGTATATATCCTATGTTGTATATACTTGTATTATTATTGGATAATATGGTAGGTTAAAACACGACTCAAAACAATTCTCTTTACTCCTTTCCAGCTAGCGGAATGAGCATTAGCGATCTAAAATCTAAGGTGGGCAACCTGCCAGGACCAATAATACAGATGATCGAGAGCGACGTGTAACTATAACGGTATTCCGGCTAGAAATGGATCTACCTGTGTGTGGTATCATACCAATATAATATGATGCCAAACGTATGGATAAACTAACGCATGAATTGAACAAACGATTATTATAGTATTTCACTTTTCAGGTTACTCACTGTGCTTTGTTTATGTACTTCAAATGTTTGTAATATGAATGTTTCAAAATAGGTGCAGTATAATGAAATAAAAAATGTTAAAACAATAGCTCAATTTTGTTTGTTCAATTATAAATTGTCACATTATTTCTTCTCTATTCACGGCGAATATATTTGTACTCTGATACAACTTACAAATTGTGGTTTATTTTTTGATAACTTATAGTACAAAATGCAAATTATCAAATAACTAATCCTTAATAGCCAAATAAGTTAGAAAGCGTTTTGATACACCATTATGTGATTTCATTTGGTAAACAGACTAAAAACATTTTTTATTGACGGTTTTCTCTAATATCCATTGAATCATTTCAAGCGTCGGGGATCACAGGTTGACTTTGAAATTTCACAATGAAACTTCAACCAATGTTTCTTCAATTATAACATATTAGTTGGAGCACTTTGGACATTTGCCACTAATCCAGAATATATCCGCAAATCATTATCCTCCTGTGATTAAATGTACTATATAACGTTTCTCGCTTGCAATGTACAATTTATAATTATTATTCCACATTAGGCATGACATGTATGGGATTCGATAATTTTGAAACATATAACTACATCCAACAAATAGATGCTGAAAACCATATCACCGTGCAACATGCACTAGGCACGGTATTACAAGTTGATGGCGGCCACTACAACAAGCAAGGACACACGAGGAAACTGTCAGCAAGAGAAACAGGAACATTTTAATATAGAGGACATCACTCTGGCTATCTCAATAAATTAACTTTGAATCGCTATTTTTGGTTGAGGTGGTATAACCTAAGAGAGAAAGAGAGTTTAATGTCGAAAACCACAGCAGGATTAACGTTACTGTGGCAGTTGGGGAGAGACACCATGGATTTGTACGAGATTTGTGTACATGTATTAGGAACAAGATTTGGTGCATTATGGGAATGTTTTGTTAAAATGGTTGTATGTTTCGCATTGTAGGAATTTACGCTGAAGTGTGCGTGATTTGGATTTTTAACGTAGCTTTAACAATAGTTTAGTCATATCGCTATCATATCTTCGCCCACTCCGGTGGTCAGTGGTTCAAACGTCCGCATCGGAAAGGAGAGGTCGTGGGTTCGATTCACGGCCAAGTCATATACTTACAATAATGGTAAAAACAGCTGCCTCGCTTGGCATTCAGCATTAAGAGGCTATTGTTAGCACTAGTCAGCCTGGTGTCAGGATAATGTGACTGGGTGGGTCATCATGGCACATGTATGCGGCATGATGCACTAGCGCTAGATATCACTATAAACTGCCTCACTGCAGACAACGTAGCGATATGACTGAAAAATTGTTAAAGATACGTTACAAAATAATAACCAAACAAACAAACGATATCTTCAGTGTGGGACGTTATAGCGCTGAGGCATCAAGCCTCAAAAATAAAACATGATATTACACCTAGTCACATTATCCTGACACTACCCTCTTAATGCTGATGACCGTACTCTGATATATGAGGACATATCACACTTAATGAGAGTCCAACACGCCTAACTACTATCATTATAACGTAGGATAAGAATGGCATTTAATTACTTAATGTTCGGGACGTACATTTTAATAAGTGGAAGATGATAATCTTAATGATAAGTCTCAGGAAGGATTCCATATCCTTGCACGTCAAAAACATTGTTCGTTTTTACTCTTGTTTTTCTGAGCGCGTATTAACTTTTATGGTATAGCGAAGGTATATATATATATATATATATATTCAAGCGCGATTGTTACCTTGGAAATGACCGAAAGAAACTCTGTCGAGAAAGCCAAAGTGATGCCATTAATGTGATTTGAATCGTATTCATCATTACCGCGATTATGTATGTGTATGTGTGTTTGTGATTTGGATTTGTATCGTAGCTTTAACACATTTTTAGTTATATCGCTACGATGTCTACTTTGTAGTACTTTATAACGATTACTTGCATTGGGTCATTGTGCCACAGTTATGTAAATCTATGTCCCACATAATCACGTTAGTTGGACACCAGATTGAACAGTCCTAACACAAACCATATATGCCAGACCACAGATGGAAAATGCAATACTTTGAAAGTTTTAATAGCGTAATATCTACTTTAATTTCTCATGTTTTTTATCTCCCCTAGTATTTAAGTTTTTTTTTAAATTTACGCACATTTTGGTTTAAAACATTTCCAGTTTTCAAAGCAAATTGATCAATTTTCCTTTTCTTTTAAAATATTTCCTGACCAAATTTATTTGTTAACGCACACACATTTATAACATATTGAAATTAGGAAAACAGGGTTGATTCTAGAAATTAACGAATTTAGTTTTAGTCTTCCACTGAAAGATTGTTTTGCTTTAACCTAGATTAGGCCAGACCCATACGTGTCATTGTTGTTTAGATTTCGGCCAAAATGTTTCAGGTAAAGCTGCATCACCAAATTACCCATCAAATGTTATGACTTTCTTTGGGAGCGGTTAGGACACCCCATATGAAGGTCTTATGAGTGCAATAAACTAATCAATTCTACCACCACGTAGCATATAAACATCTTTACAATATGCCCTACAATTTAAACACATGCATTCGAAACCTTATTTTGCGTCAGTTTTCAAACGCAAACACAAAGCATAGGGCAACGCAGTCGTAACGATGCCTCAATTTCAGTGAGTTTACATTCTACGGAACAGGTAGGAATATATATGTGCATATTTACTGCCTTGTCGGTTTCATCGTTAAGTATTATTGTTAGTGGGAAACATATGTTTCCTTATTTAAAATATATGCATCTTTAACAAACATATATATATATATATATATATATATATATATATATATATATATATATATATATATGTGTGTGTGTGTGTGTGTGTGTGTGTGTGTGTTATTTTTGTTCAAGATGCATATATTTTAAAACTAGTAAAAATCGAATAACATATGATCATGACATCCTGTGCCGTATTAACCTATGGCAGGGCCCCTAGACTTCGAGCTTTTTATGGGCACCTCGACATCCACCCGCGAATTTCGCGCTCTGGTCCTACAATTTATTACACTAATACTACAAATGAAGTAATTCATGAAGTAACTTATTTATTAGAATAATATTACAAATGAAGTTAAACATATATCTGGCTAATTAAACATTTTGCTCGTTAATCTTTCAACAAACTGGTCCAGAACTTTGTTAAAATTGAAATTTTCGGAGCACAGACGATTCTACATGCATTAATGCCAAAGGCATGAGCTTTTCGTCTTTCAGAGTGGATCGCGCTTCAAATCAGAAAGAGACCTCTCTCCGGAACAGTTTGAGACAAGAAGTGACAAGTAAATGCGTAAGCAAATGTACATGTTTGGAAAAAAACTATCCTGCATTTCATTGTTAACAATGGTTTGAAGCATTTTAAATGTGGAATTTTCGATTACGCAGCATTGCCATGACATGGCTAAAGGTTGCATGGGCCCCTGATCTTGATGGGCCCATAAGCTTCAGCCTAGTCAGCCTTATGTATAATACGGCCCTAATGATATCTATTGCAACCTTTGAAACTCCTTTGTAAAATTCTCCGTCCTTTTCTAAACCTTTTATCTAGAAAAGAAACAAAACGTAAAACAATCTGACGCTTCAGTGCAATAAATGTAATAATTAAATTTTATTTAAATTCAATGTTTCTTTGATTGCACTATATTTCAATTGTATTTGCTGCATTACAGATCCTCAAAGAGACAAATATCCGTTGCCTTATTTACTTACAAGTTTTTGATTGCGTTTGCTCTGCCTTTCGTATGTAAATTTAGGATGCATCTTGATTCAAGTGGCAGGCGTCATGGGATGATGCAGTCAATAACAAACTTCATGCCATCAAACCAACCCTGGGAGAATGGACTCCTTCCTACAGAACTATCCGTAGGGAGGAGGTAGTCATTGCAAGAATCAGAATCGGTCATACATACATTACCCACTCCCACATACTGAAAGGTGAAGATCCACCAGAGTGCGTTTCTTGCAATGAGCCATTCACTGTTAAACACTTTATGACCGAGTGTTCCGACCTGCAACCTACACGTGTTAAATACTATAATGTACATGACATGAAGGAACTTTTTGATACAATACAAATCACTTGTATTTTAGATTTCCTAAAGGAAGTAAATCTCTATTTTAAACTATAACTTGTATGCCATCATCTAGAATATTATTAATGCAAATATCACCTCTTATTTACAACATCTTATCATCAACATACACCATTTATATCTCCCGTTGATTGGGAAGCTTCATATTTTCCTGTTACCAACATCTTACCATTTTATATTTAACTAGTTTGGTTTTTTATATCGCTGGTCGATGTTAAACCTTTCTTATTTTTGAACATCTAACCTATTGTATGGCGCTAAATAGCCTAAAAGTGCTGGTGCGCCGTTAAAATTCAAGCAAACAAACAAACAAACAAGCATCTTGATTCTGTTATATGAAATATCTTTAAAATCCAGATCATTTAGTATGATCTATTTACTTTAACAGTGTTTGTGTGTGTGTGTGTGTGTGTGTGTGTGTGCGCGCGCGCGCGTGTGTGTGTATGTGTGTGTGACTTAAAAACTTTTATTTCAAGCTTTAGCACTTTTTCAATCATATAGTCACGATGTCTCCAGTGCAGAAGTTTATGGTGATGTCAACAACTGGGACATCAAAACGCAGACATGTAGCATCATGTCCCACCCAGTCAGTTTATCTTGACACCAGGATGGCCAATCCTAAAACTAGCCTCTTAACAATTATCACTAAGCATTGCAGCTGCTGGTACCGTTGTTGTCGTTGTTATGACTCGGGTGGGGCTTGAACTCGCTACTATCCGCATCTAAGGCGGATGATCTTTCCCCTTACGCCACCGAAGTTGTATACAGATTAAGAAAGATTAGTGGTCATATTCCATATAAACATGGCGATTGAACTATTTATTGCATTCAAGGGACTGCGTTATGTAATAGCTGGCACGACGGAGATCCAATCTTCATTTCTCGGAAGTAGTTAAAATGACGAATAGCTCAAAGCAAATATTTTGTCTGCAATAGGAAATTTACTTACATTTATGACATATATATATCTATGTATCTTAGATATTATTTTAGAAATATATTTTAAATTGACTCATGAGACAGATTTGTAAATACATCCATTAGAAATGATAAATAACATGTGATAATTTAAAATGATGATTCACTAATTTAATAAGTCCTATAATTTTACTTCTAAATGCAATGGAATTTTTCATCGTACTGCTGCTGTTCGAGTGTATGGCCAGTGCTCAAAGTACGTGCCTCTTCTATTATTATTATTATTATTATTATTATTATTATTATTATTATTGCTGTTATTATTATTATTATTATTATTATTATTATTATTATTGCTGTTATTATTATTATTATTGCTGTTATTATTATTATTATAATTATTATTATTGTTGTTGTTTCTTCTAAAAATGCATTCAGATAAAAATTGATTTCAAGCATGTATAATACACGTATACAAGTAAACTTTCACTTTAAATCTCTGCAAAATATTGAAATAGGACTTTCCTCTTGTTATAATTATCCCGATTATCGTATCAAACTTTATCACTAGTAAACTTTCGTTTGCAGTCAGTAATAAGGATATAACAAATGGGTGAATGAATTGTGTTTTATCTAAGTTTACTTTACGCCGGTGTGTGTATGTGTGTGTGTTTGTGTTTGCGTGTATCTGTGAGTGTTTACAATTTACGAAGCAAGGATTAACTCCTAAAACAATTGTCGTGTTATTAATATTTTAAAAGGGAAATTTGATACAAAATATACATACATACATACATACATACATACATACATAGATATACACACACACACACACACACACACACACATACATACATACATAACATACATACATACATACATACATACATACATACATACATACATACATACATACATACATACATACATACGGATGCTGTCAGATACTTCAATATCGTATATCTCAATGTTAATTCAATGTTACCTTTTAAGTTTATTATCTTTTCTAATTAGATAAATTGTCTTCAATGAAAACTCAGAGATATCTTTTTTGGCTCATCTTTTTTATCTGACGAAATAAGCATCAGGAATATAGAGACTATGGTGATGATTTAAACATGGAGATTGTTTTATGAACAAAGTAGAGCACTACAAATGCTCAGGCATGCATGTACTGGCGTATGAAAAGTAGCGCGGACTAGAAACTAAGCCAATTGACGAACCAACAAGAGGTAATTAAAATAGTAAAATACAGGTAAAGTTGATCTAAATAATTGTCTGCTTTTATTAACATTGCTAATGACCTTTCAGTTATCTCCATATGTCGGACTATTTCTCTGGCTCTGTCTCAAAGATTATAAATGCTCTCGTTCATGCAATGCATGTGTACTGTAGTATTCAAAAGATGTACGTGTCTTAATGTTGTAATATCCTCACCATTAAAAGTAATTCAGTAAATGAAACATTTAAAAAAAATCAACTAAATTCAATATGATCTAGTAAGCATTGTTTCGGTAGACAAAGCGCTTGTGGAATTGTTTATATTGAAAATGAAAGAATTTTTATTGAGAAGCATCTCCGTGAAAATTCCTCATCTGTGGTCAAACCATCATTATCAGCATACACGTGTCGTCTACACATTCTCCATTATCTCTTTGAACAGGATATCACATAAATGTCCAGTACATAAATAGAAGTAGCATATCATCTTGTGTGTGTTCTTTAGTCATTCCCACTGATAGTGAAATGGAGAACAATATATACAGCTTTGATAAACTGAACACAGACCAAGTCAGACGATTCAAGCTACAATACAAATGTGTGACCCAGTGGACTCCAGCTTCGGCCTCAGTTACATCAGGAAAAAGGTAATTTAAAATGAATAACGCTAGCATGTATGAAATTATTATTAGTCATTTCATGATGCTATCATATTTTAAAAGTGCTTTTAGTGGCCAATAAAATTCATCAAGTTTATGCATATACATATTACACCGGTTGTCGGCATGACATAACAAATTATGACAAATACTAAATTTCCTGAATTCTTCAAAAAAAGCTTCGTTCATTGAGTTCTAAATCTTTGCCCTTTAAGCTTTTTTTTTATTTTTATTTGTCGCTACTGCGATGAACCAGAGAAAGGGACTGAGACCCGCACATATAGCACTTTAACTTGTCACAGAGGAGAGACACCTTTTTAGCAAGTCATACTACTGGAAAGACCAGCCCTAATATGAAGAAATGCCAGCTGTTAACATGATCATGTCATAAGCCATCCTTTTTGCAGGAACATGATTGATTGATTAATTGAATTTTAACGGCGCACCAGCACTTTTAGGCTATTTACCGCCATACAATAGGTTGTATTTATACGTGTTTAAACATACGAAAGGTTTGATATTAACCAGAGATATATAAAACCAAAATAGTTAAATATAAAATGGTAAGATGTTGGTAACAGTAAAATACGAAGCTCCTCAATCAACGGGAGATGTAAATGGTGTATGTTGATGACAAGATGTTGAAAACAAGTGGCGGTATTTGCATTAGATAAAAATGCTCTAGGGGAAGGTACACAAGTTATAGTATAAAATAAAGATTTACTTCCTTCAGGAAGTCTAAAATACAAGTGATATATACATATTATCAAAAAGTTCCTTCATGTCAGGAACAATTCAAAGAAATGTTTCTCGGTTAGTTTATTCGAGCAGAAATGGTGAAAGTGCAGTAGTTCATTTTCTTCTTTACTAAGGTGGCAAGCTCGTCTTCGCTGCCTGCCAGACCATAAATGTCGTCTGCAAAGCGGAAGTTGGTGATGTTACGTCCTCCAATGCTGACTGTCTCACAGAGGTTTTCCAGAGCTTCGTTCATGATGCGTTCTAAGTATATGTTGAAAAGCGTGGGTGACAGGAGACAGCATTGACGTACTCCATCTGTTGTATCGAACCAGTCCCCCACATAACCATGAGCAATTACTGCACTAGTTGCCGTACAGTAGATTGATGGTATTGGTCAACTTTTGACCCATGATGGACTTCTGCTTTGTGGCCCACAATATCTCATGCCACACTCTATCAAAAGCCTTTTTGAAATCTATGAACACATGATATATGTCTTGTTGATGTTGCGAGTACTTGTCACACAGAACCCTAAGATTTAATATTGGTTCTGTTGTGCTTCTTCTACTCCGGAACCTTGCCTGTTCTGCAGCGATTATTTCTGAAACATCTCCCTGGCTACTTAAACACCCAAAAGTACTTTACATGCTAAACGATGTAACAAACTCCAACACACACCATTATGTCTTCCACGCCTCTTTTCATGAATTCCTCTCCGATATTAGAAAATACACAAGCGTTACACAATGACGACGGATCAAACGATGAATAAAAGTCTGCTGCAGAAATTGTACATCAATTGGTTTCAGCCGACATCAGAGCAAGAGAATGTTCTCTGGATATATCGAAAACCGACGAATGATAAACAACATCAACTTCTCGGACCCACCATCAGTACTTCAGCCAGTACATAACAGTAAATTTCGCAACAAATTATTAACCAATAATCTCGTCACAAATATTAAGATGAGTACCTCCAACACTATAATATATTGTTGGTTACCAATCCATATTGGTATTATAGGTAATGGAAAAGCAGATCTCGCTACCATCAATGGACCTAACCCAATATTAATCTTATTTTCAAGTACAGTATACTGATTTTAAACCTTGTATCAAATTGTTTTTACGCAGACGTGGCAGGTGTCGTGAAATATTGCAGTGGGAAAATTAATTTCACGTTTTTCAATCCAACCCTTTCAGAATAGGTAGTCATTGCAAGAATTTGAACTGGTCTTACATATTATCGAACGCCCACATTATATATGTCGAAGACCCACAAGAATGCGTTTTTTGCATTTAAATCATGCACAACAAAGCACTTATGATAGAGCGTTACGACCTGCTACCTACGAGCGACAAGTATTACAATGTGCATGACATTAAGGAAACTTTTCATTACTTGTATTATAGGATTCCTGAAACAAATAACCCTAATAGTTATATATTACAAATAACCCTAATAGTTATATATTCCTTACATAATGCCCAAGGTGGCATAACATATATATATATATATATATATATATATATATATATATATATATATATATATATATATATATATATATATATATATATATATATATGTTATGCCACCTTGGGCATTATGTAAGGAATATACCGTTTCTTAAGGGACCCTGAGTGGCCGAGTGGTCTAAAGCGCTCTCCGTTACGGATCACTGCCATCTCACCTCTATCTGCGTGGGTTCGAGTCTAAGATTTGACTAATGTAGTTATGTGAGAAAGCTTGACAGTAGCTTCTCGTGGGTCGGTGGTTCTTTCCCGGGTTTATCGCTGGTTCCCATATTGTGTCATCTGAGGCAATAATCACAAGGATTATGCCTGTCATCATGTTGTCAAGACAATCAGATGCGATGTATTCCAGTATAAAAAGGACTTGCGATAAAAACTGAGTATCAGTTCATTTTGCTCCTGAACATTCACAGATATTCGGTAAAATAAGCTCACACTTTAAATTTATTGAGTACAAATATTTTCATAAAAGAAAATAAATGAACTTGCGGTTTTAGAGAATTAAGTCCTAAAATTAATCCAAAAGAATTCACAATATAATCCACTAGTGGAATTGCAAGAGTCCTGATAATAAAATGTCCGAATAGTCCTGGTTCGAATCTTGAATTTGTAATCCAATATGGACGACGATGTCACGTGATAAAGTCAATTTTAGTTTTATAATAATCCAAATGAAAATCTATGAGCACATATTCTTTTTCCAGATAAATAATAAAGTAATTACAAACAAATTGACACAATTTCCAGTACACGGTAATTAAAAATAACTCAAAAAGAGGACACAACTTAATATTATAAAAGCCCAACTTCTACTCAATATCTCGCTCCTACAACATGGTTTATATCTCTGTTTTTTACGTAAACAAGGGGTCACGTGATATTCTAGAAACTATCAGAACAAACCTACGTTCAAGAAATCACGTAAATACCATATGACACAACTAAAATTAGAAAGATGTTTATACTTTACTCCATTTTGTCATTGGAACCAACCAATCATTTTTAAAATAAAGCTCTAATTTCCTTGGAACCAACCAATTATTTTAGAAGCTTGTTTACACTCTGAAGCAAGGTCAGAAAATGAGGTTAACATCTGTTGTTTACTTGTAGAGTGAGATGTTTCTAGAAAAATCTCCAAATGAACGAATTTTTAATCCAAAATGTCAAATTTCAATGTGACAAAAATAAATTAAATGATTTAAATCAGATATACGTAACAATATGTCCATGAAAAGAAGAACATACCACTATATTGTCAAACAGAAATGGAAAGAAAAGTACCGCCTTTCATTAAGCCAAACATTGGGACATATTGTCCCTCATGACCAAGCCACTCCAACAATGCGAAAACAACTCAGTCACACTGCTTTCAAAGATATCATAGATACAGTGAGATAATGTAGTCCGAAGGACTTGAAAAGATCGATACCGTTGTCTAAACACCAGACAAAATGCATAGCCAAACATCGACACGTTCTCCGCAGATTGGTACAAACGCAAATCCCCTATCGTGAAAAGAAACAGATATTGGTGCACCTCGGATGCATATTACCTCTGATAGGTCCCGTTGTCACATTGATCGCGGGAGTATTGCTGGGAAGTGTCCTGATACGTGTTTTACCAATAAGTTTAAGACACAATAGACCAAGACGGTAAAAGAGCTGTTTGGACCCAACGATCTCAAATACAACCATTAAAATCCCATCGAAGGACGAAAACTGACTTTGGATGGAATAATATCGTTGGGACAAACAACGGACCCCGCATTTATCTCCCAATATTCATTTGACCGCGATGCCCCAGCTACAACAGGAATTTCAATCAAGCGTTGATGGATGAGAACGTTTTGTAAAAATAACCCAGAAACATCGCAAAGGTACGGTCAAGTGATGCCCTAATGGAAATTCCATCACCACCAACAACATCACTCCAAGTGACCAAGACAGAATCAGCCCCACGGATGCTTTTTGAAGTCTTTCAAACTCTGTCAGCGGCTCCCATCCCTAGGAAGAAATTCGGCGTCCCTGGTGACACCTTCTCCAACACCCCAACGAGAAGAACATAACGCTTGGGTTAAAAAGATGATGCCCACTCTTCCTACGAGAGAAGCAAAAAGCGAAGAAACCCTCCGCATTGTGTAAACTTTGGAACGGAGCACCACGCCGTTTCCATGGATTGTGACACCTGAAACAACATATGGAAATTCAAAGAGTTCACTTCCATTATACCATATACAGAGACCAGAAACCAAACTATAACTTTTCTCCCCGGCCTGGCCTTCGCAACTATAGTAAATAAACATACCACAAAATCTAAAGACGCCTAAAGCCACACAAACCAACATGAATCAACAACCAGCTCAAACACCACACACTATACTCCTCTGGAAAACCCAATGTACACTCAAACTACCTTCTGCATACATCCACCAAACAATCGCCAAAAGGTAAGGAAAAGTAGCAAACAAATCGTCAGCAAAAGTGGTCATATGACCCTATACAGCTGCACAGCATGTTAGGAGACTTTGAGGATATGGATGCATAAGTAACGTTTCAGTGTACACAGGCCTACAACTAAAACATGTAATCCCTATCTTCCTCTAGACAAATAAACCTATATATTTCACCTCTTTTGTATCAAACTTTCTCTCAGATAGGGCATTTGAGGTACAAGTAACTCTACCCTCTCTGACACACTCGAGTGTTTCCAAATCAAAATCAAAGAATAACCAAGTATTTGGCTCCTGGTTGGTATTGTTCTTTCTACGTTAATGACTTTCTAATATGTTATCGATCGAAGAAAATGCATACAATTGAACGACATCTACAACACAATATAAACAAAATTCCAGATTAAGCCGATACTAACGGTTTCAAAGTATTATAATCAAAAACGATATGTTTGCATTTTTGTCATTTACGAAGGTATCACGATGAACCTAGTATCACGCTCGACGTAACAGATATTCCAATTTTTGACGAAACAAATCTTCTAAGTATCATCTTCGACAGAAAACAGACTTTAAATTAACATCTAAACAACTTTGAAAGCTAAATGCTAGAAAGCTAGATCTACTTAAATTAGTACCGCAAATTACTCAGATGCTGATAAATAAAGTCATCCTTAATTTTTATAAAACGTTTATTTGCTTCAAACGTAAAAATGCTTGACCCAATACATCATCCAGGAATTAGATTCGCTCTGGGAGCACTTAAGACATTTTAAAAACCATCTCGCTGAAGCGAACGGGTCATCTTTACCACTTCGTATGGAAATGCCTTCCATATAGATTCTATACGTACAGAAACAATCATAATGTTTAATGTTCTGAATACAATTTAGTGGACATCCATATTAAATCCAACACTTAATTGTTTGATTTTACTGTCGTGTCCCGTATTGTTCTGATATGCCAACCATCTAACTTTGGACCACAGTAAAATGAAACAATTATTAAATGCTTATTTGACTATACACTCAGGTCTTTCAAACCTAGAATATTTTCTTTGCAGACTATTTTGTAGAGAAGAATCATTGTAATTATATTCATTTTAATAAATACCAGTTCAGTCCAAATAAATTGCCAGACACAATCATAATGCTAAAATCATAAAATACGAAATAAATAATGTTTCTAGTAACAATATTGCATAGTCTCCTATTCGAACTCAGTTCACAAGTGGCATTTTTCTGAAACAAAAAACCAAACGTTACCTGATGGAACATATACTTATACATTGATACCAATTTTCACTAGATTAAATCTCAGTTAAAATTAGGTCTGTTACGAAAATGATGATATAGATTATGTAATATTTCATATAGGCCAGGCATATCTATAGTGAAATTAAAAGAACCTAGACCATTTACTTCTATTAATAATTACCCTAAAAATAAACACATACATATACAGACTATATTAGCCATATGTTAGTTGTTTACAGCATATAAATAATTGAGGTGAAGCAAAACATGAACATGATTTTGGAGAATGTAAGACGAACTCACAATGTTACATTAAACTAGCATATTTAGACCTAATACAGTAAAAGTCTAATACAAACTATGTAAATTCTCTCTTTCTCTCTCTCTCTCTCTCTCTCTCTCTCTCTCTCTCTCTCATATATATATATATATATATATATATATATATATATATATAGATAGATAGATAGATAGATAGATAGATAGATAGATAGATAGATAGATAGATAGATAGATACGTATGAGGAAATTGGAAAAGACCTGAAGACATATGCATAACAGTGTTTAACATAAACTATATCTGACGCGCATCGATCACGGTATCGATTACGGCATGATTACGGAAGGGGCGGTTATAAAATGAACCACAACAGAATTGTGAAACCAATTTCCATAAATTTGGGATAGTATACAGAACAGGTAGGCATAGCTGCTTATATTTACTAGCGTTTCAATATACGTTCTTTCCTTCAGTAGTGCATATTATCTTTGATATATTTATGCTTATGGAAAGAAGATATCATTTTAAGTTTTAAAAATCAAGGCTGCAGGAAATTTATGAAGCGATACATTATGAAATCTTATGTAGATTTCTGACAAGATCGACGAAATAGAGATAGCATTCCAACATTCGTCGTATGTGTATTTCTAAGTTGCGAATTAAATTTCATCTCAGTACATTGTAAATAATACTGTATAGCGTTCGAGTTATACAAACATGTTTTACCCGACTACAATTAACTTTATCTTCCTTATATGTCGTTTCTTACAATACCTCGTTATCTTTTCATCAGACAGGGCGTGGTTTCTGAATGCAAACGATCTTCTGGATACTAAAAATCTCATAACAGTAGACTTTTATATCATCTATGACTATTCCTACAAAATGTGACAATCCGTATATTTCCAAAATGATCTAATATTTGTAATGCCATATCTATACTCACTAAAAAATTGCATTCGAATGCTACTTTACATCCGAGAAACTTTGATTCAGAAATTTGTACAGTTTTCTTTTCTTCTATCATTTACTTAAATGTTAATATATTAAACGAACTCTTTCTCATTGAGAAATATATTTATATATTTAGTCTTATTTAAATAAGTATCACCTAATTCTCTTAACACTACACACTAAAGTAAGCCTTGTTGCTAACAAAGTAAACAGATCATTTCATCTGAATGTAACTCGTCCCGTCTTTGTAACGTTTACCATAACCTGTATAATTTAAAAGACTGCGTATGAATTGATTGAATTGCTAGCCTTGCATAAATTAATTTTGAAAAAGACGTTTCACATATACTGCACAAACTGATGTAATTAATAAGCAACGTTCATATTGTTATAAACATTGTTTAAAAATGATATATTGCGCCTTGCCCATTTTTCTCTTTAGTGTATCATTCTTGTAGATTACGTTTTGGATCAAAAGGGTAAAGTTATTATAACTATTTACATAGTGTTATTTGATATGCTCGTACCAGTAAAAGTACTCACCGGGGTACACAATTGTCTTCCGATTAAGCCAAATATACAAATGCATGTATGTTACCTACGAATATGTCGCTCGACTTGTAAGTTTTATAAGGCAAGGTATTTATGTTTCATGTTTCAGACTGTGCATCAGAATGAAAGTCTTTGCTGTATTAATGGGACTGGTCGTTTTGGCATGTTCTCAAAGTAAGAACTTTTATTTAGAAAACAAATATATTACAACCCAATATGCCCTGATTATTGCAAATTAATTCACGATGCGTCTGGTACGCTAGTGATGGATGTGTAATAGTAGTATTTGACAATGAAAAAACAATTGCAAGGAAAGGAATGAAACGTCATCGATACTTTGAGTATTGTATATACAATTATGAATCAACTTCATACATGTCTTTGACATTGATAAGTCGAAATGTCCCAGAATGCATTTATATTAATTTGTTCTGCTTATTTCATGCCATGCCAACATAATAATTTATTTTAAATTTTTTTAAATTTTTGTATTCAACGGATTTTACAAAAAATAATAATACCTATATTAGTTCTCTAGAAATAAACGAGGAATTTATTTTTTATGGACTAATATTTGGTTCAGATAGATGCGGATGTTTAAACAAAGGATAAATCTTCAAGAAAAACACTGACAAATCCCGTCAAGTAGAGTAAATATAGTTTATTTTAGTTTACCATATAGTAGGTATAGGTTTCTTCGTTTTGATATTACCACAAATTAAATTATGCCTTTATGCAATTTTGATGAGTACATATATTGTTTTAGTAAATGAAATAAGAATCTGTGGCAGATATGCGGATATTTTCTCTTTAAGAAATATGAACTAACCTTACATCTTAAAGCCGGCATTGTCTCAGATTTGTACCCTCGACACTTCCGCATTTTGACTGGCTTTTCAAGATAATGACAGGCGGAAATAGAAGGCTCAGGCGCACAGTGATCAAATTCATCACGAGTACAAATGTTAGGTTATATGTACACATGTATAGTTATTTGAGAGCTGACTGCACAAATGCAATGGACTATGTCTTATACATCCAGATTAGCGTTAGTAATATTAGTTAATTTGAATAACACTTACACGAGGTAAATATTCATAAGGGACTTCATAATAGAAACGAATCGCATGAAACAATAATAGAGAGTTGATAACAATCATTTTCCTTTGTAAATGTTCATTTTTATGAACATGATGTCAGAGTATAAAACTTACAGAGACTACCTTAAAAAAAGAGCAGATAATTCGAAATGTTAAATTAGTTGATAGATCGTGGCAGGAGTTTATGTAGTATGGTTCGACTATGTATTACATAGGATCGATGTTTTCCATTTATAAATTAAATTAAGTGGGAATTTGAAGTTACAGTAAATAAACATCAACATACCTTAGCTGTATGTTTTATGACGCCTATCGAACCAACGGTTGTTACTGTGAAGCAGGATGCATTCGGAATCTAGTGTAAAATCTACATAGCCACAAGACGTATGTAAGACAAACGAACTGCTGTCAAGAAAGTAGGTTTGTATGAGAAGGAATAATCTTTTAGGGGTATCATTTTCTTACACTGTTTAAGCCATGTAGGTTTCGTCTCCATCATCGCTACCACTGTCACAAGGATGTTGTTGCTTCCATCACGCTATTTAAGACTTTGTCCATTTCTGTTACAATTTATCAAACAACCTTATGGGAGGAATGCAAATGGCAACAATTGCAGTAACATGATTCTTGTAAGTATTATCACTGATATTGTATTATAATTGGTTTAAGATGCGTAAAATTATACAAGCATGCAAGGTTTCCAAACTATACATTTATTTGTTTTAAAAACATAAAATCGAATAATGTTAAGGAATTAAAAATAGCACACGTTATATGAATTCGGTGTATGTAATCATAATACTCCTAACTGAAAAATCAATTTCACATTAATCCGGAAACTGCTTATATATATTCCAAAAGGAAGCTTATGTGTTACCGTGATGACACAGAATGTAACAGTTATTAACCTAAATGTTTTATTTCAACGGAATGTTGTGAAAGAAGAATATGTTTGAATTCTTTGAAATAAACCACCAATCTATCAACTAACATCTGAACCTGTAATTCTAAATCACTATTTTTCTCTCAATGGTTCATGCAGACTATAAAATGCTTTAATTTCAACGGAATGTTGTGAAAGAAGAATATGATTGAATTCCTTGAAATAAACCACCAATCTATCAACTAACCCCAGAACCTGTAATTTGAAATCACTATTTAAATAAAAGAACTGTAGCAAAAATCAAATAATTCGGCGGATGGTCATTATCTAATATACATTTGCTTTTCAAAATAAAGAGTCTCAGATACACAATAACTATTAGAATAATTTTAATCATATTTGTTTT
This sequence comes from Unio pictorum, assembly GCA_030141615.1. NCBI lineage: Eukaryota > Metazoa > Mollusca > Bivalvia > Unionida > Unionidae > Unio > Unio pictorum. The sequence continues at coordinate 19,843,172 of JARLTB010000029.1, read as the reverse complement.
CTTACAGATTAGCTTTGACGTCAACATGCACAAGCAGTACTGGTCGACATTCAAATCACACTAAATGAATATTGACCTTCTTAATAGTTGATTTCATTAGAGATCAGCCTTGTCATGAATAGAACTCATATGACAAAGTATTCATGTACTTTTACTGTAGCAGTGGTCAGGATGTAAAACAACACCCTTCATAGTCTCAAACAACATAATGCAAGACTATATCATATTTTCAAAAGATGTGAGATAATTTCGCAGCAAAAAATCATCTGTAAACGTTTGATTATCCGACGATTGTTGAAGATAACCATAAAGTGCTTTGTTGAACATGTATATCGATGCAAAACGTTGGTTATTTAGCCTATCATCATTTTGAAGCGATTTTATTAAAAATGATGTGATATTTGTTTCAGCTGAGAACAAAATATAACAACATAACAATTTGATAGTTTGTAACAAAATAATTACTTCAAATTGTCTAACAACAGAAGCCATTTGAAGCAAAGAACAATTTAAAATCTGTTATATAACAATATAAGTACAGAAGAGCATAATCTCTTAATAGCGTGCAACCTCTTGGTCCGTGGTTGTCATAAGAGGCGACTGAATGCATCCAACATGTGTTGATGGGCTGGTAGTTCAGTCAATGGGAGAGCCACGAATGTTTCCCAGAAGCCACTCACTACTTGGGCATATACTATATTCTAGACGTGAGGTCAGCATTGGTTGTCATTGGTCCGTTCTCGACAAACTGACTTATCACGTCGAGACCTAGCAAGGCTTTGTAACTTGATTTTCTCAACTTTTAGTTAAATGTTTTAACAATCTCTCTTGATACCATTTGTCTCCTACATTTTACAACTTTTGTAACCCATCAGAAGATTTGAGTGGTATAATAAGGCAAATGTGAGGTATTTTTACCTGCTGAGAATGTTACAAATGTATCTCTAGCCCTGGTGAAGTGGCGTATCCTTTACCTCCATAGTGATTAAGTAATGAACGCTAATAGATATAAAACAAAGTGGAAAATAAAACAGTAAATTGTTAAGTAAGTTGGCGAAACCTCTTGCCTCACTATCATCAATTATATACAACAATGTACATAGCTCTGTCGGCAGACAGTAGAGTGTAATGTTCAAACCAGGTGGATCGGTTGTGGAATGCGAGTGCGAGCGAAGAGGACAAACAGATATATAGATCATGCAAGTTAAGAATGTTTTATATACCACTAATGGCCATGTTCACTGTTAATGGATTTGATCCATTCATCGACACAAAAGTTATTTAATGCATTAATAACTAAAATGCCATTGATCTAGTCGCCATAATCGTGCGTTAATTTACAGGACGGCAACGACATCATACTTATGTTAAACACAGCAACATTACCCAGGGTAGTAAAAAATTGACTGTTGCAGATCAAGGTTGAAATGTGCATACGAAATCCACTTCGATATTCCAAGCAGCAGAAGTGTGGTCACCATAAATGCAGATATTCCAATCACCTTTGTACAGCGATCCGGCGACTGTTCTGTATCAGAACCAGAGCGTAAAACCACCACATAATGTTTTAACTGTGGCAATGATCAGCATTCTAAATCAAATGATTTAGAGCCTCTAACCATAGCCAAACATATTTAAATGTTGCAAAGACCAGTCGAAATTTAGCAAAAGATACACAAACCAAAAAAAGTCTACCCGATTAAAGGACATCTTCAAGCATTCCACAGGATAAGCCCTACACAGACAACATTCAATAATGTCCCAAACCAAAGACAAAAGAGAAACATAAAATTAAAACTGACAGGAGCACATTTTGGTATGATAACACCCTGTCGCCAAAATATTTACATCAAGTAATAGGTACATATACGTACATATATTTACCTGACAATTTCGTTTCTTTTTCTCGGCTATTATATTATGATTGGAAGAACATTAGCTCTACATCTTATGAGCAAAAACAAAACTGCAACCTATTGAAGAAGAACTGGGTCATGTATGACGCACTTTACAAACTAAAACGTATTTGATATACATGTTAAAATACCAAAGGTTTTTTCCACATGTCACATCTACTTTACACGCGGTAGCAGAAACATTAATTCATAAGTCCTCGTTATTCAAAGAATCCCAAACCATGGTTGACTAAAGATAATAAACAAGCCACCAGAAACTTTAGCATCCATTTAAATATTTAAGAAGCTACGTTATATTCCGGTCACCGGTTTGGTGGTATAGTGGACTGAACATCCGTCTCGGATGCGGAAGGTCGTTGGTTCGATCCCCGGGCGTGTCATACCCAACTATTGTACTAACAGTTGTCACGCTTGGCGCTCAGTAGTACGACGTCATTGTTATGACTGGTGTACATGGTTTTTAGTATAACGTGACTGGGTGGGACATTATTCTACATGTCTGCGGCATGATGTCCTAGTGCAAGACATCACTATGAACTGCCACAATGCAACCGTTGTAGCTATATGACTGACAAATTGTTACAAATGCTACGTTACATATACAAACACATATTCCTCGTCACACAATTAAGGAAACAGCGAGCGTATCATGGAGAAACTATAATTTAACTTTAAACTCTTTCTCCTACAATGAAATCAGTGTGTACCATCAATAAAATAAAATAGATGCAATAACTCTTTTAGACCCCTAACGTAATACAAATAATAAGTCCAAATAAGACATGAAAAATGTCAGACGTGTGAATAGTTAAAGAGACGATACATTTCAAATACATATCAAGTAGTTTAGAACGTTATATTCAATCGAATTTAGTTAAGGAGCTTATAAAAGCGTTGATCAAGACCCACGAGTCCTCCACCGGACATGAGGAAACAAATGACCTGTTTGTTGAAACATCTACCGAAACATAATCGCTCTTTCGAAATATTAAATCATTGCAGTCTGCAATCACACCCAACTACAACACTTCACACCTAAATAAAGTAAATGCAATAAAGACCCTTGGCATTAGAATAACCTCCAGCCGTGACAATACAAAAATTGACCTTTAATAATCCAAACTTCGCTTGTTTGTGTAACACTACCCAATATTCTTAAACAACCTTCTTGTTAGGCTGTATGAATGAAAACTAATGAGATACAAACCCTTTCAGTTCCCATAAATGTTAGAAGTAACGTCACTACTCCAAATCTAATAACTGCACAATGCTTTTCCCTGGCGTATCGAGTGATGGCACAAAACGCTGCCACAACCTTTACTAGCGGTAAACAACCCTCAAACGTTCGCCTGATAAATGATGTTTTAATACATCGAGCCACTAAATCGGGGCAATATATCCATCATTTATAAATATTGACATTAAACATATTCTGAACTCTATCCTATTCTCCGATTCACTACTGCAGGCACTATAGAATAGGAAGGATGACAACCCATTACTAACCAATATTCTCATCTAACATAGCTTGCTGCATACCACACACAATCAAGTATAATGTTGGTTGCTCTGCCATCTATGGAAGGTAATTGAAATGCAGTTCGCACTTCTAAAATAACCGCATCTCGACAACCATCATATTTTAAAATACTATACACTGAATTTAAACATGCTGCTAATAGGTCAATATTAGTACGTGACGATCATCGTGAAAAGATGCTGCCAATAACAAGTTAAATGTAATCAAACATACTTAGGCAAATATCCTCCTTCCAACAGAACAATCCCTAAGGATGAAATAGTCATTGCGAGAAGTAGAACTGCATACACTTGAATTGTTGTTGTTGTTGGTATAGAGTTTATGCCATTTTTCAGCACAAGAAAGGCTGTACATGGTGGCCAGTATTAATTTGGAGGAAGAACCTGGAAAACACCCGGAAAGAACCATCGACCCATGAGAAGATACCGGCAAGCTTTCTCACATACCCCCATTGGCTAAGCCCGAGACTCGAGCCCACGCAGAGGTGAGATGACAGTGATCCGTATCGGTGAGCGCTTTCTACCACTGGACCACACGGGGCCCCATTCATATACTTAAACAGAAAACTGCTACATTCTAAACGGTGGAGTCTCGCCTGAGAGGTGTTCCTGTAATATACCCTTCTCTGTCCAGTACTTTAGTTTAGATTGTTCTCGATCTATTTATTATACACGATAGTCATTACAACGTTTGTCTCATGAACGAACCTTTTGGTACAGTAAATAGGTCATGTATTTTATATTTCTTAAAGTATATAATATTTCTTTCACAATATAGCTTTTGTGCAACCCTACGTCGTTCGTGTAGTTTCAAACAACAACATTTTCATTTTTAATCTCCCTAATTTATCCTTTTTCTCTAGGTACTCTTTATGAACATTTACATCCCCCATTCATTGGAAACGGTCATCTATTTTCACCTTATATTTATTTATAATATAATCTCTTAGTCTGGCACTACATGCTATTCCATTGCCGGAACGCCACAAACCCACCAATCAATCAGACATTGTTAACGTTTTATTTACAATTAAAGCGTACCATACTAGAAATGATCTTGTAAATTATACAACATGTACAACTTTTTTCGAGTCGTTTTGTATTTTATATCAGACGTTTTGGCAATAAATAATTTTCAACCCAAAAGGTGACAATATACAGTAACAGTGATAATACAGAAAGAAAACAAGACTCCAGTTAACCAAGTAATTATGATTATTACGCATATTATTACTTCTTGCAATTGCAAATATTGTTTAGGGAATTACATCGTTTGAAGCGTTTCTTGTAATGTTACGTCTTTTGACATACTGAAAACATATCTTTATAAATTGGAGTCAACGAAATGATTAGAAAGACATCCGATATCGCAAGCATTTCGTGGGATCTTTAAAAACAAATGTAGCAATCAGCAGTTTATAGGTATTACAAAATTATATATGTAATTCCATGTATCTAATAATATTTTATATATTTGTAAGAGGATATTGATTTATGAATCGTTTATAGTGGTTATACATTATCATTATTGATAGCACATTTCAATGAACCTAACCTAACCCACACGTCTGACGTAAAACAAAAGTTGTCATTTCTAAATTATCTTTCTTTTTCTCCTCTAAGGGGAAGACGTAGAAACTTTAAAGGATCAGGTGATGACCGCCCTCACAACGGTGCTGATGCAAATGGATTACAACCTAGACCAAGGTAATTAAGTAACCCGGCGCTGACCATTTTGCATTAGAATCGTTTAAATCGACTTTATACATAAACTACATGCATCTCCAATACTGAATGTAACAATAACCGTCAAGTTAACTAACGCATAGTTATTTCTGATTGCTAAATAGAAACTGCAGCATGCAACACAAATTTAGCAACGAGTAACTTTATGCTGATAGTCACGATCTTTATTTTGTAGCCTCTACCATTGCAAGGAGCATCGTTGATGATAAGCATGCTTGGAATTACTTGATGGAAGAAAGCTCCTATCTTGGATCCAGTTTTCTGTCCCCATTGAACGTGAAAGAAATGCTAGAGGAAGTTCTTCCTGAGTGAGTTCTTATCTGTTTTATGTACTGTATATCACAGCATGTGTTCCGCGTACAGTCGCCACAATTATTTTAAATCAAATATACATGTATACCTCTTTAGGTGTATTTCGATCTAACATGCATTGTGTGATAACCTGTTCTGTAACTAATGAGGCATTTAATGACCATATGACTTGTATCAGTTGCACGAGGTTTCAGTCCAATCTCTGCTTAAACAATACCATTATAATATATATATATATATATATATATATATTACAATCACCGTCAATTATAACTGTATTTATTAAGTTGCCATTGAGAATACAAATAATCTCGTTATGAAATATTTATGGTCAAATGCATTTGCTCAGTCATCAAGCAGTGGTCAATGTAGAGCAATATAATATTGTAACTGTTATAACGTTCAAACAAAGAAGAGTTCCAGATGAAGTAGAATGAATGAACTGAAAAAGTGTATGCTCAGTAATCGTGCTTTCCGGGATGGGAAGTGTTGGAACTCGCTGTAACAAAGACTGAAATCTTCAGTAAAGAGAACATTGAAATGGTATTCAGGGTACAATAATCAAATTTTGCCATTACCGATATATGAACTGATTTAATGACTAAAAATATACTTTTGTTATTTGATGGTGATCCTAAATTTCACAACCGTTTTATATTTCAGTGACGTGGATAATATATTGCTGTATGGGAATCGAACCCAAAGCCAAAACGCGAAGGAAGAGGACGATGATGACGAAAACGATGATGATTAATTTGATGATAAAGATGAGAAGATATACGTTAGCCAAGAATCGACTAGTAACCGGAATCAACCTTCCTCGACATTCTTAATAACTAAGCATTCCCTAACGATCAATTTCAATAAGGATATGAATAAAAATCAAACCAAATGTTAAATAATACAATAACATAACTAAATGGATTCTTGTTGTTCTGTCTGATGGTATTGAAATTTTCCTCATTTTATATATTATTTGTGCCGTGTATATTTCACTTCATTCTATCTATCTTCTAACCTCTCTTAGTCTCTCGTATTTGCCTACTTTAAAACATTGTGACTTGTGGCTCTGGTTGTTTGAGTTTTTTGACAAGTTTAAAGAGTTGTTCTGATCAACTATGCGTGTTTAGTAAATTATCGAAGTGATAAAGTCTTTGTAAATAACGGCAAGGGTTAATTTACGTTTTAATTGATAAATTATACAAGAGAACATTTATTTGTATATGTTGTTTGTAAGATATAATTACGATATGTCTTCTATTGTAACTGCAATAAGTTATGCACGTAATTGTTTATCCTTTACACTATCAATGCTATGAGAACAAAATGCATCCGACATGAACCAGATATTTTGGTATATAAAATGTTTTAAAATGATTCTTTGCAATCACGTTTTTCAAAATGACCTAAGTCTTTGTAATGTATGCCTTTCGTCATGTTTTCGTAGCTAGTGTATTTGCGTTTCAAGCATTAAGCGATATACTGCCACAGCCTCCAGTTGTTCCTTTCATTGCATTGGTTCTAAATTGTTTTCTGTTTTCAAGCACATTTTATACCTTGACAGGCAATGACGCTACTGAATCTTACGTCAAACAATACGTGGATAAAACGTGCATATAAGGATCATTTCACTTCTGTTCGCATTGCGTGAATTTACTGGACACTTTACATCGGATCAAGGATATTGTTTAAAACAAAAAATACACCAAACTATATGAGATAATGATACAATTAATTATATGATAATATTTTACTCGTTCGATTACAAATTGCCACCTCATAGAAAAGATTAGATCAGCAATATAAGCGGAACTGTACAGCAGTAACGCCGTCAGATGAGAGACACATAGTTGAGCCACAGGGTGGACGAAATCTGGTGCTACGTAGACCATCATGACATGAATAACTTGCCCTGAAAGATGTGTATGGATTTGCATCATCCCCTTCTCAGCGCAGACTATACACACTAATAACTGACAAAAATAAGATTTTTCAACGATGATATGAACACATTGACAGCGGCAGAAATCGCTCTTTATCCATCAATGATGAAGCCACCTGTCATCGCCCCTAATTACTCATCAACGAAGCACTGGATGAACCTCCAACCTTGCTGGAGACACATAACGCGATACGTCTGCTCTCCAGTAGAAGCCATCGCAATTGCAGTATAACAGGAATGGAGCACAGCCCTAATAGAAATGATCAAAAAATTGTTTAATGATGTGACAGCAAGAGAAGATCGCCCTTAGAATTCAAAGACGCGTCCATAATTCACGTGTTTTAGCGCAAAGTAAACCGCCAGGCCAGTAACACATTCCGGGGTATATCCTTACTCTCAATTGCCGGAAAGATGCTCAAGTTTCGGCAGATTGTATGCCAACGTCTGGAATAGAAACAGGATCAGCATCCAGACCACAACAGAGGGTTACCTGGCAGTTGTGCTCTCACCCCACTTTTCGCACACAAAACGTGGACGGTGTATTTGTGCCACACCAGGAAGCTGAACTACTTTCACACCATAAGTCTCAGGAACATCATCAACATCAAGTAGCAAAACAAGGTTCCAAAACACTGAGGTACTCAACAGAGCAGGTCTACCCAGTATCCACACCATCCTGATGCGGACATGTTGTACGCATGCCAGACCACCGCCTGCCTAAGTGACTCTTCTTTAGCGAGCTACAGCAAAGATAGCGAGCCCAATGAGGTCAGAAAAGAAACTCTTCAAAGATAATCTGAAAGCTGCATTGATAGCGTTCAACATGAATCCTGATTCATGTAAGCAAACAGCACGCGATTGGTGTTCCTCTGTAAACAAAGGCCCTAAGTGGTGCGCATCTAGCAGGACAGCAGCCGCAGAGCTGAAGAGGCAGCCCATAAAAGCACGTGCCATCAACCATCTTGGAGATGTCCCACTCATCCCCTGCCCCTTGCGCAAAAGAACATTCCGTGCAATGGTTGACCTCATTAGCTACCCGAGCACGCACGAAACAGAACCAGCCCCTTAAACACTTGGATGACTAGTGTAGTCCTCGTAGAATCGATGGACGAACAAACTTGGGTCAATATACTGGTGTGGAAATGCATATGAAAGGAAGTGTCGGGGCTCCGCAATCAAACATTTGGAGTGGCTTAGAACCCAAACACAGCTTGGGAGGTTGCATTGCGAGACCTAATAGTTAAAAAATTATGTACTCCCCATTTTGCGTTGAAATTCTCATAACGGCTGTTTTCATTTAAACACCTAGCCAATCCGATTTCACTATTGGAATAGCACTTACCATCACATTAAAGATAATCAACAAGCCGTATAAAAAGGATTGTTGTGTAGTTTGTTTCAAGTTTGTGTGTAAAAGTAGTTTATCTGCATAATTTATAAGACTTTTCATAAGACTAAATTTACAAATCATATTACACGATATGTGAAATTAATAATCCATATATCTTTTTCCTGATTTTCCTTCTTTTTGTCTTGCTACTGACACAAAATATTCCTTATTAACTAGTTAACTAACAGATTTTAACAAGTTTAGAATTATCAATGGTAATGCCATTGTCTTTCACTTAGAGCCTACATTGGTAAGATGGAATATAATCTCGAAATAATGCAATTATATTCGTAAAATGTGACGTAATTATCACCCATCCTGGTAAGTATTATTCAAGTTACCACGGCTTGCATTTGAGACTTTCAAATACGTTTTATTTTTCACTAGTGGTTTATTATGACAATCAAGTTAATTATTTATTAGGACACTCACGACTATTGGTTTAATAAGACAATCAGGATAGTTATTATTACGACACTCAAGATAATTACTTTATTAGGACATTCATGCATATGTGATTATTAGGACATTCAAGACAATTGGTTTATTTGACATTCAAGCATATGTGATTATGAGGACACTCAAGACAATTGGTGTATTATGACATTCAAGCATATATGATTATGAGGACACTAAAGACAATTGGTTTATTTGACATTCAAGCATATGTGATTATGAGAACACTTACGATTATTAGTTTAGTAAGACAATCAAGATAATTGTTATAAGGACACTCAAAACAATTGGTTTATAAGAACAATCAAGCATATGTGATTATTATGACTCTCCAGATAATTGGTGTATTAGGCCATTCAAGCATATGTGATTATGAGTACATTCAATACAATTGGTGTATTAGGACATTCAAGCTTATGTGAGTATTAGGACATTCAAGAAAATTGGTTTATTTGACATTCAAGCATATGTGATTATTAGGACACACACGACAATTGGTTTATTAGGACGTTCAAGCTTATGTGATTATTAGGACATTCAAGACAATTTGTTTATTAGGACAATCAAGACAATTGGTTTATTAAGACATTCAAGCATATGTGATTATTAGAACACTCACGACGATTGGTTTTATAAAGACTTTCAAGACTATTGGTTTATCATGACATTCAAGAATTATGGAATTCATTCCGAAAATTCGTCGCTTTTGGACTTATATGATGTTTTAGATTATTTAAGTTTTTATTAATACTACTGTGATGTTCTTTTGAATTTTCAACTTGTAATCTGGGGGAATAAAATGTGTTGAATGTTCCTTTAACTCTTAGTTTCACATCGTTTGTGTTACATACTTTAAGACCATATAGGGGTAATATCCGAACAGCAAATTCGCTTTGTTTATTCGAATGTCATGAACACCGCGTATAATTGACAGTCAACGTTACAGTGTTAGTCTTTTTCTGTATATTTGTTATATACACATTAGTAGTGATTTAGTGACACATTTCTGTGTTTACTATAAATAGTTACACTGTTGCTTCGTGTATTATATGTAAACACTAGGTACAATATTTAGCATTGTAGGATGTAGTCGTTGACAGTAAAATGGGGTGCTTTATAAAAGGGGGAAGACAAGGAGAGGGTTCAATAAGTGGAAATATTATACCAAAATATTACTTTTTGTACGTTTTGCTCTAAACCTATTATTTAGATTCCTAGAAAGTGTTTAATTATTTAAACTCAATATTCAGTAATTGATTATGTACAGAATCCCGAATTAACGAATGTGGTAAAATATTAGTTCAGCATGTACAGATATATACTTGATCAGATAACATGAATAATCCAAATTGTTCATTATGGGATCATCATAATTTTAGGACAAAAACTGTGTCGTTCTCTTAATTGCCATACTACGTGGGGAAGTCTATCTGTGTCGTCATCATAAAATGCAGCTTACGGCAAATACTGGCCATCGTACCTTTTTGAACTTCCGTGAACAGTGTTTTGTTTTGACTAGAGTCCATTTTATTTGCAAATAGTATATGCAGATAAACAACGCATGCTAATTGTCTACAAGTTTTATACAGGTTCACTTTTTCCAGCCACTAAATGGATTGTTCATACATATCAGTGGCATTTCATTGTCACCACATACAGACTTTCTTTTGCTGTACAATACATCAAAGATATATTTATAATTATAAGTTACTAGTTAACACACGCACTTCTAAAGGTTGCATAATAGGTAACTGAAAGAAGTGGAGCACCACTATTACTATTACCGTTAACGATTTCTTTCACAATCAGAGTGCCATCATGCACATACCATTACGGGATTGTCCATCACCAATGTCCCTTAAACACAGTTCGTATAGCCGTTTCCTGTTAATGGCATTTACCCTTAAGTTAGGGACCAAACTACTGCATGATACGTTGCAAATTTAATTTACAACCTCATCAAAATATATTTCAAGATTATTATGACAGATGGTAATAGGAACTAGCATACAAACCTACGTGTTGACCAATTTTCCCTTAACGTGAAGGCACCAGTTATGACTGTAAAAGTACAGGATACTGTCAAGTACAGATATGTTAACGTTTCATAAAATATATTTGTGCTTCAGTAGTTATATTTAGATGTAACTAACATATACTTTCACTGCCGTGATGTTAATCTAAGTGGTTCAAAAGTTACACTCCGTACACTTTATATTGTTTCATCATGTTTCATTATGTGACCTGATCTGAACATGACCTGGTTATTCAAAAGCATCATATCAGCTTATAAAAAATGGAAAGATGTTAAAAAAAAGTCATTGATCAGATTCACTAATGGACGGACACCTCATATAGACACACTAATGGACGGACAGTGACATAACATTATATACCGGACACACGAAGATGCTATAAAATAAATCACAGTGCAACTGGACACTCGCGATGCATTTAAAACATGTTCACCGGAAGCAAATGTTCATACCTTGACTTTTGCCTGTCCAGAAGTCTTGTAATATGGTATTCAACAAACTTGCCAGTCAGTAATTACATGTTTTTTATACTTTCCTCGCAATATCTAAACTAGATTCTTATATTTAGCTTGTAGTGAACATTGAATATCATGACCCACAAGACAGAGCAAGAAAAGTGGAAACTAAAATAGTGTCATAACTTAAGGATATAAGCAAAGTTAGATTCACTGCTTTAACAGTTTGATTTTAGTTCAAGACTGGGCAAGAGCATCTCGTCCATGTTCATGCGACACTTAGCTTGAGCTAAGACAATGAATGTGACACAAAATCAAGAAGCAAAGGTGTACAACATTTTATAATACTATTTAACTATAATCTTGTAAAGTTATATTGTACGTGATGCAGGAACATATATGGTTTGATCACACAATTACTATACTAAGGGCATTCCTGACAAGGGCTCTCATACAAAATGTCGAAAGGCCTAATTTAACAAACATATCAATTCGAATCCTTGTTCATTCCATCTTAAACCTTTCTGCATGGATCAACTTCCAAACTGTTGTGTAAGACCAAATTAAAACCATCCAAAGATGCTCAAACCGAAATACTTCTACCCGATACAGTAGCAGCTACAAATGTCCCAATGTTTAAATGTTAATGACCACATTCAAAAGTTTACTTCTCTTTAATTCGAGATTGCGGAAGAATCCAATCAATTCCCAAGTCATAGCTGAACTCTAAAAGAACTCAAAACCCTTGGTTCACTAAACAATGTAACAAAGTCATTAGACAACTCTAAGAAGCACTGAGAAATTGAATTAATTAATTGAATTAATTGCCCAACGTCTGCACCATTAAGAGTAAAACGTCATCATGGATAAATATGTATCATCATTAAACTCTCGTTGTCTATGATCAAAGTATGCAACACGATCCGCAAAATAAATTGGTATATACAATACAAGTCCTTCCGACACCTAACATTATGACTATTTCAATTTCAAACATGACATAGAAATGTACTTACTTATCAATTCTCCAAAAATTGCTCATCAACTAATTATTTGATTATTCAGAAACCTTCCGAAGATTTTATAGTCAAAACGAAAAGAAACTGTTAATTCACTTTCAACACATACTAATCAACTGTTTATATCATTGTAGGTTATTGAAACATTGAACAAGGGTCATGATAACCCCGCTGTGGGTGACGAAAATTTTGAAACACTTACCGGAGCCATCACTTTTACCTCTTTTGGAATTTTTCAATGATATATGGATCACTCGTAATGCAATAAACACTTTTTTACGAATCAACAATTCACAAAGCAGATAAAGATAGCACATATATAATCAGCGATCGTCCTATTGCTCTGACGATCTGTGAATAGAACAATTAAACGACGTATCAATTTTCGGTTTGTTTTGTAATTTGAGACTAATAATTTAATATTTATATTTCAAAGTGATTTCGATGTGGCCGAATCACCAACGATCACTTGATTAGACTGAAAACAGCTATTTGTATCAAAAACGAACATTTGGAAACTGTCTTCTTTAATGTCGACAAGGCTTATGATACAATAGAGAAGGGCAGACTAACGAATGAGCAGAATCTTTGTCAGATAAGTCATGTTCCTGCTTTTTCGACTTTCGCTTTCATAGACATAAAGTAGAGATGGATATTCCCAAGGGCAGTATTTTGACTGCATTGCTTTTCAGCATCAACATTTGTAGCATTACCAAGTGTTTTGCTTCAGTTGTAGATTGTTCCTAGTACTCTGATGAGTTTTTAATATGTTATCGATCAAAGCTCATCATACAATTGCACGACAGCTACAGTAAAATATAAACAAGATTCCAAATTTGGTAAATGCCAAATGTTTCAAATTCTCAAACTTAAAACAGCAAGCATGCATTTCTGTAAGTTACGAAGACATCACGATAAGCTTAAACTCTACTGAATGGAATATCAATACAATTTGTTGAGGAACAAAGTGTTTATTCGTTATATTCGACCGGTAAGTCACTTTTGTTCAAAACATAACAATCATGAAATTTCAAGGCTTCAAATATGTAGATTTGCTTAAAGAATATCGCATACTGGCTGGAGTGCTTTTATAAAAGTCTTTCGCATTTTATATAGAACGTTTATTCGCTACAAACTGAATTATTATTGAGTTAATTATGGTTGACAAAACGGGTCATAGGTTAAGATTCCTGTTGGAATTCAAGTAATAAGACTCGCTGTGGGAGTATGTCGGACATCCGCATGTGAAAGTCTTCTCGCTGAAGCAAACGAATGACAGTTGTCAGATCGTAGAGATATACTTTCCATACAGTATGCAAAACATGGAAGTCAATCCATGTGAATCTTTAGTTTCTGCTGCACTGCAACCAAAATACAAACCATTATACCAAAATATACTAAATGCTTTACCTACCTATGGCATTAGAAAATCATCCAGCCTGGACAATACAAATATTTATCGTTCTAAAACATAGCAGACCTTTTCTGAAATACCGATCTCGTTACTTAGCCAACTAAACTTACCTTTCACGCTACACTATGGAAACGTATCTGACAAATCCTTCCACCTTCCAGATCTCCTATCAGACTCTTCCCGCCGAATTTAATAACCACATAAGATTGTTCAAAGGATGAGGAAAAGTCGTTTGCAGCCTCGTTAATGGAAATTGCATACAACGGTTTGTTTACCAAATGGTACAACACTTGTTGCAGCCCAAATAAAAACAATGGGCCTTGCTCTAAAATATATCAAGCAAAGCTATTATAAAATACATCATCTTCTTATATTCATTATCAGTCCTTCATTTACTAAATAAAAGAAAATTGTAAAACCCATTGCTGACCAAAATACCCATCAATCATACCATTATGTTGACTTCTCGCTATACAGCATAATCTTGGTTACACAGCCAAATTGGTAGTAAAGGTAACGAAAATCAGATATTGCTGCTATAACTCTCATAATGTTCATCCCTTGAAGGAACATTTTGATACAATATGCGTCTCTTGCATTTTATAAGTTTTGAAGAGTATACATTTATTCTAAGATATAACTTTTACGCTAACACTTTGGGTATTTTTACGTAATGTATATACCGTCGTCCACACGATGTACTTTTATCTTTTTCTTCCTGTACACACAAAATGTGCATTGCCCGTTGATATGGACGCTTCATATATTACACGAATGACCTAATAATTTTCATTTTAACTGTGTGAATTTACTTACGCTACACAGTAATAAGCCCTGTTATCAACTGTACATATTCGTATATATATATATATATATATATATATATAAACTTGATTATGGCGCTAAATAGTCTGACAGTTCTGGTTTGTCGTAATATCACAATTAATCATTTAATCAATTACATAAATCAATCATTTTTACATTTGATTAAATGTTATTTGTTGCCAAAGTACTGCTTAGGACTCGTGTTACCTTGTGAGCTAATGGAAAACGCGTGTTCCATTTTTTGCCATTTACGTTGTAAAATTGTGTATTCAAATTTTAAACTGTGTCTGGCATGGGGTTATAACAGATGGAAGATTTTAGTACTTCTTTCTCGGCCATTCTATATGTTAGCATGAGTAAGTGCGACAAATGCGTTATTGGCTTCCGTATTTAGAGTTAGGTTAAATGTAATTCTGTTGATTTTAATTGCATCACATTGCCCCTGTACGTCAAGGAAATTGACATTAAATCCAACTTTATTACATCGGTATTTTGATGGATCGAATACTCATTTTCTTTCACAAAATAATTTTCAATCCAACGTTGGCATATGATTCATCCATATTTGTATTGGAATGAATTGTTCTTTGTTTTCAACAGTAGACTTATATAATTCTATTTCAACTGATATATATATATATATATATATATATATATATATATATATATATATATATATATATATATATATATATATATATATATATATATATATATATATATACATACATAACTCATTCAAGTATTTATTAGCATTTTAAGAAAATCTATTCCAAATTGGAAACAAAATTCTGTGTTCGGAGGAAAAGCAAGAAGATCGTTTAATTTCCATTTGCGTTCCTGATGCATCGACCTTTGTTAATTTAGCTTCTCTTAATGGAATCAAGAAACCTATTGATATAAACAATTTGAGAACAACAATTGAGATATATCTATATTTATTACTTTTCTTATAAGTACAAGTCCTAGTGGGGTGATTGTGTAAACTCATTAGTAGGTAAGGATTGCTTATTTCAAACGTTTAATAACTGTACATTTATTTAATACATTAGTGAAATATATATCTATGCTTATACTCTGTGAATCGCAAACACAATGTCTACCTTCTTGTGACAAAATAATGTACTATCATGCTGTCTCCGAATGTACGATAATATTCGTTGACAATACATATATTGACTATTTATTGATATATCTATGTGCAAAATATATATGTTAAAATCCATATTTTGATTGTCTTCATTAAAGTGTGATATCGCTTGTAATAGCCATTTATTTAATTTGTGCCTAAGTAAGTTAGACTTTTCACTTTTAATAGTTTAACTTATGGGGTATACATTATATCCGTTATTTTACTGTGTGCCTAATTAAGGTAGAGTTTTCAATTGTAATAGTTTACCTTCTACATAATATAAGTTTATTTGTCGGAGATTCAATCATCATTAGTTTAAATTGTAAATCACTATTCATTCAAACCAAAGTTTGTGTTTCGACGTAAATCTCAATCTCGTCTGGTATCATCTTTGTTTGTAATATTGGAATATACTCTGCTTCATTTTAATTTATTATTTCTCTTTGTTAATGATGTCCTCACAGACAACTATGGATTCCGTAAATGTAATATCAAAAGTCTAGTGATTTCGTTGCAACCATTCTAATGCTCTAAGTATAGTTACTCTTATATATTGTTCTAGTAATGACAATTATCTTCTTATCATTGATCTCACGAATATGGGAATTGTTTACCCTCAAGTTTATCTCGTTTGACTTATGGTGGCAAAACCCTTTATTTCCAAAGTTTGTTTCACTCATACTCATCCGTATCACTCACATATACCCACTAATGTTCAAATATTATTGTTATATTCAAGGTACATAATGCACAATGTTGCATACATGATATTCCGTATTAGGAATATCTCCAACTTGCACCTATACAATTTCATTCGTACCCCATCATTTAGGACTTGACGCCCCCCCCCTCCCCTCCACAAAAGCTACATTTGTCCAGTCTCTAAGATAATCCACCAATGATTTTATCTACCTTGCATGAATAAGCTATTTGTAATCGATCCAAACAATTCTGCACCATTGCACTTATTACACATCGCCAATATAAATTGCCCAGAGCTACAGAGTTGCCTCAATGACTTCCTCAAGAAGCCATTAATAATATGTCACCAGGATTTTGATGTATCTGATTTAACTTATTCGATAGCGGCGAGAAAGTAGGCTCCATACTAAAAGTATATTGGAATCGCGCAGTACTAATATATTCCGGATTTACAACATGTAGGCATAGAGAGAGAGAGAGAGAGAGAGAGAGAGAGAGAGAGAGAGAGAGAGATTTAGTTATCTAAAATAAAGATTAGTTTCATTTTGGGAAATTTAAATGCATGTTATCGTTAAGTGTTAGTGGGAAAAGCATATTTTTCCTTGTTTTCAATATTGTATCTTAAACATTATACCAATTATACTAGAAAAGATTCACATCGCATATAATCACGATATCTTTTGCAACCTATCGCAAGCATTTCATTTTTTTAAAATACTATATTGTCTAGAAACCTGACTATTTCTGCTGGACAGATACGTCCAATAATCGGAGAGTTTGATCTGCAATGGTTATATAAATTATATGACTTTTGAGATTGCATTTATACAATATCATTATTCTCTTGGAAACATAGTATTGTCCTTACTATTTATATTAAATTATATTTCCATATTAAACATTTTCTTTGGCTTATTTTCATGCAGGTGTTATGGGTTCTTTTTCCTTTGCCCATCGCATTTAACACGTTCAGTATCTTATACATCTTGTTTATGACATTGACTCGTTTTGCTCACTGAATCTAGGTTCGTAATAATTACTGTTTAATATCACCTCTGTAAGTCAACAATTTATAAAGGGTTTTTTCTTTTCTGTTTTTGTTTCCTCATGCACATAAAGTTTTGGTATTGATTACAGTTGCTTCTAATCTTTATTCGGTGTCGTATTAGATGCCGAAAATGAAATTCAATTTAAAATTATATGAAGTTATTAAAAGAAAGAAATGCAATAAGCTAATATTTTGTCCCCAATCAAAATCGCTTAAATTTGGAGCAGGTGCGAAAAGGAAAAAATATTAGTATATATTGGCATGTTGTGAGGCTTGAACCATGTTACACCATACGAAAAGATGTGTATGCTAATTAACTATACTATAATTCAAAGCATTTATCAGAAGCGGCTTCCTTTTGCAACCCGGTAAGATGGATATTTCAATTCAGAGAATATGTTGTGTTTCATCACATTTTTATATTTGTATGTTTCCAAATTTCTAATGAAGGAATAAGCGTCGAAATGATGTGTCCTGAAATTATTATATAAAACGTAAAATTGGATAGAAAATATAGGTAATGATTTACTCAATTTGTATGTTATTTTTAATATGGTGATGTTAATAATTGATTTTCTGGTATTTTGACATATTAAATATTTCATTTTTTCACACAAAAGAGCATCACCAAAAGCAAACACAGTAGCATGTTGCATATAATAATAATAATAATAATAATAATAATAATAATAATAATAATAATAATAATAATTATTATTATTATTATTATTATTATTATTATTATTATTATTATTATTATTATCACGGAATTGCATAAGTCATTTCATTTATTAAATAAATGTACTCGGTTTCATTTTGATGTGTAGAACGATACCTGACGGTGATTTATGTATATATTGTACAATATTTCGAAATAGTTGGGTTTATCCTATTGCCGTACATGCGAATTGCTTATGATGGGAAGATCGTAATGTGTCAGTACACACACAATATTTGTGTTTAAATTCCTCACCATAGTTAAACAATCTTCTATATTGCATAACGCCTTGTCATTGGCCGGTGTACTTTACGGACTTAAATAGCTTTATCTGCAGAGCTGACCAGAGTAATCAGAGTGACCGGAGTGATATCTGACCGGTGTGATCAGCTATAAAGCTAACCAGAGTGACCAGCGTGACCGGGGTGATATCTGACTGGTGTGATCAGACTGATCAGAGTGATTAGAGACGACGTGATATCAACTGTAGAACTAACCAAAATGGACCATATCAGCTGTGAAGCAGAACCATATCAGCCGTGGAGCTGAATAGTGTTGCTTGTCGAGTAGCAGGTGATCGGAAGATACTGAGAGAAGATTGGTGGAAGATGATTGTCTGATTGTTCAGCCTGACTGGTAGCTGAGTGTGCTAGTGAGGGAGACTACAACTAGTAAAAATCATCTTTGAGCTGGGATCCACCCAGTATGTACAGTAATGCTGGGATCAGATTAGCATAGATTTACCTGAAGATGGATCAGACAACAATATACGCAAATGCATGGATCAGCCTGACACAGATTTTATTTGAGCTGGGATCAGCCTAGCATTAATTAATATTGAGCTAAGAACAGTTCAGTATGAACCGTAATGCCGGGATCAGACGAGCACTGATTGAAAATCCGTCTCTTACATTCATATTATGGCACTTGAGTAGCCCCCACAAAGAGAGCCAAATATTTTTAAAATATTAAAATTCCGGATTGAAGTTTTGTAATTATGATTTTAATGTTGTAGAATATTGGTAATACTTAACAGAAGCACGTTGACGACAAAAGGAGAGGGAGCGAGTGAGACGGACATTGAATGCATATACTCATATAGCCCATAATTCTTAAAATCAATGTATTGTTTTGTTGAACATAACATAACAATTTAATAAATATTAGTTTATACACAGCTAGACTATGTTAAAGTATTGTAGGTAGACATTGCGAGTATTGCAATGTTTTTTAAAAGAATAATTGTTAATGATCCAGTAGGGTCTGTATGACCACTTTGGGAGACATTGGTGGTGTTGTAAGATGAGGTCATGTCAAAATATAAGTCTTAGTCAGTTGCTAACACTTGGATAGATGTGTTGTACATGTACCTTGCAATTGAAAAGCAGAAAAGGAATTATGCAAGAGACTACAATTATTTACTTACTTGCGGTCTTTATGGGGCTTGTTGGTGGATCAGAGGGAAGAGCATGAGCAGAAGTATTGATATTAGTTGGCATTGGCAGCGCAATTCAAGGAACCAACCAAATTAGAAAATCGTACGTAACATTTCAGTATCATATAGAGTCATGTAATCAGTTATGCTCTGGTTGTTTAAATGTACAGACAATTCATATATAGAGTTTCATTTCTCTGGCTTTACAAAGTTAGAGACAATAGAATTTGAGAATCCGCATCAAACTCTTCAGACAGATTTGTGCTAGCCCACCGCAGTCTCCACCAAAAAATGAATACATCGTACGTTGTGCCCTTAATTTGCTCATGTGCATGAGGCTAACACGGAATATGATATTTGTCCCCAATCGGGTACTCATAAGTTAAACTAATACTGTAAAGATCATGCCCGTTAAATACAATTATTTTGCGGTTTTTAATAGGAAAAGTATAAGAATATTGCATTTTTCCAAATCGGATACCCATAAGCTTTACAAATAGCATAAAGGGCATTCCCACTAAATACATTTCTTTTACAGTTTTAAATAATAAAGGTATAATATTTTCTTCATGCTGAGATCAGCCTAGCTCTATTCCACGAATCTGGGTTCTAACTAGAATACACTCGTATTTGGGTATTAGCTTAGCACATATTTAGTTAAGAATTATAAGCCCAGAATACTTTGTCATGCTAGGAACAGCCTAGCACAAACTCTACGTAATCTAAGATCAACCCATAATACATTTAAATGATGGGATCAAACTATCATAGATCATCCTTGAGCTGAGATCGACCTAGCAGAGTTCACATAAGCTGGGATTAGCCCAGATCACCCCTTTTTATTGGGATCAGCCTAGCACCAATTATACTTAAGCTGTGATCCTTTCAAATTGCACAGTAATGCTGGGGTCAGCCTAGCTTATATTTACTTGAATATGGACCCAGAATATACGCGAATGCTGGAATCAGCCTAACACTAATTCAACTAGAGCCCATAATATGTTTTAATCATGTGATCCGCCAAGAACAGGTTCAGAATCAGTCTTTTACTCTCAGGTGATATCAGCCTGCTACCAATTATCTTTGAGCTGGGATCAGCCTTAAATACATTATACTGATGTGATCAACCTAGCACTTATTGGGAATCCGTGTTTTATATACAGACTCTTGCCGATGAGTATCTCCCACAGAGAGAGCCACATTTTTGTAAAATATTTAACCTATGAATTAATGTTCTTTTAGTTATGTGTTAGAATACTGGTGAATACTGGTAATAATAAATGGTAACACGTTTTAGAAAAGGGGAGAGAGTGATTAAGAGAGAGAGAGATGAATGCATATACTCATATATCGTAAATTTCATTCAATATATGCATTACATTGTTTTTTATACAATTCATTATTGTTTCATTGTACATAAAGATATATATATATATATATATATATATATATATATATATATATATATATATATATATATATATATATATATATATATATATAATGAGGACTTTGTATAGCGCCTAATCTTTCGAAGCTATAAGAGCTTCACACCATCACTAATGATATGACTACACTACAGAAAAACAAACGACAAAAACAATGAAATTGGAAAACATTAAAAACATGATGAAAACATATACGATACAAAACATGATTAGGTCACTATGTTTGTCCCTGCAGTCGAAACAGGTGAGTCTTAAGAGCACTCTTAAAAGGGACCACTGTGTCTTTGTGTCTAAATTCAATGGGCAATTCGTTCCACGTCGCCGGGCACTGGTGTGCATACGAACGTTGTCAATATGACTTTGTTTTCACCTTGTGAACAATGAGTATACGATTATCAGAAGAAGGATTTAGCTGGTGTATACACATGGGTGAGGCTGGATAGGTATGTTGGACTGGGGTCTGTCATTGAAACATAGCACAGAGAACAAAGTTTGTGTTTGATTCTGTATCGAATTGATAGTCAATGTAGGGTACAGAGCAGTGGTGAGGTGTGCTCTGATCGTGGTACTCTAAAGACGATCCGTGCAGCTGTGTTTGAACATTTTGAAGTTTCTGGAGTAAATATAGTGACGAACCAGACAGAATTGAGTTACAATAGTCCAGTCTTGAAAGTACTAATGAACACACAAGTGTTTTAGTGGCATCAGCTGAAATATCTTTACGAATGGGACTGGTGCGTCGCAATTCAAGTTGCATCCTTGCATATGTTTATGACATGTTGGTGCAATGTGAGAGTACTGTCTAGAGTAACGACTAGGTTCCGTACTGACTGTGAGAATTTAATGTTGGTGTTGCTGATATTTATTGTCTGAGGTAAAGGATGTGAATGAGAAAGTGTTTGTGTTGTGATCAGAATAGCCTCAGTTTTATCATCATTCATCTGCAGCTTGTTACACATCATCGACGATTTTTCATCCGAAATGCACTTCTCTACTCCAATGATGGTAGAATCAACTTCAGTTGGTGGATAGACTTGTATAGTTGGGTGTCATCAGCATACAATTGGTGCGACACTTGGTGATGATCTATGACACTTGAGAGCGGCTGAGTATACAGAATGAAGAGAACAGGTCTAAGAACAGATTCCTGTGGAACACCACAACATACGTCAACTGGGCATGCATACATACATACATGCATACATACATACATACATACATACATACATACATACATACATACATACATACATACATACATACATCATAGGTGAATATGAAGTTTATGTATTAAGATGACGGTAATATGCAGAACTACATAACTACATATTGCTATAATGACTGTTTGCATTAAAATGAGAGATTGGACAGAACATATAAGACATTGACCTGAACTATTAGTTTGAAAATAGGATATTAGTACTGCAAGTGTTTGATATTAACAAAGACATAAAGCACTATCAGCAAGATATATCACTAAAAGATTGTTTTCCGGAGTAATAATGTTTTCATACTTTATTAACAAACATCATTAATGTCTTAATGTTAGTATATTAACAAAAATCATTAATGCTTATCAATAATGCGTATCATGGAACTTGTATCAATATTACTCCATAAGATTTGAGATAGACAAAATTGGTGTTCCACTCTTGCCTCGATAACTATTGGTCATGTCACAACATGGATTTGAAGCAACGCAGTAATTTACTCTATCGTGTCTGAGAAGCACATAACCAGTAACTCACTGTGGAAACATGTTCATACTACAACATGGGTCATGATATTAACAATGTAATTTTGTTACTACATCGGGACATTGAAGGTCACAAAATAACTTGCACACCTTCAAATGGACATAAGCGCATATTTTCAAATGATTTTGGTGTGTAACATTATGCCGTATTCATAGTTTGGAGATTACAATCTCAGTGTAGCACTCTTCCCTGGGAATGGAGTAATTTGTGGTACATAGGTGTGGCAATTAGCAATGTAGAATTGTTACTACATCCAGTGATGGTGATCACAAACGCACTTCACACTGTCACCTAGAAATAAAATAATATTACTACATGGGTTTGGGAGAGAGCAATATAGCATTGATACTGAGGCACATTTTCGTGATTGCAAATGTTATTTTCACTATCACCTTATCATAGCGTCATGTTACTACATTGGTTTGTGGACATACCTAAGTATTCTTTTTACAACAGTTTGTGTTGGTCAGAAACGCAATTTTACAATGTCAATGTGGTATTATTATTACAAAAGGTTTTAACGATTATAAAATCAATAGTTACCTTAAAATAGAGCAAAACTAATACTGGTACAAGGATCTGGGATATGGCTATCTAGTATCGTTACTGTATCAGACTCTGGCGATCATCAGATAGGAAAAAATAGGGTAATGTTATTACATAGGGTTATGGTTGATCGCATAGTATCATGGTTACTACGTCAAGGTTTGGAGGTCACAAACCAATGCCTTGAAATAGGGTAAAGTTACTACCTGGGTTTTGGGGGATAGTAGAACTATGCAATATTATTACTAGATAAGGTCTCAGAGATTACAAATCAGTGTATGAAAATTGGGTATTGCTACTACATGTATTCGAGGTATTGCAGAAGAGCTATCTAGTATCGTTACGACATCAGTTGTATTGTTATTACTCCATCAAGGTTTGGAGATTACTACATCATGTTTTAGAGATTAGAAAAATTATGTGTATGGAAATAGGCTAATGTATATACGATTCCACTACTGATACATTACAAGGCATGAATTCGAAACATTGGAGCAGGACTTGTACACTGTCTAAATGTATGATTACCTTACATTATTAAATTTCCGAACTCGTTTTTACTGCATATAATGATTTGCATGCAATATAATTCCATCAGTTGGGGGAAGATTTCGTATGCTTATATATTGGAGATACATTTACACATAATAAGCAGTATTTGTCTCTGAACTACTGTTTATGAAGTCAACAGTTTAATGATTCTGACTGTCAGTTTATATAATAACGTTCTAATAAATTTCAGTTTATCTGTTCCAACGGTTCACCAGTTTACGTTATTTACACGTAAAGTGGAGCAGGCTATATTTTAATATAAATATTGGAACGGTTACCACTTAAAACAAAAATTCTCGATTATGTTTGTAAGATAAATTGTGTTCCTTCAGAAGCAAAGCGAATATGAAATAAGTAACGCTATTTTTTATTTAAAGAACACAACAGGAAATGCCATAATAGAGCGTGCTACCAATGACTTCCACTTTCCCGGCCAGGAATTGGAACTAAACACTTTGAAGATTATTTTACAGTTTCAGATCCGCTGTATGTTGACAGGTGATTAATGTCAGATAATTTTATCCGGTTTTATGCCTTTTCATAAAAATACAGTGAATGATATAGACGAAATATTTGCCTGTGGAATAAAAATTAAAATATTAGAATGATGAATTTCTATTAAAAACCACAAAGGTAGATTCATTATCTCTATTTAGCGATGACATATTGTTCATACGATTAGATGAAACGCTTGATTTTAAAAAAAAATTACATATTTTACTCGCATGTATTGTAACACAAATAATATGTGGAAGACGTAGAAATGAAAATATTGATAAATGTGCGTTTTTATTGGATAATGGCAATACTAGTCCCTTTAAATTTGTTTATATATTATAGTAATCCACTAATTAACAGACAATATTGCCCTAATGAAAGCAACCAAATAAAGGTTTTTCTCATGATGTAGAAAATCTCACATCTGCACATGTAAACTTTAATTTCTACTCCTTCAGTCAATAATGCAAACCTCATCAACAACTTCCCACCCAACACACGTTTTGTCCAAACTCGAAAATAATTTAGCACTGCACGTATCTACTACGTAATCCATAGAAATTTGTATATGATTGACATAATTCTAATCCATTTTACGTATTGCAAATTGCCACATCCAAGTGCCCAAAGCAACAAAGTTAAATCAGTAATTTCCTCTATAATCAATCAGTACTATCACACCGAATTTTGATGTTTCTGATTAATGTTTAACGATATACTCAGGAAGTTGATTGCATATAAAAGGCGTCGTAGGAGTATGCAGTATTTTAAATGTGAGACTGTATACAGAACAGGTAGGCGTATATGTGTACATTTACTCTCTTTTGAAGTCCATAAAATATAGATAATTTTATTTCGGGTAAATTCAATGCATTTATCGTTAGATGTTAATGCTAGTGGTTACAGTTATAGTTTCGTGTATGTCATATATACATCGACATATTAGTATACTATTGGAACAGTAAGAATCGAATCACACAAAAAGATTGGTATTCCATGAAACTATTGAAATGATATATATAGAGAGGAAAAAAATGTTTGTTAATCGAAAGCTATAACTGTAATACGTTTATGTTTGAATTTATTCTGATTTCATAGAACAATGGAATCTTTCTTTTTGGATTATATCCGACTGTATACATTTATAATACATTATTTCCCCAATATATTTACTTGTGTTTTTTTTTTAAAAAAATTTCGTTTCATCTGTCTATTGCGTATAAAAATACACTAGAGGATGCATAATATCTTTACCGAAATACTCCGATCATGTGACCATTAAATATTTTATCAGTTAATTATATCCTCCTGAGAATTATGATCTCTATAATTGTACAACGAATATTAGGTATAGTTTCTGCACTCGCTAATACTTATACAGTTGTGCTTGAACCATTAATGAAACCATTATTCATACGGGCTAGGTGTACTTCACAATGCAACAATATTGTCTGTCGTATAATATTTACTTACGATTATGGCATGCATAAAAAGGGACACCAAAATCTTGTGATGTTTTTGTTTTGTTTGTTTCACTGATTGTGCTGAAAGCTGCACCATTGCAATAAAGTTATTGAGCTTGAACAATATTACACCATATAAATTTGGTAGATGTGCCTTACGAGAAAAATACATGTGGACATAGAAATTTTTATTTATCTACATGTTTTTAAAATGATTGTTCATTCACTATATATATATATATATATATATATATATATATATATATATATATATATATATATATATATATATATATTTATATACATAATTTTATTTCAGAATGAAATTCCTCATTGTAACACTGGCATTAGCCTTTTTTGCCTTTGCTCAAGGTATGTGTCTCTTCTATTATTATTATTATTATTATTATTATTTCCTTTTCGAAATGCATTCAAATAAATTGCTGACCTATAAAATATGTATAACGCACAAAATCACCTCCTTATGTGAAATTACACGATCAGTCAGATATTCAATTGCGACTTCTCTCTATATTTGTGCTTTGAATATTCCATTCAGATTGTTCTTACAAACGTGACCACTAGTAAAACGTTACACACAGCCAGAAGGATATTTCAATTCAGTTAATCATGTGTGTTTCCTGTCAGTTGTGTGTAAGACATATATATATATATATATATATATATATATATATATATATATATATATATATATATATATATATATATATATGTATGTATGTATGTATGTATGTATGTATGTATGTATGTATGTATGTATGTATGTATGTATGTATGTACATTATCCGATGGAGGATTCAACTCCCCAACGAAGTGATGTACAGTTTATATTTTAAAAAGTGAGTTTTGATAGAAAATGTTGAAGAGATGATTTTGCTTTTTAAATCTTAGTATTACTAGAGCCATGTTTAAAGTCTCGTGTAATTTATTTCAATAACATACCATAATTTCTGTTTTGACTATGACGTGTCGTTAATTATACTCTTCAATGAATTTCACAAGACAAGCAATAGCTGCAAAATCAATAATAATAATAATAATAATAATAATAATAATAATAATAATAATAATAATAATAATAATGGCATCAACATTAACATAGAAGTTCATACATATTTCTATACTACTTAGAATAATTATTTCTCGACTAAAAGCAACGTCCAGCGTACAGTTACACCTACAAACCAGTAAAACAGAGTAAAATAGATTATGTCTAAGAACATCAAATCGAAATATCAGGACAAATAGGTTTATATTGAATATTGAATAATTTGAATGTATCTATCTTCCTACATCGCTCTCTTATGAAAGTGTTATGAAATCATTTAATATGGAACTCAATGAGAGGCTTTAACAAAATATCTTTATAAAGGCTTCAACTTTCTAATTAAAAGATGTATCGCCATATTATATATTAGTGATGATATTGTTTGAGATTGGTTCTATATTCACTTCCGTAATTTGAGGTGTTGGTCAGATGAGACGGAAATTAAAATGTCAAGCGGACGGTGATGACATTCTCACAGGTATTAATGTCACATTTTAACAGACTTTCACATTGACACGTATACCAAATTAAGCGGTAGCCATTCCAGTTTATGACACAAACCATGGTGTTAAATGTACTTAATCCCTGTCGCTAGTATTTTAAAGATAGTATGGTCAAATATATATGAGAAATTAAAAATACTTTTACATTTTGAAAATCATTGAATCGGGACCGACTAAACATCGTTTGTGAGTATACAGATTAATTCAAATACTGATGACAGAGACACCACCGTTCCCCATCCTACATGTGGAAGGGAAAAGAAAAGGTTCGTAGTTTCATACATAACCAAAGTTTACTGCAAATTTATATTATGCAGGATGACGAAGTCGTTCATTTTATCATTTCCTTGAAACGGAATAAGAACATGTCCAGCTGAGACCTAAGTTGAAACAATAAATTGACCTTGGTTGAAAAAGAAGTATTTCAGGCGTTTCGATGTGATCGAATAAGGAGGTCTAACAAGACCCAACTGTCAATTAGAAAGGGATTGGAAATTGGAATAAAGTTGGAATGATGAGTGAATCTTATATTAGTCAAGATAGGACATCGGTACTATCATATAATCATTTTATTCCACCATTTTGCTTTCCCTTCTTCCAAGAATGTTAACATTGTATTCATTTTCATTACAGATGTGTCAGTTGAAATGGGAGATTTGTCCATGCCAGATGAACCTCGTAAGTGACTAATCAGTAGAAATCATTTTATTGATAATAACATTTATATATCGCCTGCATGCTCATTTGTGATCCTTCGTAAAGTTCTCAATATTTCATAATTGACTATCTCTGATGACTATGAACACAACTAACTTGCATTTTCAGCAAGGGCCATCGTATTCACAGCTTTGTAAATTTTATACAATGTTTTCATTACTTTTCAAGAAGAGATAATACCAAAATCTTATCGCTGGATTAAACAAAACACATAATGATGCAGTATAATTTTCATATTTCCCCATCCAAACAAACGATTAGAACTTAGGACAGTATTGAGTTGAAATTAATTACCGTTCATTTCTTCTTAAGTAGGTGCGTACGTGACAAAATAGAGGAACTTAGTGATATGCTAATTTAAATAACATGCGAACAAACGAATGAACGTTTTATGTTAGCTTTATGATTTAGTTTGCTGTATGCTTGAACTGATTGTTAATGAATGAGATTTATAACTGTCTTCTTAACCTAATTCTTTTCTCAGAGAGAGTGACACTGGATGATCTCAAATATACATTGCACAACATCACGCCATCCCTAAAACAGAGACTGGATTCCCTCCTTAATAGTGCGTATATCATTTCTTACACTCTATGTACATCATATCCTAATTAATTTAAATGTACGTATATCAAAAGACAACGCTATGTATTTGCACTATCTTTACCTTATTCGAATGCACATAATAAAGCATTCTCAAGGCCATACTCCTGATATTCTGTTTAGCATTAAGTGTGCACATATCTTAAGGCATGTCTCAGCAATATTTTTATACTCTGAATATACTTAAGTATTTGTATAGCACAAGGCATGACTCTGGACTGTGTTCTTTATATTTTGAATATATTTTAGTGTCCGTATATCACAAGGACTGTCTCACCACTAATTTGTATTCTCTGAACCTACTTACGGCATGTCTCAGTGTTATGTTATTTTAAACTCCGAATATACTTAGCTGTCCGTGTATCAATAAGCATCTATCGCCACTATGTTCGTTATACTTCTAATATAAGTAAGTGTAAGTACATAAAAAGGCAAATATTACTACTAT
Source organism: Unio pictorum (assembly GCA_030141615.1). Classification (NCBI taxonomy): domain Eukaryota; kingdom Metazoa; phylum Mollusca; class Bivalvia; order Unionida; family Unionidae; genus Unio; species Unio pictorum. The sequence continues at coordinate 19,813,483 of JARLTB010000029.1, read as the reverse complement.
GTTATTTATACTATGATTATATTTAAGTATCCTTACGTCTGAATCACCAGTATGTTCTTTATATATGGAATACACGTACGTGTCCGTATCTCATAAGTAATGTCTCAACACTATGTTATTTTTACTCTTAATATAATTAAGTGTACGTATTTCAATTCTTACTTCCATGTTCCTCCTACTCTAATTCATATTAACACGGTGTACGCTGTCAGTAGAAATGCATAATCATTTACTGACACCATCTATGTTCCGTATTTAAATTTGCTTCATTAATATCAGTCATTAATGTGTGACAAACGTGTTTGTCAATTTCGTAAATGAGAAAGAATGATAATATATATTGCATTAAAGAAAGATTTCAAAAGAGTTTATACGGTTTGCAGTCTTTCACCAAAACATGTTTTTCTTGTTATCACATACAACATTTGTGCTAAATTCTATTTTATGAAGTGAAATGGCCAATGTGTATATTCATTACTAACAGACGATATAAGTAACTTAGGTTTGCTTTTGCCTTTCATTTTATACCTCCATGAGCCTACGGTCATTTTCTCTCGATCGATGTTTGTATGGACCAGTCAGCAGAATTCAAAGACAAAATTCGTAGCAAACTGTTAATACATACAATATGAATACATACATAGTCCCCAGACATGAAAAGCAGATTTCAGCATTCTTTGCTCTCATGGAATATTTTTAATCTATCACAACTTAGTGTTTGCTTATATATTATTATTACATATTATTTGTTTTACGAACATGATTCAACGACTATGAATAAGACTAAGTTTTGGGTTATTTGTTTTCTTTTTTCAGTACTAGGAATGAATTTGAATGACTTGGAACAAATCTTGGACAATCCGCCAGACGAAATTAAGCAGATGTTTGGAAGTAAGACATATATATATATATATATATATATATATATATATATATATATATATATATATATATATATATAATCTGAAAAACAATGAAATATCTCGATAGTCATGAAGTAGTAAATTGCGTATGTTGTCGGCTATATTGGTCGGTTGACAGTGCTCATGACAAAATTATATTACTGTTAATTTAGATTATTAAGCATTTATTAAATCAATAACTGACACTATATACGGAACATGAAAAACTTCCTTAGGGTCCCAGTTGATTTACAAAGCATTGACTACACAATTGATCAGAAAAGAAGACATGTTCATTAATCTTGCTACCCAGCAGGTTTGAAGGAATATTTACAAGACCCATATCAAATTGCTGAACTTTACGATTTGTACGATACATCTGATGTACAGAAATTTAGTCAGGTTTAAATATGTATTTAAAGATGTCTTTGATGTAAATTCAGTTCAAGTTGTACAATATTAACTATATGACAATCCCAGAACCCATTCACTAAAGTGTCCTGTTTACATACTGGAAAGAGGAGGAATATTCTATAAGTACATCTTAGTCGTTAATAACATTACGTTACAGTAATTGAAATATAGTGCATGTCAAAGTAGGTAACATATGGCAGGTTGAGACTAACTAAATCATTTACAAAGTGAATCATTTCATAACGTAACCTGCTTTCATGGAATTAAATGAAACAAATATATTTGACGAATTATTTTGACTGCCAGCTGTGTCATGTATAGCCCTTCTATGACTGACCCACATTTTTGCTGAGGGAGGACAGCTACAGTGGCTTGGATGCTAGATCGTCCGCCTTGGATGTGAGAGGTCCCGTCATATCAAACAAAATGGTACAAACAGCTGCCTCGCTAGAACTCTCAGCATTGAAAGGTTAATGCTCGAACCAGTATGCCGGGTGTCACGATAGATTGTCTTGGTGTGACATCATGATACATGTCAGCGGCAAGTTTCCCCAGTGCTAGACATCACCCTAAACTGCCACAGTGCAGACCTTGTAGAGATTTGACTGAAAAGGTTCAAAGCTACGTCCCAAATCCTAACCAAGCACACAAAAGACACCCACTAGAGCATGACACAACCGAGTACTACTAAACATCGCTTTTTACTACATCATAAAAATATAACATTGAAATATATGTATAACCCTTTCTACTGCAAAAATTTCATTACTTCTGGTCTTAACATAAGGCGGTCAGAGGTTATCAATATATTCAATTGATATACGAGTATAACTATACCACAATCGTACTACTGAATCGAACAATGTTAATTAAATTGTATAACTGTCTTATTTATTGCAGCACGCAATTGATAGCTTTTTTCTGGACAACATAATGGTTTTTATACAGGTCATATTAGGATCGTAGTACTGAATCAAATATGCATGGAAAAATGATAATTATAGGTGTATGAAAACCACAACAAAAGTAGTTTCTACGTTACTGCATTAATCATATGAGGGTATAAAACTACAATGAGATCAAAACAATCGTTTCTAAACAGGTGATGCTGATATGCGACATAAAGTCAATTATATATATATATATATATATATATATATATATATATATATATATATATATATATATATATATATATATATTAAATGACAAAGTGTGTTTGATGGGCTAAAACTTGTTGCAAATGTATGGTCTGATAATTAAAAAAACAGTTAAGATTAAACAAAAGTTAATTTGAAATTTCAACTATAAAAAATTGTCCTGTTTTGATTTTGACTTATAGATTGTGTTCACTAATAAAAATATGGTGATTAACAGATGTCCAAACGCGGTATAAATGTAACCTAAATTATGTGTTTGATGTGGACATGTACCCACGTCAGTTAAACCGAATGCGCAACTCTAAAATCAAATCAATTTTCAATCTCAATCTACAAACGATGCATTAAAAACATATTAATTGTAGGAGAGAATGTTACATTTCAGACAAACGTGGTGAAACGTTATATAAAGTAACTGACCAAACATTATTTGAAATTGAACAGAAATCATCAATGCATTTGAAATGTTTGAAAAATAGTATGAATTGTAGGCTATGAGAGAGACAAGGTTTGTAGATCGATGTTCTGCTGACTTATTATTCTGGTCGAGAAACAGTTTTTCAGATATAAAGTATCTTCTGTCTATATCGATACCGTAATTATACGTTTTTAAGAATGGTTGTCAGAGACCACATGCCAGGTATACGAGTATTACATGACATATGCCAGGTATACGAGTATTACATGACACATGAAAGTATACGAGTATTACATGACACATGTCAGGTATACGAGTATTACATGACACATGCCAGGTATACGAGTATTACATGACACATGACAGAGAACGAGTAAAACAACAGGAACCTACACTTTGATACCTACATTACAGAGCTTAAACAAACATCAATTAATTATGCGATGCAGATCAACATTATTAAGGGCGAATAAACTACTTCCCAGATTGATTGACTAAACAAGCTAGATACACGTCACACATGCATGTGGGTCAAACACACAGCAAATTTACAAATAAAGATAATGACAGCTATCAATATGTTTTCAAAATATGTATGCTTTTGAGATGTAATATTCCTCTCCTTTGCATACATCTTGAGGATAGTAAGGCCTGCCAATGTAATATTTTATGGGTTTTACGACATAATAGCTACTACATTTTGTAACACGAACGCTGGAGTCGTTTCAACTTATTCGAATAAAAAAATAGACATCTATTTTTGGAAAATTGCACTCAGTTCACCAAGAAATTAGACGGAAATATAAACAACGTCTATACACAAAGGACGAGCGATGAGGACTGATTAATTGAATTTAGTAAGAAGCAATCAAATATTTTCTGAAGCTAACACTGTGTATAGCTCAGACCTCTCACCGTCTCGTAAAAACAGCATTCATACACAAATATATACACACAAACGTCTATATATATATATATATATATATATATATATATATATATATATATATATATATATATATATATATATATATATATATATATATATGATCTGTGAATATGACTCGAATACAATCTCTTTACTCTTTTTCAGCTAACGGAATGAGCATTGGCGATATGACATCTTTAGTCGGCGACCTACCAGCGCCAATAAAGCAGATTCTCGCGAGTGTGAATTAATTATACAGTTATTCTGGCAAGAAAAGCAACTACCTATGTGTTGTGTCACACCAATATAAAAATGCCAATTCGATGCTAAACGTATAAATACATAAACGGATGAACTGAACACGAGATTAGCTGTTGTTGGTACTGAACTTGAATTTATTGTAATACGATTGTTTCAAAACAGGTGAAATAAATTGTTAAATTAATTTGACAGTTTTGTGTATTGCATTCCAAGAGCAATTTCTACAGTCACGAATCGTCACTTTATTTTTTCTCTTTTCATAGCAATTACATTTGTTTTCTGACTCAAATTACAACTTTGGGGTTTATTTTTATTAAATTTTAGCAATAAATGCAAATTATTAAATAATTAATTGTTAGTACTGAAATAAGTTAGAAAGCGTTTTGAGACCTTCTTCTGTGATTTAATTTTGTAAAAAGATTCAGAAAAAAGTTATTTTAGGTTTTCTTCAATATCGGTTGAAATCATGAAATTGTTGTGAATCACATAACATCTTTGAAACTTTTGACGATGAAGCATCCACCAGTCTTTCGTAAATTATAATATACTAGCTGGAGTCACTTGAACCCATTTCTTACTCAGTGTTGCAGGGAATGTTTTCACTAATTCCAAATCTATCAGCAAATCATTATCGTATTGTAAATAAATGTATTATATAACGTCGATATCTTGTAATTAGTAATTTAAAATAATAAATCCATATTCGGCATCCCATGTATTGCATTCGATCATTCGCAAACTTTAAACTGCATCAAAGATGTTGAAAACACTATCCCCGTTCAGCATGTGTTATGGACGCTATTTTGATTTAATGGTGGTTACTACAACTGGTATGGCCACAATAGAAAATTCAGTGTTCACCACGTTAATATAGATAATTTGTAAGGCATGTAGCAGCAAGAGGGACGGATTGTTGAAGAGGGGCCGCTACCGACACAGAGAAAGTTTAACATAGAGGATATCACTCTGGATATGTGTAGCAATTAACATTGAATTATCATTTTTGTTTGCGGTGGTATGACCACAGAGTTTAATTTGGGAACCCTCAATATGATTAACGTTACCGTGGAGGATGGGGAGTGGACTCCATGGGATTATCAGATGAGGGATTATCAGGATTATCAGAGCATTTGGTACTAAGAAGAACCTATGGGAATTTGTTGTTAAAATAGCATAACAGTGTAAAATAAGTATGGCGTCAATAGATATTAGATGGAAGAAGCACTTAATTCCAAGATAACACCAATACTATCGTGTAAAGTACCAGTGTAATTGCTTGTGACATACAGGTTAGTCGTCCTGGCATCAATTTTAAGTCTTGTTTAAATCTTTGTCTTTCAATTGTGTGCATTTGTTTTGATCGAGACAATAATAGAACAGCATTAACGCATAGAGACCAATATACTCCAGTAGCCAAACACTTGGATATCTAATTAGGTTCTATGTTAAAACGAGGAACATGTATATAGCTACCGTACGTTCTATTTTGTTTTAACAGTGTATTCAAGAGAAATAAATTATTTGTTCAATTTTGACAAAGCTTGTTGGTTTTAGTTATGTTCTTTTCCTTATTTCAAGAATATAGATTCGTAATGAGACACGCTCATTTTGATATATGCAAAGAATTTAAAGGTGTTCCCCAAATAACCATTGACATACAGACACAAGTCCTAATAATTTAAAGTCCTGGTTACATTTTACGTCTAAATTTAGTTCAAAGGTGAGAGTTTTGAGGTGCATGTTGTAGTTTATATAATGCTGATGTGTCAACAGTATTTAGTTGAATCACATTAATATAATGCCAGGTTTGAATTCATTATCCATTCCAGTGAACGTCTTTATTAGGTATAGGACTGACAATGGGAATAACCGTTTCTGGCTTTCCCGTTTCTGATGCCACTTAGGTTCTAGAACAGAGGACTGCTGTTACGGCATAATTTGATATAAACTGGATCGTTTGAATCTAATATCATTCGAAACCAACAGAATACATATCCAGATACTTGTTTATGGTACAAAGCGGCCCGTGGAAGAAAATAATTAGTATTTTGAAAATTTTAAAAGTTTTTATTTTCATGCATTAAGAGGCAGTAATACTCACGGTAGGTCTTACGCTTCCAAAAATTTGGAATATATCCATGTATATTTCATATTTCTTAGTAACCTCTATCTGCGTACGAAGTCACAGTTCAGGAGTTCTATCTGGTCCTTTTAGCCATATCTGACATGACCGGTGGGTAGGCCAAATTCTCTCTTAAATTTTCAGAACAATGACCCCATTTTCGGACAACAGCGTTAGTATGAAAAAGTAAATTTAATCACATCTAGAAGTTATGTTATATGCATATATTGATTTTCATTCAGATAGCAAAATTAGTGTTTATATCGTCTCTTTAAATGTATGTATAAAACTTGTATTAATGAACGATGTCAAGGAAAGATTATATCTGTATGAATTTAGTCCTAGAAAGCTAACTTGAAAATAATGAAAAATAATGATGTAAAGAACAATATGGGGTTGTTTCACAAATTTCTTTTTTTCTCTATTATAAATCTTCCGTACAAAATCAAATCTCAACAAATATAAATTGAAACTATCAATCCAGTAGAGTCAATATGAGCATTGAGGGAGACATTGCTGGTGTTGTAAGATGAACGTCATGTCAAAATATAAGTCTTAGTCAGTTGCTAACACTTGGATAGGTGTGTTGTACATGTACCTTGCAATTGAAAAGCAGAAAAGGAATTATGCAAGAGACTACAATTATTTACTTACTTGCGGTCTTTATGGGGCTTGTTGGTGGATCACTGGGAAGAGGCATGAGCAGAAGTATTGATAAACGTTGGCATTGGCAGCACAATTCAAGGAGCCAACCAAATTAGAAAATCGTACATTTCACTATCATATAGTGCGTCATGTAATCAGTTATGCTCTGGTTGTTTAAATGTACAAACAATTAATATATAGAGTTTCACTTCTCTGGCTTTACAAAGGTACAGAAAATTAATTTTGAGAATCCGCATCAAACTCTTCAGATGGATTTGTGCTAGCCACATTAGTCTCCACCAAATAATGAACACATGGTGTGTTGTGACCTTAATTTGCATATGTGCATGAGGTTACCACGGAATATGATATTTGTCACCAATCGGGTACTCATAAGTTAAACTAATTCTGTAAAGATCATGCCCGTTAAATACAATTATTTTACCGTTTCAAATAGAAAAAGCATAAGACTATTGCATTTTTTCAAATAGGATACCCATCAGCTATACTAATAACATAAAGGGCATTCCCACTAAATACATTTCGTTCACAGTTTTAAATAATAAAGGTATAATAATATTTTCTTCATGCTGAGATCAGGATAGCTCTATTCCACGAATCTGGGTTCTAACTAGAATACACTCGTATTTGGGTATTAGCTTAGCACATATTTATTTAAGAAATAACAGCACAGAATACTTTGGCATGCTAGGAACAGCCTAACACAAACTCTACTTAATCTAGGATCAGCACAGAATACATTTGAATGATGAGATCATCCTATCATAGATCATACTTGAGATGAGATCGACCTAACAGAGTTCACATAAGCTGGGATTAGCCCAGATCACCCCTTTTTATTGGGATTAGCCTAGCACCAATTAAACTTAAGCTGTGATCCTTTCAAATTGCACAGTAATGCAGGGATCAGTCTAGCTTACATTTACTTGAATATGGACCCAGAATATGCGCGAATGCTGGAATCAGCCTAACACCAATTCAACTAGAGCCCACAATATACTTTAATGATGTGATGCGCCAAAAACAGGTTCAGAATCAGTCTTTTACTCTCAGGTGATATCAGCCTGCTACCAATTATATTTGAGCTGGGATCAGCCTTAAATACATTATACTGATGTAATCAGCTTAGCACTGATTGGGAATCCGTGTTTTATATGCAGACTCTTGCCGATGAGTATCTCCTAAATAGAGAGCCACATTTTGTAAAATAATTACCCTATGTATTAATGTTCTTTTAGTTATGAGTTTGATGCTGTAGAATATTAGTAATAATAAATGGTAACATGTTTTACAAATAGGAAGAAAGTGAATGAAAGAGAAATGAATGCATATACTCATATATCGTTATATTTCATTCAATGTGCGCATTACATTATTTTTCTGCAATTCATTATCGTTTCATTGTGCATAAATATATATATATATATATATATATATATATATATATATATATATATATATATATATACATATAAAGAGGACTTTGCATAGCGCCTAATCTTTGGAAGCTCTAAGTGCTTTACACCATCAATAAAAATAATGATATGAATACACTACAGAAGAACATGTGACAAAAACAATTAAATTGGAAAACATGAAAAACATGCTGAAAACATATAAGATACAAAACATGATTAGGTTGCTAAGTTTGTCCCCGTAAGTCCCAGGTGAGTCTTAAGAGCACTCTTAAAAGGGACCTCTGTGTCTTTGTGTCTAATTTCAATGGGCAATTCGTTCCACGTAGCAGGGGCCTGGTGTGCAAACGAACGTTGTCCATATGACTTTGTTTTCACCTTGGAAACAATGAGTATACGATTATCAGAAGAAGAGCGTAAGGATCTAGCTGGTGTATACACATTGGTGAAGCTGGATACGTATGTTGGACTGGAGTCTGTCATTGCAACATAGCACAGAGAACAAAGTTTGTGTTTGATTCTGTATCGAATTGATAGCCAATGTAGGGTACAGAGCAGTGGTGAGGTGTGCTCTGATCGAGGTACTCTAAAGATGATCCGTGCAGCTGTGTTGTGAACATTTTGACGTTTCTGGAGTAAATATTGTGACGAACCAGACAGAATTGAGTTACAATAGTCCAGTATTGAAAATACTAATGAACACACAAGTGTTTTAGTGGCATCAACTGAAAAATATTTACGAATGGAACTGATGCGTCTCAATTCAAGATATGCAACCTTCAGTATGTTCATGACATGTTAGTGCAATGTGAGAGTACTGTCTACATTAACTCCTTCGTTCAGTTACTGACTGTGAGAATTTAATATTGGTGTTGCTGATATCTTTTGTCTGAGGTAAAGGATGTGAATGAGAAAGTCTTTGTGTTATGATCAGAATAGCCTCAGTTTTATCATCATTCATCTGCAACTTGTTACATGTCATCGATGATTTCACATCCGAAATGCACTTCTTTACTCCAATGATGGTAGAATCAGCTTCAGTTGGGTGGATAGACTTGTATATTTGGGTGTCATCAGCATACAATTGGTGCGACACTGGGTGATGATCTATGACAATTGAGAGCGGCTGAGTATACAGAATGAAGAGAACAGGTCTAAGAACAGATTCATGTGGAACACCACAACATACGTCAACTTGGCATACATACATACATACATACATACATACATACATACATACATACATACATACATACATACATACATACATACATACATACATAGGTGAAGATGAAGTTTATGTATTAAGATGACGGCAATATGCAGAACTACATATTGCTATAATGACTGTTTGCATTCAAATGAGAGATTGAACAGAACATATAAAACATTGACCTGAACTATTAGTTTGAAAATAGGATATTAGTACTGCAAGTGTTTGATATTAACAAAGACATAAAGCACTATCAGCAAGATATATCACTAAAAGATTGCTTTCAGGAGTAATAATGTCTTCATACTTTATTAACAAACATCATGAATGTCTTAATGTTAGTATATTAACAAAAATCATTATTGCTTATCAGTAATGCGTATCATGGAGCTTGTATCAATATTACTCCAAAAGATTTGAGATAGACAAAAGCGGTGTTCTACTCTTGCCTCGATAACTATTGGTCATGTCACAACATGGATTTGAAGCAACGCAGTAATTTACTCTATCATGTTTGAAAAGCACATAATCAGTGATTCACTGTGGAAACAGGTTCATACTACAAAATGGGTCATGATATTAACAATGTAGTTTTGTTACTACATCGGGACTTTGCAGGTTACGAAATAAGTCGTACACATTCAAATGGACATAAGCGCATATTTTCAAATGATTTTGGTGTATAACGTAAGGAAGTATTCATGGTTTGGAGATTACAATCTCAGTGTAGCACTCTTCCCTGGGAATAAAGAAATTTGTGTTACTTGGGTGTGGCAATTAGCAATATAGTATTGTTACTACATCCAGTGATGGTGATCACAAACGAACTTCACACTGTCACCTAGAAATAAAGTAATATTACTACATGGGTTTGGGAGAGAGCAATATAGTATCAACACTGAGGCACATTTTCGTGATTGCAAATGTTATTTGCACTGTCACCTGATCGTAGAGTCATGTTACTACATTGGTTTGTGGAGATACCTAAGTATTCTTTCTACAACAGTTTGTGTTGGTCAGAAACGTAGTTTTACAATGCCACCTTGAAATTGGGTAATCATACTAAATGTGTTTGGACGTTAGTTCTGTAGTATTGTTTATACGTAGGTTTCGGTGATTAAAAACATTCTTACACTGCCACCTGGAAAGAGTTCGTTTTTACTTCATGGTTTTCGAGATCAATGTGGTATTATTATTACAAAAGGTCCTAAAGATTATAAAATCAACAGTTATCTTAAAATAGAACAAAACTAATACTCGTACATGGGTCTGGGATATGGCTATTTAGTATTGTTACTGCATCAAACTCTGGCGATCAGCAGATAGGAAAAAATAGGGTAATGTTATTACATAGGGTTATGGTTGATCGCATAGTATCATTGTTACTACGTCAAGGTTTGGAGGTCACAAACCAATGTCTTGAAATAGGGTAAAGTTACTACCTGGGTTTTGGGGGATAGTATAACTATGCAATAGAAGTACTAGATTAGGTCTCAGAGATTACAAATCAGTGTATGAAAATTGGGTATTGCTACTACATGTATTCGAGGTATTGCAGAAAAGCTATCTAGTATCGTTACGACATCAGTTGTATTGTTATTACTCCATCAAGGTTTGGAGATTACTACATCATGTTTTAGAGATTAGAAAAATTATGTGTATGGAAATAGGCTAATGTATATACGATTCCACCACTGATACATGACAAGGCATGAATTCGAAACATTGGAGCAGGACTTGTACACTGTCTAAATGTATGATTACCTTACATTATTGCATTTCCGAACTCGTTTTTACTGCATATAATGATTTGCATGCAATATAATTACATCAGTTGGGGGAAGATTTCGTATGCTTATATATTGGAGATACATTTACACATAATAAGCAGTATTTGTCTCAGAACTAATGTTTATGAAGTCAACAGTTTAACGATTCTGACCGTCAGTTTATGTAATAACGTTCTAATAAATTTCAGTTTATCTGTTCATTTGGTTCACCGGTTCACTTGATTTACACGTAAAGTAGAGAAGGCTATATTTTAATATAAATATTGGAACGGTTACCTCTTAAAACACAAATTCTCGATTATGTTTGTAAGATAAATTGTGTTCCTTAAGAGGCAAAGCGAATATGAAATAAGTAACGCTATTTTTTATTTAAAGAACACAATAGGAAATACCATAATAGAGCGTGCTACCAATGACTTCCACTTTCCCGGCCAGGAATTGGTACTACACACTCTGAAGATTATTTTACAGTTTTAGATCCGCGGTATGTTGACAGGTGATTAATGTCAGATAAATTTATGCGGTTATATTTCTTTTCATAAACATACAGTGAATGATATAGACGAATTATTTGCATGTGGAACAAACGTTAAAATATGACAATTATGAATTTCTATTAAAACCAAAAAGGTAGATTCATTATCGGTATTTAGCGATAATATATTATTTATATGATTAGACGAAACGCTTGACTTTCCTAAATGCTACATATTTTACTCGTATGTGTTGAAACAAAAATTGTATGTGGAAGACGTAGAAATGAAGATATATATCAATGTGCGTTTTCATTGGATATTGGCAATACTAGTCCCTTTAAATTTGTTTATATATTAGAGTAATTCACTAATTAACAAACAATATTGCCCTAATGAAAGAAGTCAAGTAAAGGCTTTTCTCATGATGTAGAAAATCTCACAACTGCACATGTAAACTTTAATCTCTACTCCTTCAGTCAATAATGCAAACCTCATCAGCAATCTCCCACCCAACAGACATTTTGTCCAAACTCGAAAATCATTTAGCACTGCACGTATCTACTACGTAATCCATGGAAATTTGTATATGATCGACATTATTCGGATCGATTTCACGTATTACAAATTGCCACATCCAAGTGCCCAAAGCAACAAAGTTAAATCAGTAACTTCCTCTATAATCAATCAGTACTATCACACCGAATTTTGATGTTTCTGACTGATGTTTAACGATATACTCAGGAAGTTGATTGCATATAAAAGGTGTCGTAGGACTATGCAGTCATAACAAGTATTTTATTTGTGAGACAGTATACAGAACAGGTAGGCATATATGTGTACATTTACTCTCTTTTGAAGTCCTTAAAATATAGATAATTTTATTTCGGGTAAATTCAATGCCTTTATCGTTAGATGTTAATGCTACTAGTTACAGTTATAGTTTCTTGTGAAAATGACAAAATAGTATAATATTTGCACAGGAAGAATCGAATCACAGAAAAGCATGGTATTCCATGAAACTATTGAAATGATATATATAGAGGACAAAAATGTTTGTTAATCGAAAGCTTTAACTGTAATGTCTTTATGTTTGAATTTATTCTGATTTCATAGAACAATGGCATCCTTCTTTTCGGCGTATATAAGACTGTATTTATATATTTATAATACATTATTTCTCCAATATATTTACTTGTTGTGGGTTTCTATAAAATTTCGTTTCCTCTGTCTATTGCCTGCTAAATACACTAGAGGATGCATAATATCTTTACCGAAATACTATGATCATGTGACCATTAAATATTTTTTTTCAGTTGATTATATCTTCCTGAGAATTATGATCTCTATAATTGTACAATGATATTAGGTACAGTTTCTGCACTCGCTATTACCTATATAGTTGTGCTTAAACCATTAATAAAACCATTATTCGTACTTTACAATGCAACTATATTGACTGTCGTATTATATTTACTTACGATTATGGCATGCATAAAAAGGGACATTAACATCTTGTGATGTTTTTTTTTTTGTTTCACTGATAGTGCTGAACGGTGCACCATTACAATAAAGTTATTGAGCTTGAACAATATTACACCATATAAATTTGGTAGATCTGCCTTACGAGAAAAATACATGTGCACTTAGATATTTTTATTTAAGTACGTTTTTGTAAAATGATTGTTCATTCACTGTATATATATATATATATATATATATATATATATATATATATATATATATATATATATATATATATATAAAATTTTATTTCAGAATGAAATTCCTCATTGTAACACTTGCAATAGCCTGTTTGGCCTTTGCTCAAGGTATGTGTCTCTTATATTATTATTATTATTATTATTATTATTATTATTATTATTATTATTATTATTATTTCCTTTTGGAAATGCATTCACATAAATTGCTGACCTATACAATCTGAATAAAGCACTACGGGACATTCATATGTGAAATTACACAATCAATCAGATATTCAGATGCGACTTCTCTCTATATTTGTGTTTTCAATATATCATTCAGATTGTTCTTACAAACGTGACCACCAGTAAAACGGTACACACAGCCAGAAGGATATTTCAATTCAGTTAATCGTGTGTATTTCCTGTCAGTTGTGTGTGTAGTATATATATATATATATATATATATATATATATATATATATATATATATATATATATATATATAAATCTATGTGTCTGTGTGTGTGTGCTTGTGTGTATGTATATACATTTTCCAATGGAGGATTAAACCCCCCAACGAAGTGATGTACAGTTTATATTTTAAAAAGTGAGTTTTGATAGAAAATGTTGAAGAGATGATTTCGCTTTTTAAATTTTAGTATTACTAGAGCCATGTTTAAAGTATTGTGTAATTTATTTCAATAACATACCATAATTTCTGTTTTGTCTATGATGTGTCGTTAATTACACTCTTCAATGAATTTCACAAGACAAGCAATCGTTGCAAAATCAATTCTACCAGTAACAGCAGTAATAATAATAATAATAATAATAATAATAATTATAATGAATATATAAAAATAATACTAAAGGTAATAATAATGGCATCAACATTAACATAGAAGTCCATACATATTTCTATACTACATAGAATAATTATTTATCGATTTACGTCCAGCGTACAGTTATACCCACATAGCAGTCAAGCAGAGTAAAATACCTTATGTCTTTGTACATCAAATCGAAATATCAGGACAAAATGGTTTATATTGAATATTGAATAATTTGAATGTATCTATCTTCCTACATCGCTCTCTTATGAAAGTGTTATGAAATCATTTAATATGGAACTCAATGAGAGGCTTTAACAAAATATCTTTATAAAGGCTTCAACTTTCTAGTTAAAAGATGTATCGCCATATTATATATTAGTGATGATATTGTTTGAGATTGGTTCTATATTCACTTCCGTAATTTGAGGTGTTGGTTAGATGAGACGGAAATTAAAATGTCAAGCGGACGGTGATGACATTCTCACAGGTATTAATGTCACATTTTAACAGACTTTCACATTGACACGTATACCAAATTAAGCGGTAGCCATTCCAGTTTATGACACAAACCATGGTGTTAAATGTACTTAATCCATGTCGCTAGTATTTTAAAGATAGTATGGTCAAATATATATGAGAAAATTAAAAATACTTTTACATTTTTAAAATCATTGCATCGGGACCAACTAAACATCGTTTGTGAGTATACAGATTAATTCAAATACTGATGACAGAGACATCACCGTTCCCCAGTCTTCATTTGGAAGGGAAAGAAAAGGTTCGTAGTTTCATACATAACCAAAGTTTACTGCAAATTTATATTATGCAGGATGACGAAGTCGTTCATAATATCATTTCCTTGAAACGGAATAAGAACATGTCCAGCTGAGACCTAACTTGAAACAATAAATTGACCTTGGTTGAAAAAGAAGTATTTCAGGCGTTTCGATGTGATCGAATAAGAAGGTCTAACAAGACCCAACTGTCAATTAGAAAGGGATTGGAAATTTGAATAGAGTTGGAATGATGAGTGAATCTTATATTAGTCAAGATAGGACATCGGTACTATCATATAATCATTTTATTCTACCTTTTTGCTTTCCCTTTCGTCCAAGAATGTTAACATTGTATTCATTTTCATTATAGATGTGTCAGTTGAAATGGGAGATTTGTCCATGCCAGATGAACCTCGTAAGTGACTAATAAGTAGAAATCATTTTATTGATAATAACATTTATATATCGCCTGCATGCTCATTTGTGATCTTTTGTAAAGTTCTCAATATTTCATAATTGACTATCTCTGATGACTATGAACACAACTAACTTGCATTTTCAGCAAGGGCCATCTTATTCACTACTTTGTAAATACAATGTTTTCATTACTTTTCAAAAAGAGATAATACCAAAATCTTATCGCTGGATTAAACAAAACACATAATGATGCAGTATAATTTTCATATTTCCCCATCCAAACAAACAATGAGAACTTAGGACAGTATTGAGTTGAAATTAATTACCGTTCATTTCCTCATTAGTTGGTGCGTACGTGACAAAATAGAGGAACTTAGTGATATGCTAATTTCAATAACAAGCGAAAAAACGAATGAACGTATAACGTTAGCTTTATGATTTAGTTTGCTGTATGCTTGAACTGATTGTTAATGAATGAGATTTATAACTGTCTTCTTAATCTAATTCTTTTCTCAGAGAGAGTGACACTGGATGATCTCAAATATACATTGCATAACATCACGCCATCCGTAAAACAGCAACTGGATTACATCCTTAATAGTGCGTATATCATTTCTTACACTCTATGTTCATCATACCCTTTGCCCTAATTAAATTAAATGTACGTATATCAAAAGACAACGCTATGTATTTTGCACTCTCCTTGACCTTACTCGAATGCACATAATCAAGCATTCTCAAGGCCATACTCCTGAAATTCTGTTTAACATTGAGTGTTCACATATCTTAAGGCATGTCTCAGCAATATTTGTATGCTCTGAATATACTTAAGTATTTGTATATCATTATGCATGTCTCTGGACTGTGTTTTTTATATTTTGAATACATTTCAGTGTCCGTATATCACAAGGACTGTCTCAGCACTAATTTGTATTCTATGAAGCTACTTAAGGCATGTCTCAGTGTTATGTTATTTTAAACTCCGAATATACTTAAGTGTCCGTATATCAATAGGCATCTATCGCCACTATGTTCGTTATACTTCTAATATAAGTAAGTGTAAGTACATAAAAAGGCATATATTTCTACTATGTTATTTATACTATGATTATATTTCAGTATCCTTACGTCTGAATCACCAGTATGTTCTTTATATATGGAATATACGTACGTGTCCGTATCTCATAAGTAATGTCTCAACACTATGTTATTTTTACTCTTAATATAATTAAGTGTACGTATTTCAATTCTTACTTCCATGTTCCTCCTACTCTAATTCATATTAACACGGTGTACGCTGTCAGTAGAAATGCATAATCATTTACTGACACCATCTATGTTCCGTATTTAAATCTGCTTCATTAATATCAGTCATAAATGTGTAACAAACGTGTTTGTCAATTTCGTAAATGAGAAAGAATGATAATATATCTTGCATTAAAGAAAGATTTCAAAAGAGTTTATACGGTCTGCAGTCTTTCACCAAAACATGTTTTTCTTGTTATCACATACAACATTTGTGCTAAATACTATTTTATGAAGCGAAATGGCCAATGTGTATATTCATTACTAACAGACGATATAAGTAACTTAGTTTTGCTTTTGCTTATATATTATTATTACATATTATTTGTTTTACGAACATGATTCAACGACTATGAATAAGACTAAGATATTGGTTATTTGTTTTCTTTTTTCAGTAATAGGAATGAATTTGAATGACTTGGAACAAATCTTGGACAATCCACCAGACCAAATTAAGCAGATGTTTGGAAGTAAGATATATATATATATATATATATATATATATATATATATATATATATATATATATATATATATATATATATATACATTATTAAGCATTTATTAAATCAATAACTGACACTATATACGGAACATAAAAAACTTCCTTAGGGTCCCAGTTGATTTGCAAAGAATTGACTATACAATTGTTCAGAAAAGACATGTTCATTAATCTTGCTATCCAGCACGTTTGAAGGAATATTTACAAGACCCATATCAAATTGCTGAACTTTACGATTTGTACGATACATCTGAAGTACAGAAATTTATTCAGGTTTAAATATGTATTTAAAGATGTCTTTGATGTAAATTCAGTTCAAGTTGTACAATATAAACTATATGACAATCCCAGAAACCATTCACTAAAGTGTCCTGTTTACATATTGGTAAGAGGAGGAATATTCTATAAGTTCATCGTAGTCGTTAATAACAATATCTTACAGTAATTGAAAAATAGTGCATGTCAAAGTAGGTAACATATGGCAGGTTGAGACTAACTAAATCATTTACAAAGTGAATCATTTCATAACGTAAACTTCTTTCATGGATTTAAATGAAACAATTATATTTGACGAATTATTTTGACTGCCAGCTGTGTCATGTATAGCCCTTCTATGACTGACCCACTTTTTTGCTAAGGGAGGACAGCTATAGTGGCTTGGAGGCTAGATCGTCCGCCTTGGATGTGAGAGGTACAAACTGCTGCCTCGCTAAAACTCAACATTGAAAGGTTAATGCTCGAACCAGTATGCTGGGTGTCACGATAGATTGTCTTGGTGTGACATAATGATACATGTCAGCGGCAAGATTCCCCAGTGCTAGACATCACCCTAAACTGCCACAGTGCAGGCCTTGTAGCGATTTGACTGAAAAGGTTCAAAGCTACGTCCCAAATCCTAACCAAGCACACAAAAGACACCCACTAGAGCATGGCACAACCGAGTACTACTAAACATCGCTTTTTACTGCATCATAAAAATATAACATTGAAAGATATGTATAACCCTTTCTACTGCAAAAATTTCAGTACTTCTGGACTTAACATAAGGCGGTCAGAGGTTATCAATATATTCAATTGATATACGATTGATATATGATATTGATATATCATATAAAATTATATGTATATATATATATATATAATATATATAATTGATATATGTGGTAACTATAGCACAATCGTACTACTGAATCAAACAATCTTAATTAAATTGTATAACCGTCTTATCTATTGCAGCACGCAATTGATAGTTCTTTTCTGGACAACATAATGGTTTTTATACAGGTCATATTAGGATGGTAGTACTGAATCAAATATGCATGGAAAAATGATAATTATAGGTGTATGAAAAGCACAACAAAAGTAATTACTTCGTTACTGCATCAATCAGAAGAGGGTATAAAACTACAATGAGACCACATGCCAGGTATATGAGTATTACATGACATATGCCAGGTATACGAGTATTACATGACACATGCCATGTATACGAGTATTACATGACACATGACAGAGAACGAGTAAAAGATCAGGAACCTACACTTTGATCCCTACATTACAGTGCTTAAACAAACATCAATTAATTATGCGATGCAGATCAACATTATTAAGGGCGAATAAACAATGCATACTTCCCAGAATAATTGACTAAACAAGCTAGATACACGTCACACATGCATGCGGGTCAAACACACAGTAAATTTACAAATAAAGATAATGACAGCTATCAATATGTTTTCAAAATATGTATACTTTTGAGATGTAATATCCTTTGCATACATCTTGAGGATAGCAAAGCCTGCCCATGTAATATTTTATGGGTTTTACGACATAAAAGCTACTGCATTTTGTAACACGAACGCTGGAGTCGTTTCAACTAATTGGAATAAAAAAATAGACATCTATTTCTGGAAGATTGCACTCAGTTCACCAAGAAATTAGACGGAAATATAAACAACGTCTATACACAAAGGACGAGCGATGAGGAGTAATTGATTGAATTTAGTCAGAAGCAAACAAATATTTTCTGAAGCTAACACTGTGTATAGCTCAGACCTCTCACCGTCTCGTAAAAACAGCATTCATACACAAATGTACACACACGTCTATATATATATATATATATATATATATATATATGGTCTATGAATATGAATATGACTCGAATACATTCTCATTACTCTTTTTCAGCTAACGGAATGAGCATTGGCGATATGACATCTTTAGTCGGCGACCTACCAGCGCCAATAAAGCAGATTCTCGCGAGTGTGAATTAATTATACAGTTATTCTGGCAAGAAAAGCAACTACCTCTGTGTTGTATTACACCAACATAAAAATGCCAATTCGATGCTAAACGTATAAATACATTAACGGATGAACTGAACACGAGATTAGCTGTTTTTGGTACTGAACTTGAATTTATTGTAATACGATTTTTTCAAAACAGATGAAATAAATTGTTA
This sequence comes from Unio pictorum, assembly GCA_030141615.1. Lineage (NCBI taxonomy): Eukaryota > Metazoa > Mollusca > Bivalvia > Unionida > Unionidae > Unio > Unio pictorum. The sequence continues at coordinate 19,793,718 of JARLTB010000029.1, read as the reverse complement.
AATATATTTGACAGTTTTGTGTATTACATTCCAAGAGCAATTTCTACAGTCACGAATCGTCACACTATTTTTTCTCTTTTCACAGCAATTACATTTGTTTTCTGACTCAAATTACAACTTTGTTTTTTTTTATTAACTTATAGCAATAAATGCAAATTATTAAATAACTAATTGTTAGTAGTGAAATAAGTTAGAAAGCGTTTTGAGACCTACTTCTGTGATTTAATTTTGTAAACAGATTGAGAAAAAAGTTATTTTCGGTTTTCTTTAATATCGGTTGAAATCACATAACATCTTTGAAACTTTTGACGATGAAGCATCAACCAGTCTTTCGTAAATTATAATATATTGGCTGGAGTCACTTGAACCCATTTCTTACTCACTGTTCCAGGGTATGTTTTCACTAATTCCAAATCTATCAGCAAATCATTATCGTATTGTAAATAAATTTATTATATAACGTCGATATCTTGTAATTAGTAATTTAAAATAATAAATCCATATTCGGCATCCCATGTATTGCATTCGATCATTCGCAAACTTTAAACTGCATTAAAGACGTTGAAAACACTATCACCGTTCAACATGTGTTAGGGACGCTATTTTAAGTTAATGGTGGTTACTAAAACTGGTATGGCCACAATAGAAAATTCAGTGTTCACCACGTTCATATAGATAATTTGTAAGGCATGTAGCAGCAAGAGGAACGGATTGTTCAAGAGGGGCCGCTACCGACACAGAGAAAGTTTAACATAGAAGATATCACTCTGGATATGAGTACCAATTAACATTGAATTATCATTTTTGCTTGCGGTGGTATGACCACAGAGTTTAATTTGGAAACCCTCAATATGATTAACGTTACCGTGGAGGATGGGGAGTGGACTCCACGGGATTATCAGATGAGGGATTATCAGGATTATGAGAGCTTTTGGTACTAAGAAGAACCTATGGGAATTTATTGTTAAAATAGCATAACAGTGTAAAATAAGTCTGGCGTCTATAGATATTAGATGGAAGAAGCACTTAATTCCAAGATAACACCCATAATATCGTGTGAAATACCAGTGTAATTGCTTGTGACATACAGGTTATTTGTCCTGGCTTCAACTTTAAGTATTGTTTAAATCTTTGTATTTCAATTGTGTGCATTTGTTTTGATCGAGACAATAATAGAACAGCATTAACGCATAGAGACCAATATACTCCAGTAGCCAAACACTTTCATATGTAATTAGGTTCTATGTTAAAACGAGGAACATATATATAGCTACCGTACGTTCTATATTGTTTTAACATTGTATTCAAGAGAAATAAATTATTTGTTCAATTTGACAAAGCTTGTTGATTTTAGTTATGTTCTTTTACTTATTACAAGAACATAGATTCGTAATGAGATACGCTCATTTTGATATATGCGACGAATTTAAAGGTGTTCTCCAAAATAACCATTGACATACAGACACAAGTCCTAATAATTTAAAGTCCTGGTTACATTTTACGTCTAAATTTAGTTCAAAGGTGAAAGTTTTCAGGTGCATGTTGTAGTTTCTATAATGCTGATGTGTCAACAGTATTTAGTTGAATCACATTAATATAATGCCAGGTTTGAATTCATTATCCATTCAAGTGAACTTATTTATTAGGTTTAGGACTGACAGGGGGAATAACCGTTTCTGGCTTCCCGTTTCTGATGCCACTTAGGTTCCAGAACAGTTGTCTGCAGTTACGGCATAATTTGATATAAATTGGATCGTTTGAATCTAATATCATTGGAACCCAACAGAATACATATCCAGATACTTGTTTATGGTACAAAGCGGCCAGTGGAAGAAAACAATTAGTATTTTGAAAATTTCAAAAGTTTTTTTTTTCATGCATTAAGAGGCAGTAATACTCACGGTAGGTCTTACGCTTCAAACAATTTGGAATATATCCATGTATATTTCATATTTCTTAGTAACCTCTATTTGCCGTACGAAGTCACAGTTCAGGAGTCCTATCTGGTCCTTTTAGCCATATCTGACATGACCGGTGCGTAGGCCAAATTCTCTCTTAAATTTTCAGAACATTGACCCCATTGTCGATCAACGGCGTTAGTATGAAAAAGTAAATTTAATCACATCTAGAGGTTAAATTATATGCATATCTTGATTTTCATTCAGATAAGCAAAATTAGTGTTTATATCGTCTCTTTAAATGTATGTATCAAACTTGTATTAATGAACGATATCAAGGCAAGATTATATCTGTTTGAATTTAGTCCTAGAAAGCTAACTTGAAAATTATGACAAAAAATGATGTAAACAACAATAAGGGGCTGTTTCACAAATTTTTTTTCTCTACTATAAATCTTCAATACAAAATCAAATCTCAACAAATATAAATTGAAACTATCAATCCAGTAGGGTCTATATGAGCATTGAGGGAGACATTATTGATGTTGTAAGATGAGGTCATATCAAAGTATAAGTCTTGGTCAGTTGCTAACAATTGGATAGGTGTGTTGTACATGTACCTTGCAATTGAAAAAGCAGAAAAGGAATTATGCAAGAGACTACAATTATTTTCTTACTTGCATTCTTTATGGGGCTTGTTTGTGGATCATTGGGAAGAGGCATGAGCGGAAGTATTGATAAAAGTTGGCATTGGCAGCACAATTCAAGGAGCCAACCAAATTAGAAAATCATATAGTGCGTCATGTAATCAGTTATGCTATGGTTGTTTAAATGTACAAACAGTTAATATATAGAGTTTCACTTCTCTGACTTTACAAAGGTACAGACAATTAATTTTGAGAATCCGCATCAAACTCTTCAGATGGATTTGTGCTAGCCACATTAGTCTCCACCAAATAACGAACACATCGTGTGTTGTGACCTTAATTTGCTCATGTGCATGAGGTTACCACGGAATATGATATTTGTCCCCAGTCGGGTACTCATAAGTTAAACTAATACTGTAAAGATCATGCCTGTTAAATACAATTATTTTGCAGTTTTAAAAAGAAAAAGTATAAGACTATTGCATTTTTCCAAATAGGATACCCATCAGCTATACTAATAACATAAAGGGCATTCCCACTAAATACATTTCGTTCACAGTTTTAAATAATAAAGGTATAATAATATTTTCTTCATGCTGAGATCAGGCTAGCTCTATTCCACGAATCTGGGTTCTAACTAGAATACACTCGTATTTGGGTATTAGCTTAGCACATATTTTTTTAAGAAAAAACAGCACAGAATACTTTGGAATGCTAGGAACAGCCTAACACAAATTCTACTTAATCTAGGATCAGCCTAGAATACATTTGAATGATGAGATCATCCTATCATAGATCATACTTGAGATGAGATCGACCTAACAGAGTTCACATAAGCTGGGATTAGCCCAGATTACACCTTTTTATTGGGATTAGCCTAGCACCAATTAAACTTAAGCTTTGATCCTTTCAAATTGCACAGTATTGCTGGGGTCAGCCTAGCATATATTTACTTGAATATGGACCCAGAATATACGCGAATGCTGGAATCAGCCTAACACCAATTCAACTAGAGCCCATAATATACTTTAATGATGTGATGCGCCAAAAACAGGTTCAGAATCAGTCTTTTACTCTCAGGTGATATCAGCCTGCTACCAATTATATTTGAGCTGGGATAAGCCTTAAATACATTATACTGATGTAATCAGCTTAGCACTTATTGGGAATCCGTGTTTTATATGCAGACTCTTGCCGATGAGTATCTCCTAAATAGAGAGCCACATTTTGTAAAATAATTACCCTATGTATTAATGTTCTTTTAGTTATGAGTTTGATGCTGTAGAATATTAGTAATAATAAATGGTAACATGTTTTACAAATAGGAAGAAAGTGAATGAAAGAGAAATGAATGCATATACTCATATATCGTCATATTTCATTAAATGTTCGCATTACATTATTTTTGAGCAATTCATTATTGTTTCATTGTGCATAAACATATATATATATATATATATATATATATATATATATATATATATATATATATATATATATATATATATATATATACATATAATGAGGACTTTGTATAGCGCCTAATCTTTCGAAGCTCTAAGTGCTTTACACCATCAATAATGATATGACTAAACTACAGAACAACAAGTGACAAAAACAATTAAATTGGAAAACATAAAAAACATGCTGAAAACATATAAGATACAAAACATGATTAGGTTGCTAAGTTTGTCCCTGCAGTCGAAGCCGGTGAGTCTTAAGAGCACTCTTAAAAGGGACCACTGTGTCTTTGTGTCTAATTTCAATGGGCAATTCGTTCCACGTAGCAGGGCCCTGGTGTGCAAACGAACGTTGTCCATATGACTTTGTTTTCACCTTGGAAACAATGAGTATACGATTATCAGAAGAAGAGCGTAAGGATCTAGCTGGTGTATACACATTGGTAAGGTTGGATACGTATGTTGGAATGGAGTCTGTCATTGAAACATATCACAGAGAACAAATTTTGTGTTTGATTCTGTATCGAACTGATAGCCAATGTAGGGTACAGAGCAGTGGTGAGGTGTGCTCTGATCGAGGTACTCTAAAGATGATCCGTGCAGCTGTGTTGTGAACATTTTGAAGTTTCTGGAGTAAATATTGTGACGAACCAGACAGAATTGAGATACAATAGTCCAGTCTTGAAAGTACTAATGAACACAAAAGTGTTTTAGTGGCATCAACTGAAATATTGATGCGTCTCAATTCAAGATATGCAACCTTGAGTATGTTCGTGACATGTTGGTGCAATGTGAGAGTACTGTCTACATTAATTCCTTCGTTCAGTTACTGACTGTGAGAATTTAATGTTGGTGTTGCTGATATCTTTTGTCTGAGGTAAAGGATGTGAATTAGAAAGTCTTTGTGTTGTGATCAGAATAGCCTCAGATTTATCATCATTCATCTGCAATTTGTTAAATGTCATCGATGATTTCACATCCGAAATGCACTTTTCTACTCCAATGATGGTAGAATCAACTTCAGTTGGGTGGATAGACTTGTATATTTGGGTGTCATCAGCATACAATTGGTGCGACACTGGGTGATGATCTATGACACTTGAGAGCGGCTGAGTATACAGAATGAAGAGAACAGGTCTAAGAACAGATTCCTGTAGAACACCACAACATACGTTAACTTGGCATACATACATACATACATACATACATACATACATACATACATACATACATACATACATACATACATACATACATACATACATACATACATACATCATAGGTGAAGATGAAGTTTATGTATTAAGATGACGGCAATATGCAGAACTACATATTGCTATAATGACTGTTTGCATTCAAATCAGATTGGACAGAGCATATAAAACATTGACCTGAACTATTAGTTTGAAAATAGGATATTAGTACTGCAAGTTTTTTATATTAACAAAGACATAAAACACTATCAGCAAGATATATCACTAAAAGATTGCTTTCCGGATTAATAATGTCTTCATACTTTATTAACAAACATCATGAATGTCTTAATGTTAGTATATTAACAAAAATCATTATTGCTTATCAATAATGCGTATCATGGAGCTTGTATCAATATTATTCCAAACGATTTGAGATAGACAAAAGCGGTGTTCTACTCTTGCCTCGATAACTATTGGTCATGTTACAACATGGATTTGAAGCAACGCAGTAATTTACTCTATCGTGTTTCAAAAGCACATAATCATTGATTCACTGTGGAAACAGGTTCATACTACAAAATGGGTCATGATATTAACAATGTAGTTTTGTTACTACATCGGAACTTTGCAGGTCACAAAATAAGTCGTACACATTCAAATGGACATAAGCGCATATTTTCAAATGGTTTTGGTGTGTAACGTTAGGAAGTATTCATGGTTTGGAGATTACAATCTCAGTGTAGCACTCTTCCCTGGGAATAGAGAAATTTGTGTTACTTGGGTGTGGCAATTAGCAACATAGTATTGTTACTACATCCAGTGATGGTGATCACAAACGCACTTCACGCTGTCACCTAGAAATAAAGTAATATTACTACATGGGTTTGGGAGAGAGCAATATAGTATCGACACTGAGGCACATTTTTGTGATTGCAAATGTTATTTGCACTGTCACCTGATCGTAGAGTCATGTTACTACATTGGTTTGTGGAGATACCTAAGTATTCTTTCTACAACAGTTTGTGTTGGTCAGAAACGTAGTTTTACAATGCCACCTTGAAATTGGGTAATCATACTAAATGTGTTTGGACGTTAGTTCTGTAGTATTGTTTATACGTAGGTTTCGGTGATTAAAAACATTCTTACACTGCCACCTGGAAAGAGTTCGTGTTTACTTCATGGTTTTCGAGATCAATGTGGTATTATTATTACAAAAGGTTTTAAAGATTATAAAATCAACAGTTATCTTAAAATAGAGCAAAACTAATACTGGTACATGGGTCTGGGATAAGGCTATTTAATATTGTTACTGCATCAGACTCTGGCGATCATCAGATAGGAAAAAATAGGGTAATGTTATTACATAGGGTTATGGTTGATCGGATAGTATCATTGTTACTACGTCAAGGTTTGGAGGTCACAAACCAATGTCTTGAAATAGGGTAACGTTACTACCTGGGATTTGGGGGATAGTAGAACTATGCAATATTATTACTAGATTAGGTCTCAGATATTTCAAATCAGTGTATGAAAATTGGGTAATGCTACTACATGTATTCGAGGTATTGCTGAAGAGCTATCTAGTATCGTTACGACATCAGTTGTATTGTTGTTACTCCATCAAGGTTTGGAGATTACTACATCATGTGTTAGAGATTAGAAAACTTATGTGTATGGAAATAGGCTAATGTGTATACGATTCCACTACTGATACATTACAAGGCATGAATTCGAAACATTGGAGCAGGACCTGTACACTGTCTAAATGTATGACTACCTTTCATTATTGCATTTCCGAACTCGTTTTTACTGCATAAATAACGTTTATGAAGTCAACAGTTTAATGATTCTGACCGTCAGTTTATATAATAACGTTCTAATAAATTTCAGTTTATCTGTTCAGATGGTTGACCGGTTTACGTGATTTACACGTAAAGTAGAGAAGGCTATATTTTAATATTAATATTGGAACGGTTACCTCTTAAAACACAAATTCTCGATTATGTTTGTAAGATAAATTGTGTTCCTTCAGAAGCAAAGCGAATATGAAATAAGTAACGCTATTTTTTATTTAAAGAACACAACAGGAAATGCCATAATAGAGCGTGCTACCAATGACTTCCACTTTCCCGGCCAGGAATTGGAACTAAACACTCTGAAGATTATTTTACAGTTTCAGATCCGCTGTATATTGACAGGTGATTAATGTCAGATAATTTTATCCAGTTTTATGCCTTTTCAAAAAATTAAGTGAATGATATAGACGAAATATTCGCCTGTGGAACAAAAGTTAAAATATTAGAATGATGAATTTCTATTAAAAACCACAATTTAAAAAAGTATTACATATTTTACTCGCATGTATTGATTGTAACACAAATAATACGTGGAAGACGTAGAAATGAATATATAGATCAATATGCGTTTTTATTGGATAATGGCAATACTAGTCCCTTTAAATTTGTTTATATATTATAGTAATCCACTAATTAACAGACAATATTGCCCTAATGAAAGCAACCAAATAAAGGTTTTTCTCATGATGTAGAAAATCTCACATCTGCACATGTAAACTTTAATTTCTACTCCTTCAGTCAATAACGCAAACCTCATCAACAACCTCCCACCCAACACACGTTTTGTCCAAACTCGAAAATCATTTAGCACTGCACGTATCTACTACGTAATCCATAGAAATTTGTATATGATCGACATAATTCTAATCCATTTCACGTATTGCAAATTGCCACATCCAAGTGCCCAAAGCAACAAAGTTAAATCAGTAACTTCCTCTATAATCAATCAGTACTATCACACCGAATTTTGATGTTTCTGATTGATGTTTAATGATATTCTCAGGAAGTAGATTGCATATAAAAGGTGTCGTAGGAGTATGCAGTCGTAATAAGTATTTTAAATGTGAGACTGTATACAGAACAGGTAGGCGTATATGTGTACATTTACTCTCTTTTGAAGTCCATAAAATATAGATTATTTTATTTTCGGGTAAATTCAATGCATTTATCGTTAGATGTTAATGCTAGTGGTTACAGTTATAGTTTCTTGTATGCCATATATACATCGACATATTAGTATACTATTGGAACAGTAAGAATCGAATCACACAAAAGAATGGTATTCCATGAAACTATTGAAATGATATATATAGAGGAAAAAAATGTTTGTTAATCGAAAGCTATAACTGTAATACGTTTATGTTTGAATTTATTCTGATTTCATAGAACAATGGAATCTTTCTTTTCGGATTATATCCGACTGTATATATTTATAATACATTATTTCCCCAATATATTTACTTGTTGTGTTTTTTTTTTAAATTTCGTCTCCTCTGTCTATTACGTATAAAAATACACTAGAGGATGCATAATATCTTTACCGAAATACTCCGATCATGTGACCATTAAATATTTTATCAGTTAATTATATCTTCCTGAGAATTATGATCTCTATAATTGTACAACGAATATTAGGTATAGTTTCTGCACTCGCTAATTCCTATACAGTTGTGCTTAAACCTTTATTGAAACCATTATTCATACGGGCTAGGTGTACTTCACAACGCAACAATATTGTCTGTCGTATAGTATTTACTTACGATTATGGCATGCATAAAAAGGGACACCAACATCTTGTGATGTTTTTGTTTTGTTTGTTTCACTGATTGTGCTGAACGGTGCACCATTACAATAAAGTTATTGAGCTTGAACAATATTACACCATATAAATTTGGTAGATGTGCCTTACGAGAAAAATACATGTGCACATAGAAATTTTTATTTATGTACATGTTTTTAAAATGATTGTTCATTCACTATATATATATAATTTTATTTCAGAATGAAATTCCTCATTGTAACACTGGCATTAGCCGGTTTTGCCTTTGCTCAAGGTATGTGTCTCTTCTATTATTATTATTTTTATTATTATTATTATTATTATTATTATTATTATTATTATTATTATTATTATTATTATTTCCTTTTGGAAATGCATTCAAATAAATTGCTGACCTATAAAATATGTATAACGCACGAAATCACCTCCTTATGTGAAATTACACAGTCAGTCAGATATTCAGATGCGACTTCTCTCTATATTTGTGCTTTGAATATTCCATTCAGATTGTTCTTACAAACGTGACCACTAGTAAAACATTACACACAGCCAGAAGGATATTTCAATTCAGTTAATCGTGTGTGTTTCCTGTCAGTTGTGTGTGTAAGATATATATATATATATATATATATATATATATATATATATATATATATATATATACATATATGTATGTATGTATGTATGTATGTATGTATGTATGTATGTATGTATGTATGTATGTATGTATGTATGCATGCATGCATGGCATGTATGTATGTATGTATATATGTATGTATGTATGTATGTATGTATGTATGTATGTATGTATGTATGTATGTATGTATGTATGTACATTATCCGATGGAGGATTCAACTCCCCAACGAAGTGATGTACAGTTTATATTTTAAAAAGTGAGTTTTGATAGAAAATGTTGAAGAGATGATTTTGCTTTTTAAATCTTAGTATTACTAGAGCCATGTTTAAAGTCTCGTGTAATTTATTTCAATAACATACCATAATTTCTGTTTTGTCTATGATGTGTCGTTAATTACACTCTTCAATGAATTTCACAAGACAAGCAATAGCTGCAAAATCAATAATAATAATAATAATAATAATAATAATAATAATAATAATAATAATAGTAATGAATATATAAAAATAATACTGAAGGTAATAATAATGGCATCAACATTAATACAGAAGTTCATACATATTTCTATACTACTTGGAATAATTTTTTCTCGACTAAAAGCAACGTCCAGCGTACAGTTACACCTACAAACCAGTAAAACAGAGTAAAATAGGTTATGTCTAAGAACATCAAATAGAAATATCAAGACAAAAAGGTTTATATTGAATAATTTGAATGTATTTATCTTCCTACATCGCTCTCTTATGAAAGTGTTATGAAATCATTTAATATGGAACTCAATGAGAGGCTTTAACAAAATATCTTTATAAAGGCTTCAACTTTCTAGTTAAGAGATGTATCGCCATATTATATATTAGTGATGATATTGTTTGAGATTGGTTCTATAGTCACTTCCGTAATTTGAGGTGTTTGTCAGATAAGACGGAAATTAAAATGTCAAGTGGACGGTGATGACATTCCCACAGGTATTAATGTCACATTTTAACAGACTTTCACATTAACATGTATACCAAATTAAACGGTAGCCATTCAAGTTTATGACACAAACCATGGTGTTAAATGTACTTAATCCCTGTCGCTAGTATTTTAAAGATAGTATGGTCAAATATATATGAGAAAATTAAAACTACTTTTACAGTTTGAAAATCATTGCATCGGGACAAACTAAACATCGTTTGTGAGTATAACGATTAATAAAAATACTGATGACAGAGACACCACCGTTCCCCAGTCTTCATTTGGAAGGAAAAGAAAAGATTCGTAGTTTCATACATAACCAAAGTTTACTGCAAATGTATATTATGCTGGATGACGAAGTCGTTCATATTATCATTTCCTTGAAACGGAATAAGAACATGTCCAGCTGAGACCTAACTTGAAACAATAAATTGACCTTGGTTGAAAAAGAAGTATTTCAGGCGTTTCGATGTGATCGAATAATGAGGTCTAACAAGACCCAACTGTCAATTAGAAAGAGATTGGAAATTGAAATAAAGTTGGAGTGATGAGTGAATCCTACAGTAATCAAGATAGGACATCGGTACTGTCATAGAAGCATTTTCTTCCACCTTTTTGTTTTCCCTTTCTTCCAAGAATGTTAACATTGTATTCATTTTCATTACAGATGTGTCGGTTGAAATGGGAGATTTGTCCATGCCAGACGAACCTCGTAAGTGATTAATCAGTAGAAATCATTTTATTGATAATAACATTTATATATGGCCTGAATGCTCATGTGTGATATTTTGTAAAGTTCTCAATATTACACAATTGACTATCTCTGATGACTATGAACACAACTAACTAGCATTTTCATCAAAGTCTATCTCATCAAAAGAATTGTAAATATAATGTTTACATTACCTTTCAAGAAGACATAATGTCATATTCTTATCGCTGGATTAAACAAACACATAATGATGCAGTATAATTTTAATTTTTATCCATGCAAACAAACGATTAGAACTTAGGACAGTATTGAGTTGAAATTAATTACCGTTCATTTCTTCTTAAGGAGGTGCGTACGTGATAAAATAGAGGATCTTAGTGATATGCTAATTTAAATAACATGCGAACAAACGAATGAACGTTTTATGTTAGCTTTATGATTTAGTTTGCTGTACGCTTGAACTGATTTTTAATGAATGAGATGTATAACTGTCTTCTTAACCTAATTCTTTTCTCAGAGAGAGTGACACTGGATGATCTCAAATATACATTGCACAACATCACGCCATCCCTAAAACAGCGACTGGATTCCCTCCTTAATAGTGCGTATATCATTTCTTACACTCTATGTTCATCATACCCTAATTAATTTAAATGTACGTATATCAAAAGACAACGCTGTGTATTTGCACTATCTTTACCTTATTCGAATGCACATAATAAAGCATTATCAAGGCCATACTCCTGATATTCTGTTTAGCATTAAGTGTGCACATATCTTAAGGCATGTCTCAGCAATACTTTTATACTCTGAATATACTTAAGTATTTGTATATCATAAGGCATGTCTCACCACTTTGTTCTTTAGATTTTGAATATAAAGTGTTCGTATATCATTACGCATGTCTCTGGACTGTGTTCTTTATATTTTGAAAATTTTTTAGTGTCCGTATATCACAAGGACTGTCTCAGCACTAATTTGTATTTCCTGAAGCTACTTAAGGCATGTCTCAGTGTTATGTTATTTTAAACTCCGAATATACTTAAGTGTCCGTATATCAATAGACTTCTATAGCCACTATGTTCGTTATACTTCTAATATAAGTAAGTGTAAGTACATAAAAAGGCATATATTACTACTATGTTATTTATACTATGATTATATTTAAGTATCCTTACGTCTGAATCACCAGTATGTTCTTTATACATGGAATATACGTACGTGTCCGTATCTCATAAGTAATGTCTCAAAACTATGTTATTTTTACTCTTAATATACTTAAATGTACGTATTTCAATTCTTACTTCCATGTTCCTTATACTCTAATTCATATTAAGACGGTGCACACTGTTAGTAGAAATGCATGATCATTTACTGACAATTTAAGTTCCGTATTTAAATCTGCTTCATTAATATCAGTCATAAATGTGTGACAAACGTGTTGTCAGGTTCGTAAATGAGCAAGAATGATAATATATCTTACTTTAAAGAAAGGTTTCAAAAGGTTTATATGGTTTGCAGTCTTTCACCAAAACATGTTTGTCTTGTTATCACATACAACATTTGTGCTAAATACTATTTTATGAAGTGAAATGGCCAATGTGTATCTTCATTACTTACAGACGATATAAGTAACTTATAAGTAACTTAGTTTTGCTTTTGCCTTTGATTTCATACCTATATGAGCCTATCGTCATTTTCTCTTGATCGATCGATCGATGTTTGTATGGATCAGTCAGCAGACGTCAAAGACAAAATTCGTAGCAAACTGTTAATACATACAATATGAATACTTACATAGTTCCCAGACATGAAAAGCAAATTTCAGGATTCTTTCCTCTCATGTAATATTTATTAGTCTATCACATTTTAGTGTTTGGTTATATATTATTATAACATATTATTTTTTTTACGAACATGATTCAACAACTATGAATAAGACTAAGATTTGGTTTATTTGTTTTCTTTTTTCAGTACTAGGAATGAATTTGAATGACATGGAACAAATCTTGGACAATCCACCAGACGAAATTAAGCAGATGTTTGGAAGTAAGATATATATATATATATATATATATATATATATATATATATATATATATATATATATATATATATATATATATATATATATATAATCTGAAAAACAATGAAATGTCTCGTTAGTCATGATATGGTAAATTGGGTATGTTGCCGGTTATGTTGGTAGGTTGACAGTGCTCATGACAAGATTAGATTAATGTTAATATAGTTTATTAAACGTTTATCAATTCAATAACTCAACTATATACGGAACATGGAAACTGTCATAAGGGTCCCAGTTGATTTACAATGCACTGACTGTGCAATTGATCAGAAAAGACGACATATTTATTAATATTGCTACCCAGCACTTTTTAATGAGTATTTACCAGACCCATATGAAATTGCTGAACTTTACGATTTGTACGATACATCTGAAGTACTGAAATAAATTCAGGTTTAAATATTTATTTAATCATGTCTTTGATGTAAATTCAATTCAAGTTGTACAACATAAACTATATGACACTAACAGAACCCATTCACTAAAGTGTCCTGTTTACCTATTGGTAAGGAGAGGAATATTATATAAGTACATCTTAGTCATTAATAACAATACCTTACAGTAATTGAAATATAATGCATGTCAAAGTAGGTAACATATGGCAGGCTGAGACTAATTAAATCATTTACAAAGTGAATCATTTCATAACGTAAGCTGCTTTCATGGAATTAAATGAAACAAATATATTTGACGAATTACTTTGACTGCCAGTTGTGTCATGAATAGCCCTTCTATGACTGACCAATTTTTTTGTTGAGGGAGGACAGCTATAGTGGCTTGGAGGCTAGATCATCCGATTTGGATGTGAGAGGTCCCGTCATACCAAACAAAATGGTACAAACAGCTGCTACATCATACAAATATAACATTGAAATATATTTATAACCCTTTCTACTGGAAAAATTTCATTACTTTTGAACTAAACTTAAGGCGGTCTGAAGTAATCAATATATTCTATTGATATACGACTATAACTATACCACAATCATACTACTGAATCGAGCAATCTTAATTAAATTGTATAACTGTCTTATTTATTGCAGCATGCAATTGATAGTTCTTCTCTGGACAACATAATGGTTTTTATACAGGTCATATTAGGATGGTAGTACTGAATCAAATATGCATGGAAAAATAATAATTATAGGTGTATGAAAAGCACAACAAAAGTAATTTCTACGTTACTGCATTAATCAGATGAGGGTATAAAACTACAATGAGATCAACACAACCGTTTTTGAACAGGTGATGCTGATATGCGACATAAAGTCAATAATATATATATATATATATATATATATATATATATATATATATATATATATATATATATATATATATATATATATATATATATATATATTAAATGACAAAGTGTGTTTGATGAGCTAAAATTTGTTGCAAATGTATGGTCTGATAATTAAAAAAACATTTAAGATTAAACAAAAGTTAATTTGATATTGCAACTATAAAAAATTGTCCTGTTTTGATTCTGACTTATAGATTGTGTTCACTAATAAAAACATGGTGATTAACAGATGTCCAAACGCGGTATAAAGGTAACCTAAATTATGTGTTTGATATGGACAAGTACCCACATCAGCTAAACCGAATGCGCAACTCTAAAATCAAATCAATTTTCAATCTCAATCTACAAACGATGCATTAAAAACATATTAATTGTAGGAGAGAATGCTACATTTCAGACAAACGTGGTGAAACTTTATATAAATTAACTGACCAAACATTATTTGAAATTGAACGGAAATCATCAATGCATTTGAAATGATTCAAAAATAGTATGAATTGATGGCTATGAGAGAGACAAGGTTTGTACATCGATGTTCTGCTGACTTATTATTCTGGTCGAGAAACAGTTTTTCAGATATAAAGTATCTTCTGTCTATATGGATACCGTAATTATACGTTTTTAAGAATGGTTGTCAGGGAGCACATGCCAGGTATACGAGTATTACATGACATATGACAGGTATACGAGTATTACATGACACATGACAGGTATACGAGTATTACATGACACATGCCATGTATACGAGTATTACATGACACATGACAGAGAACGAGTAAAAGATCAGGAACCTACACTTTGATCCCTACATTACAGTGCTTAAACAAACATCAATTAATTATGCGATGCAGATCAACATTATTAAGGGCGAATAAACAATGCATACTTCCCAGAATAATTGACTAAACAAGCTAGACAAAGGTCACACATCCATGCGGGTCAAATACACAGTAAATTTACAAATAAAGATAATGACAGCTATTAATATGTTTTCAAAATATGTATACTTTTGAGATGTAATATTCCTCACCTTTGCATACATCTTGAGGATAGTAAAGCCTGCCAATGTAATATTTTATGGGTTTTACGAAATAATAGCTACTGCATTTTGTAACACGAACGCTGCAGTCGTTTCAACTTATTCGAATAAAAAAATAGACATCTAGTTTTGGAAGATTGCACTCAGTTCACCAAGAAATTATAGGGAAATATAAACAACGTCTATACACAAAGGACGAGCGATGAGGACTGATTAATAGAATTTAGTAACAAGCAATTAAATATTTTCTGAAGCTAACACTGTGTATAGCTCAGACCTCTCTCCGTCTCGTAAATACAGCATTCATACACAAATGTACACACACGTATATATATATATATATATGGTCTATGAACATGACTCGAATACATTCTCTTTACTCTTTTTCAGCTAACGGAATGAGCATTGGCGATATGACATCTTTGGTCGGCGACCTTCCAGCGCCAATAAAGCAGATTCTCGAGAGTGTGAATTAATTTTACAGTTATTCTGGCAAGAAAAGCAACTACCTAAGTGTTGTATCACACCAACATAAAAATGTCAATTCGATGCTAAACATATAAATACATTAACGGAGTTTTTCACTTTTCACTGTGTTTGGTACTGAACTTGAATTTATTGTAATACGATTGTTTCAAAACAGGTGAAATAAATTGTTAAATTAATTTGACAGTTTTGTGTATTGCTTTCCAAGAGTAATTTCTACAGTCACGAATCGTCACATTATTGTTTTCTCTTTTCACAGTAATTACATTTGTTATCTGACTCAAATTACAACTTTGGGGTTTATTTTTAATAAATTTTAGCAATAAATACAAATTATTAAATCACTAATCGTTAGTAGTGAAATATGTTAGAAAGCGTATTGAGACCTACTTCTGTGATTTAATTTTGTAAACAGATTGAGAAAAAAGTTATTTTCGGTTTTTTCTTCAATATCGCTTGAAATCATGAAATTGTCGTGAATCACATAACATCTTTGAAACTTGAAGCATCAACCAGTCTTTCGTAAATTATAATATATTAGCTGGAGTCACTTGAACCCATTTCTTACTCACTGTTGCAGGGAATGTTTTCACTAATTCCAAATCTATCAGCAAATCATTATCGTATTGTAAATAAATGTATTATATAACGTCGATATCTTGTAATTAGTAATTTGAAATAATAAATCCATATTCGGCATCCCATGTATTGCATTCGATCATTCGCAAACTTTAAACTGCATCAAAGATGTTGAAAACACTATCACCGTTCAACATGTGTTAGGGACGCTATTTTAAGTTAATGGTGGTTACTACAGCTGGTATGGCCACAATAGAAAATTCAGTGTTCACCACGTTCATATAGATAATTTGTAAGGCACGTAGCAGCAAGAGGAACGGATTGTTCAAGAGGGGCCGCTACCGACACAGAGAAAGTTTAACATAGAGGATATCACTCTGGATATGAGTAGCAATTAACATTGAATTATCATTTTTGTTTCCGGTGGTATGACCACAGAGTTTAATTTGGAAACCCTCAATATGATTAACGTTACCGTGCAGGATGGGGAGTGGACTCCATGGGATTATCAGATGAGGGATTATCAGGATTACGAGAGAATTTGGTACTAAGAAGAACCTATGGGAATTTGTTGTTAAAATAGCATAACAGTGTAAGATAAGTCTTGCGTCTATAGATATTAGATGGAAGAAGCACTTAATTCCAAGATAACGCTCATAATATCGTGTGAAGTACCAGTGTAATTGCTTGTGACATACAGGTTAGTTGTCCTGGCTTCAATTTTAGGTCTTGTTTAAATCTTTGTCTTTCAATTGTGTGCATTTGTTTTGATCGTGACAATAATAGAACAGTATTAACGCATAGAGACCAATATACTCTAGTAACCAAACACTTGGATATCTAATTAGGTCCTATGTTAAAACGAGGAACATATATATAGCTACCGTACGTTCTATTTTGTTTTAATATTGTATTCAAGAGAAATAAATTATTTGTTGAATTTGACAAAGCTTGTTGCTTTTAGTTAAGTTCTTTTACTTATTTCAAGAACATAGATTCGTAATTAGATATGCTCATTTTGATATATGCAACGAATTTAAAGGTGTTCTCCAAAATAACCATTGACATACAGACACAAGTCCTAATAATTTAAAGTCCTGGTTACATTTTACGTCTAAATTTAGTTCAAAGGTGAGAGTTTTGAGGTGCATGTTGTAGTTTCAATAATGCTGATGTGTCAACAGTATTTAGTTGAATCACATTAATATAATGCCAGGTTTGAATTCATTATCCATTCAAGTGAACGTCTTTATTAGGTATAGGACTGACAGGGGGAATAACCGTTTCTGGCTTCCCGTTTCTGATGCCACTTAGGTTCCAGAACAGTTGTCTGCTGTTACGGCATAATTTGATATAAATTGGATCGTTTGAATTTAATATCATTTGAACCCAACAGAATACATATCCAGATACTTGTTTATGGTACAAAGCGACCCGTGGAAAAAAACAATTAGTATTTTGAAAATTTTAAAAGTTTTATTTTCATGCATTAAGAGGCAGTAATACTCACGGTAGGTCTTACGCTTCAAACAATTTGGAATATATCCATGTATATTTCATATTTCTTAGTAACCTCTATTTGCCGTACGAAGTCACAGTTCAGGAGTCCTATCTGGTCCTTTTAGCCATATCTGACATGACCAAATTCTCTCTTAAATTTTCAGAACATTGACCCCATTGTCGGTCAACGGCGTTAGTATGAAAAAGTAAATTTAATCAAATCTAGAAGTTATGTTATATGCATATATTGATTTTCATTCAGATAAGAAAAATTAGTGTTTATATTGTCTCTTTAAATGCATGTATCAAACTTGTATTAATGAATGATGTCAAGGCAAGATTATATATGTATGAATTTAGTCCTAGAAAGCTAACTTGAAAATAATGACAAAGAATGATGTAAACAACAATATGGGGTTGTTTCACAAATTTCTTTTTTTTTCTCTACTAGAAATCTTCCGTACAAGATCAAATCTCAACAAATATAAATTGAAACTATCAATCCAGTAGGGTCTATATGAGCATTGAGGGAGACATTGGTGGTGTTGTAAGATGAACGTCATGTCAAAGTATAATATATATTTTGCAGTTTTAAATAGAAAAGAATAAGAATATTGCATTTTTCCAAATCTAATATCCATAAGCTATATTAATAACATAAAGGGCATTCCCACTAAATACATTTATTTTACAGTTTTAAATAATAAAGGTATAATAATATTTTCTTCATGCTGAGATCAGCCTAGCTATATTCTACGAATCTGTGTTCTAACTAGAATACACTCGTATTTGGGTATTAGCTTGGTACATATTTAGTTAAGAATTATCAGCCCAGAATACTTTGGCATGCTAGGATCAGCCTAGCACAAACTCTACTTAATATAGGATGAGATCAGAATACATTTGAATGATGGGATCAACCTATCATAGATCATCCTTGAGCTGAGATCGACCTAGCAGAGTTCACATAAACTGGGATTAGCCCAGATTACCACTTTTTATTGGGATCAGCTAGCACCAATTATACTTAAGGTGTGATCCTTTCAAATTGTACAGTAATGCTGGGGTCAGCCTAGCATATATTTACTTGAATATGGACCCAGAATATACGCGAATGCTGGAACCAGCCTAACACTAATTCAACTAGAGCCCATAATATACTTTAATGATGTTATCCGCCAAGAACAGGTTCAGAGTCAGTCTTTTACACTCAGATGATATCAGCCTGCTATCAATTATATTTGAGCTGGGATCAGCCTTAAATACACTATACTGATATGATCAGCTTAGCACTGATTGGGAATCCGTGTTTTATATACAGACTCTTGCCGATGAGAAATTCTTACAGAGAGAGCCACATTTTGTAAAATAATTAACCTATGTATTAATGTTCTTTTAGTGATGCGTTTGATGCTCTAGAATATTGGTAATAATAAATGGTAACATGTTTTAGAAAAGTGGAAAAAGTGAGTGAGTGAGAGAGAGAGAGTGATGAATGCATATACACATATATCGTATATTTAATTCTATGTATGCATTACATTATTTTTTGTACAATTCATTATTGTTTCATTATTCATAAGATATATATATATATATATATATATATATATATATATATATATATATATATAATACATGGTAGCATGTTTTAGAAAAGGGGAGAGAGTGAGTGGTGAGAGAGAGAAAGAGATGAATGCATATACTCATATATCGTATATTTCATTCAATGTATGCATTCATTATTGTTTCATTGTGCATTCGCTTCGGTGGCCTAGTGGTTAGAGCGTCCGCCCCGGAAGCGGGAGGTCGTCGGTTCGATCCCCGGCCGAGTCATACCAAAGACTTACAAATATGGTACTAACAGCTTCCTCGCTTGACGCTCAGCATAACGAGTTTAGTGTTAGGACTGGTCGGCCTGGTGTCAGGATAATGTGACTGGGTGAGACATCATGCTACATGTCTGCGGCATGATGTCTCAGTGCTAGACGTCACTATAAACTGCCTCACTGCAGACATCGTAGCGATATAACTGAAACAATTTTAAAGCTACGTTAAAAATCCTAATCAAACGAACATAAAGATTCATACATACATACATACATACATACATACATACATATATACATTCACACACATACATACATACATACATACATACATACATACATACATACATACATACACATATATATATATGTATATATATATGTATATATATATATATATATATATATATATATATATATATATATATATATATATATATATAATGAGGACTTTGTATAGCGCCACATCTTTCAAAGATCCAAGCGCTTTATACCATCAATAATGATATGACTACACTACAGAACAACAAATGACAAAAACAATGAAATTGGAAAACATAAAAAACATGCTGAAAACATATAAGATACAAAACATGATTAGGTCACTAAGTTTGTCCCTGCAGTCGAAACAGGTGAGTCTTCACAGCACTCTTAAAAGGGACCACTGTGTCTTTGTTTCTAACTTTAATGGGGAATTCGTTCCACATCGCCGGGCCCTGGTGTGCATACGAACGTTGTCCATATGACTTTGTTTTCACCTTGGCAACAATGAGTATACGATTATAAGAAGAAGATCATAAGGATCTAGCTGGTGTATGCACATGGGTGAGGCTGGATAGGTATGTTGGACTGGGGTCTGTCATTGAAACATAACACAGAGAACAAATTGTGTGCTTGATTCTGTATCGAATTGATAGCCAATTTAGGGTACAGAGCATTGGTGAGGTGTGCTCTGATCATGGTACTCAAAAGATGATCCGTGCAGCTGTATTTTGAACTTTTTGAAGTTTCTGGAGTAAATATTTCGACGAACCAAACAGAATTGAGATACAATAGTCCAGTCTTGAAAGTACTAATGAACACACAAGTGTTTTAGTGGCATCAGCTGAAATATATTTACGAATGGAACTGATGCGTTTCTCAATTCAAGATATGCAGCCTTGCGTATGTTCATAACATGTTGGTGCAATGTGAGAGTACTTTGTAGAGTAACGCCTAGGTTCCGTACTGACTGTGAGAATTTAATATTGGTGTTGCTGATATTTATTGTCTGAGGTAAAGGATGTGAATGAGAAAGACTTTGTGTTGTGATCAGAATAGTCTCAATTTTATCATCATTCATCTGCAGCTTGTTACATGTCATCCATGATTTCACATCAAAAATGCACTTCTCTACTCCATGGATGGTAGCAACAACTTCAGTTGGGTGGATAGACTTGTATATGTGAGTGTCATCAGTATAAAATTGGTGCGACCCTGGGTGATAATCTATGACACTTGAGAGCGGCTGAGTATACAGAATGAAGAAAACAGGTCCAAGAACAGGTCCCTGTGTAACACCACAACATACGTCAACTGGGCTGAAGTGTATTCCATTTGCAGATATAATTTGTGTCCTATTGACTAAGTAGGACTTGAACCACTGTAAGGCTATACACTGAATGCTAAATACATGCTGGAGACGGTGAAGTAATATATCATTATCTAATGTGTCAAATGCTGCAGATAAATCCGGGAGAGTGTATACATACATACATACAAACATACATACATACATGCATGCATGCATGCATGCATGCATGCATACATACATACATACATACATACATACATACATACATACATACATACATACATACATACATACATACATACATACATACATACTTACATACATACATACATACATACATACATACATACATACATACATACATACATACATACATACATACATACATACATACATACATACATACATACATACATACATACATACATACATACATGCATATATACATACATAGGTGAAGGTGAAGGTGAAGTTTATGTACTAAGATGACGGCAATATGCAGAACTACATATTGATATAATGATATAATGACTGTTTGCATACAAATGAGAGGTAGGAAAGAACATATAAAACATTGACCTGGCTAAAATATTTAAAAAATAACATTTTACCAAATTGTGAATGGCGTGATCTAGATAGTTTCGAAATGAATGAATATTTGGATTTGAAGTGAAACCGGCCACTAGGGTCATATGTTCACTATTTGCACTGACATTTATTTACATGGCAGTGATCTGATTTATCCAGGAAGATGGAATAGTGCCACATCGTCCTGGCGTTTATATATATATACACAGAGTGCGCTATTTAATTTGGTCGTCATATCATACCCCTAAAAAGGGGCTAATGATATGAATGTTAGACCTGGGTGAGTGGGAATAGACCCATCACGCACTCAATCTATCAAACAATCGAAAGTACGTACTCTTATTCCAAATTCAATCCAGTTTTTCTAGTGGATTTCCCTATGCCAAAATTGTGTAAGAAACCGATGCAATTCATCAAATGATAGAGCTGAAGAATTAAATTACGTTCCTATCTATGCCAATCTTCTAGTACAAAAGTGTACATATTATATGTCCATAAGAATTTCTTTTGCTGATATGACTAAACGTCATTTGAAGGGTAGCCACTGTCAGAGTGGATTATATTGTTAAGTTTGAGCGGTGGGTCCGAAAATGATCAAGTTAGGCTTTTTGGATAGAGCTTGTCAAGGAGGGTTTCCGTAACCAAGTGGAAGACCCTATTAAGGCAATGAAAGACAATAGCCCTAAAAAGGACTTTTTTTAGAATCCCATGATCACTCGTTAGTGACCGATTATCCCTCTGCTCCTGTGGTTGATCCCTGTATACTTCTTGAGTGTCTTGTTTGACCCTGTACTCACTCGATGATTCCCTGTATACATCTTGGGTGTCTTGTTTTGGATTCTCACTCTAAACATCCTTGCTCCCTGGTAAATTTGCTTCCGTATTTTTCCTTATCAATTTGGAATTCTTTGTGATGTTTTGTGTAGAATATATAACCCCATATGACAACTATTTGCATTGTTAGTTAATGCATGATGTTATTAAGTTACTGCAAGGCCTGAATAGTTTTGGGGTTAACTATCTTTACAGTGTATGAATTTGAGGTCATTTTCTAAATTAGCATATTTTTGGTAGCAACCTTGTGTTTCTGGGCCTGATAGTCTTGGGTTTGACACTGCCTTATAAGATCTAATTTGGGGTCATAACCAATACATATATGATGAGGTTTTTAGTTGCAACATTGTGTCGCTGGACCTGATTAACTTGGTTTTGAGACTACCTCATACACTCTAGTTGGAACCATAGTTAGGGGCGGGTGTTAGTGGTTATACTTTAACCAGAGCGGTATCACGTTCTTTAGGGGCCTATAATACCTTCATAATATTAAACTCAGTTATGAGATGTTGTCAATGGAGTTATATAGAAGGAAGAAAAGCATAAGAGAAAAATCAAAGGTAAGATGCTTGCCTTATTGATTGTATAATTGGTAGTTAAAATAAATCTTGATGTGTATACCTTTATGTATTTCTTTTATTTTAGGGTACTTGGTATTGTTCCATGTTATTTTACCATTCCGTTAGGTTTGGTTGCTCTGGAGTCGCCATGGGAACGTTATACCCAGCGTAGTGTAAGTGGGCTCCCTTATGGGTAACGAATCCCTTTTAGACCCGTACGCTTCCCTCCCCTTAGAACAATATTATTTTATATGCATATTTAGGTATCAGTAAAACATTCATTTCATTTATGGATGATATGGTGTTATATTTATATTCTATCTATTAGCCCTGTAGTTCTAAGAAATTCAATTATATTATAGTATGTTCTTTGAGTGGTTTTGTTGCATAATTGAATTATTTCTGGATATGTACTTGGTGCCGCAAGTTCTAATTGTTTAGTTATAAATAGGTCTCTTTCTTTTTGCGTATTGTTACAGATATTGAATATATGGTACAGATCTTTCGGTACGTTACAGTGGAAGCAGTTGATGTTGTGCGGAAAAGGTCCTATATATTTTCCAAAACTGTTAGCTAATTTTGTTTTTCAAACAATTATCCTATTTATTTTAGATTGTTTATAACTGCTGCAGCTGGGTATCACGATATTTCTATTGACTTCTTTGACAATACTATGTAAAAATTTCCCTTGTTTATTATGGTTCCAATCCTTTTGCCACTTTTGATTTATCAGTGTATAGGTTAAACTGTTATTTCTGTTGGACTATACTTTAGTGGCATGTAATTAGGTTCTGTGAGTTTACTCTTGGCTAATTGGTCAGCTAATTTATTGCCTTTTAGCTCGATGTGAGATGGTATCCATAGAAACTCTACTGTTATGTTTTGAGTATAGAGTATTTTAATTATTTGGTTAATTTGATTAAGAAAGTTTTCTCTTGATTTAGTATTATTGCATTGTATTGATTTTATGACACTTAGTGAATCACTAATAATCAAGGTCTTATCTGGTTTATTTTCTAGTATCCATTTTAAAGATTCCAGGATGGCCCAGAATTCAGCTGTGTAAATGGAGCAGTGATCCGGTATGCCGCTGCCTATTTTGATATTGAGTGCTGGAATGACCCAAGCCGCAGCTGTTTTAAAGGGGTTGTTAATTTTGGAACCATCCGTGAATATATGAGTATACTTTTTATATTGGTAGTTGATTAGTTCCATTTCAACTGTTTTTAAATAATGTTGTTGATTATCTTTTTTACCTTTGTCAATAAGGGAGATGTTTACTTTAATTGATGTATTATTCCAAGGTTCTTTATCAAATATTTAGTTATTTTCCACTTGGAATATATCTACTGGGAGTTGTAAATTTAATTCATGTACTATTTTGTCAAAGGATGACTTATTTTTAAGAGTTTTCCCAAAAGGAATTTTGCATTTGTTGATAGCTACTAGAGTGGGGTGTGTTTTATTGTGGGTGGACAGTCGAGTTGCGTATCTCAACATGAGTTCCTGCCTTCATCTGTATTTTATCTAATCTATTCAGTTGGGTTATGGAGGCCGTGTTGTAAATTTGGCATCCATAGTCGAGTTTAGATCTAATATGGCCCTATATAGAGTCATTATTGTTTCTTGGTTAGCACCCCACTGGCTTCCTTTGAGGCTTTTAAGTAAGTTTAAGGCAAGATTGCACCTTTTAACTAGGTCATCAATATGAGATACCCACGTTAGGTGTTCATCGTAGTACATACCCAGAAATATGGCTATTTTAACGAATTTAATTTGTTTTTTTTTTCAATTTGAAGGTTGGGGTATAATATGTTTTTTTCTATAAGGTTAGAACAGTACAGCTACCGTTTTTTGGTGCGACAGTTGAAATCCCCATTTGTCAGCCCATTTACCAATGTTATTTAGACTTGTTTTCATTTTAGCCATATGAGTGTGGTTGGGGTGGTTTCCTGCTCTCAATAGTCCACTATCATCTGCAAATTGTGATAATCCTATCGAGGTTGAGGCGAGATTAGAGTCAAGATCATTAATCATGAGGCTGAAGAGGGTGGGGCTGAAGACACTGCCTTGGGGAGTCCCATTTTCAAGGGAGTGTTCTTCAGAATAATTAGCCCCAACCCTAGTTATAATTTTGAGTTCTGTTAAAAAGTTTTGTTAAATTAAATATACGACCAGTAATGCCATAATGATTTAATTTGGCTATTAATCCTTTGGTCCACACCAGGTCAAACGCTTTTTCAAGATCTAGAAAAACCGCAGTTAAGTTTATATTAGTCCTCTGTTTATTATTAAATGCTAATTTAATGGCGGACTCCAATTTAATTAATTGATCCGTAGTAGATCTTTTATTACTAAAACTACATTGGTTTGGAGATATCAAGTTATTGCTCTCCAGGTGGTGTTTGAGTCTGTTAGTGATAATTGTTTCCATGATTTTGCAGATATTGTTGGTAAGTGAAATTGGTCTATATGAGTAATGTTATTCCAATCTTTGTTAGGTTTCAAAATGGGGATAACTATCGCTGTTTTCCATTTTTTGGGTAGCTTCCCTGTTTGCCAAATTATTTTTAGCATGTTTATTATTATCATAACCATATTGCTTGGTAGGTTTTTATATATTATGTAATCTATTTGATCTTCCCCAGGTGAAGTTTCATGTTTGGATTGAGCGCCTGGGACCAATCATATATGGAAATATCTCTGTTGAGTGATTTATTTATGGGTCCCTGGTCTTGACATAAATGGCAGAATTTAATTTCAGTTTTAGTTCTATGGTTTTGGAATTCAGTAGTGTGGTTAGTATTGCTGCTCATATTTTTAAAATGTTTTGCTAATGATTTAGCTTGTTCTTTCTGATTGCAGGTATTATTGATTTTTGGGGTGCCATTTATGTTATTTCCTTTTATGGCCCTGATTTTATCCCACCTTTGTTTAGAGTTATTTCTAAAATTTATAGTGTTGCAGTATTTTTGCCAAGTTTTTTCTTTCGACTGCTTTATTAGATATTTGAGCTTGTTATCGAAATTTGTGTACTCTTGGAGGCGAGTAGTATTATTTGATCTTTTAAATTTATTTAAAGCTCTAATTTTGTCCTGTCTAGTTTGTTTAGTTTCTTCTGTCCACCATGGCACACTAAGTTGTCTTGGTTTTCCACTAATTTTGGGGATAGAGTTGGTGGCAGCTTGAGTTATGGCCTTAATTAGGTTATCATAGTAGATGTCAATATCTTTGGATTTTATATCTGACGGCTAATATTACTGAGTATTTCCTGAAAAGTTTCCCAATCAACTTTTGAGTAGTTCCACCTGGGTATTTTATCATCGAGTTCGCACTGAACAGACATCTGTAGAGTGGTGATTATTGGGAAGTGGTCGCTCCCTATGGGGTCAGATTGCTCCACATCCCATTTAGCCACTTGTTCCAGTCTGGGTGTGCCTAGGGTGAGGTCAATGGCGGACAGGGTGCCGGACTAAGTCTGGTCTTAGCACCATCATTAAGGATAACAAGGCTGGAATCATTGATCCATTCTTCCACCCAGGTACCCCTCCTATCCGTTCACTCCCCCCCCCCATAGCTTATTATGGGCATTAAAGTCTCCAAAGATGATTGCAAGCCCGGTCCCAATGATTTTGTTTATTTCTTTAAACGCTAATTTATGTTTAAGCTTAGTACCCCCTCCTGGGTCATATACGTTTATGATTTGTAATTGATGGTTTCCTGTATTGACTAAT
This sequence comes from Unio pictorum, assembly GCA_030141615.1. Classification (NCBI taxonomy): domain Eukaryota; kingdom Metazoa; phylum Mollusca; class Bivalvia; order Unionida; family Unionidae; genus Unio; species Unio pictorum. The sequence continues at coordinate 19,766,457 of JARLTB010000029.1, read as the reverse complement.
AGGGATTGTATTTCTATTAGTGTGTTACCAATTTCATGGGATGTTATAGGTAGTAACGTAACAGATGGTTGAGTATTTTTTGTAAATATGGCTAAACCACCCCCCTGACCTTCCTTTCGATGTTGGAAAAAGCCAGGAGAGTATCCATGTATTGATGGCAATGTTTTTGAATTTGCAGAAAGTTTAGTTTCTTGAATACAAATGATGTCAGGTTTATAGCTAGAGTTAATTATTTTGAGTTTAAGTTTGTTAATATTTCCTGACAATCTTCTTGAATTCCATTGCCATATAATAACGTCCCTTTGAGTTGAATTAGACATTTTTACTAGTGTCGTTTATTGTAATCTGGTGCTGAATTTGATTGATGATAGGATAGTTTTATGTGTCAAAGTGTCAAAGTTGATATCCTCAATCAATTTGTTCAATCGAGTGATGACGTCACCCAGTTCTTGGAATTTATCAGCCTGATAGTTTGTTTTGTTGGTATTATTTTTATTGAGCCTATCTATTGTTATGTTCAATTTGGGTTGCTTTATTTGATTAAATAGGACGGCATTGTCATATATAATAATAATACAGTGATCTCACATTAACGTTAATCAGGTATAATTATAATTCAGATGAGATATTTGGGGAATCCAATTATTTTTCGGAGATTTAGTACATGAATGAGAGGTCAGAAACCTGATAGTTATTATTAAAATCATCATGGTGTCAGGTGTCGATTTTTAACAGTGCTTTTACAATAGACAAATTATGAGCATTTCATGGATGAGAAAGTATTTATAACAGTGGATGGTGGAGGAAATTTATAATCATGGCACTGAAGCATCAGTGATGTCAAAGGCTGATTGAGTTCACATGACTTTCGGGCACTCTTCATCACAAAGATTTGACCACGTTCCTCATTGCAAAGTCAAGAAGTAAAAATACGTGTTTCCGGTTGGGCGACTGTTTTGTTCATTACTGCCACTAGCACGTCCCTGCTCCTGTCCATTGACGTATGTGGAAAAATTAAATTTTGCATCTAATTAAATTTGTTTAGTGCCCGTATTTGATTTGCTTATTACATTACACATCTAATCTATCTATCTATCTTTATATATATATATATATATATATATATATATATATATATTTCACCAAACATTCAGACACCTATTCTATTCGTGCATCTAATTGAGTTCATGAAGTGCTCAGAATGATATATAGTAGAATATTATTTACATATTTACAAATCATTGCAAGTTTATAAAAAAAACATTTTTTAAAAACAATCACAAAACTGAATTGTCTATCTAACTGACGTGGTTTACCCTAATACTTGAAGTGTTTAGTACATTACAAATACTAATCATTATAACAACTCCAAAGATACACACTCAAATCATGTTAAAGGTCGCCGCGTATATTCTGTGTCACCATAACTCTATGGTGATAATTAGTCAGTGAAGTTGTGTTGTCAAGATTATTTTTATGATTTGATCTGAAGGACGACAAGAGAGAAGGTTGCTGAGGGTGGTGCACATTTATTTCTTGCGATCTTGGCATAATCTTAATGTATGCAAAACCTTTGGCCATAACTTCAAATTATACGTATTGTTAATAATAAGCTTTAAATATGTGTTGTGGCATGATTATTTTGGTTGGAGTTCGATGTTTCAGTGTCGTATGGAGGGAACAACCAAATTCTTATTTCCTGGTATTTGCACTGCAAACAACATTATTACAAAAAGATTTAGAGATTAACAATGTAGAATGCTGCATGAACAAGTGAACTCATGGCATAGCAGTATATTTTAAAATTTTATTAATATATGTAGGGTCAACTAATGGTTTTCAAGACAAAACCACGGGACTGAACTATTAGTTTGAAAATAGGGTATTGGCACTGCAAGTGTTTGATATTAACAAAAACGTAAAACACTAAAAGCAAGATATATCACTAAAAGATTGCTTCCCGGGGTAATAATATCTTCATACTTTATTAACAAACATTATTAATGTCTTAATGTTAGTATATTACAAAAAAATCATTAATGCTTATCAATAATGCGTATCATGAAGCTTGTATTAATATTACTCCATAAGATTTGAGTCTTCAACATTTGCCTCGATAACTATTGGTCATGTTACAACATGGATTTGAAGCAACGCAGTAATTACCTCTATAGTGTTTGAAAAGCACATAATCAGTGAATCGCTGTGGAAACATGTTCATACTACAACATGGGTCATGATATTAACAATGTAGTTTTGTTACTACATCGGGACATTGCAGGTCACAAAATTGTCGTACACATTCAAATGGACATAAGCGCATATTTTCAAATGATTTTGGTGTGTAACGTAAGGACGTATTCATGGTTTGGAGATTACAAACTCAGTGTAGCACTCTTCCCTGGGAATATATTAATTTGTGTTACATAGGAGTGGCAATTAGCAATGTAGTATTGTTACTACATCCAGTGATGGTGATCACAAACGCACTTCACGCTGTCACCTAGATATAAAGCAATATTGCTACGTGGGTTTGGGAGAGTGCAATATAGTACTGATACTGAGGCACATTTTCGTGATCGCAAATGTTATTTTCACTGTCACCTGGTAAAAGCGTCATGTTACTACATTGGTTTGTAGAGATACCTAAGTATTCTTTCTACAACAGTTTGTATTTGTCACAAACGCAGTTGTACAATGCCACCTTGAAATTGGGTAAAGATACTAAATGTTTGGAGTTTAGTTCTGTAGTATTATTTATACGTAGGTTTCGGTGATTAAAAACATTCTTATACTGCCACCTGGAAAAAGTTTTTTTTTTTTACTTCATGGTTTTCGAGATCAATGTGGTATTATTATTACAAAAGGTTTTGAAGATTATAAAATCAACAGTTATCTTAAAATAGAGCAAAACTAATACTGGTACATGGGTCTGGGATATGGCTATTTAGTACTGTTACTGCATCAGACTCTGGCGATCATCAGATAGGAAAAAATAGGGTAATGTTAATACATAGGGTTATGGTTGATCGCTTAGTATAATTGTTACTACGTCAAAGTTTGGATGTCACAAACCAATGCATTGAAATATGGTAAAGTTACTACCTGGGTTTTGGGGGATAGTAGAACTATGCAATATTATTACTAGATCAGGTCTCAGAGATTACAAATCAGTGTGTGGAAATTGGGTAATGCTACTACATGTATTTGAGGTATTGCAGAAGAGCTATGCAGTATCATTACTACATCAATTGAATTGATGTTACTCCATCAAGTTTAGGAGATTACTACATCATGTTTTAGAGATTAGAAAACTTATGTGTATGGAAATAGGCTAATGTATATAAGATTCCACCACTGATACAGACAAGGCATGAAATCGAAACATTGGAGCAGGACTTGTACACTGTCTAAATGTATCATGACCTTTCATAATTGAATTTCCGAACTCGTTTTTACTGCATATAATGATTTGCATGCAATATAATTGCATCAGCTGGGGGAAGATTTCGTATGCTTATATATTGCAGATACATTTACACATAAAAAGCAGTATTTGTCTCAGAACTACTGTTTATGAAGTCAACAGTTTACCCATTTTGACGACTGTCAGTTTATATAATAACGTTCTAATAAATTTCAGTTTATCTGTTCAGACGGTTCACGACGTTACGTGATTTACACGTAAAGTGGAGCAGGCTATATTTTAATATAAATATTGGAACGGTTACCTCTTAAAACACAAATTCTCGATTATGTTTGTAAGATAAATTGTGTTCCTTAACAAGCAAAGCGAATATGAAATTAGTAACGCTTTTTTTTATTTAAAGAACACAATAGGAAATGCCATAATAGAGCGTGCTACCAATGACTTCCACTTTCCCGGCCAGGAATTGGTACTAAACACTCTGAAGATTATTTTACAGTTTCGGATCCCCGATATGTTGACAGGTGATTATTGTCAGATAATTTTATCCGGTTATATGCCTTTTCATACAAATACAGTGAATGATATAGACGAAATATTTGCCCGTGGAACAAAAGTTAAAATATGAGAATGATGAATTTCTGTTAAAACCACAAAGGTAGATTCATTATCGGTATTTAGCATTAAGATATTGTTCATACGATTAGATGAAACGCTAACCAAAATCTTATTTTGCTCGTATGTATTGTAACACAAATTATATGTGGAAGTGGTAGAAATATATATATAGATCAATATGCGTTTTTATTGGATATTGGCAATCGTCGTCCCTTTAAATTTGTTTATATATTATAGTAATCCACTAATTAACAAACAATATTGACCTAATAACAACAACCAAGTAACTGCACATTTAAAATTTAATCTCTACTCCTTCAGTCAATAATGCAAACCTTATCAGCAACCTCCCACCCAACAGACATTTTGTCATTTATCACTGCATGTATCTGCTACGTAATCCATGGAAATTTGTATATGATCGACATAATTCGGATCGATTTCACGTATTGCAAATTGCCACATCCAAGTGCCCAAAGCAACTTAGTTAAATCAGTAACTTCCTCTATAATCAATCAGTGCTATCACACCGAATTTTGATGTTTCTGATTGATGTTTAATGATATTCGCAGGAAGTTGATTGCATATAAAAGGTGTCGTAGGACTATGCAGTCATAACAAGTATTTTATTTGTGAGACAGTATACAGAACAGGTAGGTATATATGTGTACATTTACTCTTTTGAAGTCCTTAAAATATAGATAATTTTATTTCGGGTACATTCAATGCATTTATCGTTATATGTTAATGCTAGTGGTTACAGTTATAGTTTCTTTTATGCCATATATACATCGACAAAATTGTATACTATTGGAACAGTAAGAATCGAATCACATAAAAAGCATGGTATTCCATGAAACTATTGACATGATACCTATAGAGGACAAAAATGTTTGTTAATCGAAAGCTTTAACTCTAATGCCTTTATGTTTGAATTTATTATGATTTCATAGAACAATGGCATCTTCCTTTTCGACGTATATAAGACTGTATTTATATATTTATGATACATTATTTCTCCAATATATTTACTTGTTGTGGTTTTTTTTTTAAAGTTTGTGCATACTATCTTTACCGAAATACCCCTATCATGTGACCGTTTAATATTTTATCAGTTTATTATATCTTCCTGAGAATTATGATTTCTATAATTGTACAACGGATATTAGGTATAGTTTCTGCACTCGCTAATACCTATACAGTTGTAAACCATTAATGAAACCATTATTCATACGGGCTAGGTGTACTTCACAATGCAACTATATTGTTTGTAGTATATTTACTTACGATTATGGCATCCATAAAAAGGGACACTAACATCTTGTGACGTTTTTGTTTTGTTTGTTTCACTGATTGTGCTGAACGGTGTACCATTACAATAAAGTTATTGAGTTTGAACAATATTACACCACATAAATTTGGTAGATGTGCTTTACGAGAAAAATACATGTGCACATACAATTTTTTTATATACATGTCTTTAAAATGTTTGTTCATTCACTATATATATATATATATATATATATATATATATATATATATATATATATATATATATATATATAATTTTATTTCAGAATGAAATTCCTCATTGCAACACTGGCATTAGCCGGTTTGGCCTTTGCTCAAGGTATGTGTCTCTTCTATTATTACTATTAATATTATTATTATTATTATTATTATTATTATTATTATTATTAATTTAATGGTTATTATTATTATTATTATTATTATTATTATTATTATTTCCTTTTGGAAATGCATTCAAATAAATTGCTGACCTATACAATATGTATAACGCACGAAATCACCTAATTATGTGAAATTACACAATCAGATATTGAATTGCGACTTCTCTCTATATTTGTGCTTCTTACAAACGTGATCACTAGTAAAACGTTACACACAGTCAGAAGGATATTTCAATTCAGTTAATCGTGTGTTTCCTGTCAGTTGTGTGTATAAGATATATATATATATATATATATATATATATATATATATATATATATATATATATATATATATATATATATATATATATATGTGTGTGTGTATGTATGTATGTATGTATGTATGTATGTATGTATGTATGTATGTATGTATGTATGTATGTATGTATGTATGTATGTACATTTTCCGATGGAGGATTCAATTCCCCAACGAAGTGATATACAGTTTATATTTTAAAAAGTGAGTTTTGATAGAAAATGTTGAAGAGATGATTTTGCTTTATAAATCGTAGTATTACTATAGGATTAAATTATCATGGTTGTGTATTTCTTGATGTGTAAATTTTACCTAATCACTCACAAAGTAAATAAAGTCCGAAGGACTTTATGTTATCTTTGTGAGTGATTAGGTAACATTTACACATGAATATAATACCCAACCATGATCATTTAATCCTTATAATTCCAATTTCCTCATTTCTATCGTCAAATTAACTTATTCCATCAATAATGCATTTGAATTTACGTAGCGCGTAGTTACCTTTCATTCGGCGTTTCACACCGCCCCGTAGTACATAACCTGTACAGAATCACACGAAGAAATTGACTACAGCCACAGTTACGTTTATTCATAAACTTCATCTTTTACATCATAGGCAATGGTTACCGTGGTTTTTAACACATTTTGTTTACTGACAACATTCTTGTTCAATTTTAGTCAGTCCCATCTGTTACGTCAGATGACCATGACCTTACATAATAACAACTGATACCGACTCAACAAGTGTGCTAAATTAAATTTCAATCAAACCTGAAATCATTATGGATTTTTTCAGTGAATACTTCCAATTTTTATGGAAATATGAACAAGATGATGCTATCCCTTACTATATAAAGGTAACAATGAAATAAATTCTATACAAGAGTAACATTTTATGTCATTCTCAGCAGCGTTAATACTTAACAAGACCCACTCGGTGATATAATGAGAAATGAAATGTAGCAGAAGAATGCTAAATTGTATAGTAAGCTATGCATTTGAATCAAAGAATATTGGAAATAGTATAAAAAGTGTAAAAGTTATATTTATTTGCAGAATTATATATTTTACAGATGACAAAATCGTTTCACAATAACGTGTCTGCAATGTTTATTTATCTTTCAAAAACCGAAAGTAGTCCCAGAATTTATCGAAGTGTAAACAATTCCTGATCAACGTCACGTGACCACTTACATCCAATCATATTACAGGAAATTCGTTTAATTCATAAAAATTGGAATTATTAGAGCCATGTTTAAAGTCTCGTATCATTTATTTCAATAACATACCATAATTTCTGTTTTGTCTATGATGTGTCGTTAATTACACTCTTCAATGAATTTCACAAGACAAGCAATAGCTGCAAAATCAATGCTAGCAGTAACAGCAGTAATAATAATAATAATAATAATAATAATAATAATAATGAATATCTAAAAATAATACTGAAGGTAATAATAATGGCATCAACATTAATACAGAAGTCCATACATATATCTATACTACTTAGAATAATTATTTCTCGACTAAAAGCAACGTCCAGCGTAGTTACACCTACATACCAATAAAACAGAGTAAAATACGTTAGGTCTTAGTACATCAAATCGAAATATCAAGACAAAAAGGTTTATATTGAATATTGAATAATTACAATGTATCTATCTTCCTACATCGCTCTCTTATGAAAGTGTTATGAAATCATTTAATATCGAACTGAATGGGAGGCTTTAAGAAATTATCTTTATAAAGGCTTCAACGTTCTAGTTAAGAGATGTATCGCCATATTATATATTAGTGTTGATATTGTTTGAGATTGGTTCTATATTCACTTCCGTAATTTGACGTGTTGGTCAGATGAGACGGAAATTAAAATGTCAAGTGGACGGTGATGACATTCCCACAGGTATTAATGTCACATTTTAACAGACTTTCACATTAACATGTATATCAAATTAAGCGGTAGCCATTCCAGTTTATGACACAAACCATGGTGTTAAATGTACTTAATCCCTGTCGCTAGTATTTTAAAGATAGTATTGTCAAATATATATGAGAAAATTAAAACTACTTTTACATTTTGAAAATCATTGCATCGGGACAAACTAAACATCGTTTGTGAGTATACAGATTAATAAAAATACTGATGACAGAGACACCACCGTTACCCATTCTACATTTGGAAGGGAAAAGGAAAGGTTTGTAGTTTCATACATAACCAACGTTTAATGCAAATGTATATTATGCTGGATGACGAAGTCGTTCATATTATCATTTCCTTGAAACGGAATAAGAACATGTCCTAACTTGAAACAATAAATTGACATTGGTTGAAAAAGAAGTATTTCAGGCGTTTCGATGTGATTGAATAAGGAGGTCTAACAAGACCCAACTGTCAACTAGAAAGGGATTGGAAATTGGAATAAAGTTGGAGTGAAGAGTGAACCCTATATTAGTCTAGATAGAACATCGGTTCTGTCATATAATCATTTTATTCCACCTTTTTGCTTTCCCTTTCTTCCAAGAATGTTAACATTGTATTCATTTTCATTACAGATTTTTCAGTTGAAATGGGAGATTTGTCCATGCCAGACGAACCTCGTAAGTGATTAATCAGTAGAAATCATTTTATTGATAATAACATTTATATATGGCCTGAATGCTAATTTGTGATCTTTTGTAAAGTTCTCAATATTACACAATTGACTATCTCTGATGACTATGAAAACAACTAACTAGCATTTCCATCAAGGGCCATCTCATCAAAAGCCTTGTAAAATGTTTCCATTACTTTTCAAGAAGACATCATGCCATATTCTTATCGCTGGATTAAACAAAACACATAATGATGCATTATAATTTTCATATTTATCCATCCAAACAAACGATTAGAACTTAGGACGGTATTGAGTTGAAATTAATTACCGTTCATTTCTCCTTAGGAAGGTGCGTACGTGACAAAATATAGGTACTTAGTGATATACTAATTTCGATAACATGCGAAGAAACGAATGAACGTTTTATGTTTGCTTTATGATTTAGTTTGCTGTATGCTTGAACTGATTGTTAATAAATGAGATTTATAACTGTCTTCTTAACCTAATTCTTTTCTCAGAGAGAGTGACACTGGATGATCTCAAATATACATTGCATAACATCACGCCATCCCTAAAACAGCGACTGGATTCCCTCCTTAATAGTGCGTATATCATTTCTTACACTCTATGTTCATCATACTATAATTAATTTAAATGTACGTATATCAACAGACAACGCTATGTGTTTGCACTATCTTTATTCTATTAGAATGTACATAATAAAGAAGTCTCTGCGCCAAACTCCTGATATTCTGTTTAGCATTAAGTGTGCACATATCTTAAGGCATGTCTCAGCAATATTGTTATACTCTGAATATACTTAAGTATTCGCATATCATAAAGTATGTATCACCACTATGTTCTTTACATTTTGAATATAAAGTGTTCGTATATCATTACGCATGTATCTGGACTGTGTTCTTTATATTTTGAATATATTTCAGTGTCCGTATATCACAAGGACTGTCTCAGCACTAATTTGTATTCTCTGAAGCTACTTAAAGCATATATCAGTGTTATGTTATTTTAAACTCCGAATATACTTAAGTGTTCGTATATCAATAGGCTTCTATAGCCACTATGTTCTTTAAGTAAGTGTAAGTACATAAAAATGCATATATTACTACTATGTTATTCATACTATGATTATATTTAAGTATCCGTACGTCTGAATCACCAGTATGTTCTTTATACATGGAATATACGTACGTGTCCGTATCTCAAAAGTAATGTCTCAACACTATGTTATTTTTACTCTTAATATATTTAAATGTACGTATTTCAATTCTTACTTCCATGTTCCTTATACTCTAATTCATATTAAGACGGTGCACGCTGTTAGTAGAAATGCATGATCATTTACTGACAATTTAAGTTCATTATTTCCATCTTCCTCATTAATATCAGTCATAAGTGTGTGACAAACGTGTTTATCAATTTCGTAAATGAGCAAGAATGATAATATATCTTCCTGTAAAGAAAGATTTCAAAAGGGTTTATATGGTTTGCAGTCTTTCACCAAAAAATCTTTTTCTTTTTCTGACATACAACATTTATGCTAAATACTATTTTATGAAGTGAAAAGGCCAATGTGTATCTTCATTACTAACAGACCATATAAGTAACTTAATTTTGCTTTTGCCTTTGATTTCATAACTCTATGAGCCTATCGTCATTTTATCTCGATCGATCGATCGATCGATGTTGGTATGGACCAGTCAGCAGACTTCAAAGACAAAATTCGTAGCAAACTGTTAATACATACAATATGAATACTTACATAGTACCCAGACATGAAAAGCAGATTTCAGCATTCTTTCCTCTCATGGAATATTGTTTAGTCTATCACAACTAGCAGACTTCAAAGACAAAATTCGTAGCAAACTGTTAATACATACAATATGAATGCTTACATAGTACCCAGACATGAAAAGCAGATTTCAGCATTCTTTCCTCTCACGGAATAGTGTTTAGTCTATCACAACTTAATGTTTGCTTATATATTATTATAACATATTATTTTTTTACGAACATGATTCAACGACTATGAATAAGACTAAGATCTGGGTTATTTGTTTTCATTTTTCAGTACTAGGAATGAGTTCGAATGACATGGAACAAATCTTGGACAATCCACCAGACGAAATTAAGCAGATGTTTGGAAGTAAGATATACATGTATATATAAATATAATCTGAAAAACAATGAAATGTCTCGTTAGTCATGAAATGGTAAATTGGGTATGTTGCCGGTCATCGTGGTCGGTTGACAGTGCTCATGACAAGATTATGTTACTGTTAATATAGATTATTAAGCATTTATTAACTCAATAACTCACACTATATACGGAACATGAAAAACTTCCTTAGGGTCCCAGTTGATTTACAACGCACTGACTGTGCAATTGATCAGAAAAGACGACGTATTAATTAATCTTGCTACCCAGCACGTTTGAAGGAATATTTACAAGACCAATATCAAATTGCTGAACTTTACGATTTGTACGATACATCTGAAGTACTAAAATATATTCAGGTTTAAATATTTATTTAATGATGTCTATGATGTAAATTCAGTTCAAGTTGTACAACATAAACTATATGACACTAACAGAACCCATTCACTAAAGTGTCCTGTTTACCTATTGGTAAGGAGAGGAATATTCTATAAGTACATCTTAGTCGTTAATAACATTACGTTACAGTAATTGAAATATAGTGCATGTCAAAGTAGGTAACATATGGCAGGTTGAGACTAATTAAATCATTTACAAAGTGAATCATTTCATAATGTAACCTGCTTTCATGGAATTAAATGAAACAAATATATTTGACGAATTATTTTGACTGCCAGCTGTGTCATGTATAGCCCTTCTATGACTGGCCCATTTTTTGTTGAGGGAGGACAGCTACAGTGGCTTGGAGGCTAGATCGTTAGCCTTGGATGTCATACCAAACAAAATGGTACAAACAGCTGCCTCTCTAGAACTCTCAGCATTGAAAGGTTAATGCTTGAACTAGTATGCCTTGTGTCAGGATAAATTGTCTTGGTGAGACATCATGATACATGTCAGCGGCAAGATTCCCCAGTGCTAGACATCACCCTAAACAGCCACAGTGCAGACCTTGTAGCGATTTGACTGAAAAGGTTCAAAGCTACGTCACAAATCCTAAACAAGCACACAAAAGACACTCACTAGTGCATGATACAACCGAGTACTACTAAACATCGCTCTTTACTACATCATAAGAATATAACATTGAAAGATATTTATAGCCATTTCTACTGGAACAATTTCATTACTTTTGGACAAAACATAAGGCGGTCAGAGGTTATCAATATATTCTATTGATATACGACTATAACTATACCACAATCGTACTACTGAATCGAACAATCTTAATTAATTTGTATAACTGTCTTATTTATTGCAGCATGCAATTGATAGTTCTTTTCTGGATAACATAATGGTTTTTATACAGGTTAAATTAGGATGGTAGAACTGAATCAAATATGCATTGAACAAAAATAATTATAGGTGTATGAAAAGCACATCAAAAGTAATTTCTATATTACTGAATTAATCAGATGAGGGTATAAAACTACAATGAGATCAACATAACCGTTTTTGAACAGGTGATGCTGATATACGACATAAAATCAATAATATATATATCGGGAAATAACGTGTTGCAAATGTATGGTCTGATGATAAAAAACATTTAAGATCAAGCAAAAGTTAATTTGATATTTCAACAATAAACAATTGTCCTGTATTGATGCTGATTTTTAGATTGTGTTCACTAATAAAAACATGGTGATAAACAGATCTCCAAACGCGGTAGCAATGTAACCTAAATTATGTGTTTGATGTGGATAAGTACCCACATCAGCTAAAACGAATGCGCAACTCTAAACTCAAATCAATTCTCAATCTCAATCTACAAACGATGCATTAAAAACTTATTAATTGTAGGAAAGAATGTTACATTTCAGACAAACGTGGTGAAAGTTCAAATAAAGTAACTGATCAAACATTATTTGAAATTAAACGGAAATCATCGATGCATTTGAAATGTTTGAAATATAGTATGAATTGTAGGCTATGAGAGAGACAAGGTTTGTACATCGATGTTCTGCTGACTTATTATTCTGGTCGAGAGACAGTTTTTCAGATATAAAGTATCTTCTGTCTATATGGATACCGTAATTATACGTTTTTAAGAATGGTTGTCAGAGACTACATGCCAGGTATACGAGTATTACATGACATATGCCAGGTATACGAGTATTACATGACACATGACATGTATACGAGTATTACATGACATATGCCAGGTATACGAGTATTACATGACACATGACAGAGAACGAGTAAAAGATCATGAACCTACACTTTGATCCCTACATTACAGTGCTTAAACAAACATCAATTAATTATGCGATGCAGATCAACATTATTAAGGGCGAATAAACTATGCGTACTTCCCAGAATAATTGACTAAACAAGCTAGATACACGTCACACATGCATGCGGGTCTAACACAGAGTAAATTTACAAATAAAGATAATGACAGCTATCAATATATTTTCAAAATATGTATGCTTTTGAGATGTAATATTCCTCTCCTCTTGAGGACAGTAAAGCCTGCAAATGTAACATTTTATGGGTTTTACGACATAATAGCTACTGCATTTTGTAACACGAACGCTGGAGTCTTTTCAACTTATTGGAATAAAAAAGACATCTATTTTTGGAAGATTGCACTCAGTTCACCAAGAAATTGTACAGAAATATAAACAACGTCTATAAACAAAGGACGAGCGATGGAGACTGATTAATAGAATATAGTAAGAAGCAATCAAATATTTTCTGATTATAACACTGTGTATACGTCAGACCTCTCTCAATCTCGTAAATACAGCATTCATACACAGATGTACACAAACGTCTATTTATATATATATATATATATATATATATATATATATATATATATATATATATATATATATATATATATGGTCTATGTACATGACTCGAAAACATTCTCTTTACTCTTTTTCAGCTAACGGAATGAGCATTGGCGATATGACATCTTTAGTCGGCGACCTTCCAGCGCCAATAAAGCAGATTCTCGAGAGTGTGAATTAATTATACAGTTATTCTGGCAAGAAAAGCAACTACCTCTGTGTTGTATCAGAGCTACATGAAAAAGATTAGCTCTATTAGTCTTTCACTTTTCACTGTGTTTGGTACTGAACTTGAATTTATTGTAATACGAATGTTTCAAAACAGGTGAAATAAAATGTTAAATTAATGCGACAGTTTAGTTTATTGCTTTCCAAGAGTAATTTCTACAGTCACGAATCGTCACATTTTTTCTCTTTTCACGGCATTTATATTTGTTTTCTGACTCAAATTACAACTTTGGGGTTTATTTTAAATAAATTTTAGCAATAAAAGCATATTATAAAATAACTAATCGTTAGTAGAGAAATAAGTTAGAAAGCGTTTTGAGACCTACTTCTATGATTTAATTTTGTAAACAGATTGAGAAATTTTTTTTTCCGTTTTCTTCAATATCGGTTGAAATCATGAAATTATCTTGAGTCTCATAACACCTTTGAAACTTGACGATGAAGCATCAACCAGTCTTTCATAAATTATAATATATTAGCTGGAGTCACTTGAACCCATTTCTTACTCACTGTTGCAGGGTATGTTTTCACTAATCCCAAATCTATCAGCAAATCATTATCGTATTGTAAAAAGAAAAATATATTATATAACGTCGATATCTTGTAATCAGTAATTTAAAATAATAAATCCATATTCGGCATCCGATGTATTGCATTCGATCATTTGCAAACTTTTAACTGCATCAAAGATCTCGAAAACACTATCACCGTTCAACGTGCTAGGGACGCTATTTTAAGTTAATGGTGGCTACTACAACTGGTATGGCCACAATAGAAAATTCAGTGTTCACCACGTTCATATGGACAATTTGCAAGGCATGTAGCAGCAAGAGGAACGGATTGTTCAAGAGGGGCCGCTACTGACACAGAGAAAGTTTAACATAGAGGATACCGCTCTGGATATGAGAAGCAATTAACATTGAATTACCAGTTTTGTTTGCGATGGTATGACCACAGAGTTTAATTTGGGAACCCTCAATATGATTAACGTTACCGTGGAGGATGGGTAGTGGACTCCATGGGATTATCAGATGAGGGATTATCAGGATTATGAGAGAATTTGGTACTAAGAAGAGCCTATGGGACTTTGTTGTTAAAATAGCATAAGAGCGCAAGATAAGTCTATGGCGTCTATAGATATAAGATGGAAGAAGCACTTAATTCCAAAATAACGTCCATAATATCTTTTGAAGTACCAGTGTAATTGCTTGTGACATACAGGTTAGACGTCCTGGCTTCAATTTTAAGTCTTGTTTAAATCTTTGTCTTTCAATTGTGTGCATTTGTTTTGATCGAGACAATAATAGAACAGCATTAACGCATAGAGACCAATATACTCCAGTAGCCAAACACTTGGATATGTAATTAGGTTCTATGTTAAAACAGGGAACATATATATAGCTAACGTACGTTCTATATTGTTTTAACATTGTATTCAAGAGAAATAAATTATTTGTTCAATTTGACAAAGCTTTCTTGCTTTTAATTATGTTTTATTACTTATTTCAAGAACATAGATTCGTAGTGAGATACGCTCATTTTGATAGATACAATGCATTTAAAGGTGTTCCCCAAAATAACCATTGACATACAGACACAAGTCCTAATAATTTAAATTCCTGATTACATGTTACGTCTAAATTTAGTTCAAAGGTGAGAGTTTTGAGGTGCATGTTGTAGTTTCTATAATGCTGATGTGTCAACAGTCTTTAGTTGAATCACATTAATATAATGCCAGGTTTGAATTCATTATCCATTCAAGTGAATGTCTTTATTAGGTATAGGACTGACAGGGGGAATAGCCGTTTCTGGCTTCCCGTTTCTGATGTCGCTTAGGTTCCAGAACAGTGGT
Organism: Unio pictorum; assembly: GCA_030141615.1. Lineage (NCBI taxonomy): Eukaryota > Metazoa > Mollusca > Bivalvia > Unionida > Unionidae > Unio > Unio pictorum. The sequence continues at coordinate 19,750,772 of JARLTB010000029.1, read as the reverse complement.
CTGCTGTTACGGCATAATTTGAGATAAATTTGGATCGTTTGAATATAATATCATTGGAACCCAACAGAATACAAATCTGGATAATTGTTTATGGTACAAGGTGGCCCATGGAAGAAAAAAATTAGTATTTTTGCCAAGCGTTGAAAATTTTAAAAGTTTTATTTTCATGCATTAAGAGGCAGTAATACTCACGGTAGGTCTTACGCTTCAAACAATTTGGAATATATCCATGTTAATTTCATATTTCTTAGTAACCTCTATTTGCCGTACGAAGTCTCAGTTCAGGAGTCCTATCTGGTCGTTTTAGCCATATATGACATGACCTGTGCGTAGGCCAAATTCTCTCTTAAATTTTCAGAACATTGACCCCATTGTTGGTCAACGGCTGACACATATTTATTTGTTTGTATTATGTTTTGTATGTGGGTGTGTTGGTATGGTTTTTATGTACACATGTATATGCATTTGAGAGAGAGAGAGAGAGAGAGAGAGAGAGAGAGAGAGAGAGAGAGACTTTATGCACTTGGAGAGAAATGTGAAGTTGTGAAATGTAGACGATTTTTGGGAAAGGGTTTGTTGGGTGGTTTTTTTTCTTCATTTTATCAGTGTATTATGCATAGTAGGGTTATTATTTTATGGCCAAAGTGAAGATCAAGTTTATGGTACCACTTTAATACATTCGCGAACTTTATTGCATTGTTGGTCATAGGAAAAGGCCCACTTAGTTATCTACCCCTTATTATGGCCCTTTTACAAATATTTTTCATTTCTAAAGGGTAATATTTAAGCATGGTAATATTCTGTTGAAATAATTTATACAAATATGAAACAGATGTCACGAATGTCCAACAGATGTGTTAGATTTAATCAAAATAAATATGGTTTCGGGAATTGGGTACACACATTCCTCAGCAGGATGACGACACATGTGATTTGGTACAGCTTTCATTGTTGGCCCTAATTAAACATGAACCTATAAAAAATGTTTTCTGGCACAATCAGCAGTTGTATACTCTGTTCATTTTCATAAAATTAGGTAGGATCATGTTTTTCAAACAATTCACAAAAATGAGTTTTGAGAATTGCCAATCCCTCACTCCTTTCATGTCCCATAATTACACCATACTGCATCACAGAGGCACTTGAGACTGAATTTTTATCATTCTTGGATGCATCTCCATTGCAAATTAGCTTAATTTACTTGCAAAAACTGGTATTTCAATTTTCATGTCCTATACCTATCTTTATTCAGTAATTGTATCAGCGCACGTTTGTTTTTTCAAAGCAAATAATAACTTCAATTGAATAATTTGAAGAAATTGTTACAGCCCAAAATTACTGGTCCAGATATCTAAGACAAATTGATTGTGCTAGACTTTTAAAGTACGACTGATCTTTCCCTCATTGAAAAGATTATCATCTTGCACTTGCCCTCAGATCAAAACTAGCAATTTCAAAATTTGTAGCTAATGGAATACAACGCCTAGATTGATCCTAGTGTTTACGAAAACAAACAAATGTTTGTTATAATTATTATTATTATTATTATTATTATTATTATATATATATATATATATATATATATATATATATATATATATATATATATATATATATATATATTAAATAAATTAAGATATTGAACCTGAACCTTGTCAGGTACACGATATTAGTCCAATAATAGTGACCTAAACCCAGATAAACATAGTTTCTTATATTAATTGTGAACCTGATATTAATCCCATACACATAAAGCATATTTTAACTATATAAGAGCTGAATGCACACTAAGTTAAATACATCAATTGAGATCAAGCAGAATTTAACACAATCTCAGATAATGTCAAGTCAAACACACAATTTTACATTACAATAGCAGGCAATGAAATCGTGAAAATTTATAAAGTAAACTAATAAATAATGCAGATTATATATATATATATATATATATATATATATATATATATATATATATATATATATATATATATATATATATATATATACATTATAGATTACACCACTCTCTAGCGACTTTTAGAGGGAAGCGGGAGAAAATACATTTGATTCTGATTGGTCACGGTTGAATAAGGGGTGTGTTTTACACGAGAAATCTTTATAACCAAATATTTTAGTTGCTAAATTAGAATTTAGTCTGAATTTGCTACTGTGAGAGTAGACAGTGTAGAATTATTGTTAATAAGGCTCCGGATGGGATTTGAGTGAAATCCATCCGTCAAGGAAGCGTGGTCGAAAACCGCCAAAACCAACAGTGGAGTGAAGCGCCACACACGAGGTATATGTCTCAAATTCCACGTTTATTGTGATGTAATTGATATAATGTCTGCTCGTTTACAGGTCTACATGATTTTGTTGATACATTTGTATGATTAGTTTCATTTGTTACATTTATTTAATAATGTGCTTTTGAATTATGAATTAGAATTCTTACCCTAATTCTTAGTTATGAATGACGTAGTGTTAATTTATGTCCTAAAAACACTATGTTGAGTTATGATAGGAAGTGTTACGTTAATTCTTGAATTTTTCATATTGTTTGAATAATGATTGTGTTTTAAGAATTTAATGTATTACGTTTGTAAGGGATTTACAAGAATACATGTGAATTCACCTAATTTTGATGCCATAGATAATTTAGCGACAGTGTATAATTCAACGTCTCGCTATATAGTACGTTAATGTATAAGGTCAAGGCTAAACGAAGTAATTCATTTGAGGACGTGTAGTTAATTACTAGCCGTAAAATTGTTATCACTGATAGAAATATATGATTGTTCGAAGCAGTAATAACGGACAGTCTCGACTATTATCAGTGTAATGAGAGACTTAGGTTGTTTTAATTTTATTTTTTGAAGAAAGAAAATAGCTTTTGTGAAACAAAGTGAAGTACGGGAAAAAGGAAATTGTGAAGGAGAAATCGAGAGGTGTATACATTGTTACAGTGGACAAGTCTGAGTTCAAGCGGACCATCCACGAGTGAAAAGTATCTCGAGAGACAGTTAACTTCTAGGACAACATTGGATTGCACCGAGAACGTGGTTCGAGGATAACAGGTTATGAAAATCGAGAAAAGCATTGACTTCGAGTGTGATTCGATCGTATGATGACTTTTAAATATCAGTAATAGAACGGCTAATTTGTTAATACTATTTCAAATCTATTTGTAATTCGGTGAAAGTTTAATTATAACCGCGTTTATTCCTAATGAAAGGAAATTTCATTTTGTATGTATTTGATTAAATTCTTTATTTTTCTTTACCGGGGCTCGGAGTTGTTTACTTCAATATACCCGCTCATGTTGCCATATACATTCTCTTACTCGAACCTGGCAATTACATCGCGGTCATCTCTTAGATAACGAGTGTCAGAGGGGAGTGGGTTATAGTGTTATTATTATATGTTGTGCAATACCCCTTGACAAAGTGGGACGTAATACTTACCCTTTGACAAGTGGGACTTGTACAATATTATACGAGTAACGCTCATGACCCGCAAGAATCTGACACAAGTCTATAAAGACGTCATTGATACTAATGACATATCGAACGTCACATTGGAGCGGAGATTTTAAATTGTTAGTCTCCAAATATCAAATAAGTCACATCGTTTTACATAAACAGCTGGTAAAGGCAATGGGACGGAAGTGGGTAGGATCTCTGTTCCATACCATCCTTTGGTACCTTAATCTTGCTTAAATTCATAGGATAGTGAGTAATATTCAGGGTAAAATACCCGTGCATATCGTGATTATGATGTCCGTAGCCGCAAGTAATTTACGGCGGTGAGATATGATGGTTCCGTCGCTTGTCTGGAAAAAACAGCTGTTCATCCTAGATAGTGTTGTACGCATGCACAACACAAATAATCAAATATTTCTCAGACATAACAATTTTTTTGGCTAATTCTGTGCATAAGCAAACCAACTTAACACAGCGCTGAAACGCTATTAATAACTAAAGTGTATGACACAAAAGCACCTGCAAAAATGAATAGAACAACAGTAGGTAATGTACCCGGATCAACAGAGTATCTAAACATATGAAATTTCCTAAATGCATATATCTGTAAGAAGCTATAATCTGATAATTACAAAAGGCTCAGACGATCTTTTATAAATGTTCACTTGTTTAAACAAAATCTTAAATCAGATATTTATTTTATGTCAAACCTTTCTCTCCAATGTTTAACAATAAATAAGCTCCACATAAAATTTTGACAAAGACTAATACAAGAAACGAATGAAAACAGGTGCTTTGGAAGGGTACACGTGTGCCTACCCATATGAAGCACATCCCGCGAGTTCTGAGTTTTAAAATTGTGTCCATATTGTATCCTGGTGAAACTACATCTCTCTGCTGAGAAGATTCATATTTTACATAATACACCTTTCTGAATTAATTGAAGTCTTATTCACACTTGACACAAAATGAAAACATTATATATGGCATACGGCTTCTAACCCAATATAATATCAGATTATATATAGATGACCAGGTGTATAAGCAGCATCTATAAATGTCATCTATAGGAAGCAATCTACTATCAAAATTCATATAATCTACCATTCACAGAAACACACACACACAAACAAACACACACACACTGGAATGTAGCCAAAACCAGCCAAACAATCCAGTATCCACACACGGGTAAGCAGCCAAAACAAACCATACAATTTACTATCCACACACGGGGAGACAGCCAAAACAGAAAACATAATCTACTATCAAATATCACACAATCTATCATCCACACAAACGCATGCGAGCACACACGCACACTCACACACACACACACACACACACACACACACACTATTATATTAGTAAAAGAGTCAGTATTTATAATCACGCTACTCCTCTTTCATGCCAATTTGACAATTTGAACAGTCTCTTTTCTAGACATTTGATTAGCCCTGAGAAGGGCTGTTTTTTTAAATTCCAAAATGCACCTGGCTGATGCTGACATCTCCCAGGTCTAGCTCCGCACACACAACGTTTGCTCCAGTTATTCTCCCAATTTATGTGTGTGATTGGGAGTGCAGAGGAAGCTTGAGTGGCTTCACTATCCCATTCTTCCGTTTGAGGGATAGTGAATGTCTGTCCATGTCTTCCTCTATACCGCAACCGTGGATGAAGTTGTGGTTTTTGCGGCTGAGGCTGTGGCTGTGACTGTGACTGTGACTTTGGCTGTGGCTGTAAAATATAAATGATAGAATTAGTTGCTTGTTTTTTTAGAGAAAGCAAAAAATAATAACGAAATCGTTGCTCTCTCCTATTTACAGAATATGTCATCACATTGGCAAGAATGACACGCCAATACACATTATATGACTCGGGTTCCTTTTAAATAGCAAACGTCATCCAGGTCACGAAGATGTATTAACTCAAATTAAATTAAATATTAACTATTGTTCTTAATCCACCATAATAATGTGCACACCATAACGATTATGGTCACCCACCCACCTTTAAAAAATTAAAACCATAATGCGTAAAGAATATAATACAATTCTGAGTTTTATTATTCGTCTATTTATTATGTCTAACCTGCGTGAGTTGGGGGGCAAAAACAGTCAAGTTGTTGGTTGTTGTTGCTGTTGTCGGGTTTAACGCCATTTTTTCAGCACACGATCGGCTATACATGGCGACCAGTATTATTGATGGAGGAAGAACCCGGGAAAATTCCCGGAAAGAAACACCGACCCACGAGAAGCTAGTGGCAAGCTTTCTCACATAACTACATTAGCCGAATCATAGACTCGAACCCACGCAGGCAGAGGTGAGATGGCAGTGATCCGTAACGGAGAGCGCTTTAGACAACTCGGTCACTCGGGGCCCCTCAAGTTGCTTGCGTTTCGATGATACTCAAATACACTAAAATATACTCAAATAAACTTACTCATTAAATATATCTTTGGAGCGGCATTTATTTGCATAGGGAAGGTTTTTAAATCTGTAATTAACGAATGTAAATAATGCAGGATATCACGTTATTTTTATCTACAACCGCTCAGATAATAGATTTTAGCACATGACATGAATTTAACATGCCCGTATCACCTTCTTTTGTAGCTTTGAACAAAAGAATATAAATGAATAGTTTGATTGAAATCAGAAAATGCAATGAAAAGTTCAATGAAATCATTGATTTAGTTTAACAACATTCATATCTCACGCACGTTTTGGTTGCATCTAATTTATTTTGATCTTTTGATGTTATAACATCATTAAAATATTATAAATTAAAAGAGCTAAAACAGTAAGGAAGCATATGGTCTTATTTCTTAGTTGACGTCCAAGAAAATAAATTAACTTTATAATATTTTGGACATATGCTCATTATATGCTTAATGACGTATTTATAATAGCTAATTGGAACAAGAGATAGCTGACCTGATGAATACCTGAACGTTTATAAGATGCTTCTGTATTGTTTAGTAATGTATTCTGAAAGACACCTTAAATAACTAATTAGTGAAGAGTACTTTTAGTGACATCCAAACTTCTGCTTGAAATTTTGCATTACTATCGTATAAGTTGTGTGCCGGGTACGTTATGGGCAGAACTGGGCAGGCCAAGTTAACGATAAAACACTAACGTCAGTGTGTAATTAAATCAATATTGAGAAACATAAAAGGGGACCCTGAGTAGCACTTTCCGTTACGGATCGCTGCCGTCTCACTTCTTTTTAGTGAGTTTGAGCTCAGATTCGACAAATGTATGTGGGAAAGCTTGCCAGTAGCTTCTCCGTGGGTCGGTGGTTCTTTCCTGGGGGTTCTCCTGGTTCTTCCTCTACCATTAATACTGGTCGCCATATAAAGCCTATCGTTTGCTCAATAAACCCTAAAACAACTACAACAACAGAAATATCAAGAATCTATTAATTATTAGCATGCAGAAAAATACAAAATAGTAATAAATAGTGGAATTGGTTAACAATTATTCATCTGCAGATTAAAATGATTTTTTTCATTTGAGAACTCGATTTAATGTCAACCAATCAGTACGATGTTGCTGTGTAAAATCACACAGTATAATTAGGATTTTAATATTAAGTATGGCGTGTTTAATGAACATAGGAGTGAATCTGAGCAACAAAAGAAATGCAGCCGTACTAAACTTTTTAAAAAAGACGATCTATCATAACAAATGACAAGGTAGGACAACGTGAGTAACTTCTATCTGACATCATTGCGCGCGACATTCAATCCGATTTGTACTCGATCACACATTTAGGTTGACCTCATCCAAAATATCCACATAAGTTACAATTTGTTTTGCCGTAAATATTTCCTGAAAAACGTTTAAATAATGATTGTCCAAAGTAATTTGGATATATGAGAAGCTAATTAAACAACTTAGAGCCAATTAAAAGAATATATAATAAAATCATAACAAAATGATACCGGTTAATGAAATAATTGGTTCTGAATGCCAACACGTCACGTATGACTTTCACATTAATCAAAATCAGTATGAAAAATAATAAACCTTTACCGTGTTACATTAAAAGAAAAGAACACTCCGTGTTACATAGAAAGAATACTTAAACAAATAGAAAGTAACCTCGATCTCAGTAGCTTGTTATTATAAAAACTAACCTTTATTGAAAATTTTTTTTTAAATACATTCTGAATATGTGCTTCTATAACGCTAACGATCTCAGGTGCATATTGTACATGGTCTTTCGCCAGCATTGTCAAGAACTTTATCTGCGGTTTACTACATTCCTGCAGGTCAACCAAAGCTTTTCCATACTCTGCAGTTGCCTCTTCTCGTGTCGCCATGTATGTTCCTAGATCAAAGTGTCCTTTGCGAAATTTGCAAAATGCTAACAGTAACTTCGGTTTAGTGTATGTACTTTCAATTCTTTTCCTTTCTGCAAGCCTTTCTTGGATTAGAATGTATGATAACTGTAGGTTACATTATAAGTAGTCAAGTGCCTGCCGTTATTGCACACTTCATTGGTTCATAGGCACCGGATATAACATATATCCAATCAACGTAACTGGGTTCCTGACTCTTCCGGTAGCTACCGGTATCGCAACTAAAGGGAAGTCTAATTTATATTAGTGATGTATCATCCTGAATATGAAGGCTATAGAACCAGTATAATACACCGTCTTTTGCTACTATGAAAGATATGGAAGAACTAAACTTCCGTATTACATCAATCAATACTAACGGAATAGATAAGGAAAATATTGCACAACTTAAAACATTAAAACAGTTTGACATGAAATTAATTCAAGAGACCCACAACAAACTATCCAAATCATTGATAACAGAACTCGAATCGAAAATGGATGCGATAGTTTTTACAAATGATGCTAACTACAATGACACTAAAGCGGGTGTAGCCATCATAATAAGAAATAGAAATAGGCAAAATTGGGAAGTTATAAAAGAAGATAGTAGTCTAAAGGGGAGAGTAATACATTTAATGCTTAACAAACTACACATTATGAACATTAATTGTCCAGCAACTAGGGAAAGTAACCATGACTTCTTAATAAATTTAAACAATTATTTAAGTAGCTTCACTGCAGAACATCTGATTATGGGGGGGGGGGAGATTTCAACTGGGTGGGAGAAAATGTAGATCGAACTGGAAAACTAACAACCAAAGTCTTAGCATTAATGAAAAGTATGGGTAAATTATTAAATATACATAAACTAACTGATGTGTATAGACGTTTAAACTTAATAAAAACGGAATACACACATGAATATGTAAGAAAATGGATAAATGGATCGAGTAGAATAGATAAATTGTATTATCTGATTTTGGCTATAAAACATATAAAAAGCACAAATTTTAGATTTCAAAATATCAGATCATAAACAAATAACTTTGGAAATAGTGATCAAAAATTGTAGATGGGGAAAGGGAGAGTGGAAACTAAACAACTCAATTTTAGAAGATGAGCAACTAATTAGAGAAATAAAAGAAGAAATCCCTAAAATACTCACAAATGAAAAGGGAAAAAATATAACTGATATAATAACTGATTCGGATAAATTTAAGAAAAAAGTTAAAAAAAATAGCAATATATCACTCAACTAAACGTAAACGGATACAAAAAATGGAAAACTTAGAATTAAAAAGAAAAATAAATGAAGACACAACATCAATAAGGGATTAGGATAGCTACTCCATACAACTAGAAAAGCTAGAAGAATGTGAGACAAAGGGAGCATAAATCAGGGCGGGAAAATTTCACCATCTATACAAACAGGCAAAGGATTTATATAAACTGGAAGAAAAAAGGAAAAGGGGGGAGAAGTCACTAGACACATTATTGATAGACGGGGTGGAAGTGACAACTAAAGCAGAAATAATGAAGGGAGTACAAGATTTTATTCAAAACTCTATACTTCTCAAAACATAGAAAACATTATAACACAATACTTAAATTCAATACAATGTGAAAAGACTTCATCAGAACACAAAAAACTGTGTGATGAATTCATTTCTGTGGAAGAAGCGCAAACCACAATAAAAGAACTTGCAAAAGGTAAATCACCAAGGAGAGATGGCCTCACGGCGGAATTCTATAAGAAATTCCTAAGTGAGGTGGCACCAATTTTAGAAAGCTTATACAATAATATATTGCTAAAAGTTGAAAAAAATGACTAACACAATGAGGGAGGGATTGATTACTATCATCTATAAAGGGAAAGGTGACAGAACTGACTTTAAAAACTGGAGGCCCATCTCCCGCCTTAACACAGACTACAAAATACTAAGTAGAATTTTAACGAATAGGAAAAAATACGGAATAAACACGATAGTAAACACTAAACAAACATGCGGTGGTAAAGATAGAAGCATACATAACAATATACTTAACATTAGGACAATTATAGATTTTATAAACGGGACAAACTCGAAATGTGCTATGGTACTTTTCGACCAGGAGAAAGCTTTTGACAGATTAGAACACAATTATACGCAAAAAGTACTGGAAAAATTTGGATTTGGAGATAACTTCCAAAAATAGACTAAAATAATGTACAATAAAATAACTGCAAATGTACAAGTAAATGGGGCGAAAACGGAAATATTTGAAATTCAAAGATCAGTGAGGCAAGGCTGTCCACTATCAATACTATTATACGTAATAGCAATTTAAATCCTGAGTATCATAATCATGAGAAACACCAATATTGAAGGAATAAGAATACCAAACTTAAAAGAGGAATTTAAGATGCTACAACATGCTGATGATTGTACGAACTTTATAAATGATCCAAAATCCTTTCAACACTTACAAAAGATATATGAAGCTTTTGGAAAAGCATCGGGATCTCAAATAAACCATGACAAAACAGAAATTCTAAATATAGAAAACTGGAGGGGAAACCACCATGGTTTACCCCCACAATTAATTAAAAATAGAGTAAACGCTCGAGGAATATTCTTCGGGGCAAACGAAGAAAAGGAAAACTGTCTAAAAGCTAAAAACAAAATAAAGGATTTAATAAATAGCTGGGCACTCACGCCACTTAGTCTAATAGAACGTTCACAGGTTGCAAAAACATCTATGTATTCAAATTTAACATATTTACCAACCGCTGTGGACATTAACAATAAAACAGTAGAAACCATTGATAATTATATAATAGACTACATATGGAATCACAAAACACATTACATAAAAGGTCTACACTATATAGACCTAAACAAAAGGGGGGATTAGCCTTACCTAATCCCTTCTTAATTAAATGTAAAAACATAATACATAGGATTAAAAGGTTAAGTAACACTCCACAAGCACCATGGGAAGCATTATACATCTTTTGGATAGGATTCTGAATGCGAAACAGACAAGACATATACACGAATAACAAATTAAGTAAGAAATTAGACACACCACATTAATACAAGGGGACTAAAGAAATTTTATATAGGTATAGGGACTATAAAGAATTATTGGCACTAAGGACGAAAAAGACATATGACTGGATTAGTGAACTAGAAGCAAAAAAAAATAAGGTGGAAGAAGAAAATCCACATGTCAACTGGGACAGAGTTTGGAGGCATTGGTCTGACATCAACTCTCTAAAGGTACAGAGTATGATATATACGTACCTCCACAACGCCTGGCTTACAGGCAAAGTGGCTCTTAGACGACGAATGATTCAGACCACTTTTAGCTGCCCTATATGCAGAAATTCCCCGTTCACTAAATATCATACACAATGCGACAAAACAAAGGAAGAAAGGATCAAACTAATAATAGAAATAATGAAGGTAGACAAATATGACAGACGTCAATTACTCTTCTTTGACGGAAATTTTAACAAACAATTAATACGACTCATAACAGACTAGATACCGAAGACGCTAATATAATGTGAACCCCTAATATAGCCCCTATGGGGCTATATCACATGACGCTACGCGAAGTGAGCAGGCCTAAGGCAGAGTTTGGAAAAAAATCACCCCAGCAGATTTAATTAGTCAAACTTTTGCACTTCCTCTTCTCTGGAGACTAAATCCATACTTTTACTGCCATGTCTATCTCCCGCAATAGACATGGATCCCATTAAAAGGAAAAAAAAAACAATTCTGGATTTTTTTCGAACTTTAATTAAAATAAATAATTAAAGGACGGCCCAAATTGAGACAGGAACTGTACAACCAAATAAATTTGTACAGGTCCTGACTCAAGGCAGACGGACCTAAAAGATTAAATATTACTAGATATAAATTGAAGCACACTAAACCTGTTAACCAAAACACTTCAATTTATACAAAATTCAAAATTTAAATTAATTTTAAAAAAATTAAATAAAGTGAAGGAATGTGTCATCCCATAGAGGAAAAACACAAAGCAAGACAACTACGTCAAAATTTGAACCAAAAATGGCTATCCTTACAAAAATACAAAGTATATACTAATATATACCTACACACAAATAGCACCAACACAAATAGCAAATACAAGGATATCAAAGGACCACTAGCCATGGTCAAACAATATTGAACAAAAGTAGAATACTACTTGTGGGTAGATCAGCTCCCACCTAGTAAGGATCTACATAAGATACACTAGGGAAAAAATAACCCTTCTCAAATATATAACCCCGATGGGGGAAAATTAAATGGGGAGTTAAATGCAAAATAAAAAACAAGAAACAACATATCGGGGGGTACACAAACATACATAAAAACTTATTTACTTTTTTATGGGGGGGCACATGTCTGGTGCCCCCCCCCAAAAAAAAAAAAGAAAGATATTTCGAACGCAATTTCGTTATTACAGTTTCAGCACAAATTAATTTAGAATGTTCAAGTTCAAATTAGATATTATGAAAACTACTCGATAATTTCCAACACGAAATATTCCTACTGGAAAAACAGTAACAACTATTTCCCTTTCAATTGCAAAATCAAGGATTTATATGTCAAATTACTAACAAGATTTCATATACTTCAGCATTGATAGATTTGTTCCTTTCTATGCATCAAGTGCCAGTAAAAGAGAAATATATTATCATTGTTTTTTAACGCGAAGATGTATGAGAGACCCGTTTTGCGGTTTCATCACGTAATCATTGGATCTAAAAAAAATCACAAACGTCGATCGATCGATCGATCGATCGAGAGAGAGAGAGAGAGAGAGAGAGAGAGAAATGGTTTTGAGATAGCAGGAATTCATACATGAAACGTACGGTGCAAAATAGCAAAGGTATTATTTCAAAGTTAACATCGACACATTTAAATAAATAGTAAATAAACATACATACATACATACATGCATACATACATACATACATACATACATACATACATACATACATACATACATACATACATACATACATACATACACTTTCAGTGCACATTACAATATTATTGATGGCAAGTGTTACAAAAGCATCCTTAAGGACAATTGATTCATTCTGACGAAATTTAATACGTAAATATGTCAGTTTAAACATTCATAAAATGATCCCCAAAATGTTCAAGCTATCAAACAGCTGCTGCTAGCACCACACACATGAATACCACACACGTGAATTCCATTTTTAGTATCAAATAACTTTTGAAACAATTATAGATTCAAAACTGACCATGAATACGTTTATATTTGCATATGTTTTATCTAGTTAAAATCGCTAGATAGTTATTGATTGTTAAAATTCCAATTTAATGGGGAGTTATTTATCAAAAATATCTCAGATTCTACTACATCATCATATATATATTATACTTTTTGAAAAGATCATACATTAAAAAATGTTTTCTTGAATAAATACTGTTTCAACAAAGCAATGCGATATTCAATATTTTACCATTATGATATCAATGCATGTTTTATCAATTATAATAACAAGGTGGCAAGCGATAAATTAACACCTCATTGATATAAATATACCCGTTTTTTTTTTTTTTAAAAAACTTGGGGTATCGAAATAGAATGGTTATTTATTTTCAAAGCAAGAAGACACATGAAATCTTGTAAGCATGCTTATATTTTTAAAATGTCAATCCAAAGCAGACTCCAATTAGAAAAATGTACCTTGTTTTCTTTACATGTTTTGACCTGAATTTGATGAAAACTAATTTAATGATTGGGACTCGGTAAGGGACACTTTGAGTATACATTCAGGAAAAGTGATTATGCAACTGAGCAGATTTTGTGACATGTTTACAAGTAGTTCAATGCTAATAAAATCATAGGGCAAATTGGCATTGAGCAAACACGCTAATCGATCAAACGAAACCGAGTTAAATAACAAGATTACTGACATTCCAAAGCTAATGGTTTTGCGACAGCAAAACAACTAATTAAATAATAATAGAGAATTAGACCTGGATTTAAACAAAGTATTACTGTATATATCAAATCAATATTTAAAGCAAAATGTACAGCAAAAAACAAAATAAAATACCAATACAGGTTTTCGGACTTGTAAAGTACCAAGAGTAACAAACAAAAGTATTGACTAACAAATCTCAATATATGGTAAATATTTATTTTTTTATTTTTAATCAAATCCAAATAAACGTAGCTATTAGTATAACGAATTCCGCAATGAAACAAACAAACGCATTTCATTCCATATTCTCTATGTATTTCCAATATAATAATCTCTATGTATTTCCAATACCATAATCTATATGTATTTCCAATACCATAATCTATATGTATTTCCAATACGGCATTCTATATGTATTTCTAATATCGTAATCAAAATCTATTTCCAATACCGTAATCTATATGTATTTCCAATACCATAATCTATATGTATTTCCAATATCATAATCTATATGTATTTACAATACGGCATTCTATATGTATTTCCAATACCATAATCTATATGTATTTTCAAATACCATAATCTATATGTATTTCCAATACGGCATTCTATATGTATTTCCAATATCGTAATCTAAATCTATTTCCAATACCGTAATCTATTTGTATTTCCAATACCATAAACTATATGTATTTCCAAAACCGAAATCTATATGTATTTCTAATACCGAAATCTATATGTATTTCTAATACCGTTATCTATATGTATTTCTAATACCGAAATCTATATGTATTTTTAATACCGAAATCTATATGTATTTCCACAACCGAAATCTATATGTATTTCTAATACCGAAATCTATATGTATTTCTAATACCGAAATCTATATGTATTTCTAATACCGAAATTTATATGTATTTCTAATACCGAAATCTATATGTATTTCCACAACCGAAATCTATATGTATTTCTAATACCGAAATCTATATGTATTTCTAATACCGAAATCTATATGTATTTCTAATACCGAAATCTATATGTATTTCTAATACCGAAGTCTATATGTATTTCTAATACCGAAATTTATATGTATTTCTAATACCGAAATCTATATGTATTTCCAGTATTGCACCTTACATTGATACAATTCTGTTATTCAAAAATGTGACGTTAGAAATAAAAGCGTGAAGATAAAAGTACTAAACGCTTTTTGTTTCATCCATACCTATTTAAGAAACTTTGTCAAATGCAATTACAAAAATGATTTGAAAGATTAAATATCATTAGTTTAGTATCTTGCCAACGAAACAAAATATACAACATAACACACAAGAGAGAATACGCTTGTATAACCAGCGAAATCAATACAAAAATCACATTTGTCTCTAATTTGCAATCCCACCCGTTCACTCCGCGACATGGCCTTTCTGTTTCGCATGTATGTATGTATGTATGTATGTATGTATGTATGTATGTATGTATGTATGTATGTATGTATGCATGTATGCATGCATGCATGCATGCATGCATGCATGTATGTATGTATGTATGTGGCCGCTATGTATTGACTTATAAAGTCGTAACACAGAAGAGAGAATGACCTTTAGAACAAGCGACATCTCTGCAAAAATACCGTTTGTCTGAACTTTTCATCCCCACCCATTTAATCGGTATCATGTGCCATCTCAATGACATGAACGCATGTATGCATGTGTGTATCCATGTATGTGGCTGCCCTTGTATCGCCGATCGTGCGCTGAAAAATGGCGTTAAAAACTACCACAACAATTATATTTATTTATTTGCAACAGTTGATAAATAAAAAAGTTAATCTTTCGTATCAAGTATCATTTTGTCTTTTTTTGGCTTATTCTAATTAAAGATGAAAACATATACGCGGGAATATAATTTCAATGCAGTTGCATTTTGTTCCGCCATTTTGGCCTCTCGTTCTAATGATCATTAGTAGCAGGTTCGAGACTGAAACTAACATCATCTTTAAGTTCTTACGACCGGAAACAGTGTCTCTATTTTTAGCCACGGATACATGTATCTTAAAAAAATATCGTTGCCATGAGAGATGGAGACATTGTTATGTAATTATATATGTATGTATATATGGATGGATGGATGTTATGTATGTATATATGTATGTATATATGGATGGATGGATAGATGGATGGATGGATGGATGCATGGATCAATGTATGTATGTATATATGTATGTATATATGTATGTATATATGGATGGATGGATAGATGGATGGATGCATGGATGCATGCATCAATGTATGTATGTATGTATGTATGTATGTATGTATGTATGTATGTATGTATGTATGTATGTATGTATGGATGTATGGATGGATGGATGGATGGATGTATGTATGTATGTATGGATTGATGGATATATGTAGGTAGGTAGGTAGGTATGTGGCTGCCCTTATATAGGGGGCTCTCACCAGTTAATATGTACTTTTCCGAGAGTGACGTATGTGAGATGAAGTTGTTTGCATTTGTAACATATACAATGGAGATAATGTTGGCATATCTCTATGCTACTTTGATGTAATGTGGCTGACATTTCTTTGGATACTGCACTTGTCTAAATTGTACATGTTCCATGCACATGGTATAACAATATGGATGCTCGCATGTGCTTGGAAAAATAGCCGGAATTAATCAAAAGTACACTACCTTTAGCAGTTATTAAGCTAGAGAAAACGAATTTTGCTGAAGTAGGCAATAGCAGCTTCTGAAAGTGCAATGAATTAATTACAAAATATCTGAAAAGCAAAGAAGTCTGTCGGATCATGTTTCTTCAATTTACCTGTGAAGTCCAGGATGTGAAAATGACCATGCGGAGCTAGCAGTTTTTTTTTATATGAGCACATCTTAAGTTAGCCCAACCTGTATACTCTATAACCTAAAGTACACCCATCAATCATACATCAAAATGAAAGGAATTGAAGGTTCTTCTAACAACACCTAAGATATACAAAGTCTTTATTATATAGCCAGTATAACCAGTGAAGAAATCCTCCAAAATTATTTTTCTTTAAAATTCTAAACCTATGCAAAGTACGAAACTGTAGAGCGCCACCATAGCCTATATTGAGCCTAAAATATCGCGATAAACCCGACAACAACAACAGTAACATGCATAAATTCATATAAAGCATAATATTAAAACGACGTTCAAGGTCTGAACACATAAGAAAGAATGGGCTTTTATACCCAGCGACATCCCTACAAAAATGCCATATGTCTTCAATATTCACCCCCACCCCTTTACTCCGCAACATTGGCTTACTGTTTGGCATGGTATGCATAACTATTAACCCCTGTCATTATGCATGACAAAAACAACCTACAGCAAGGTATTTTGTTTCGGCAAATGGTATTGTATTAGGTCTTTCAGTGTGTCCGTGCTCTCTAGACCATAAATTGCGGCTTCGCTCGATCATACAAATGTGAAGATTGCTTAAATGTTCCGTTCTCAAAAACTATTTCACCTACGATCAAGTGCGACACATCGTCAGATACGTCTCGACAAGATACATAATACTAACGCAAGAAAATGGCTATGTTAATGTCCATTTCGGAGGCGAGCGACACTTGATTTATTGGCGTTTTCCCATAGACCATAGAGTCTATTATGACATATTATACATCAGCAGATTTGCCTTAATGAGACGCATCTGGCAGTGAAAACCCCATGAAAATCAGACTGTTCAATCGTCCGTGCGATGCAGAAAATGAATGCTACAATCCATGTCGGTTGTGAGCGACAATTGATCGATTCGAGGTTTCTCCTATACCCTTTAGTCTAAGGTAACATGCCATATATCAGCAACTCGGCTTTGGCGAGACGCATCTGGCAATGAAAACCGTATCAATATAGGACTGTCCATTCATCCGTAAAGTCAGATTGTTAGCGGCACCCCCACCCCAATAAAAACATGACCTGAATCCGAACCCTATTTTATGTATGATAATCTTTCGTATGTAATTGATATTGTCTTTTTTAGCTACAATATAACCTATATAATATAATATTTAAAGCGCTAGGTCTGTAACAATCACGGCTATATGAAACGTATAATACTGTCTATGGGTTTTACACCCCTGCTTTTTGCCTGATGACAGCCTATAATCCTCGGAACTAACTGATGATACATAATCTATACAGGTATATCATACTTGTAATAATTATTGCAGTTATTATTATAATATTCGCCAGCAATATACATGTTCTTTCTAGTTATAATAATAATAATAATAATAATAATAATAATAATAATAATAATAATAATAATAATAATGAGGACTTTGTATAGCGCCCAATCTTTCGAAGCTCTAAGCGCTTTCCACCGTCAATAATGATATGACTACACTACAGAAAAACAAATGACAAAAACAATGAAATTGGAAAACATAAAAGCATACTGAAAACATAAGATACTAAACATGATTAGGTCTCTAAGTTTGTCCCCGCAGTCGAAACGGGTGAGTTTTAAGAGCATTCTTAAAAGGGATCACTGTGCCTTTGTGTTTAATTTCAATGGGCAATTCGTTCCACGTCGCCGGGCCCTGGTATTCAAAAGAACCTTGTCCATTTGACTTTGTTTTCACCGTGGGAAAAATGAGTATACGATTGTCAGAAGAAGAGCGTAAGTATCTAACTGGTGTATACACATGGGTGAGGCTTCATGGGTACGTTGGACTGGAGTCTGTCATTGAAACATTGCACAGATAACAAGTTTTGTGTTTCATTCTGTATCGAATCGATAGCCAGTGTAGGGTACAGAGCAGTGGTGAGGTGTGCTCTGATCGAGGTACTCTAAAGATGATCCCTGCAGCTGTGTTTTGAACTTTTTGAAGTTTCTGGAGTAAATATTTCGACGAACCAGACAGAATCGAGTTACGTCCAGTCTTGAAAGTACTAATGAACACACAAGTGTTTTAGTGGCATTAACTGAAAGATATTTACGAATGGAACTGATACGTGTCAGTTCAAGATATGCAGCCTTGAATATGTTCATGACATGGTGGTGCAATGTGAGAGTACTGTTTAGAGAAACGCCTAGGTTTCGTACTGACTGTGAGAATCATGTTGGTGTTGATGACATTTATTGTCTGAAGTAAAGGATTTGAATGAGAATGTCTTTGTGTTGTGATCAGAACAGCCTCAGTTGTATCATCATTCCTCTGCAGCTTGTTACATGTCATCCATGATTTCACATCAGAAATGAACCTCTCTATTCCATGGATGGTAGCATCAACTTCAGTTGGGTGGCTAGACATATTTCGGTGTCATGAGCATACAATTGGTGCGACACTAGGTGATGATCTATGACACTTGAGAGCGGCTGATTGAAGAATGAAGAGAACAGGTCCAAGAACAGATCCCTGTGGGACACCACAACATACGTCAACTGGGCTGGAAAGTATTCCATTTGCAGATATAATTTGTGTCCTGTTGACTAAGTAGCACTTGAGCCACTGTAAGGCTATATTCTGAATGCCAAATACATGCTGGAGACGATGAAGTAATATATCATGGTCTATTGTGTCAAATTCTGCAGATAAATCCAGGAGAGTGAGGACTGTAATCTTTTCACTATCCAAAGCAGAGAGAATGTCACTAAATACTTTCAGAAGAGTATTTTCCGTCTGTGGCAAGAGCGATATAACCTATATAATATCATAATAAAGGCGTTAGGTTTGTACAAATCACGGCTATATGAAACGTATAATACTGTCTATGGGTTTTACACCACTGATTTTTGCCTGCTAAGAACCTATAGTCAAAGGCCGACAAACGTTTATCATAGTCTTTTAATAGCGGCCTCAGACACTGGTTTTGAAGCTTGTTATTGCCGTGCTGGAGAGGGATAACAGGCTGGCTTTACTACACCGTACGGACGAACGGACTATCCTATTTTCATGCAATGTTCACTGTGAGCTGTGTCTTTTTCTGCCCGATCCATGTATGGCATGGCACTGTGGACATAGGCACTGAGCAGAAAATGGCAATCAAGCCAATGTCGCGCAAAACCCTGCCTGGAATATTAACCTTTTGGTTTCCTCCATCGCACGGACTAACCTACGGTCCGATTTTCATGCCGTTTTTACTGCCAGATACCTCTATTTGTGCCCTATCCGACCTAACCACTGCGGAGACAACTGCAATAAAGCCAATGTCGGGAACTACCCTGCATAGACTGCTAATCAATTGGTTTTTCTTCTTCGCACGGACGAACAGACGGTCCGATTTTCAGGTCGTTTTCACTACCAGATGCGACTTTTCGTTCCTTATCCGACCATATGTGGCATGTCAACGCCGACCCATCCACTGAGGAGAAATCTTGAAAAAAATCCAATGTCGCGTACTACAAACTGGGACAGTGACACAGCCGTTTTCTTCGGCGCACGGATGAACGCACGCAGCGAATCCACTGCCCGTAACAACGCTGGACCCGAACACGCCGACAAATAGGCTTCCTATACACCACAGCGCATGGCTGTGGGATTCGGTGCTGAGGTTAGCCCTCTTCACTCGCCGTTACTATGGGAATCCTTGTTAGTTTCTTTTCTTCCGCTTAGCAATGTGCTTAAATTCAACGGGTATTCTCGCCTAATCTGAGGTCGGAGATGAAACATGCGTAACGCAAGCTATTGTTCCACTCGTTTTCAAAACAAACGATGCTTTTCCTTCACACAGCCGCACGGCGCTACGACGAAAACACGCAAAGCAAGTACGAGAGAGAGAGAGAGAGAGAGAGAGAGAGAGAGAGAGAGAGAGAGAGAGAGAGAAAGAGAAGGAAGCAGTCTCTCTAGTCTCCACCCTCTTTGTTCGCCTTTCAAAAGCAAACCGTGACTCTCGTCGCAATGTGCGGCAAGGGTCGAGATCTCTCCAGGAAACCAAAAGGTGAAGGCGCTAGCGAATTATGGAGCGTTCGCTAGCGAGGACTTTTTGCCGACAGTAGTAATATGGGGCGATCTAGAGTCAAGGGAAAATCCAGTCAAAAAGGTCGTGGACCTGTCTGGTGTCAAGATTTCTTGCGTCAATAAGAAATCCAGTCAAAAAGGTCGTGGGCTGTCTAACATCAAGGAAACTTTTAACATGGTGGGTCTGTATAGCGTCATTGGGAATTTAACATGGTGGGCCTATCTAACGTCAATATGAATTTAACATGGGGAATATTATTTTTGACTATCAAGCGTCAAGGGGAATTTAACATGGTGGGACTATCTAGAGACAAGGGGAATTTAACATGGGAATATTATTTGGGTCTGTCGAGAGATAATGGAAATTGAGGCAAGGAAAGCAAATATTTAATCGATGTATATGCGTGGACCTGAAAAGGGGATTTGGGTACTTCTTCTTCTTTAATTTTCTGTCGTTGTTCCACCACCTTTTTATTTTACCAATGATTGCCGTCTTCTTATTTTCGTCCTTGCGAATCCAGTCAGGATGTCCCATAGCTCTAAACTTTTCCTGAATTTTAATCGATCTCTGATGTAGTTGATCACAGTCCTCTTTCTTCTTTTTGTTGTCTTGTTCCTTTCTCTCCTTTATTTAGTCATCTTTAGTCTTGATCACCTCTTCTTCCATCACCCTTCTCATCATTGCTTCCGCTTTATTTAACCGGTCTAGTCCCCGCGTCACATATGCTCACTCTATCGAATATAATGTTTCTTCTAGAAAGTACCTGACTTTGATCATATTATTAAGTGCCTCCTTCAAGATCACTACTCTTACATATTTTGCTGTAATAAGTCTTCTTAATTTCTTGGCTTCCTCTTCTATTATACCTTCTAATAAATCTCTCGCTAATTTCAAATTGGTTACAAAGTCCAGGCTACACTGAAATTCTTTATCAAGCCTTTCCACCACATATTCTGCATCAACTTTGCAAAACCAGCTGTGTCGGAGTTGGTTGAACAAGTCGATGGCCATCTTGATGTTTTCGAAATTAAATGGCTCGAATGACGAACGAACTTTCAATTTTAGTGCTTAGTCAACTATGGGACATGCAACACCGTTTAATGCTAGCATAACTAGCTATTTAATTAATCTCGAGGGAGCGAAATGGTGCCAACTCCCAAGGGCTTTTGTTTGTTCATAGAACAATATTTAATTGGGCCGTCAGATCGGAGTCGCAAAATAGCGTCTATCGAAATGAATGGTTGGCCTTTGAGTGTGAATAGACTCAACACGCACTCACTTATATCCAGTTAGATATCGCTGCTGCCGAAGGCATGCACTGCACGTGCTTGTGTCCGGTGGTGGAAAAGGTGGAACGGTGGCTCGGGCAGGTTGACGTGTACATCGGTTAGTTGTGCTGCCTTACTCCAGGGTATCTTGGTCTAAAGTTTTCCCTATTAATTTGGATAGACTGTTTTGAATCTATAGTGTATACAGCCCATTATGACAGCCTAATTTTGCAGTTTGTCTGTTCCGCTGCCCTGATGTATCTAGGTTCGATACCACCTTATATTTCTTCAGTTAAGTGGTAAAGTATTTTCTAATTGTATTGTTTGGTGCAACATTGTGTTACTGTGTGTCTGTTGTAGCTTGTATAATGCTGATGTGTTCACAGTCTTTTGTTGCATCAGAGCGTTAGTATTCACTAAAAATGCGAGCGAATGTTATCAACGCAAATTTGATTTCTAAATAAACCGGGAGCTTAAATTGAATAATTTAAAGATATTATTTCCCGCCCAAACTTCCTGGTCACAGCGTATAATACAACTTGATAGCGCTAAATCTTCAGAGCACGACTGAATTTCCCCTTCATTGAAGTGATTAAAGTCTTATACCTGACTGCGCGTCACAACTATTATTTTCTAAAACAAACTATTAACTAATCGAAAATAACCTCCAAGAATTATATTGATCTTTTCAAAATAAAGATGTTAGTTATTATTAGAGACCTATTAATAAATTTAAATATTAAACCTGGACTATATCGGGTACGCCAGGTAGTTTATAATAATCTTGACTGAGACGCAAAAAAAAACTGACTTACTTTTAATAGAGTGATCTTGATAGGAAGCCGGTACACACATATACATTTTAACTATGTAAGAGCTGTTTGCAGAATAAAATGTAACACTCATTTCAGATCAAGCAGAATTGAACTTAATTCTGGACCAGGTCAAGTCTAACATACAATCTTACATTACAAAAGAATGTAATGAAGTCACATAAATTAAACAAAAACTAGCAAATAATGCAAATTAAATATACGTAACGACACTAGTACGTTGAATTCCCTATTTGAAAGAAACTTCGAAATATGTGTGGGTAGACGACCTTTAAGAACCTGATCATGCATGTCATTCATTATTCCGCGTTTCCTTCTTGTACCTAAGACCTTGTTTCAATCGACGAAAGCAGACATCAAATGTTCTTTCCTGATAAAATCATCGCAAATGAACGTTTCAAGTCGAGACGATCATTGGTTTTAATTACATATCGGACGCCACTTTGGAACATAATTATTGAATTAGTCTCCAAATATCAAAAACAAGGATTGCACTGGGCATTTTTGGCATTGTTTTCCTTAATCATCTCGTCAAGGCAATAAGACTGTATTTGGTGGGATATGTGTTATCCTTGTTTGGGAACAAGTATTACCGTAAACTGTCCAGAGTGTTGGTATATTAACAGTGATCTATCATAATTGACATTTCCTAAAGAGCGATTAATGATATTTACAGAGGGTGTTCAATAAACTTGGATTATATTTAATCAGGCCCATTGGATGTATCATGAATCATGGGCTTTATTAAAAGCTTCTGTAAGTTCCAAAGAAAAGAAAACAAGGTTGACAATAACTTTCTGAATTATTTGTTATGAACTTAAATGCATATCCTCTCTATAGCATTTCAGCTTAAAATAATATGTTGAATAATTAGCTGATGATGCATTTGTATAAATGCTATCAGCAAGTTTATTTTTTAAGTCACGTTTGGTGTTGAACGTTGTATCGTTTAATTTTAGCTGTCAGAAATGATTGTTTCGCCGACCATTATTTCGCTTATTGTACCCCATACTTGCTTTAAAATAGAACTTGAAGTAAAAATAGAAACATTTTTCCGATGAATCTGTTTTACATTCTTTACGTATTTGGCGGCGTTGTGGTATAACTTACAACTGGACTATTGCACAATTTTAGCAGTATTTCTCGACGTTGTCTAATATCGTCTTTTGAAAGTGTAACAGTAATATGTATATATAGATCATGCCATAAGAATATTTTATCCTAACAGTAATACTTGTCAATTTGCACTATCCAGAATTTAAGCTAAGTTCATTTTGGCTTTGTTTCATTTACAGAGTAGAGCAGAGAATTAAATTATTAATTCGATTAAATCCTTTGAGTTTACATTCATAGATTCGTACCTGAATGAAAATTATATTTGGCACAACATAGTCTATAAAAAGTGAAGCAGTAGACATTACTTACGTTGGAAGCCAAATCTTAAAAATGAGCCATCAAATGGCCTATTATTCAAGAAGCAGTAGACGTGTACCAATGTGCTATTTGTGTTCATAAATCAACACACTTCATTATAAAGGTAAATGTAGGTAAATGTAATCATTGTCTTAGACGAGTAAACATAACGAAGGATTTTCATACTGTATTGACTAATATAGTATATAATTAATTAATATTAATTAATATTAATATATAGTATTTAGACATTGCAGACTGAGCAAGTTTACATGAGGTATATATTACCAGCAACAACAGGGGAGGAAGAGACGGATACTGAAGACGAATATGCATTTAACACAGCACCAAACGTAAGTCAACACAGCACCAAAACAATATAATAATTAAAGTCCATGACGCAAAAGCACCTACAAAAATAAATAGAAAAAATAGGTCTAAACCGACGAAATCTTCTAAACTCATGTAAAGGTAAGAAACCATGATCTGATTATTAAAAAGGTGTTTCACTTGTAAAAATCAAAATGTCAAATCAGCGATGAGCTTTTTGTGTCAAACAGTTCATAATTTTAAAAATATTTAAGTTTCTTATAAAAGTAAGACAAGATAGGAGACAAAGAGGATTCAAAGGGTATATATTTACAGACCCATATGAAAACCTTGTTCGGAGTTGTAAAAGTGAGTTTATATATTTCATCATATGCATTTAAATAACACGTTTCTAATGAAAGCAATTACATAATTAAATTAAGGAAACGAGGCACGTGTTGAGTGTCACGAGATACGTGATTTTTGTGAACACAATTTCACCACTTAGATATAATTTTACCTTTTAATTGTAGAGTAGAGATTGCGTGTTTGACGTTGGGTGCAAACCATGTTGTTATTGGAGAGGCAGAAGGTTGGTTAATTGTAGACGTTACTGAGCGCCAGAATTGTTAGGCTATTTATCGCCACAAAACTATTACGTATCAAATCGTTGATTACACCACGATGATAAGATGAAAATTAATGAAGGTATCCGATTAATGGGCGATCTAAATTGTGTGTATAAAGGATAACTATATAATGCAAGATTAGAAATACTCAAAGCAAACTGTGTGCACATTAGCTATATATTAGAATACATGTTAACTTCTTTCCTAAAGAAAGTTTAAAGACAAGATACATTTATCGTATCCTAACGCAATTTAACATGCTGATCATTGTCGTAATGATCGCGTGTTGGTTGGAGAGCGAAACGATATATGGTAAAATATTTTACGGTGAAGGATTCATTGCAAGAAAGGCACTCATCTGGGTCATCTACCTTAGCAGCAGAGGGGGTGAACTGACCAACTTTTTAGGCGTCAACGAAGCTTCCTTCTATTATATATTTAATAGAACGGTCTATTTGACAAACCAAGGCTTCCTAGTAAATATTTAATAGAAAGATCTATTTGGTTCCTTGTAAGGTTCCATTTGGCAAAAAAAAGACGCCATTGTCGTTGGAAATTACCCCCTCTGCTGCTATGGGTTAACAATTTTTTTACGATGAAAGTTCTTTAGGATTTCACAAACAGACTAATTTGTAGAACTTCACCTTGTAGATCAATTAGATTATTGGACTGGTCACTGAGTCTGAAATTAATTCTCGTTAGCGAATTATTATGGCATCGCATATAGACTGGATTAACCGGTGACTCAATAATTAGAAATCCTGGAGGAGCTGTTGGTGCAAATGAATATAGAACATATCCCTGCTGAGCTTGATTTGATCGCTCGAGATTTATTTGATAGCTTCCTTCGATAACATCACAAACTAAATTTAATGCTATCACCGAGGATATATTCACATTTTGAGGAGCGATATGCATGCAGCCTTCGTCTGGGTCGTTATTATGTTTGAGTATTGTTGTTTGTGGTTGTGGTGCTAGTTTCTTCCATGCGTCATAGACTTTTTGGAAACCTTCATCGATGGCATCATTGAGAGATTTTTGTAATTCTGATATATTATACCCATGAGGTTTGAACGCAGGAATATCTTCTACGCGTATATTATATACTGTCGCAAACTCCGTTCTCGTTTTAGAATTAATGTCACCTAATACCTCTTGAATAATTTGTGAATGAAATGTTTCCATGTCATTGATGATTTTGTTACATGTTTCTACGACGCTGATAAATTCATCTCGAGTGAGAGTACCGGATTTAAGAGATATTAACAACAGCGAAATATCGTTATTGAACGCTGTGAAATTTTCAGTAATTTTATCTCGTCGAGTTATGAAGTATCTTCGGTTGCGGTCGTCTATCATTCCAGTGAAAAAGTTCAACCTATTGTAACTACTATTGCTTTTTACTGGATTATCGGATTTTATCTTGTCAGTAACATAATCTAATTTTTGTGGTTCAGGTGGCATGTTAACTTGTCGAGGTGGGATTTCAGGCCAACCCAGTATTCTTCTTATAGAACTCTGATAGATATCTACAACATAACTAGGTGAGTTTATCTCAATCGCGGATGATAGTGTTGGTTCATGAACCGTTATAGCGATTTTCGATTCTGTTCCAGTAATGGATTTTATTCTACGCTGAAATTCAGCATTGATTTGTTCAATTTGGTATGACCCAGATGGTAGCGAAACAACGTTCCAGTCTGGAGTTCCATCTTCGCGATTCTTATTAGCAAATACTAAAGAATTATTTGGTTGTTGACCGCCAAATGCAACCAACCTAATATTAGGCCAACTATGGTATACTCGTAGTTTCGCTAGCGCTATATCCTTCACGGGAATCGGAATAGGGAAATTCACACTGAATTCTGGATTGGTTGATGTTATTGATATCATGCTAGTTTGTACTGGGTTTGTGTTCTCCACTATTTATTGAAGTAGTTCCTGCGGTGTTGTCATTGTTATTATATTCATGTTGTATTTCTAATTTT
The DNA here is from genome assembly GCA_030141615.1 of Unio pictorum. NCBI lineage: Eukaryota > Metazoa > Mollusca > Bivalvia > Unionida > Unionidae > Unio > Unio pictorum. The sequence continues at coordinate 19,723,581 of JARLTB010000029.1, read as the reverse complement.
GACATCGCGGAATCATAAATACTTACCATCGCTGAGAACTCACTATCGGATATACATGTATTATCGAGCGACGACGATATCATCGAGGACAATTGCGAGTACGCGGTTGATACAACATGAAATTCTTGCAGTTTACTCTGGCTGCATGATGATATTATTTTTGTTATTATCGAAATTATTCCCTCGATTGTTGTTGCCGCTGATATACAAATTGGAACAGCTATCGGAACAATCATTGTCACCAAGGATAGTATAATTCCGGCTCCGGTGATTGCACTACTCACCGAGTACACGGTAACATCAACTGCGGTGATTCTTCGTTGGTATTTTTTTATTTTTGTTTGATACTCCTCAGTGAGTGTTTTAAGTTTAGTCTGAAACTCTCTGGCCTGATCATAGCGATATTGAGATACCGAAGGTACCGTTGATGACGACATTTTATTTCCAAATCAGTTTACGATTTCAATTTAGTTGTTTACTCAAATCCTCTACGAATTCCACATACCATGTTACTGAAACACTAGCTAAATTATTATCAGTGGATGCTATCGTGAATTGTTCGGTTGTATCCTTGTCGATGATCGTTGATATCGTATAGTTGACCCAGATGAACTCGATGATGATATATTAAATTGAGTCGGTGTTACCAGTGTTAATCGATAAATACCTTTGACGGTTGCAGTGATATCTAATTTGTTGTTTGTGGGTGTCCACGCAAATGATCCGTGTTGGATCGTGTATACTACGTTGTTGGTTTTCTCATGAGGAATTTTTGTTTTCTCAATGATTGTTATCATCCTCGGAAAATCATCTTTGATTGCTTCGATAAATTTTTTCGTCTCATCGATGGATTTTTTAATATCAGGAAGTTTCAGGTCGAGTTTATCCAACGCGGTTGTAAAAAATTTCTCGATGAGGTTTTTACAAAATGATGTAAACTTTTCAACGTGATCTGCATATTTGCTTTAAAGTGTTGCTAGTTCCAACATAGAATTTTGTATTTCTGTGAGCTTCGGTGATTTTACCGCTGGTTCGCCGAAGAAAGCCATTATTGATTCTAATTCGTCATTGACAGTCTTTATATCGTCCATTGAGGTTTTTATTAATGATAAATTCAGTGATGTTGTCGCTGAATCACCAAAAAATTTTGTATGAATTTTAACTCGTCGTTCAGAGTTTTTAATTTATCCGTAATCGTCAAAACGAGTACGCCGGGTTTGAGTTTACCCTGATCAGAAAATAGCGCAACGGTGTTCTCGGTTGCGTCTCGTTGTTTAATTAAAATATCATCCAGGGAAAAATTACTAGTTTTCAATTTATCCTGACGATCTTGAAATACAACTATTTCATTAGGATCAACACTTGCTAAGTTCAACGTCTCAGCTATTTCATCTTTGATTATTTTTTTTATATCACCAGTTGCAACGCCATCAGGTTCGGGTTTCTTCAGCGCTGATAAAGATCTCCCCCAAATATCAATCATGTTATTCTATATAATCTCTTTCTAAAATCACTTCGTTGACGACTTCGTCGTTACCAGCGACTGCTAGTATATTCATTTTCGATAACATGTAGTGGTTTTCCAGAAGTTGAAATAGCGTCAAGGACATTCAGTACTTCGTTGCCACATATTGGTGGATCATTCATTTGTTGTGTTGGTAGCGTAGAATACAACGTCTTCATTTTATAAAAAGTTTTAAGCGGTTTATATGACGCATAAATTCCTTCGGCGGTGCTAATCCATATGAATCGAAATAAACAATTGCACGTGGATCAATCGCGTATGCAACCCACTGGGTTCCGGGTCCGGTACGATACACACAAATACCAAACGTGATCAGAGATAACTGTAATATTCTTGCCGTATTCAACGGAGTTGATACACATACTCTTAGAAATATTTGGCAAACTTGGTGCAGCGGTGATATGGATCATAATCTCTTTAGAAATTGCTTTAGTCGCGCTCAGTCAATCCCACACGGATTTGTGACGATAAATTTATCAGATCCTCGGACGCGATATCGTGTCGGACTTGATAAAATATTCGGTTAAAATTGTTTACTGAATCTCTTAAAAGAATTTTAGCAGCAGAGGGGGTGATTTCCAACGACAATGGCGTCTTTTTTTGCCATTAGACCCCTACAAGGAACCAAATATACCTTTTATTATATATTTACTAGGAAGCCTTGGTTTGTCAAATAGACCGTTCTATTAAATATTAACGAGAAGGAAGCCAAGTTGACGCCTAAAAAGTTGGTCTGTTCACCCCCTCTGCTGCTACTTTTACTATAAAGGTGTGGGTTATGTAAGTATGACGAAATCTAATTCCTGCAATGACTAAATTGTCCATACTTATGGTTATATAGGAAAGAGGCCATTCGCCCAAATCATGGTTTATTACATGGAGCTTTTCATTCGCATCCTCATTCTTTGGTACCTGACACTTAGTAAATAAAACCTTTTGAAAGCAAATTTGAAATAGTGTATGGCATTTAGCATCCTATAGTATAAGATAGTGTAAGAGAGACACAAATAGAGAATAGTATGTTGTTAGGAATTAATCAGTCTATTTTGAGGAATTATGTGGAACCAATATTGCTGATATAGTTCAAAACTGTTGGCGTTGGGATTCAATCCCAGATGCTGTGTTTCTCCAATACATAGATTGATGTAGAAAGTTGTGAACCGGAAGCCAATTTTGCATCTATACTTTTCCTGCCGTTTATTTTAGAGTTATCCCCGTTTATCGTCAATTATGTTCCTCTCGTTCCCGTCCCCTCAAAGTCTAGTGTCAAACGTATACTGGTATTGTCGATCACATCAAGCGTCTATTATCGTCTTCCCTGAGCGATGTGCCTAATTTTCTTTCCTTTAATGTGTCAATAATCATTGTCTTGTGGTCTGTTAGGGCTGAGTTGGTGGTTAATTTGCATTAGTTTGTTGTTTTAGTGTTTATAAGTTGCTGATGTAGGAGGTTTTTGGAGGGATGGGTGAGGTGCGGAGAGTATTGTCGAAGACGTAAGGAAAATAAACGCAGAAGGAATTGCATTTCGAAGTTTTTCACTTTCTCATTCTCTATCTTTCCATGTTCTATTCGGCTACTCTCTGTCTCATCTTTGTAAAACAATATAATATTCATACATTAATTACTTTAAGTTACGGTTGTACGCCTCCTTTCATCTTTCTTCTATTTTCAGGTACGTTTCATGAAGTGTTTTTATAGTTTGCTAGATATAGTTTGGTGGGAGTTTATTTATCTGACTGAACCCGATAGGCCCGATATGTTTCTGCAGTTAATGCAGGTACTGTAGGCATATGTTAAACAGTTTTAGGATTTTGTATGGGGGAGAAAAAAAGGTGTCCACCTCCTTCTCACTCGGCTTTACCGTTCCTCCTTTGCTCATTGTATTAGTTGTTCATCTAGTTGTGTTGAGGTATTTCTGGTTCGTGGAATGGATGAATCAGCACCACAGTAAACGCACATCCTGGCTGTGTACTAGTTCTCGATGCGTAGCAATTGTCGCTATATTACTATTAACTCCACAACACACTCGACTTTACATTTCATGTTTAATTAATAAGAATATTTTATTAAGCTGAGAAGTCAATTCAAATATAAGTATTAAAAAAAATTTAAGGTAACAAATGCAGGAACTTAAATTCTGCCCCGCCTCTGCTATAATAAAGAATTTTGAATTAAGTAAAGTCTTCTTCACACTTGACACAAAATTTAAGCGCTTCAACGCGGCATGAGCCATCATCTCCAATACGGTTTCAAATGATGTATACATAAGGTGATGTATCAACACCATCTCTGGACTTCATATGGTATTGCAGAGATAGGCAAGGAATAACAGTGAAGGGGAATAACTCTTTTCAAAATGCAATGTAAAAGAGCAAGTGTTGCCCCTTGCATGGCAAAAGGAAGGCCGTTATTAATAACCTTATATCAACCAAGAATTGTTTCAGGGCATAAACAAAGAATTATATAATTAAGTATGAAATACAGAGAGTTATTGGCGTAAGAAATGTAATATTTGTCATTTTTATATTTTCATATGTGTAAAATAAGCTGATAATTTCACATGTGAAAAACATATGAGTTTATCTTCACATGTGAAAATATAAGATTTCCCATCACTCCTTGCGATACTAGATTTTGTGTGCATTGTGCCCAAAGCAACAAAAACGAGCAATGTGGGAGCTAGAACAAATCAATAGAAAGTGCCTTACGTTTCAGACGGGTAAATTGATCGTTTTTTTGCATCTCTCTGGAGTTATTTCCCCTTTTCTTCCTTGATAAAATCGATACACCCACAGCGACGCATTGATGAAGCGGAATCTCGTTGTTAACAGATATGGTCTAATAGTGTTTCAACTGGCGAAACTAATTTACTGCTACAAATCTTCTAGATTTCGATTCAGGAACAAGTTAGGTTAATAGATAAAATAACTAATTTTCCTCTATAAATACTTGATATATACCAAAATTAATTTAATTTTAAACCGCGCCTTCGCGACTCATTACAATATTAAATGTTTAGTACCACACGATGAAATATATATTCTATTAATGTAGAAAAGCAAATGGCCCCTATTTAATACATATTTGAAAAGTCAGCCATTAATAAACGTTGCCAATGAAGTTCCTTAAAAGGTATAAATATCTTGATTGCAAATGGCTGTGTACAGAAAATTGTAATGAAATGAGATAGGGCTCGCATGCTATCAGATACGACAAATTCTTTCTCTACACAGTAATTACCCATCTTGGAGAATTGTTCTCAGTGCTATTATTTAATTTCATTTACTCCAGATTAAACATTTGCATTCCAGTGGAATTCCAATTCAATTCCATTTATTATGTTGATGTGTCTGTAGTCTGAGTGTTATTTTGATTTTTAACGTAGCTTTTACAATTTTCATATTGCTCCAAAGCTCGCAGTGTGGCAGTTTATACTAATATCTATTATTGGGACATCATGCCGTCGACATGTAGCAAAATGTCCCTATCAACCATATTATCCTGACACCAGGCCGACCAGTCAAAAACAAAATTATTAATGCTTAACGCCAAGCGAAGCAGCTGTATGTACCAGTTGTATATGTCTTTGGTAAGACTGAGCCGGGGATCGAACCGACGACATCCTGCATCCGGAGCGGACGCTCTAACTACTTGGTAGTCTTAAACGTAGTAATGCGTCAATGGTCCGGAGTGTGATGATCTGCAAATAGTATTTTGATATATCACCAAAATATAATCCATAATCCTCTTGTCTTAAGTCGTAATAATTCCCAAACAAATGTTACAGTCAATGAATAATAGAATAAATGATCATTATATATGTCCAGAGAGTAATAAGGTGAATAATTAATTCTAACCCAATCAAATACTGAACACAATAGCAGTGATTGTGCGATGCGTATTCAAACAAGAATGAGTAACTTCTCATGTAAACAAGATTTAAAAAAACACAAAACTGACACAAAGTTGAACCACGATGAGGGTCAAAAGTTCATTTCTAGAATATTCTAAATAAATCACATCTGCTTCTAAAAATATAATAAACAACATCGTAAATGTCAGGTACTACAAAATTATCGATTGGGAATAAATGTCCTCGACCAAGACCAAAATAAACATGTTTATTGCTGTTGATATTGATCCTAATAAGTAATCTGTTACTGATCAGGTGCATAATAAACTTAATTTTTGGCAAAGGTCAGGTGAAAATACAATTATGCGGAAATATGGTCAAAAGCAAAAGTAGTAAAGATAAAAATTAAAAATACAAAATGGGTTAAGAGAATTTCGCTCACACATTACTAGCAAAAACTAACATAGTTGAAACACAGATTTGTAAGGTGCAAGGACAGTTTTAGACCAATTTTTTTTTGTATGTATGGCATATTCTTCAAGGGCAAAGATCATTACGTTCAATTCTAATCTGTATTCCAAATTTATTCTACAGGTAATGGGTATGTGTTTCTTTTATCATTATCACGCTTACAATAAAATAAATAGTGCCGTTTCTAAGCTAACTCCTTTGTAATAAAAATTTAAAGATGTTCTGATTTAAACGCGTAAACATTTGAGACATAACGTGTTGAAAAAAAAACAATAGCAATAAATCCGCTTAAAAACATAAATAGATGAAAAATAGAATTACACAATACAGGATATTAGTTGAACAGGTATAGCTGAATTGTTTTGCGATTTGACTGATGGTTTTAAAATAAGGACGGGATTAGAGGTTAAAGGGCAATTTAGGGACAAAAAAATATGTTAATTTGGTGTATGACATGAAATTGGTGCCAAGGTATTTTAGTGTCGTTAAACTTTCTTTAAAAACGAAGTTAGCATGCATATAAAAATATATTTCGCTTTTAGTTGTATTACTATGAATAATACATATACTTTCCTACTTTGTTTAACTTATTTAACACTGCTTGTATTCGATGTACTTCGTGAAGTTTATAGTATTCCTTTAATGTTACTTTAACATTTGGTAATTTCGTTGTATTTATTTATTTATTTATTTATTTATTTACTTACTTATTTTAACGGCAAACAATCACTTTTAGGCTATTAAGAGCCATACAATAATTATATGTAATAATCGTTTGAAAATAGTATAATGTTCATAAAAAGCTTAAGAGTGAATGGTTAATTGCCAGAAAAGCACTCTGGTGGGTATTCGCCTTGTAGTATGTGAGAGTTGGTTATATAAGTATGACCAATTCGAATTCTTGCAATGACTATCTCATCCCTACTAAAGGTTCTGTAGGAAGGAGCCCAATATGCTACGGTTGGCTTGATGACAAGAAGTATGTATTTCACTGCAACATTCTATGTCGCTTTATGGCGTAATGATTCTTTGATACTAGGTTTAAAATCTGTTTACGGTTTTTCAGAATCAGATGCTTCTTCAGATAGTTCAAATTTAGCAGCGCAATCTGCTTTGTAATTACCTGTAATACCAATATGGCTAGGTAACCAACAATATACTATATTGTGGGAGGTACTCAGCTCAATATTTTTGACAAGAAGACTGGTTAATAATGGGGTCTTCACTTTTCTATTTTGTAGTGCCGTTATTAATAACCTTATATCAACCAAGAATTGTTTCAGGGCATAAACAAAGAATTATATAATTAAGTATGAAATACAGAGAGTTATTGGCGTAAGAAATGTAATATTTGTCATTTTTATATTTTCATATGTGTAAAATAAGCTGATAATTTCACATGTGAAAAACATATGAGTTTATCTTCACATGTGAAAATATAAGATTTCCCATCACTCCTTGCGATACTAGATTTTGTGTGCATTGTGCCCAAAGCAACAAAAACGAGCAATGTGGGAGCTAGAACAAATCAATAGAAAGTGCCTTACGTTTCAGACGGGTAAATTGATCGTTTTTTTGCATCTCTCTGGAGTTATTTCCCCTTTTCTTCCTTGATAAAATCGATACACCCACAGCGACGCATTGATGAAGCGGAATCTCGTTGTTAACAGATATGGTCTAATAGTGTTTCAACTGGCGAAACTAATTTACTGCTACAAATCTTCTAGATTTCGATTCAGGAACAAGTTAGGTTAATAGATAAAATAACTAATTTTCCTCTATAAATACTTGATATATACCAAAATTAATTTAATTTTAAACCGCGCCTTAATTATTGATAATGAGTAAGGGAAGATAATGCTGTGTAAATTCCGTTGGTTTTAGATATATTGCAGATCATTGACTATTGCTCTGATTTCGGCTGAAAATAATTATGTACCATTTGGCAAGCAAACTTTTGTTATTTGTTTTCCGCTAAATGAAGTCTGCGGTAGCATTTACCTCATCCTTTGTGTCCTCAGTTGAAATTCTTATGTAGTTTCTAAATTCGGTGAGGAGTGATGCCGAGAATTGATAATTCGTTTCAATGTTTTGCACGCACAGTTTGTCAGTTCAATCGGTCGAGAGTTGGTAAGAGCTCCACTACTTTTAGCTTGTTTGGGAACAGGTATTAATGTTGATTCTTTCCAAATCTTGGGCACATTACCAGTGATTTATAAATCAGCGACGATTTTCAAACGAGATGTTAGTGATGATTGTGGGAGGTGTTATAATAACTGATATTGTATTTAGTCAGGATGTGGATGTAGCTTGGGCCTTGTCAAACACCTCGATAAGCTTCAACAATTGATTATAACTTTCCGAGTTGTTGGATGTGAATTTTAAACAAACTTTTCCTCTTGGATCTATTAATATTTGGAAGACTTTTGAATAATTAGATGCGTAGGATATGTTAGAGAATCTGTCTGAAATAATATTTGATCTGTCACGTTTTGAACTACAATTGTAATTGTTTAGTCTCAGATATCGGAAAGAATTGTTGTTTTCTGTTTGCATTTGTTTTGCGGACGATTGATAAGTGTTTTCAATGCATCTCGGCGCTGTCTAATGGATATTTTACAGTCCTTGACAGTTTTATAGTTCTGTGAGGACATAGTAACAGGTTATTCTGCAATGGAAGTAAACTGCTTAATCGGGTCCTTAACGTTGAATACTGTGTCCTCATTAAGTCTAGTTTTGCAGAGTTTTTCAACCATATGCCAGTTAGCTTTCCTTAAATTCCATTGTGTATTTGCGTCATCAATTGTAAATACGTTCTAGGGAGATTGGAACGTGATCAATGCTTTGAAGGTGGTCAGCAAATTTTCATTTATAGTCAATTTCATTTATAGTCAAAAAGCAACGAAGAATAGCACATTTTCAAATCTATACACGTATATGTACACGTTCCTGTGTCTAAATATGTCTGTGATTTTGTGTTATATAGACACAATCGTATCTCGAAATGAAGTCTTCTACTTTGTGGCGTATGTCATTTATGTGATTTGATCCCCATAGACTGTTAGAGGCATTAAAATCCCCTAGTAAAACAATGGGCACGGGAAGTTGTTGAACAAGACTGTCTAATTCGTTTTTGTACTAGCTTGGTGTTTGGTGGTATGTAAATAAAACAAAAGGTAATCACTCGATGTAGTTTGAAGCTAACAGCAATAGCTTGCAAATTTGTGTTTAGATGGATGATGCTATGAGGGGATTTATTGTTCATAAAAACCGATTGTCCTCCTGAGGCCCTGTCAACATTTTTACAAAAGGTGTTAAACAGAAAGTAGCTTTTAAGTGTGATGTTACCCGTATCTTTTAAGAATGTTTCCTGTATGCATATTAATGCATGATCATGTCCGTTTAAAAGCAGGAGAATATCACTGTAGTTGACTTTAAATCCTCGAAATTTCCATTGGTTGATGGTGTTCTTCAATATATGTTTAAGTTGAAGATTGCCGAGCGTATTGTGTTGTTAGCTCATAAGTAGTTTCTTCATATGTCCATACTCTCAATGTCTCCAATCCTGTTATTGAGTTTAGTGGGGTCATGCGACTTCTTGTGTTACATTTGTCTTTGAGATTTGGTGGTTTCGGTGGTGGGTGGTTATTAAACGTTGTTTAAATAGATGCAGTGTTTTCGGTACTTGATAATGGGTGTGTTAGTGCTCGATGTTAAATCGGATGCATATGTCTGTTTTTGAGCGTCCTTCGTGGTTTTGGGATTGCTGTTTCACGAAGTGGAAAAGGATGGGATCCGAAAAATGTTTTACCTGTACAAGGTTTCCTTTCCTTTGGATAGGGAATATTAGATGTGTATTTTAGCCTGGTACATTCGAATTTGTGTGTTTGTCGAGTCCTTGGTCGTTGATGTAGAAAGATATACTTAATCGAGCTTACAAGTAACAGAAGCTGGAATGTTTAAAGCTGAATGTTTCTTAATTTATTGGAAGCTCAAGATAAAAAAACCTTTTGTGTGCCAACGTCAAGGCAGATTTTCAAGAGACCAGGCAATCTAGACTTGAAGAACATAATATTTATTCAGATCTGCCTCCGGAACAAATGTGGATTCGCATCAGGGCTTCCTTTTGCAAACCACAGAAGAAATCCTTGGATTCACCACTAAGATAAACAAAGACTGGTTTGATTAAAACAACCAAGAAATCAATGAACTGCTTGCCAAAAGGAGATAAGCGTACCGAGCCCACTTCGCTTAATAATCCTGTCCACAGAAGAAAGCAGCCGTCCGCCTTATCTTCAGCTCCATTCAGTGCAGGCACCGAGACATCCACAATGAATAGTAGACAAAGCTTGCGGAAAAATCACAGCTCTACGCTGACACAATGGTTCTGTTAGGCATAGACAGGAGTGTATGGTTCTTTATTCCAAATACAGAGCTCCATACGAAAAGCAGATGGCCAAGAGCTACTTCTTAACATGGAATCAATCCTGAACCGCTGATCGGAGCACATCCACGCCTTTTTCGGCACTAGCCATACAGTCCAGAAGGCAGCTAATAACTGCGTCATATAACAGCTACCAAAGGTGGAACTCGATGAGGCACCCACACTGCAAGAAAATGTAAAAGCCATAGAACTTCTGCAGACTGGAAAGGCTTCAGAAAAAGAAGGTATTCCAACCCCACCCCCACCCCAACCCCCGAGATATGGAATAATAGAGTCTCAGCATTACACACCAAACTTCAGCCGTTCTTCGTTTGCTGCCGAGAGCAGGTAAACGTCCACAAGACCTCCGCGATACAGTCATCATGACTTTGTAAACAATCAACGGAAAAAAATCTTACAGTTCAAACTACCGTTGGATACCTCTGCTCTCCATTGCTGGGGAAATCCTTGCTAGAGTGTTGGTGAACAGGCTGTTGCCCACAATTATAGATGAACAAGCTCCAGATCATTATAACGCTCAGCTGTCGTATAAGTTCCTTACCATGGCCATCCAACCCATGAAAACCAGCTTAGTCAGGTCAGAAACAATAATGACTTGTCACAGTCCTTCACCATTGTAAATGGCGTGAAACAGGCTGGTTTTAGCCACGACACTGTTTTCACTCTTGTTCACCATGATTCTCCAAAAAGCAACAGAAGACCTTACTGACGAATATGGCATATATATCCGATCCTACTTTCGTGGAAATACTAATTGTGACGAGATTCCAAATATGTAACGGCCAATTCAAATATCTTTCTAATCATAAACCAAGAGACAGAGACGAAGGGAATTATCAGTATGGTGAAAACTCTTTCGCTGGATCGGGATTGGTTAATGCGGCAGTGCCATTAGCTTTGACTGTCGTCACATATCGTAGAGCTGATCATCGCATGATAATATATATCAATTAGTTGGTGCTTGTTACAAAGAGTGTTTTCAGCACAAGTAATTTCTTAGTTTCATATAATAATTATTTGGTAATATCATCATTTTAATACTGTATATCACATTTCAATACTTTTTGAAAGATTTTCAACTGTTTACTACATGTATAGCATTCTTTCCAATCGACAAACATTTCGACAATTACAAATGCTAATAACCGGCGATAAATTCTATGCATAATAGCCAGTATGTTACAGAATTAATATAGATCACGTGAACAGTTCATAAGTCTGTCAGATTATATTATATGGATGAACTTTGTATGGCTAGGTCAACATAGTACAGGACACAACTAGAGGCGGCTACATTGCAGCATGAACTAGGCAACGTTGTGAGATAATGGTTTAAGCCTTGCATGACTGCTTTCTATAATAAGTTTGCCACATTTGCTGTATCCAATCCATGCAAGCTACCAGTGACCTATGGTATGCCTACTAGAACTTTGACCTTGAAACAAAATATAGTTATTTGAAAAAATTGAATGCACCGTTTTTCTGTCTTTTAGCAATTAAAATATACATCTAACGCTACAACTCAGCACAATTTACAAAGAACAAATATCATAGATTGAAGGAAGAAATATACATAGCGGCAATGGTTAGAAGTAATGAAAACATTTCGTTTTCTCAGAGTGTATGTTCAAGCTGCAAAAATATGTTTATATCTTTATTCCCCAATACACATGTGATTAAACCTTCCCATGTATGCAAGGCTCTTTGCATTACTCAATTCGGAACGGACGTGGCACTGATAATGCCGCCAGTGACTAGGAAGTGGCATACTATGATCGGATTGGATACCATCTACGTTTGAGGTGTGTACGTGGACAAAGCATTTTCATATCAGTCTTCGTGACTAACTAATTCATATTACTCTGCAAACAAAAACAGCAAACCAATTCAAATATGGATGGCGAATAATCCGGAATCAAGACATCCAGTGTACGATAAAAAAATAAGTACAGTAGGCGAAAATACTCTTGCTTATACTTTTCTGAACGAAGATCAAAACGCTGTTGATAATATATATCAATGTTTATTGAAATGGAACTGCGCTTGTGTGCTTAATAACTGCAATGCCACCCAGAATTGCTTATTCAAGCGTGTCCTAATAGTAAAACTTTAAACCGACTAACAAGGATATTAAACCAGAAGGAAATATGTTGGGACTCATCTCAGTTTGGTCTTATTTATGAGGTTTCATTTTACAGAGAAAGAAGTAAACTCCAAGCGAAATGTGCTTGCTAAGTCATTTTAAGAAGTATACTTTCAAGATAAAACAGAAGAGAACATTTGTGTTCTTTAAAACTTGTTATTATACTGTTCAATATAAATTAATAAATCAATGTATGTACATATATTTAATTTATTGATTAAAATGTGTTGACTTGAACAGATTTAGCATTATATCTTCCCAATAATGGAGAGAAAAGGGTAATAACTTACGTATACTTTAAAAAACCAAAATTGGAAATTTAAACAGAAATATGTATCCATTATCGAATAACTGTGATGAATATGTGTTCTCATTCGTTCTATCTCTCATTCACGCGAAAATGGCTATGATAAAGTCCAATAATATCACATTTTACAAGAGCTGTGTTAACAACTGTATCCTTTACAAGTGTTTAAGATTTGTCATTTGTTCACTTCCGTATTCTATTCGGCCGCGATTGGTTATTTGAGGCGGAAATCAAAATACGGAGCCTGCAGGCTATTAATGTTACATGATATTTATGACAACTTGAGGGTTAACCTTTCCGTGTATATATTTAGGAACTCTGCATTTATTATGATGCCAATTATGTCCTTTTTGCCCAACTAATCATTGATTTGATTCCTTGACCTGCTTATCTGGTTGAAGGGAGAGCTATGATATGTAGATGTGTATTAAAGGTCAACGTCGCAACTATATACTATGGTGCATACCAGATGAGTCGGTAATCTATTACAGTTCTAGATTAGTCGGTAAATATAAGATAGGTATTATTTTGTGTGCGAAGATGGAGCTGTGCAAAACAAATAACACAGAGTGTTTATCGGATTAACTTAAATGTCAATCATTTCATTTAAAGCTTACTTATTACTGGACCAGTTTCCTTACTACTACATAACAATTATTAAAACAAATAATCCAAAAGAATTTTTTAATCTGAATATGCAAATATGGCCTGACATATATAATACACGATTTTTGAAAAAAACAGGAAACACACAATTACAATGGTTTCAATTCGTATTAGTCATAAAATTTTACCAATTTTTTTATATGTAAAATAAAATTATCTAGCACTGATAAATGTACTTTTTTGTACAAATGATCAATAAACAATACTACATTTGTTTTGGGAGTGTAATTTGATATTCAAGCTGTGGAATGAAAGGATTTCTTGGATTCAGAAGAACGTGAATATAGATAATGCCACAAGTGCAAAAAACTGTAATATTGGGATATACAAATAGAGATGGCATATATGAACAAACTTTTTAACTGTTTCTTTCTTTTAGCCCAATACTACATCTATATATGTTAAATTAAAGATTTGTGTGGTTTGAAAGCTTTTAAAAATAGCAATATAATCTGGAAAAATATATTGCAATAAAATCTGAAAGAAACGAATCATTTATGCTGCTTTTGGAACTAGAGACTGATGTTTATATACAAATATATGTTTAAAAACATCTTGTTACAGTGTAACGTGTCACATATATGCTGTATATTTATAAATGTATAATCAATGATTGTGTAATACATGAATGTGTGGACGTGTGCTTTCACGTATGTGTATGTTTTTCCCTACACTATATTCATTGTCCATATGCTATATCAGTTGATATCAGTCATACGGTGACCATGGGATCGTTCCCTGACCCCGTGATCAACGTATTACTGAGCAAATGAAAGAAATTAATTTTTAATGGAGATAATAGATTAACCATTTACCAAATAAATGTGTTGTGTTATTACTAAACGTAATCGAGATGTGATTAATCATTTACTGCAATTAGCACCTTCTCTATCTGTATCTGCCTCTGTCTGTCTGTTTCTCAATTTTGAGGTTGATTATGTTCCTATATATCTGCATGTGTGACGCTTATCTTCCCCATCCTCCGCTGTCCGTATCTACAAATATGCATATATATTTATTTGTTGTATATGTCTCTCACGATATCATATCATCCAGTGATAAAAAGTATGATACTTATATTTTATGCATATTATGTTTGTATTTAGTCCTTGACCTTTGTCCAGCTTTGAATAATTTTAGCTTGGACCTGTGTTATGTCTTGTTTATAAGTTATAGGTATATGTTTTGTTCGCACTGAGATCGAGATCTAGCCTCAGTAGCCTAGAGGGAGACTGTTTTAGAAACGGATTTGTTTACGAATCTGTTTGATGAGAAAAGGAACCACCATTTGATCGTCCTCTGTTGTCTGAGATTTGTATCTAACGGTTGTATTCAACAAAAGTATTAACTAGTAGCTTAACGTCAGGCATTGTGGTATCAATATTTGTTTTTTCCCGGCTTAAGTTAATATTTATTTATCTACAGTATTCATTGGAATTACAAAAGTGTTAATTTACATTTTCGACTAAAACATTATTTTTGGATTATTGTGAATTTATTCAAAGACATTATAGATTATATTATTTTTCCTACAGCAAGACTGTTGGTACGTGAAACTAAGCTAACCTTTGTTAGATAAGCGCCGTCAAGACTGTGCTTTGTTTGGAACATTTAAATAGGCACCGCATATTCTGTATTAAAGCTCACATCACACTTACAAAATCTAAAGAAGCATAATGGGAAACAATGTCTCTGTTTTAAAATCGCTTTCTATAAAACACTATGGGAGACGATCTGCACAAGTAATGACATGGGCATGAAACTATTCTTTCAAGCATCTATATATATTAACATTAAATAATAAAGCTTGAATTCCTAACATGATACAGCAAATGTACATGCTGAAAGCTTTCAAACATTCATCATAGTCTAACCATTGAGTACTTTTGAAGGTTTATTTGTCAAAAAGCTACATAATTAATTCACATCAAATATTTCACAAAGGTCTAATCAACCGTTTGTACCGAAGCCATTAGCAAGACACATGATACAGACATTGAAGATAATAAAACACATTACACGTTTTAAAACACCTACCAAACGTCAATAATCGCTCTTTTGGAAATTTTAAATTCTTTACGGACCACTGGTAATTTACAAAATATATGGAAAGAAGCTACATTAGTACCTATTCCCAAATCCGGTAGGAATAACCCAGATCCAACCAACTACCGTCACATTCCTTTAGAAATCTGGGTGTGTAAACAATGGAAGAAATGAATAACGCTTGGTTTTCTTTGGTACCTGGAGACAAATAAATTAATATATTTTTAGATTGGCTTTCTATATCACCTAAGTATAAATGGTCATCTGGTCTGACCTGAAACATCTATTAGCGATGTTTTCATAAGGAAATGAAATATCTCTTTTCGTATATTTTGGAAAAAGTCCTAGGATTGCAGTACGGAAAAGTACATGACCTGCACTTTCTGAGTCTTAAATGCTGTCTCTCTGCTTATATATCATACTTTCTCTCAGACGGATAATGCAAGGTAGCAGTAAATTAACCTCTTCCTGGAGTGTATGAGCAAAAGATGAATGTTCCCCAGGGCAGTATTTACTCTCTAATATTTTTCAACATCAAAATTAACAGCATTACCAAATGTTTTTTGCCTGGTGTGGATTGTTCACTATCTGTTGATGATTTCCTAATATTGCTCACCTCAAAGCACATGCACACAACTAAAATACAACTGCAGCAAAATATAAACAAGAGTCAATCATGGGAAAATGCCTACGGTTTCAAATTCTCAAAGTCAATAAGAGAATATATGCATTTGTGCCATTTAAGAATATATCGTTATAATTCGAAACTCACGCTGCACGGGAAATCTATAAAAATTGCTAAGGAAAGAAAGTGTTTAGGAATATTATATTTTTCGAAGGAAAATTTTACTTTTAAAGAACTTAAAAGCTAAATGCTTCAAAGCGAGAGATTTACTTAACGTAGTAGCGCACAGTTATTGGTATATTGGTACTGATACAATGCTGTTCTTAACTATATATATATATATATATATATATATATATATATATATATATATATATATATATATATATATATATATATATATATATATATATTAATTCCATCCAAACTGAATTAAGGTTATGTTATATATGTTTCAGCCGGAAATTATAATGCTTGAAACAATTCAGCCCGAAGCAATACGAAGTGATCTGTGAATATTTAGGTCATGCCCATGTGACAGCATTTTAGCTGAACTGGATAAGCCATCTCTATTACGTCGTAGAGAAATGCTATCCAGACCATAAGCCCTCAAATCAATATTTATATATATACCCTTGGAACGCGGTGTTTACGACTGTATTCCAATGGATAACAAACCATTAAACCATAACAAACCAACTCCCATATTTATTTTGACATTAGAAAGTCATCCAGCCTTGACAATACCAATATTCACCTACAACATTCCAGCGGATGGCCGTTTCCGAAACTCCTTCCTGGCTACTTAAACACCGCAATGTACTTTTTAAACTCCATTACTGCAAAATTCAGAGACAAATCCTTCCATTTTTCATAACTTTTATAAGGAAGTCCTCATCGGCGAATTAATGAACTAAACAAGAATTTACGTTGAAGGGTCAAAGGATAAAGATAATGCTGCTGAGGTTTTAATTAGTGTTAATCACACTATAATCGTTTGTTTGCCAGATGCTGCATCGATATAGTCAGCCTAAATAAAGGCAATAGACCATTCGTCCTGAAATATTCGGAAAGTAAGCCTTCTTTAATGTTTAGCATTTTTTTCAGATTCACTATCTGTACTTAAGTCACTACACGATACAAAGCGAGAAAACCCATTACATATATATATATATTCTCGCAAAACATGCCGAGCTGATTTTCTCCCACAATTATATTTTGATTCTTATCTAACCGTGTCGGTAATACTGGCTATGAAAAAGCAAACTTTGCTGCCAAAACGGCCTTATCTGTGCAACTATCTGATTTTAAACAATTATACAAGGATGTGTAACGTAATATCAGCCAGTGATAATTTAATAAGTAGCAAGGAATGGTGTTGTGAATAATGAACTCAAAGAGATAAACACAACCCTAGGCGACTGACCTCCTTCCCAAGGAGCCATCTGCAGAGAATATGCAGTCATTGAAAGAAGCAGTATTGGTCATATTTTTTAATCTACTACTACATCGTAAAATGCAAAGACGAACCTGAGTTTATCCCTTGCAATGAACCATACACTGTCAAATATTTTATGATAGTTTATCTCCAACCTACAAGCGGTCGTTACGGAAATGTTCAGCAAATGAATGACTGTTTCATATATCATTTTGTTTTTCTTGGTGAAAGTCAAACTTTATTCTAGAATAAAGATTGTTTGCAACGCAGTTTCCTTTAAAGAGTTTCAATCAAATGTTGAATATAATCACCATAATATTATATAATTATACCTTAAACACATCATGTATAGGTCCTTCGTATCGGAAACCTTCACATATTGTCATCAATGTATCGTTTTGGTTTTGTATTTGTATTGATCGTTGTTAATTAGCTAATCCTTTTGATGCATTTTGTTTAATTATATAATCTATTTGTGCTACTATATCTCCTTACAGTGATGGTGTGCCGTAAATTCAACAATCAATCAAGCCCTTTATTTTAATTACCTCTGGATTAAATATAATGTGTTGCTGTACGGTGATACACCAAACCAACCCGAAACTTAATTTAATGATGAATCAACAAATTGATAATCATCATGAAAGAGGACAAAGGTTATATTAAATACAATCTTATTAGTCCAATAACGCTTCCCTCGTTGCTGGTAATGTCTTTTTGTTGTCTGTATCTGCTTGCCAAATTATATCTGGCATAAGTACACAAGAAACCAATAATAACTTAGCTCTAGAGAATCTTAATAAAAGCAATGAAGACATCAATTTATGTGACAAAAACGTTTATCACAATATGTAACTTTCACTCTAAAACTTTCGGCAGAAAGATATTGCACGATCCTTTCCGGGCCCTCAAAAATGTTTTATCATTATGTTAATATGTTTGGTAGAATATGTTCCAGTGTTATCTTTTATTCCAGCTTATTGATACTTTCGGCAAAGAAACTACAGCACATTGTATAAATTTAGAAATTATGGTATGACTATTTTAATCCACATGTTTTAATGCCTTGATTACTACCATTGTCATGTATGACATTTAACAGTAATTGTGGCGATCATATCAAACTCATTTATAATATAATATTGTTTTATACCAGCATGTAAATTCGCTCTTTAGTTTTTGTGCTATCTTTCCACTCATACTGTTTGAACAAATGTTTTCTCACTACCACTTCCATGTATCCGTGACCCTTGTTACCTACTAATTGCCAATCAATATCATTTTAATGAAGTCAACTGGTAAACAATGCAGGGTGAAGGTAATGCAAATATAGAATATCTCAGAATGTACATTTAAACCGCAATGTTTACTACATTCTATACGATTTTAACTAGAAGGAAACATAAACACACCTTTTCATCAAAATGACATAATTCACCAGTGAATTTGTCTACTTTGTATTTCGTAACCATCCATAATAGATCTTTACACTATTTAAATTATTGAAAGCTGACCACCAAAAACTGCCCAAAGCTACGGAATTACCTCAATAACTTCCTCTACAAAACGTCATTACTATCACTCTAAATTGTGATAAGATATACATATATCAATAGCCTTCGAAATGTCAGATGTATATAAGAGGGAACGTGGGTCCATACAGTCATAATAATTCTTTAATTTTGCAGGACACTCTTCAGAACAGGTACGCATATTTGTGATATTTACTGCCTTTTCTATTATTTAAAATATTCACTAGTTTACATTTGGAACCAGATTGAATCGTATCGTTGACTATTTATTTTATTGGACAAAGCATCTCCTTTCTCTTTTTCAAACATGTTGTCATCATAAGGTATATCATGTACATCAGTAAGAATTACATCATTTAAACTCATGATATTCATTTCAATGCTTTGCAACATTGAGAGATATGCCATCCTATGTCAGAAATATTATCGTTTTGATATAGCATGATCGCATAAAACTGGTAATACTGTACATATATATTTATACCTGACTCAATATCCTATGAAACACATAGTCTTGGTATCATTTGCATAAAGCTCTCCAATAGTATTTTCTCCACCATATGCATGTTAAAGGTATACTTGCGGGTGTACCTTATTCAGGTCATCGAGCGAATCTATGTTCCAGAGTATTACGATTTACTACACTATATGTTACTCAAGAATGAGCAAGGACCATATAAACGTTACTAGTTAATGCCTACTAAGTGCAGATGAAACCATTGCACCACTGTACAATTCCCAAATCTGGTAAAAAAGAAAACTTTATATATCCCTATCTATACATCTCATAAGGTCTAAATAAACGTTCCACAATCTGAATTAAAAATCTATATACTAGTAACCCAATTACTCTGAAAATACAAAAAGACGTATATAACTATATATATATATACATATATATATATATATATATATATATATATATATATATATATATATATATATATATATATATATATATATATATATATATATATATATATATATGCTATTTTAGTGTGAACTTAAAATAATAATTCGTTGATCGTTGGATTTTATTTATTTCAGAATGAACGTCTTCGTTGTGCTACTGGTCCTAACCTGTTTGGCCTATATCCAAGGTTGGTAGTTTCTTCAATTATATCCTAAAGTGCATTCAAATATATATGTACTTGCGAAAACGTCACTTTTGATACATGACTAATATTCAAATGGAACTTCGCTGTTTTAGTTATGGAATGTAACTTTTGAATGTACCCACTAGGAAGAATATGTAAATTAAGTAGACATTTTGTGCTTCATCACAGTTCGGTTTACTTGTAAGCGTCTTTTCAAGAAAGACGGAAGCCTCAGTTGAAATGTTTGTATTGGTTTGTTGCATTGAAGCACAGTAATGTAGGTTATTTGGTGTCGAAACAATTGAGCAAAGTGCCTTGCTCATGAACGCACAACAACAGCTGACATAGGCTGGACTGATGGTAAGATTCGAACCCGCACCCTTTTGGTCGTGTATACAGCGCGCTAACCTCTGATACACCGTGGCCCATACAGTCTAAGAATCAAGGTCTGTTTATGTCATCTTGCATTGATAAGTAGAATCATAAAATGAATTCCATAATAAAGAAAACATCAATAGGAATAGCGATAACGGCGACGAAATTCATTTCACTTCCGTGTTTTGAATGGTGGTTCTTGGTCGTGTATGGAGATGGTTAAAATTTCAAGCGGACGTTGTCAAAATTTAGCCATGTCATTCATGTTGAATATGAATTAGCAGGCTTAAACATCCATTTAGGTACCAGCTTAAGTGGCGGCCTCTCGAGCGATGAAACCATGCTCATAATTTCGTTTCTGAGAACGGTAAGTTAAACAAAGTTTGTTCGTACACACATTAATGAAATGTATTTGCTTTTAAAAGTTAAAACTTGAAGTATCAAGACTAGCTAGAAATTGTATTGGCTTTGATCAGAGTATATATGTGGATATATTTGCGCAGGACATCGTCCAATTTTACTGGAAAATTTTATAGAGTTGTATAGAGTTTTCCATCCCATTCCTTCCTCTGTCTATCTATCTATCTATCTATCTATCTATCTATCTATCTATCTATCTATCTATCTATCTATTTATTTCGATATATATATATATATATATATATATATATATCCATTTATATTTAGCAACTTAAGAATATTGCTGAAATGTTGGGAAGAAGGTGAATGGAGATCGGAAAACCTTGGAACGGTGGGAGAATCTTATTTTAAGAAATGTTTTGATTTATAGCAGCATATCTGAAATAACTATGGACAAATTATATATTTTCCTCCTTTGTCTTCACTTTCAATATAGGTTTACCAATTCAGCTTGGAGAAATGGATACACAACAAGCTCCTGGTAAGTTTCTGATTATTATGAATAGGTGTATCATGCATATATCTATATTCAAAGTTGGTAAAGTCTTATTTGTAAATGTTTTTGTATCTTTGAAACGATGAACTAAATGAAACATTTGACTATCCATGCTGACTACGAAAACAATTACATGAAAAAGTAAAGAATTTTGCCAACAATATATGGCATTTCCACATAAAAGCTAGCTAAATTCAGAATGTTCATTGAATATGATAATATAACATCGAAAGGATATCACTAAATCCGACGTTGTATTGATCCTATCTATCGCGTTTAAGTTTAATATTTATTATCGGTGTCATATGCAAGTTTGACAACAATATTTCGTTTGCATCAACTAAGATTTATTTTTTGCTGTCATAGTATATGCATAAACAAGTGTATAAATGAATGAATAGATTACTATGATAAAGAACAATGGAATAAACAAGGGAATAAATGAATTAACTTAAGTATCTCTTTTTTAATGTGGGATTCTGTTGTCTACTTGGTTATTTTATTTGTATTAGCTATTAATTAATTTACCGATTTATCTGTCATTTTTCTAGTTAGAATACAACTGGATGACATCAGAAATATTTACCACAACCTCCCTGCCGAAACGAAAAATCGACTCTTTTCCATACTCAGATGTACGTATATCATAACTCATGTAATTCCTCTGTGTGACGCTTACATTCGTTTATGATTCTGATCACACTGCTGGAATTAGTTTTGAAGAAACGCAAACAAAAATATATTTGCTTACAAGATAAATAGACTATAAGATGATGTCTGAAATGTATAAACAAAATGATTGATCATGATTAGTTACATCCATATATATGCATTCCACCTGCTTTGTTGATAACTTGATTTCGCCCTATCTGTTGCATTTATCTACAGATCTCTACTTTATATGTCCATGTACCTCTATCTGACCTCTCTCTCTCTCTCTCTCTCTCTCTCTCTCTCTCTCTCTCTCTCTCTCTCTAAGGATAGAAAATATCATAGAAAAATAAATATACTGACAAAGGGAAACTCGCCTTTACAAATCTCTCACATCCCAACTCTGTGTAGGTTCCACTCTCGGTAAACATGGGCAGGGGTGATAAATCGTGCCGGTAGTTTTTCATGGGTCGTTTGTTCTTCTCCGCGTCTTCCTGTATCAAAGATTCTGGCCACCATGCATGGTTTCTTTTCTGGTGAAAACATAGTGTCAAAGCCACACAACGGACCAAAAGTCACGAGAAACTAACGTATAGAATAGTTCCTGTTACAGGTAGTGGTTGACAGTCAAGCATCAAAATTTGTTTTGTTTTGTTTTGAGAATACAGTCTATAGTTATGTCTTAAAGATTTTATTAGTTATATAATTTGTTCCAGTTGTTGGATTGAGCAGTGATGACGTGGACCAAGCCTTGGAGAATCCCCCCGACGAAGTGAAACAGATGTTCGGATGTAAGAACAAAATTATACCTTCATTTTGATAACACCAAAACTACTTATCTGTGTATTCATATTATACTACGACGAGTATTTTGTTACATCAGTCTCATTCGTAAGAATACATTAGGGTAAGAATTCACGGGTATGAAGTCAAGATCATGTTATGTATTCGTTAAGAATATAAAGTACCTTCCTATATAAAGGAGAGGTCCAATGACCATATCTTTACAGGACAATAAACGCATACGATATAACTTACTACATGTTAATCGCGTACCAGGAATTCAGTAATCTTTCGTTAGTAAAACAACTAAAATGTATGATCGGTTAGCTGTTCTTAAGGTATATCTGAATGCGTGAGGAAGGTAGAACGTTTAATACCAGAATAAAATATGGGTGCTTCAGTTGGCTTCAAAAACATTGTACACATTTTTTCAATGTTTAAATGTATCGAATCCTCGTTTAGTATTTCATTTAGTCAGTTTTACCCAGTTTTCCTTTAATAATATTTAAGCTATTCTTGGAATGCCCTGTGTATCCGTTTTAAATGGGAGGAATAGTGACTACGTATGTATTTATGACATAGTGAAACTCCTGTACAAACATGATTACATAATTCATGTCAAAGGTATATGTACAAGATGTGATATTTCGAGACTTGCCGGTCAATTGAATATTATAAATCTTGTTTTCGTATTTCATTTGGTGCTTGCTGTGCTTTAGCAATACAAAAAACAAAAACATATTTCAAAGATGAACTCAACTGTCATATCTTAATTATATGAACAACATATTTCTGGAACAAATTCCTTTCTACTGCATAACATTAAATATATATATATATATATATATATATATATATATATATATATATATATATATATATATATATATATATATATATATATATATATCTTTTTCTACTAGAAGATTTTCTTACTTTTGGTACTTTAAAAGGCACACCAGACCCTCTGATAACATACGCCGACGTACTACCTTACTTGGGATGTATTAAAATTGAATTACGGATTAAATGGAGTAAAAGTACCATAATTCTGCTGTTTTAAAGATGTACTGCACTAAATCAGTAACGGCACAAAACTACTTTGTGATCAGAATAACTGATCTTAGGTATATGCAGTAGAATCAAAGCATTAACATCGAATAATAGTGCGTATTTGTTTGCAAGTCAGATGGCATTAGTGGGTGGTCGATCTTAATTGTGATACCAAACCACAGCTAAAATTATACAAACGTTGGTTTGCATATTTCAAAAGTCAAAAAGACTGTTCTACAATGTCTCAGGAGAGATACGCATTTGTAGATTTCTTTGACCAATGTAAACAGTGATGTAAGTAGTGTCTACCCAAGTAACAGTTAGAACAAACATATGAACTATAACGATGGATTAAGTTCCGTATTTGACAATGATCAGAACACAACGTTTATAGTAAGCTAAGTTTAATTCACAAATTTAGAATCTCATCATTCACAAATAACATAGATACTAATGAATAAGGAAAAGTGAAATTAAAAACAGAAAATGGTGACACATTGCAGGAAATGCATATCGTGCAAACAATCACACAATTAACAAATTCTTTGCATCGATTATTATATCTATACTATAAATTGTTGAACATAAAATTATTAACTGGAGATTGATTGTATTGGCTCTGACGATGACGCCGAAATATCATATGACAAGCGTAAATTATGCTATTGATACATTAAAAATGTATTTATATATTTTTAAAAGAGTAATACTAAAATAGATTATATATATTCCAAACGTAGATGTGCAGAATAAAGGTGGTATTTATGTACAGTGTATTTGACAAATGTAAGCCAGTAATGCAACCAAATTAAAATTTACTGAAGGAAATTGCATTATACTGATTTAAGGAATGGATAACCGAACAGTTTACACATATGTTACACAAACATATCAAGCATACACTGCTGGAAACAAAATACGTCATGATTTCAACATTTATAACTATGTGTGGGGTTTTTCACGACATAATCATGCATTTTCAAGCACAAGATACCCGGCAGGTTGCAGCAGGATGCCGAAAATATGTTTTACAACAAAAGAGTCAATTATCGGTTGTAAAAACAAGAATGGAATCCTTTTCGAGGAACCCAGACAAATGCACAACAAGGTCCATACGCATATACCGTAATATGATGAATATTGATTACTAAAACAGGAAAAGATGTAGTTAGCCAATCTCTGCCTTTCGCATAATCCTTTACTCTGTATATGCTTGTGGTCCAATGTCTGCAGGTCTCGTGCTTCAAATTCTTACTCATTCTCTCTTTTTTCTGTGTTGCATTATATATATATATATATATATATATATATATATATATATATATATATATATATATATGTGTGTGTTTGTGTGTGCGTGTGTGTGTGTGTCCCTTTATGTAAGCAACAAATGGTAAAATAACTACACACACACACACACACACACACACACACACACACACACACATACATACATACATACATACATACATACATACATACATACATACATACACAGACAAAATAAGTTATGAATGTCTTCCCTTGCTGTCACCCATCCTTCCGTCAGATGTCTCAGTGCATATTTCTTCATGATCTAACATTATTGTCTACAAACATAAGTCAAAGATTGTCTAATCTATTTCCTCTTATTTTCCAGCTTCCGGAATGAGCATTGATGATATGAGAGCGGCCGTGAACAACCTACCTGAACCGCTGAAAATGATGTTATAGTCTAAACGAAAAGAATTCTACGTTTGTTATAGCACAAAAAAGTGCTGTCTTTGTGGTCATATTATACTCAAACGACCATTTTAATTAAATGTCATTTAATGCAAGCGTTTAACATTGTGTCTTATACTAATGTAATCTATCACACTTCACGGTCTGTACGTTTTTATACCAACTGAGTATGTAATAAGAAAGAAATAGTATGAAGAAACGTTTTCCATGGCGTTTGTGATACATTGAGTTCAAAATTATACAAGTATAGGGCTTTTGTGGTTTCCAAGTGTAATCTTGATACATTAATTTCTAGGGACTGTTTAATAATCTATTCCGACAGAATGTAGAAACTTGGTTTCATTTTAATAAATTCGGGAAAATCTAGTTTGTTTAAGTGAGCTAAGAGTAAACTATCAAGTAATGACAAATTCATGCTAGCATAAGAAGACATGATGTCACTGAAATATATCGCACCTATCCAATATAATTTGACATATAGCTTTATAGTAACAAGGTCGCTAGGATTCCCTACACTACGTTCTGGCAAGATCTTATAGAAATTTTGGTCTCAAGCGTTGACCTGAACATTTTATCCATGGAGCCGTATCCACTGCTTCTTCAAATATGACACATTCTCAGGGACAGGGAATTTTTGTTAATTGGACACATTTCCGACTGACAGTGCAGGAAATAATTCCATTAATTTTACTAATCAACATACATTTACCAATAAATCTTTCTGAATAACAATTGTGTTATGAGGAGTCCTATAAGGTCTTATACAAGTTAGCTAATATATAATCCGTGCGAGTGTTTCATGTATGGGATTTTAAATTTTACGAACGTTTAACGAAATCAAAGATGTGATACCCAGATAGGCTTTATCAAATCCAAACATTAAAAATCAAATTCAACAGCTTTTTCAAACAAAAATATTACGAAATGCACACGAATTGGACTAAGAAACTTTACAAAAGTACTAAATATAAATATGTTTAAAATAAAAATAAAAATAATTACACGTGAAGAGAATATTAATGAAGATGAAAACAATTCCTAAAATAAAATAGATGAACATATTAAAACAACATATTTAAAATAATAAATAACTGAAGCAAATAACAAATCTAAAACGTCATATTACAAATGAACAATTAGGATTAGTGCAATAACACAGTTACGTGTTCATCTAATTAAATTTCTTCACCACCGTTGGTTGTGAACTGCTTCAATTTAAGATAATTAAGAATTATTTATTTCCGGGCTCTAACCGTTCGAGGCAATGGTCTTGGTATGTGTAATGAAAACATACTGATTTCTGCAAATGAAGTTTGTTTAATCAATCAAAACTTGCCATAACGCACAAAGGCTGTTTTGGGAAACGAATCATATAAATGTTCTTAAACCTTAACATGGAAGTCTACTGACAGTGACGTTAGTCGCTAACATATCGAGTCGTACCATCGGATCCAACTCGATCTGATATCACACAGTGTCCTTGAGCAAGGAACTTCCCTTCAATTGCCTCAGCAATACAAAATTTACATGTATTGTGTGCAGTAAAACAACAATCGTATTGTTTGCCGTAAAACAACAATCGGGGGCCCCGAGTGACCGAGTGGCCTAAAGCGCTTTCCGTTACGATTCACTGCCGTCTCACCTCTGTCTGCGTGGGTTCGAGTCTAAGATTCGGCTAATGTAGTTATGTAAGAAAGCTTGCCTGTAGCTTCTCGTGTGTCGGTGGTTCTTTCTGGGGGTCTTCCTGGGTTCTTCCTCCACCAATAATACTGGCCGCCATGTATAGCCTATCGTGTGCTGAAAAATGGCGTTAAACCCTAAAAACAAAAACAAACAAACAAAATAGCAATCGTATTGTGTGCCGTAAAACAGCAACGCGGACAAAAACACCAGATCAAGCTTCAAAAGGACAATCAGAATTGGACGTAAAAAATATTGTAATAATATAGTGTTAATAATTTAAATAACGCTCCATTTCATAACTAACGATATTCTTTCATTATCCTTATATGCTTACCATAGGCTATACCGCAGACGTAAGCAAGAATAGGAGTTCTAGAATACTTCCTAAAATCAGATTTATATGGATGGGACTGGATCCTTATCTGTGAAATAAAGATCGATCTATGAATGAAGATTTCGCTTTAAACGTTTTTGAAAGCAGTGGCAGAATATATACTGGGCGATATTTTCCTTGGACTTTGCTTTTACGTCCTTAAGTACAACTGACACACATGTAAGACTCTTCTAAATTAATGATGGATTAATATTATTAATTAATGGATTAATGGATTAAAATGTTTAGTAATATGTTCAATTGAAACATTTTTATTCCATCAATAATTTAAACAAACACAGCGGGGGAGATTGAATAAATTTCGGGAACGTTATATCAATATCTGATCTTGATAGTTTGATGACAATTGCAACCATTATTATGCGCGATATTATCATCATTTTGGACTGTTCCCTCGCTTTTATTTTTCTGCTCACATTTGGATGATAAATTAGTTTGAGTCCAAGGTTCTCTCTCTATCGCTCATTGCTAGTACAGATAAGTAGTGCCCACTAATTTTCAGCAACGTGGCTTTTTTAAAGGTACAAAACGGACAGTGCTGGCGAAAAGATAATTCCAGATTGGGAACATATAAACACTGTTCCTTTTGACATCGATACATATCGTATCATTACGAATTTAACAACAAAGAGACACGATGATATGTTGCCACCTCTAAACACTGATTTCCTTGCTTCGCCGTAATGTCCCCAATGACATTTGAACCATCTCAGCCATGAAACACCCACCATATATAAACCGCCGAAAGTTACAGTTACTTCATCAAGGTCCTTTACAAGCCTTCCCTATTAACAGACTAAGACTTTCGTATGTTATTGATTGGTGAGCATCGCTGCAAGACAATTGGTTGAATACAAAAGCAAACATGGCATCGTAAACATTCATAACAATTTGCTTGGTTATGAGAAATTATACGGAACAGGTAAGCATATATGTACATATTTATTGCCGTTGCAGTTAAAAAAAAATATTTTATGTTTGTGGAGAAAACGTATACTTTTTATTTTTCTAAAACACGTATTAAGCGGTTTCATAAAACATAATGTGTACCAGTAATAGTCCTATGTCTAAACATTGTCAGATTTTTTGTAACATTTTGTATGCGGCATAAATTTGCAGACATTTCTGGCACACGCAAATGTGGAAGCATATTGTGACCAAATGCCTACATTTTGTATATATTCATATATATGTAAGTATTCGCAAGATAAACATACGCGTATTCAACCACCAGAATTGGTAATTGTAGCCAATATTTAAAGCATAATTTATTTATTTCTTTATGTATATTAATTATTTATTTAAATTTTTTTTTTCTTAAGAATCAAATCCCTCTTTGCACTACTGACCTCAAAAAATATTTACATTCATATAGAGCTGTTTTGGTGAAAATGTCAAATGTCACCTTAAGTTATTGATTAATGTACAGATATAACTTCTCTCTCTCTCTCTCTCTCTCTCTCTCTCTATATATATATATATATATATATATATATATATATAATATCATATCATATAATTTCATATCATATAATATAACATAATATAATATAATCTTTACTGGTCTAATTTATTGAGTACATATATCTCGACTTATATATTACTCGGAATAAAATCCACGTGAGTTTTCAGTAAATGGGACAGATCTTAGCAAAAAAAGAACAAACTGTGTTCATCAAATTGGAAATAAAAGACATGCGTGTATGCTTTTTTTAATGTAGGAATTAGAATCAATATGTGCTTTCTCTCCAATCATCCATCTCTCCCTCGATCTTCAGAAAGGTCACAGGGAAACAGCACAAAATATGACATTACGATAGCTATTTATAAATAATAAGCATGTACAACGTATTTAATTTCCGCATACGATAGCGTATATCTTGTCAGAGAGCTCTATACCGGAAGTGTATGGACCTATCTAATTACTTCCGTATTCAGCTAAATAGTCATTGGTCATGTGAGGCGGAAATTAAAATGTCAATCCGACAGAAACAATTCCCCCAGGTAATAATGTTACAGTTTTTGAGTCATAAACATTCATTTATGCAAAAGCTTGAAGTCATGCCCTGATATTTGCCTTATCACTGACAAAAGTAGTTTGAATTTTTGTTTTACCAATACAGATGATGAAATCAATTTGTTTTCATCTGTTGAAAACTAAAACATTATTGCAAGGTTTCCCCATCTGGAAACTGTATTGACATTACCGGGATTACACATCAGGATAGTTTTATAAAATGACTGGGCTTCCAACCTGTTTTTGAAGTAGAAAATATCGCTTGTTCATGTGCTGAAGAATGAAATCGCCCAACTGTACCTTACGTGTATATGTGTTGGACGAAAATATCTTGTAATTTCATTCATTATTATTTTACAGATGGAAATTAGTTTACTTGAGTATGAACATGTCCATTTACAAACTTAGTTAAAGAACAAACATATTATATAAGGTGTTGGTCGAACATGAAAGAGAATTTAAAATTGATCACATATGATAAGAAAAGTGAAATGACGGCTGCGTTGATGGATTATATCTTTTCATGGATGTACCCTAAACAGAACAACCTAAGCAATTTAAAAAAAATAGCAACGATGATCAAAACGATGCATGTTGCTGATGATAATGAAAATAAAATAAACAAAAATAACTTATAATAATAAAAGCACACACACAGAGGCGTAGCTGGGTGGGGGGGAGGCAGAGGGTAACAGATATCCCTGGGCGCCAGACTAGTGGGGCGCCAAAATGGGCTTTGAAATAGGTTGTATGTGAAATAATGGGTTTCAGAGTTGAGGGGGGGGGGGCGCATAAAAATGAATATTGTCCCCAAGTTCCAAACACTCTATATATATATAGACAGACAGATATATATTAGGATTACTATTATTTGGGAGTGAATTTTGTAATCCAAATTTTTTCAAATCCAGCCTATGTTCTCGTATAGGAGAATGAAAACGGTGTAAATTTAGTAACTTACATTGGAAATTCAAAACTGAAATGTGCTTTCAATCATTACTAACGTTCCGTCAAACGTGGCTACGAAAATCTATCCTAATATCAAAATTTTCGGAAAGTTGTATAGAAACATTGAATTTGATGAACTGATTATCTTCTGCTTGTAAAAGCGTGTAACCCAGCTTATAACCTAATGTCGCGTGTCTAAGATTTGCATGCTCGTTTCTTCTTGAAACCTGATTTGCAAAACATTACGATATTTCGAAGCAATGAAATTGAAGAGATGTAATGTAACAATATAATGTAATAGATGTATTATAACAATATAATGTAATAGATTTAATATAACAATATAATGTAATAGATGTAATATAACAATATAATGTAAGAGATGTAATATAACAATATAATGTAATAGATGTAATATAACAATATAATGTAATAGAAATAATATAACAATAAAATGTAATAGATGTAATTACCACGAACACAACTATGATGCATGGATACTCGAATGAATATCGCCAAGCATTTATGATATTAACACAAACGGTCTTCACCCTAAGTCTCTCTAAATCAAAGATTTTAAAATCTTTTAATAAACAAAACAAAGGATTCACATCACAGGATTAAACTCAAATAATACCGTAAACTCATTTCTGTACTGTGTGAGTGTCGTCTTTTTCCTTTCCATTGAACGATGTGAATTTGGGATCAATGTTACGTTGAAACTGAGTACCGATAAAGTCTACATTAGGTGAAAGAACAAACAAAATGAATTGTTGAATAAGTTACAATAACCAATGAATACAGAAATAAACAAGGTAATTCTAACTTTGTTACTTAATTAATTGCTTCTTGTGATCTCTGCTTGGTTAATTAGTTTCATTAAGTGACAGATTAATTTGAAGATTTTTATGTCATTTTTCTAGCTAGAATGAAACTGGGTGATATCAAGTCTGTATCAATAATCTCCCGACTGTAACGAGACAACGACTGTATTCCGTAGTCAAATGGATGTATCGTTAAGTATATCTTACATCTGTGTTCGTAGTATTCTTGTTAATTGTTAAAATGCAGACGTTGGGGGTGGTTTAAATTTCAGTTTTGTTTCGATTTAAATATGCTTTTAATGACAAGTTTGAAAGAGTGAAATGCCTTTATATTTTGTCTTGTCTAAAGACTTAATTAAATGTTTGCTAAGGGAAAAAAGAATTGTTTATAATATCATCATGTCTTTATTGTCACAAACGTGTCAGCGAGGTTGCAAGTGCGATCCAATCAATTTTCGTCTCTCTGCTTAGAATGACTGGTCCTGGTGTCGACTACTTGACTGACAATATTATAGCGTTTATTACCACTATATAGATGCCTTTTTGGCCGTTTTACGTATCTGCTTGCAGAACATGGAGGCTTGGCTTAATCACGTATCAAAATAGCTGCCAAGCTGATGGCTACACGCTTTCGCTCCAATTCACAATGTTTATTCTCCAAATTCTCAGCGTATGGAATCGTGGTTTAAAATTATTCATTCCGTTACAAGTGCAATCCAACAACTTCTCTCTCTAAAAGACGTAGCATTTCTCACAAACTCTTATCGTATGATAATAGACACAGCCTATGTTGAATGTCCTGACCATCAGTGGAATGGCACAAAACAACTGAAATAGGTCATATATGGTAATCTAAATTCAACATACTTAATTGGATCATGCCAAGATTTAATTTCTTGATCTGCAGCTCAATAATTCTATATACTAAATATATTTACTTTTGATTCGTTGGGTTTTAGATATGCCTCAATAATATTATAAATTTTGCTCTACATAAAGTGAATATTGACTGATACTGAAATATAGAAATTTAACATAAAATGAGAAATGGATTTATTTTATGCCAGTGCATGTGTTTGCTTCACAGTGGCATCTCTGTAAAACATTTATCTTCGGAATAAAATCTGAGTTGTTTTTGGTAATACAATATCTCTCTGCACAGCATTTATTAGCTGAGAGAGCTCTTTGCTGCTGGTTAGAACAAGATTATTGTAATGTTGACGAAATGTATAGACGGTGAGAAAATGCTGGATTGGTTAATACATACAGATGGTATCAAGGCAATAATTTTCTTAAAGGCCGTGATAGTTTAATATATTAGCGAATCTCGAAATAATCGCATTTTCGATTTCCTGATTCCAATAAAATGTAAATCAAAATTGTAGTATCCAGACGTTTCGCCTGGTATACAGTGCGTAAAATATCACACTTCCAACATGAGAAAGAAGTGTAGCGCACACACTGTAATAATTATAAATAGACATTTAATTTTTTTATAGATCATATAGATAGACTAGATACTAGTCTTACGGACGTGCAAGCCGAGCCAAGTGGCGTTATATAAATATATACAACATAAATATACCTAAGCAGAAACCAAGGATGTCACTTCATAACCCTCAAATAGTTCAATTTGCTTAATTTTATATAAACCATACAATTTCCATTCATATATGACATGATGAAAGATAGGAGACAAATTGCTCAGTTTTTTATTTATGGAACGTAATGCATCAAAGCCCGATACATTTTGCATTCCACTATGGTAACGTCATGACATCTTCTAGGTCAGAGATCTAGATTTTGTTAGACTTTATCTCCAAATATCACATTAATAAACATTTACAGGAGAAGAACTGATCTATCTAAAACTGATCCATATGTACTGCATGTGTTTTTCCTGGATAACGACTGATTTCGAGTTCACTGGTAAACGGTGACATCAACAGAAAATACTAATGAACACGACTTAGTATTATAGTGTTATGCTATATTACACTACCTCGGAAGTATCTTCTAGCAGACAGGAGAAGGTATATTCGCATGCCTGTTATCAGAATGTCAGTTGTAATGCATACTCCATATATCTGCGTACGTACATCAATTTATGAACCAAATGTACGAATTTAATTATATAAAAGTCCTCATATAAAATATCAGGAGCGAGTTATTGTTATACATTTTAAATTATTGACAAATACTAACAGATCTTTGTAATTTTAGAAAATGCATTTATTATATTGGTTGAAATTGGATGCTTTTACCGCTGTGTAGCCTCGAAGCAGCTAACAAGTCTAACAATATAGGTACAAAACAGTTAGCACTGGAAGGACAGAGATTTGGCATAACTGAGTAAGGACCAAATGATGGTGGGCTGCAACTTAGCAGCACAGGGGGTCAACAGACCTAAGGGGCGGTCAGACCAGGAGAAAAAAACGTAAAAGATATCCAAACTTCCATGAGGTCAACCGACGAAAAGGTGAAATTGCGCAATACAAAAGGCCCATTTAAGTAATCAATCGTTAAATAAAAACTTGATATTGTCTTTATTGAACAATTCTGGTGCGCCGTAAAGACCAGATTCGTTTACGAAATACAATTATTGATGTGTCTTTTTTACCAGTGTTATGGTCAATTTATTTAACTGAGTTATTTATTCTCTATCTGTTCGGATTTTTTATTATAAACTTTTCATAGAAAGAAAGAGAAAGATATTATAGCCTCCTTTCTGTGGACAGTGTTACTGTGCGATGCGGGTGTTGCATCGATAGTATGTATGTACGAAGAGCTATTGGGTTCGAACTGAGAAAAGAATGAAGTCATACATTACAGCAACACTTTATTGAAATTAAACATATACACAACCTCTTATACAGATTCATTTGGAATCTTTTATTTTTGACCATATCACCGTTGTGAGTTTGTATTTGCATTGATGATTGGTAAATCGTTTTGTTTCATTTAGCCGTTTTGTGGTGCTATATGGGCTCGTAGTACTATTGAGCTTAACGTCACCATCAACTCGGCACTCCGGCAGATCAATCGGTGAAAATCCACATTCCTATTCTTGCATTTATTCTCTTTTCATAGACGTATGGTGTTTGTTTCGCCTTTCGATAATAACAAGCTCTCCTACCGCCGTTGTATCTGATATTTATAAAAACCGCTCCAATGCTTATTAGCATCATCTTCATTACTACGAGAACAGATTATCCCGGA
Source organism: Unio pictorum (assembly GCA_030141615.1). Lineage (NCBI taxonomy): Eukaryota > Metazoa > Mollusca > Bivalvia > Unionida > Unionidae > Unio > Unio pictorum. Next base: position 19,688,849 of record JARLTB010000029.1, on the reverse strand, counting down.
TGTAAAATGAGGTACGTGTAGTAACAACTGATCGTTAGATGGCGACAAAAGCAAACGGTATTTGGGTCACAACAATTTAGCAATTTTCTGTAATGTGAATCAAAACCGTTACGTTATGAGAAGGTTCACTCTGGGCAACAATTCATGCACAAAAATGTACCGCACCCCAAGGGCCCGGTACCACAGGCATAGACCAACAAGCTCGTCAACAATCTGTTCATGAGTCTTCATATGTATTTCGTTTTCTCCCAACTGAATGAACGTTGCATCTGGAACTATGTTCCCAGGGAGTCCCAATTGTAAAAATGTGCTCACGAAGGCACCACATAGGCAGTAAAAACCCATCACCAGATTGCGAGGGAGTCTGGGCAAGGAATACCCAAAATAACGAGACATAATACTATGTCCTACCATTAACAGATACATGTTCAAACGTCTACAACAAAAAATCTCCGAATAAGGGTCACTAAGGGACCCGCTGACAATAGATATACCCCCCCACCACCACCACCATCCCCCCCACACAATGACAATGACTAATTACCTAGCTAACCCCAAATTGAATAAAACAAATCCGAATCGACAAAATCAAAACACATGAACAATACCCTACGACGACAGCCCCTCATTAATCAGATAGAAAACTATAAACCAACTTAATCTACAATCAAAAATAAACAACAAACCCCCCACACACCTCCAATTGCCTCCCCAAACTAAATAAACCAACATACCTACAAAACATACGCAGACATATAAACTATCGATAAAAACATTCACCCTTCACCACCACAGAAAGACAATAGCCCATAATGACCATACCGAAGAATGAGAAAAGGAAGAGTGGAAAATAAACCGAAACCCTCTCTCCCCCCCCCCATAATACCATATATACCAAATTTCAAAAAGGGCCTATAGACCCACACAGACCACACCATGCACTGAATAATAGTCCACAATAGGACTATTCCAAATTATATCTACAACTCCATCAACCAACAGTCCTACCATGCTTCCCCCTTACGCAATAAACAAACAACGCACTTCACTAGAGAGAAAGTTCCAATGCCACAGCATTCTAAAACTAGGCGTAGACACACATACCACATAAACTATCTAAATAACTTACACCTTCCCCCCTTCTGAGCTTAAAGACCCCTCTTTTTTTTGACAACCAATTAACAAAATCAAAACCCCCAATACCTTCAAAACACACTTAAAATATAGATAAGGGCCTGACTCCGGATATGACCTAGATAGTGCTGTCCATACAGACAAAACCCCACCTCACACCAACTAAACACATACCGCACCCACATAAATGGACAAAATGGCTCTGGCAAAGCCAACTGGGACTAATAATATAGACTCTAAACCAAATGAAAAGGAACAGAAATTAGCCCTAGAGCAAATAGCTCCCAGGGAGAAGAGTATGGTCCTAAGTTTAAGGAACAAAGTTGAACGGAAATCATTACTCTATAGCACAAGTAGAGAAAATGAGACTACAAACAACCTAACTTCCTTCTTGGGTAAAGTAACTATAACAATTGGATAAACAAAGCAAAGATCAACCGTTGTCTAAATTATCTAAAATTATCATACAACTATACACACTACCACCTGCAAACACGGGTGGACAGGGTAACATTGCACCCATACTAAATTTCGCAATTGACGGTGTTCCTCTCTGACTCAAACCAGCCCAATGCTGGGGAGAATCATGAGGATCAACAGCGGCAGCATTGTAGTACGATGACCAGTTAAATCAAAGCCAACAGATATTTCTTTAAAACATAACTAGTTGTGTAAATGAGTCCGTTTTTAAGGCCGTACTGCTACAATACCCAACTATGGGTTGTTTTCACGTGACGTCATAAAACGTGTGCACTTCGATGTCGGTCTTTTGGTTTCCATAGAAACGCACACTGACATCTCGAAACTATACAATGCCGATTTGTGATATTTTATACCTCATCACCACCTTACCTGGCGTATGGGGCATGATCTTAAATTCTTTTGTGACCTATCTCTACATGTGTTCCCTACACAACACGCACACACATGCACACACTTACTTGCAATCACAATTATTGTACACAGTCATACTCGCATGCAAACCCCAAGATGTTTGAAATTGCATTAAAAATTAATAATAATAATAATAATAAATAAAAACAAAATATATAAATTTAAAAGTAATAATAATAATAATTCATGTACCAAAAGTTGATAATAGGGTCCACTTTCTTTTAAACTCGTCACTTCAGTTATTCACTTTGGCGACATATTTTTCCAGCGTTTTATATGATAAAACACAATTTTTATACTAGGTAAGATTTGCGCTTTTTGATGCACAACGTGATCTGTATATAACATATTTTGCAAGCAAAAGTAGGAAGGTAATAAGATCATCAGAGTTGTTATTTCCTATAAAGACATCTTTTCATGTAATTATAAAATTTGGGTCACAAGTTTGGATCCATTCTACCAAAAGTTTTCAGTAACTAAACAGTCATAAAATAAGTGCTGAATTTCTTCTATTCCCTCATTACAAAAGGTACATTTATCATTATCACTTAAATTAATCTTTTTTTAGAAACTGGTTTGTGGCAATATTTCTGTGGAGAAATCTAAAGTTAAAGCTAATCAGTTGTGTCTTTTGTACAAAATCTAGCCAAAACAAAAGAGTTGGTCCATTCATTTGTACCAATCGGACACTCTAGCTGTCTGGACCAAGTTTCATGTTTACCATTTGGCTTTATTATTTAGGTTCTTATCAGGTCTTTATAGATAAATTTATTCTTTGCTCTTACCCTAAGGAGAGATGTTTTGTCCAAAGCTACAAGAAAACTATTTCCACTTTCAAAGAAAGTTTTAATTTTATTTTTCCACATCACTGAGATCTTTGAAATAAGTGCAAAGTACTGTATGAAATTATTTTTTTTTTTGTTTTATTTAATAGAGACGCTTGTGCATCAAAAAGATGTTGAATAATTGCAATACCGTTTGTTCTCCACCGTGTGTATGATTTAAAATTATCTACAGTCACTAAATTAAGAATATCTTGAGACAAGTATTCATTGACAGTAGATGGTTCATTTTTTCCATTGAGATAACGCATAAATAACATCACGCCAAAAAATATTTTTAATTAATTTAGAAATTACTTTTAATTTAGTTTTTCCTAATGAAAGTAACAGCATACCTCCAAATTTTCCAAATATTTGTTCAGAAACCAGTTTTTGTCATAAGCCATCTTCGTTTATTAAGAGGCGCCTAATCCAGGAAAGTTTTATATAACACACAAATGAATGCAAGTGAATCATATTTAATCCCCTTCCTCAAAAGAAGCTATAAGTGTCTCTTTTAACTCTCTCAGTTTTACTGCCCCAAATAAACTGGAAAAATAATGTATTCAGTTCCTTTTCTATATGGGGTGGAGGATTTGGCAAAGCTGCAAAAAGATGAATGAATTTAGGCAAAAGCAAGGACTTTATCAAAGTAATTTTTCCAATAAGGGATAAATTTCTTCTACTCCATCTGCCAAGCAGTTTCTTAACTTCCTTCAACTTCATCGAATAATTAAGCTCTACCATATCCTACAAGTTCAAAGAGAAATATACTTCCAGCAATCTAAAATTGGACATTGACCAGTTAATATCAATTTCTGGACATATTTTTTCATTAGAATATATTTTGTTTCCAATCCAAATTGCTTTCGATTTCAAAACATTGCAGTGCAGACCTGACACCAAAGCAAAATCATTTAAAATCTGCATGGTTGTCCTCAAGGACAAATGAGAACCATCTAATGATAGAAAAGCATCATCAGCGTACTGCCCTAATTTGAACTCCATTTCATTATAAAAAATGCCTGTAACATGTGTTTTTCTTTAGTTCTCTTGCAAGAAGTTCAATTCCTATTATAAAAAGTAGGGTGGTAAAGGGTCTGCCTGGCGACAACCTCTCTCCAAATTAAAGAATGGGGATATATGTCCATTATTAATAACACAACTTTTTTATTTATTGCAAAATAGCCTGAACCAGTGACAAATTGATTCTCCAAAGTTGAACGACTTCAGAGCAGTTTCCAGAAAGTCTCATTCAACTTAGTCAAAAGCTTTTTCAAAGTCTATCAATAGAAGAAGGCCAAATTCAAGAAAAAAAATGGATTTGTGATATTTTAGGGTGTTTTACCCACCATGGTGTGCTGAAAGAACTACGGTTTTTTTAAAGGCCAAAAATTATCAAGGATCAAGAAAACGCGGTAAAAAAAAGGCATCAATTATGTAAAGCAGCTGTCGGCAAAAAGGACATCAAAACGGAGGAAAAATGGGGACGAGCGATACGTACTCTTTATTTTATTTAAGTTTTAAAGTATTCTATCCATGGCAGACAGAGAGGAGGGGGGTGCTGACGGCAGTCAACATGAGCCCGGTCCGAACAGTTTGATTTTATAAAAGAAAATTTGTTTGAACCAGAACTATGAGAGGCAAGAGGGGTATGACTCGAGTGAGAAAAGTTACGAAAGTTTAGTAAACTGCGAAAAGTTACGAAAGTGAGAAAAGTGACAAAAACGAATTATTACCCAAAAAAAAATCAAAGAAAAAAATACCAAAAATTAATGTAAGATAGGACGAGAAAAGTTGCCTTTAATTGATTATTTAAGCTTCTTTTTTTGTTCCCCAATGCTGTAATATATCTAAAAATACATTAACTGTTAGCCATACAAAAGATTTTCTATATTTGATAATGTTTCATTTTCTCGACTTTTTTTAAATATTTAAACCAAGTATGTAATAGCAGATATTTTAGTTCTCTTCAATTATATTACAGTAAATGCATAGTTCGAAACAGCTATAATGACTTTATTTTGGCTTTGAAAAATTAAGTTAAAACGGGTGCGAAACGTACTTCTAAAATCTATTTTGTAGTTTTCGTTCAAAACGGCATACACATTTTAAATTTAAACATGTGTAAAATATTGTCTCGTTTTTATGTTTTCATTCTTGTTTTGCTTTTAAATTTTCTTCGGATGTTTTTATTAATGGCAGTGATGTTTTTAATTTTACTGTTTTTCACGAGCGTCCATCCACCATATTTTGTTGATATTTTGTCTGAAAATACGTTCGAGTATTCTGTGAGGACACTGCACCTGGTGTGGCTATATAACTACTTTTTATAGACTGCACTTTACAGTTTGCGTTTCGCACTTGGCTTATATTTGGTGTTCTAGACCTTTCGGCCCGCTTTCTTCGAATTTCTTTGAATTCCGACCTGCAGACGGAGTTTTGGTTGCAGTTCTGCCATCTATTGCGTACATCATATTTGGATGGTCTTTACCGGAGTCAATGACAACTTGTTTTAGTTTATTTTGGTTTTTTATATCGCTGGTCGATGTTAAACCTTTTTTATTTTGAACATCTAACCTATTGTATGGCGCTAAATAGCCTAAAGGTGCTGGTGCGCCGTTAAAATTCAAGCAAACAAACAAACAAATTGTTTATTATTTTTCGTTTATGTCGACAAGGTGCTGTAAATATGTCACCGAGGCGATAATTACCCACGTTTCTCGGGGAACGACATCTCTCTTCCTGCTCACTTGTTTATAACCGATGAAGCAGCTTGACAAACTTTGGTAATTCATCTAGCTTCCGTTTTGTGCCCGATTTTAGGATGTGATATGCACTCTCGGAGTTGTTGTTTGTCCATGTGCATGTAATTTTAACGTTGTTGACCGGATCTACGACGTGCTCTTTGAGCATTGGATACAATCTTGTATCAAATTAGGTGCGGAACTGTCTTTCGCAAGCAGACGAGTCTTTATCATCGGTGACGGAACGTAATTGGTTTAGTCTTTGTTGGTGGGGTGTGAACGTCTGTTGTCTTTTTTTTTTGTCTTTTTTTTCAAGACCATTTAGCTAAACACTAAATCGAGAACTTTTTGGTGTTCATTTAGTGGAAACCCAACTATATCTTACATTTCATCTTCCATTTCTGTTTGCGCTTTGCTTTAGATGTCCATTACAAAGAACGTGTGTGCTACCAGGCAAACGGTGTTTTATAGCGGTTTTGAATGCCAATTCCTCATCTGTGCCGATTGTCAGTAACTGGAGCTGCATGTCTGTCAAGTTGTCAGTGACGTAATGGAAGAATGCAGAATATACGTTGGTGTTGGTATGGATGAAAGTTGTGCCGAACACAATCGGATGGTCATCTGTAGATCCCTTTTTTACGGACAAGTCTTTTAAAACTGTTGGAGTCACGTGAAAATCACCAAGGTTATGTCATGTCCATTCCAAGAACGCTACCGCTTTCAATACAACATTACTTCTTAATGTCTGTGATTTGTTGTTCGTTGTAAAGAGTCACAACGGGGTGATGTAAGCCATTCAAACGTTTCAGTTTGGACAAATTGGCTTGTTTTGGTCATTTTTCCACGCAAACAATAGGGTCGGCGATGTTCCCTGATCTGTATTGGTGTTCTTTGTTCTTCCTATTGAATGTTTAATATTTCGGAGTTGTTTCTCGCCACTTAGTTACTGGTAATCGTCACATATTTAAGAATGTACCATTCTACTTAGCTATCCGTAGGGAGGAGGTTGTCATTGCAAGAATCAGAATCGGTCATACATACATTACCCACTCCCACATACTGAAAGGTGAAGATCCACCAGAGTGCGTTTCTTGCAATGAGCCATTCACTGTTAAACACTTTATGACCGAGTGTTCCGACCTGCAACCTACGCGTGTTAAATACTATAATGTACATGACATGAAGGAACTATTTGATACAATACAAATCACTTGTATTTTAGATTTCCTAAAGGAAGTAAATCTCAATTTTAAACTATAACTTGTATGCCATCACGTAGAATATTTTTATCTAATGCAAATATCACCTTTTATTTACAACATCTTATCATCAACATAACACCATTTACATCTCCCGTTGATTGGGAAGCTTCATATTTTCCTGTTACCAACATCTTACCTTTTTATATTTAACTATTGTTTTTTATATATATCGCTGGTCGATGTTAAACCATTCTTGTTTTTGAACATCTAACGTATTGTATGGCGCTAAATAGCCTAAAAGTGCTGGTGCGCCGTTAAAATTCAAGTAAACAAACAAACAAACCATTCTACTTATTTTACCGCATTGTGCTGGTATTTTTATATTTCACTAACGAAATGCTTTGTTCTAATGTATATGATGTTTATCGACGGATGTTTCACGGATGCATAATAAGTTCTGGACGAGAATTTTCCAATGTATTCGGCAAGTGCCATGTTGTTTGAAATATCAGATAGGAGATTTACAGATTATCCGTCGCCAGTACTGATCAGGTCCTGACGGAGAGCTATTTCAGGTTTGGTAATTCTGTGAACGTGTCTGATCTTGTCTGCTAATGGTTGTGGTTGTAATGGCTCCAAGATACGCATTTTGTTGACGTTACTTTCGACGCAGTACTCACATTGACGTTTAATAATCATCAAGAGAGTGCCATTTTTCTTTCAAGAAATGTTTTGGATGTTGGCGCACACTTGACCCAAGCGCCACAGTCGTCCCAGAACTCGGACCTTTTCCCCGAAATAGTTTCATGATGTTGTCGACGTTACGGATAATAAAATACATGCCGTCTTTTTTCAGATGGGATCTCTTGTATAACAAGCTGTGGATCTGTCACCACGTCCATGACGGATCTGAGATCCATGAACGTCTTTCAATGACTTGGCACAAATTCATCAAGGCTGAAGTTGATTGGGAGGGTGGAATTCGAACGTCTTAAATAGCAGGCTCGTCCAACCATGTTGTAGATCCCAACATAGTTTCCCGGATACTTTCAACGTGAGTCATTACCGCCGATTTGGGGATTTTGGCGAGGCAGTGATCTCAATATAGTCCGATGTCAACTCTACATGCCCGGACGTTCGAGTCAGTGATACCAGGGGCACAAAAAGTGGTTGGGACTCCACGGTGCTTTTCTTTACTTGATAAAGCCTTTTTTTTTGTTTGCAGTATTTGTGTTTGTCCATATGATGGTTGGTTTCTCTGGATCACAGAACATTAGTGTAAATACATAATTCAGTTTGACAAAACTATAATCCTTCGACCCATTCATTGCAGGGTACACTGATTCTATTTTCAAATTTAACAAATTGTTAAGCATTATGTGACTGTTTCGACCTTGTTTTCAAGATCTTTTTATCCTTCTTCCTTGCCATAGATCATTTTCATTCTCCATTGATCGGCAATCTTTACTTTCAACTATTTGGTTTTTAATATAGCTGGTCGACATTAAAACTTGAACATTTAAACTATTAGTTGGCGCTAAATGGCATAAACGTTCTGGTACGCCGTTAATATACAATCAATCACTATAATTTTCTCCACCCTTCTATTTGAAGTCTCTACCAACCTATGGCATTATTGTCCAATTACAAGAATGTAAGAAAAGTATTACAGCCCATTACTGTAAACGTTTGAGAAGTACCTTTCAAAAAAGCATATTTAGCTGCATTTGATTTGTCTTGATACTTTGGGATGTATATAGATGTGACTTTACTCACAGCATGTTACATACAGATGTCCATTATCCCAGAATATGACCTGCATCCATTAAAGAGACGCGCAATCCGCATTCAGACGCCAGACATAAAATGCTATCTTTTCAGGTTTTAAGCGCTTGTTTCGTTGGTGGATGAAAGGATCCTGGTATATAAGCAGAGAATTTACGATGCAATACACTCCTTTGGCCTTTATTTTTCCTAGATTAGTGGTCAGTTCATTTTCGAATTCATTCTTTTCCATTCTACGTTTCCCTTATTATTGTATCGATACAGCTTTGCAGTTAAAGCTTTATTTATTATTAATATATGAGTCAAGGTTAGCTATTTCTGCAAAGGTATTCAATATTTTTCATAAGTTGTCTCTGATGTACTTTTATGAAAGATGTCAATAGCGGTCAGAGCATCGTGGATATACATACATCAGCATGCAGAACGCGAAAAACTATAAAATAATGTCTGATAAGAAACGTTATGAAACAATTTTCTTACTACCAAGTTAATTTACCCAGGAATAAAATTGTAGAAGACAAATTACAACGTAACTGTCACAAATTGACGTGCGAGTGGCCTAATATTAATAAAGATTCATTAATTTTCACCAAAAAAATGGGCGAAACTTTACTTCATTTGATTACATTAAGAATTAGAGCAATAATATTGGCATTTTCAGTTACGACTGTAAAAAGAAATATACGTCCGTACCTAAAGACGCACAGGATTTCACAACGACAGAAATTCAAAAACTTCATGTTGAATCTAAGGAAATGATTGTCTAAAGCACAGAAGTATTGTGTTTATTCGCAATAACTATTATGTTTATTCGCAATAGTATTGCAAATATTCCAATAAGTATCACGTTTATTCACAAAATATTGCGAATATTCACGATAAGTATTGCGTTTATTCGCAATGCTCAAAGTGATGGCATACTGTATTTTAGATTTCCTGCAGGAAGTAAATCGTTTTTAAACTATAAATTGTACGCCATCACCTAGAGCTTTTTTATCTAATGTAAATATCTTCCCTTATTTTCAACATCTTTTCATCTGTACTCATAAACATACACTATTTACATCTCCCGTTGATTGGGAAACTTCATCTTTTACTGTTACTAAGACCCTACCAGTTTACGTTGAACTATTTGGATTTTTTATATCGCTGGTTGATATTATATATTTTAGTATTTTTGAACATACAACCAATAGTATGGCGCTAAATAGTATAAAAGGCTGGTTCGCCGTTAAAAATCAATCAATAAAATGAACTAAATTCACACACACAAGTTTTTTGCATGATAAGCTGCCAATGAAATGTAGCACGATTTTAAGGTATAAAAATAAACTAATGAAATGTCAATAAAATCAACAATATGTGGTACTTTGGTAATGATGCTTCCATGTCAGAAAATGTTATTTATTTTGTTTAATTATTGGTCGTTTGAACAAAGACAGTAAACTTGCTATTGTCCACAACTGATTTATTGACCCAGAAATTGTCAAAGGCACGACAGAATGTTATAACTTGTATTCTTTCACCCTCTTAACGTGTCTTTCCACATGTATCCTCAGGCTTGCAAGTTTTATTTTTGCCCTCCACCTGGAAAGCCATGAACAGCCTATCACTACACAGAAAGTGTCTTGTTCCAATGGAAACACCAGTACCTTCAAAAATGTTGTGTAAAACATAACCTTTATCTGCCATAATTTGATCCCCTGATTCTAACAAATGTATAAGCTCTGCCAACTTTGTTATATACACATCACTTGTGCATCCAGAGTACAGGGAAGACAAAAATGTAATTGCACCATGTGGGCCTATCCCTACCAAACTTGTTACAGGTGTCGAGGTTTTTTTAGGTTGAAATACTATTTGATGCAAGCACTAGATATGAGGGTCTTTCTGTAAATATTTATGTACAGTCGATAATAAATATCGTTCCTGGGTAGGATAGTTGAAACTCTAGAGGCATATTTGCTTGAACATTTTACAATTTTTAAAGTATGTATACATACAACCTATTGTATAGCCCTAAAATAATGGTGCGTCTGTTTAAAAAAAAATATTGCTTGAACCTCCGCACGACGTGGCCAATAATTTATACAGTAACTTGCAGAAGACCTGTGAATATTATATCGAACAGACGTATATTGGAAATCCACATTATCTACACAAAAACGTGAAGCTATTCCACTGGGTCTATTGCTTTTAGCCGTCCCCTGATGTTGATGTTATTCATTTTGATGTAATCTAAGCTCTTCATTCTAATTGCTATTGAATGTTTCGAAAACCCAAGATGGGGTGAAAACCAGTATAAAATTAAATCATCTGTAGGTCTGTTAAATCCAAAATTCATGTTTTGTTTTTTTTAATTATTCAAATCTTGCAGTTGGTTTTCGTATTTTCCACGTCTGTTTCTGCTTTCCTTAGCATCTCATCCAGATCTGTAATTTTACTTTTGAATGATATATGCAACTCACAGGATCTGAATAAGATTAAATACAAATGTTCATAAAAAGCTACATTATTAACTATAATGGAGACAACAAAATATAACTAGAAAAGTTACCAGCTTCACTATAATTTAAACCTATACGAGAGATTTAGCAGAAGCTGCTTTCAACTGATTGTATGCTCTCGTATATACACATACACGCTCATATTCACACAGTATGAAAAAAAATATAAACAAAAGATACGAAACTATGGTTTTATTACATACAAGTGTCACCTAGAGAACAGGAAGGAAATTAAGCCCAACATAAATCCAGTATTTTAAGTACAAACGATACATTATGCAGTGATATGAAGCTAATGTAACTATCCCACAAGGGATCCGACACTTGTTTGGATACATAAAACGGGATTGTAAACCTTGTTGTTGACATTTCTAAGCCCCATCAAGCATGTGTAGCTGGTTAGGACATAGAGGTGACACCCTGTTTGTATCGAAATGTGTTTGTGTACACCCAATAAGATCTAGGTTTTTTGTGTTTATAAAACAATAATGCAGAATCGCAGTTTGATATGGCTGATTTTTGTTTAATCCATCAAATCTCTGAGTTTGAAATCTTGTCTGTAATTATTGTTGTGTTTGTTTTGTCGCGTGTGTCTGTAATGTAGAAATCACCTAGAATTATGGCTACCTTTTAGTTCATTGGGTGGTTCTATTTGTTTTCCATGCTGAGTTGTTCTTTTGTTGTGGATGACAATCACATTTCCTGAACAGCTGGTTTTTTTTTCGTTTATGTCTGTTAAGAAAAGTGCATTTAGTTTGTATTCTATTAGTTTAATTTTTTTTGGGGGGGGGGAACGATGAAGTTATTGTTGGCATAAAAAATTATATTTGTATGTTATGTTAATGATTTGGATACCTTTTGGAATAAAATATTTGTATTTATTGATATGTTATACTGAATTTGTTTTCCATTTTTGTAATAAAAGATCTCAGATAAGTACGTTGATAACTTCATATTTAAATTTTAGTCATTATTGTTTATATGTTGTCCGTATTAGTCGAGGGTGGGTGGGTGTTGGTTCTTGCATTTATTTTGGCCTTGTTTGGGCTCATACAATCCGATTCAACAAGGGCTAATAAGGGTAAGATGATCCCATCAAACTTTACAACGGGTTTGGAGACATGGAGTACAAGAATGCAAACAAACTCTACTTTTCCCTCCAAATACAATTGGCACAAATGCAGCAACTGAGTAACAATAACTTATAAATCTATTATTTTTGCCGAACTTCAAAATCACCACGTCCGGAATAGGATTTAAAACAGTTGGCCTGGCCAGGAAATCTCAAACTTGTGCCCCATGCTGTCCATCCCAAGTAACCATAAAACTCTCAGGCTTATGGCATAATTGTGGCAACTTCTGACAACTGCTCAGACGAGCGTGATGCTGTGACCGATCACAAGTAAATGCATTGTTCTCTTTTGTAAACTCTACGCAAAAGAACGAAACACCGCTAGCCCAAACTTTAGATATCTGACAAGACAGCAACTAATGCTAACCAATTAAAAAAAAAGGACACGAAACAAGAATTAAAATACCAACCAATGGAAATTTAGATAACAAATGTGACTTGGTGAATGAATACACCGTAACAAACACAAGCAACATTATTTACATCATGTCATCACTTTCAATTTGCCAGAAGTATGTACATGTTAGTAAATAATCCCGAAAAATATAATACAAATAATACCAATTGGATTCTATAAATGCTACGGCATAGTCAAGTAAGACCTAAAAGACAAACAATACATCCCCACAGTTAAGGGAATAGCGAAAGGTCGGGAATGACACCAAAGTACAGACAATTAAAACTTAAATATTGAAAGCCCAAATAGAAAAATAAGTGCTAACATCTTTTCATCCATAAACACCATTTACATCTCCCGTTGATTGGGAAGCTTCATATTTTACTGTTACCAACAACTTATCATTTTACTTTGAACTATTTGGTTTTCTATGTCGTTGGTCGATATAAAACCTTTTAGGATTTTAAACAGAACCTATTGTATGGCGCTAAATAGCCTAAGTGTGCTGGTGCGGAGTTAAAAATTAAACAATAAAAATATCAAACAAGAGTTATATTTTTTTTCATTAAACGCCGGAGAATATGCATGCCTGCTTGACGTGTGTCAAGCTAGCAGCAAAAATGTAAATCTAATCATCAATCTTCCACCAGAAACAAGCAGCTAAATAAATAAAATCGACTGATATTCAAACGTCATGAACTCCCCTAAACGACACACCCATTTTGTCAATTCATCTTGACCCTTAGAGGTGTGATAAACTCATATATGGACGCACCAAAAAACCAGGAAAATCTAAAGTTAAGAAATGTGTAAATTATTCTTGTCGAATAAAAATTATACACTAATACAAACTTCATTTACTATCCTAAATAAAAACCTATTTTCATCAATCGCGTTAAGAGTTTGTTTATATTTGTGGATTTTTTTTTTTTGCACATCCTATGACACATAATTTGATGAAATCACATGCGTGTATATTAGTACTATGACCTTGTTCAGCTGATTTAAGATTTTATATATTAAACAGATTTGTATAAAATGTGCACACAAATTTATAGAACATTGGTACAAGTTTGTAATTTGTATAACTTTAAATTAATCAAGATGAACCATTTGGGCAATAAATATCGAGTAATATATATGCTTCTTTTAACAGGGAAATTGGCTGAAACATTTCAGGCAAGGAAGTTGAACTTAATAAATGACAACTCACAACTGGATATACCATTTTGTACTAGATAAATTTTCATCTGCTCGTATTCATATAGAACGTGTGATCGAATTGATGATAAATATATTTACTGTACTGAAAATAATAAAGGTTGTATGCAGCCCTAACTAACTTGGGGACTGGGATTGTGTTTAAAGAATAAACCGGATCACAGAAAATGTTTGAGATTTTTATTTGAATAAATGTTTGCATTTCATGATGACATGGCAAATACATTATAAAAGAAATGCAAACAAAAACCATGACAATTATTATTTACACGTATAATGTGAAAAAAATATTACGGGAATGTATTTTAATGTAATATTTTTATCATTAAACACAACTCCTATATACATTACATCTGTTTTAGTATGTCAATACATTAATCACGTTGAATACATTGAAATTCATTGACAGATGGAGGTGCAATGGCACCAAAAAGCGAGAGAAAAATAGTCTTCTCATATCGCTATGTTGATGGGCTCTTGACGAGGAAAAGGTCCCGAAGGTCGGCCAGCCTATGTCATAGATCGATGTCGTTTACGCCCTGGAACGCCCTAGCCATACTTATTTCAAATTCAGTCCATTTTTACTAATGGACAAAATAAAACCAATAACGTGTCAGCCACCTATGCAGTTGAGTCCAATTCTATAGTTGTAGAATTTTCCTAACCCTTAACATACCAATATTGCTAGTACATAGTGTACATATTGTAAAGCCCTAACAATTTTGAAGCTAAAATGTCTATGCGACATATATAGTTGTGTCACTGTTAGGATGGAATAGATTGTAAATTTTGAGGCGGTGTTTCAAACACATAATGTTAGATTTTCAAAAAGCATGTTCAGAGAGAGTTCTCTTGCCAAATGAGAGCTCTATTAAAAAATAAATGGCAGTAATTGAAGCCCTATAAGGGCTGTTATGCAGCTGGATAGAAGGTGCCCATTGGTTCGTCCTGGGCGGCGATGTATGCAATGACCTGAATCCTAGATAGGTAATGGCATTCAGGAAATTCCCTGCTTTATTTTTGTCCTCAAGTAGTCTTTACTGGTGACTTGAATGACTCCTCCTCCTGTGGCGAGTGCGAGGCAGCCTCCAACTTCTTATCCAAGTTTACTGCCAAACTTGGTGACTGCGTAGGGATAGGTGTAGTAGGTGTGTTGGTCTTAATTACCTTCCCTTTAGTGGCCTTCCCCTTTTTTGGTGGGGGAGGTGGTGGTGGCGTAGGTTGAAGCTCCGGAATCGGTGAAGTGGCCACATCCACAACACCTGCCATGAAATGAGCTTCAAGTTGTTGTAATAGCACTGCTATCTGGTCACGTAGAAGTTGCACTGCATCCTCCTGTACAGGCGCCCCAGTTTCTGGTGCTCGAAGGGCAGTTTCCACGTTGACCGTGGGGGTGGGGTGCTGCTTTTTCCCTCTATTTCTCCTGTACATCGAATTCCCCGTTTTTCTCGTTATCTTCTTTGTCCCAGACAAGAAGAAGTGTTGTCCTCTTGTCGGCCGCTCTGAGGCTCCAATTTGTAGCCTCAGTAAGCCCTACACCAAACATAGCGCGAAGGGCTTGTGCTGGTATGACTTCCACCGCTAGCGTACTCAGTAATGACATGTAGCTTGTTGCTCGTTCGCTGCAGACTCATTCATCACAACCAACTAACTTGGTTTTTGTTTCACGTACACAATAGGATTTGGGACTATCAGAACGCGTGTTCTCTTTGTAAGCTTTAGTACTTTATTCAGCTTGAACATTAAGTTCTAATCTCCTTGTGACTAGCTCAAGAAGGATATGTTCATTGCAAAACAAATTCCAAAGATTTTATTTATCATTTCAAGTCGCTGTCCCGATTTACTCTTACAATAATGCAGTCGATGGGCGTCCACACTACCAAGTCTACAAAGCCTATATTACATGCATTTGCATCTGCACTTGTGCAAAATACTTTTGTCTTCTTTAGAAGATAGTTCTTGTCAAGCTAAATTACATGGCATTTAAGTTTAGTACAGCACTTGTATTGCAATTGACCATCTGGAGAGGCTCCCAAGAATAGACTATCTTTATTCTGAACCGTACCTTCTAAATGCTCGTTTGGAATATTAATATACACACTACCACATGGAACGTGATCTGGAGTTGGTTCCGATTGTGTGGACATGATGGTGTACATTTTAAAAGCGTCTTCTTCATGTTGTGCATCCCAAATTACAGCCAGGAACTATTTTTGGACCTTTCTAAGTATCACAAATCTTTTTGATTCTAGATGGTGATGGATTTGACAAGCTGGTTCTTAAGCAATAATCAGCTGTTGACGCCGTATGCATAGATCCGAAATTACTCGATAAGTTCCGCCCCCTTAGATACTGTTACTGCGAACCCCCAAGCTTCCCATAAAAATGGCGGAATGATCACAGAATACAAGCACCATGTCGGATTCTCTCGCGTATTCCTGATAACATTTCACTTAAATACCTTCCCGATCAAGAGAAACTTTCCAGTAAAGTGTTGCAAGGAAATATACACGAAATCAAAGTTTTTGAGTTTGAAAATAAGATTCGCGTAGAAGCGAGATGCTGACCATCTATGAAAAAGAACCAGCCTCCGCACCATCTGCACATTGAACTTGTGTGAAGATTCATACTGTTCATGTAAAGCGGGGTAAGATTTAATGTTTTGTATTTTTATTAGCTAGTTTTCATGTTTGAACTGTTTAATACCCTGAAGTAATGGCAACAGTTATAGTACAAGTCATACAGGTCATGTCGGTGTTCGTATTATCATGTTAGCCGTTGATTTCACCCTAGTACCTTTTCTCTTGACCAATATATGTACCCGGCCACCATTGTAAATGTCCACAGTGATAAATAATCTTAGTCTGGGGTCATCCATATATGACTTAATGTAATTTGCGCGGATTTTTTTACTGTAAATTCACTTACATGACCATGCTGACATACAGTATACTAGAATACTAAGCTCATATATGTTAGGCAGCGGCGCTAAAGACAAACAAAACACAGTATCTGCCATATTTTATTTTTATTTATGTCACTGGGACGATTTACTAACTGTAGTTATCCAAATTGTAACTTTGACACATGTTGTTTGGAAACCTAATAAGTAATGTATAAACACTTCCTTCCTCTGGTATTTCACGGAGTGGTGTAAGCAGTATGTTTCAGATATATGCACCGAAAGCATTGATTTTACTAATTAATGTGTATATCTGAAAAATGTTTTGTTGCAGGGTCAGTGGGCATTGCTCCCATGTTGTTGGGTTAAGGGTTTCAAACTACACAACTTCACCACTATTCCTGACCAGTTGAGTTGCACAAGCATACCTCAGCAATGGTATGTACCAAGGGGATCGAAAATAAAGCCAGTGCCACTTAGCCATGTCGTGGTTGCTAGACCGAAAGATAGTAGGAAAAGGAAACCAGTGGTTTGCCAGACTGATATAAACAAAAAGTATGAATTTAAAATACAAATTATTTCCCAACAGAAATACTTGTTTAAAATCTTATTGTAGATGGCACATGGAGCTATTTAATACTACCAGACTAAAATAAACACAACAAACAATATAGCTTTAATACTTTGTTTTATTCATCATGCTGATGCAATATACTTGAATTGATATGTAATTGAAAAATATTCATGTAAATGTACAATACAGTGTCATCAAATAGAACAAGTAATAAGGTGTGCATTGAGAATATGTGCACAAATTAAAGATGCCTAAAATAGGCACTGATATGAAGTAAACATAGACACAGCATTGTTTAACACGATTATTTTATTACTTTCTTTTACATTTAGAGTACCAAAAGAGGATGAAAAGGACATGTCTCATCTCTTTAGTCTGAAGGGAACACCCCTAGAGTGCAGAATTGCACCCAACATTCCTAAAATATCAACACCTCTAGGAGACGTGCAGATTGGGTCAATATTATCATATCAGGTACTATCCAATCATAATTCAGTGTTTATCCTTAACAAATACATCTTGAAAAATGTTAGGAGACAACAAACTGTCCATATTTTATTGGCCTTTGAAACAAAGATGTAGGAATACAGTGTGATAAAAGTTTGTACGTTTTAACTTTACATATGAGACGTTCTATAGGTACATTATGTTTGGCAATTTTGTTAGTCAAAACTGTCTCAGAAGCAGTCATTTGCCTATTTGCCGATGCAAATGGTGGAATGTTTATTTTCAAACCAATTTCATTTATTTCTTTTGCAATGTTAAAACCTTTGTCTACCATTATGGCATCTCCTTCTTTAATATAACCAATTGATTTTAGTGTTTTAAGCACATCATAAAAACCAGATTGTTCTGTGATAGATTTATCTGAAATTGATCCTGTAAATAATTCTGAAACAAACATTACACAACCATTAGGATCACAACCTATCAACCCCTTTAGAGTTGTAGCAGATTTATAGTCACTACAGTAGAACGTCGTTTATCCGAATCAATTGGGACCGGACACCGTTCGGATACGCGATTGTTCGGATAACCGAAAACCGAATGCGATCCATGCAGTATATCAAACCGGACACTATACGAATATTGAAAATCATCACATGCGAGAAACGTGCGTGAAGAAAGAGCAAAACATGTGCAAAATGTCGCAATTTTACCTTTATTGTGGACAATAATCACTTATTTTTCGCTGTACACCTTCGTTTTCTCGCTGCAAGGTCTCTGATTCTCTTGAGCAGCAGTAGTTGAGTAGGACAGCACTCTGTTGTTCGTACCACTCCATAGATGTCTCTAACGCAGCAAACGCGTCTGCATTTGATGGACCCTTGCTACTTTCGTTGTTGTTGTCCTCGTCTTCATCCGTTTCATCGTCGACAGGGTCGGATTCTTCTTGCACGGAAGTCACAATCTCGTCATCATTTAGCATTTGAAATCCAGTCTTCTGCATCGCATGCTATCCAGGTTTCTACATCTTCTTCATCGCATTCTTGGGATCGATTGGACAAAGTCGGTTATCTCCTCCCTGTGGTCGTCATTGGAGTCTTTTTTCGCCTTCTAAATCTGGCCACAGCTTACTCCATACATTTTTCAGGTTCTGTCTTTCGAGCGAGTCCCACGCTTCGCCTAACATGTAGCAGGCGTCTTTCATATTGAGCTTGTTAGCAAAAGCAGCAACACTTTCTTCGTCGTTTTCTGCCAAAAGTAATCTCCGCAAAACTTGTTTCCTATAAATTCTCTTGAGCTTTTCAATGACGCCTTGGTCCATTTGTTGCACCAGCGCAGTGACGTTTGGTGGAAGATACATCATGCTGAAGTCGTCATCAATTGCATTGAGAATTTCGATAGGTGGGTGACAGGGAGCATTATCGAGAATCAGTAAAACTTTGCCTGTTTTCCCTTCACGTTCACGAAGTTTCTTGACGTTGGGAATGAAGTCTTTAGAGTACCATTCAGAAAAAAGGGCAGATTTCATCCACGCACTCTTTTGCGCCTTGTACAGAGTAGGAAGGCATGAAAGATTTTGGAAGCATCGAGGCTTCTTATATTTGCCAATCACAAACAATGGCAAAGTGTGTGTTCCACTAGCGTTCGCACAAACCATGGCTGTAACACGTTCCTTGCTGACTTTAAAACCTGGTGCTGTGGACTCCCGTTTTGATGCCAATGACTTTCTTGGCAGAGCCTTCCAATTTTCTCCAGTCTCGTCTACCTTGTAAACGTCGTCTCTGGAGTAACTTTATTCTTCCACATGCTGAAAAAATGTTTCCTTAAACTTGTGGGCAGAATTCTTATCACCAGACAATGATTCGCCTTCAATCTGCAGTTCCCTATTCCCATGGCGCGATTTAAAGTTCTGTAACCAACCAGTGCTAGCTTTGAAATCAGCCGAACCGCCTAATTTCTCGTTAAGTTCCAGAGCTTTTTCGCACAACAGAGGGCCCGATATCGGGTCCCCTTTGCTCCTTCTTTGTGAAAACCACAAGTAGAGTGCACGATCAAGAACAACATCGTTTGCTTCCCTCATGGTTTTCCTTTTCTTCGAGCCATCTTCTGAGTCAAGTTTTGACGCAAAATTTAAAATGGTTTCTCGGCTTTTTTGTCAGAAATTATTTACTTTCCAACATTATAAAACTGCTAGAGACGCTCCACTTTCTCCCTTCGCGAGACGGTTCAATATTTCTAGTTTTGTATCTATGTTCAAGACGTTGCGCTTCCGTTTCGAATTCGAAGCCATGGCAGTTCACAACTCAATAGAAGAGCACGTATACACCACCTCACTTGGAAACAAACTGACCTAATATTCCGCGCAGATGTTTTACCAAATCCAGAATTTCCTCAGGACTAGGGCGAGTTAGAAGGGCTTAAATTAGAAACGCTTTCTGACGCCTATAACGGGATCGTTACGTGTATCTAAAACGAGTTTTGAGATTCTTCAAAAGGGATTAGTGTCAACTTATCAACTGAAATTCCCCAAATATCCCTCACCTTGGGTTTTCCCGTCACTTTTGGCCTCACGCGAAACAACTGTTGAGCATTGCACTGTTCGAAAACGTATTTATATACATGTACAGTACAATGTAGTTGATAAAAAAAACTGGTCCGGATATAAAATCTGGTCCGGATATTTGACGCTCCGGATAATAAACGTTCGGATAAACGACGTTCTACTATATATAACCGACTCTGTAGGCAAAGTGCACTTGGAATTTGAGTTTTAACTTCAGTTTCATCTATAATAATAATGGTAGTGGGAAAATCTTTCCTATATTCAGATGGCATGTTTTTTATTATAGTATCTCTATTTGGCCAAATCGAAAGCTGGCCAAGTTTTAAATACAATAGATCGAGCCATGTTGTAAACACAACACTAGCTGACTGGGTTGAGAGTCCAAACCGTGTGGACAGATCTTTTAATCCAAAACCATGCCTAAGCCTACATATTGTTAAAAAAAGTCCATCTTCCTGGCTTAGGCTTTTTGTATCCCTTATTCCTGGTCCATATTTGACTGGACACTATTGGGGCTAGAAATGCCAATAAAGCTAAGAATCTTATATACGTGATTCCTGTATAATATTTAAACAAATTTTTCCGTGTTTTTTCTTTATACTTCACATTTGCTACACTCAATGTTTGTTTCTTGGCAATTATTCTCTTCAGATGTTGAATTTTTTTATTTTTTGACGACGCTTTAAGTTGAAGCTCTCGTATCTCTCTCGAACTATTTTGAGCCTTAGATCCTGATTCTCAGCTGCAACTGCTAGCATATCCATTGTTGATATCCCTGAAAAAAAATTTAAAAAAAAGTATTTCTTTTCTTCATTTCAGACAAAGTACCTGAGAGAAACTACACAAATAACTCGGGAATGTGGTAATACATCTGTGACAAGGGCTTTTCCAGTGTGTTTACCAGATGAGTTCAAACCACTCAATGAGAACACAAAGTGCATCAATCCATGCAACTCTGAGGTACAAACAAGAAATCAGGCCTTATCGGATCACTGGTTTCATGAGAGAAAAAGAAGACTAACAGCATCAAATTTTGGAAAAATACTATCAAGGAAATCCAAACCAAGTGAAAAGTTTATTAACAGTTTATTTTCAAAAAATGATGTGAAAGCCAAAGCTCTTGAATATGGCAAAAGACATGAGAAAACTGCTAACGAGAAGTATCTTAAATTGTATCCTTCAAGGCATTTGCATGAGTGAGGCTTTGTGGTTAATAATGACTTTTCATTCTTAGGTGCCACGCCTGATGGGAAACTGTGTGACAATGGAGTATGTGGAATTGTAGAAATTGAATGCCCATTCTCTGCTAGAAAAATGACTATTGAAAAAGCATGCAATGATGTACCAGATTTCTATTTACAGAAGGATGAGCTTGTCTCGTTAAAGAAAACACACAGTTACTATGCACAGATTCAAGGCCAACTTATGGTTACAGGTTGTGATTTTTGTGAATTCATTGTGTACACACAGGAGGATATGTATGTGGAAAGAATTAAACCAGACATTCCATTTATGACTTCAGTGTTACAAAAGTTAGCTGAATTTTATAGAGATTATGCAATTCCACATATGCAATCTTCTGGATAAGTTATTACAATACTTACATGGGTGTTCAGTCTATGTAGACACCCCTGACTCACAATTCTTATCTGGACTATTCAATCTGTAAAAAATAAATACTTTTGCAAAATGATGTTAGTCAACAAGTAGTTTTCATGTTTATATATATTAATGTATTTTAAATTGATTGTGAAGTATAAGCAATATACATGTAATTGAAACTCTTTTCAAACAGTATCAGTTCATTAACTTGCCAGCTTTGCATATTTACTTTAAGATTGATGTCTGAATTTATTCTGAAATTAAACTTGTTAAATTTCATATGTCAAAGATTAATAAAGCTAGACATATTCTGTGAGTTACTTTGCCTTACATAGTTGTGTTGTCTTCCAAATGCAGGCATTGTTGTTTATGTTGAATGGTTTTCTTTTGTTGTGAAGAAGCTCTCTTCGCTGGAAGTTTTCTTGCTGGCATAGTACGCGAACCACCAGCTTGAATGGGGTCTGGATAATTCTCAGTTGGTCCATTTCCTCCAACAAAGTGCTAAAAAATATGTATATTTACAAAACAATGCATTATATGACAATCAAAAATGCAAAGTAAATCTGACATTTTATATTATTATCAGCAAAGAAACATTTTATATCTATATCTTAATTTAGATGTATGGACAATGTAGAATGAAATAAAGAATTCTTATTCTTATTCACCCCCTGCGGGTTCGGGGTTGTAGAATTGACCCGACGTGCCTCGCCACGTGTCGTAAAAGGCGACTAAGTAGAGGCGACCTGTTTGCCGTGGGTTGCGACCCGTGTCGGAGGAGGAAAGGATCCTGGTAGTTGAGCGGAGGCTTTTCCGATGCAATACACTACTTTGGCCTCTACTTCTCTTAGACGGGTGGTCGAGATGGGCCCGGTCTCGACAAATCGGCTGGTCACGCCGAGCACTAAGAGGTCTTTCTTTACTAGCTCACGTTCTATATCTTTCTTGTATCTCTCTTGATACCACCGTTGCCCCTTCATTCTAGCTTTCATTTTCCCAAGTACTAGAGGACCTCCCAGATAGCGGTGGCTTAACGGGTCAATCGGGAGGTAATTTTGCCGATCCTTGGTAATTTTATCTAACGAGTATAGCATCTGTGTATCCCTGGCACTTGAAAAGTGTCCCCTTGTTGGGCTCCGTGGTGGGCGGGGAGCATGGGTGCTGAAACTTTAAAACAAAATCATGGAAAATTCAAAAAAAAATCAAAACAAACGAACAAAACCACTATCTGACTCTGATGAAGAACCATGTGGTGTGGAGTCATTCCCACGCTTCATGGTCATACAGTCAACAGATACTGAAAAACCAATTACAGCACTATCTCCTTTTGTAATTGAGAAAACGTTGATGGGTTTAATCGGCACACCAAAAGGTGTCAAGAAATTGAAATCGGGCTGTCTTCTCGTTGAATCTGAGCGAAGGGGTCAATAAGAAAATCTAAAAAAGAAGAAAACATTCTTTGACATTCCAGTGACCTCATTCGCTCACACTTCCTTAAATACGTCCAAAGGCGTGATGCGGTGTCGTGACTTGGCTGGAGTCAACGACGCAGATATCATCGAAGGGATGAAACATGAAGGTGTCACTGCAGTGCGTAGAATACGTATTAAACGTAATAACAACCTGCAGGACACCAACACGTTTGTACTCCCCTTTAATAAACCAATTGTGCCCAAAGTGGTCAAGGTTGGGTTTTTGCAAGTAAAGGTTGAGATCTATATTCCAAACCCCCTTCGATGCTATAAGTGTCAAAAATACGGCCATCACGAAGATCGATGTTCCAGAGCCAAGGTATGTGGCCGATGCGGAGAACACTCTCATCAGGAAGCTGATTGTAGAGCAACTCCGCATTGTGTCAACTGTGGCAAGGAACATCACGCCAGTTCCAAAGATTGTGATACATGGAAACAGGAGAAGGAAATTCAGAGGGTAAAGTTTACCTCGAACATACCCTACCCAGAGGCCAGAAAACTTGTCCAGGCGAAAACATCCCTTCCTGGCCCATCCTTTTCCACAGTCTTAAAACACAATCCAAAAAGCACGAAGGACGCCCAAACACAGACGGATCAGCCCGATTCAACCACAAGTACCAATATCCCTAATTATAAGCCACAGAAAAGCACAACATCAACTCAGACAACTTTTAATAACAATAAACCACCAAAATCACCAAAACAGAAACAAAAAGCACAAACAAATAAACCGCAAAAGGGGTCAGATGACCCCATTAAACTCTACAACAGGTTTGGAGAGATTGAGAGCATGGATGCAGAAGAAACTGCTCCATGTACTCAAAGTAGTTCCAAACCTAATAAAACTAAATATACTCCCGTACTTCCTCCAGACAAATAACAACACATGCTTCCATCGCGAATAGTCTAACCTAGTTCCAGAATCTCCAGCATAACATTAGAATGAAGAACACCATCATACAATGGAACTGTCGAGGACTTAAAGCTAACTACAATGATATTCTTCTGCTTTTAAATGAACACGATCCTGCTGTACTATGTTTACAGGAAACATTCCTGAAAGAGACAGATAAAATTACTTTTAAAAACTTTTCCCTGTTTAATGCGTACTTTCAAAACGCAGACAGGGCCTCAGGAGGAGTCTCTATTGCTGTGAACAATAGAGCCCCTCACAGAGTCATTCCTTTAAACACAAATTTACAAGCCATTGCTGTAAGTGTCACTCTACATCGAGTGATTACTTTTTGTTCCATTTACTTACCACCAAACACCAACCTAGTACAAAAGGAATTAGACAATCTTGTTGAACAACTTCCCGCGCCCTTCGTTTTACTCGGGGATTTTAATGCCCATAACATTTTATGGGGATCAAATCACATAAACGACAGATGCCATCAAATAGAAGATTTCATTTCTAGACACGATCTGTGTCTATATAACACTAATTCACCAACATATTTACACCCAGGAACCGGTACGTACACATGCATAGATTTGACAATTTGCTCTCCCTCACTGCTTTTGGACTATGAATGGAAGGTCGCTGATGACCTTCACAGCAGTGATCACTTTCCAATCACTCTTGAAAATAACACTAAAATTGATGATACAATTCCACAATGGAATATAAAGAAGGCCGATTGGGCTATGTTTGAAGCATTATGTAAAACTAGACTAAATAATGATACAGTATTCAACGCTGTTAATCCTATACAGCATTTTACCTCCGTTCTAATTTCAATTGCAGATGAATCCATTCCCAAGTCCTCAACGAACAGTAAGAGATCGCAAAAACCTTAGGTAACCAAGGAATGCAAAGAAGCCATTAGACAACGCCGAGAAGCATTAAAAACATTCAACACTCGTCCAACGCCCGAAAATTTAAATAAATATCGTATTGCCCGGGCTAAAACTCGACGCACAATCAAAGAATGTAAGCGTGCATTCTGGAAGAAATATATTTCTTCTTTAAACTCTCGTTCCTCAATGAAACAAGTTTTGGATACTGTTCGGAAAATAAATGGAAAAAGGAAACACAATTCTATTCGACACCTAAAAATAAACAATATCAATTTCAGTTCGAAACGTGACATAACAAATATTCTTGCCGATAGTTTTTCGAAAAACTCATCATCATCTAATTATTCAGATGCCTTTAGAAGATTAAAATCTCAAAAAGAAAAGTCACGTTTAAAATTTACATCGAACAACACTGAAAATTATAACCAGCTGTTTTCTTTATTGGAGCTTAGGGAGGCATTAGACAAGGCCCATGATACATCCGCTGGGCCTGACGAAGTACATTACCAGTTCTTGAAACACCTCCCAGAATCTTCTCTGACATTGCTTCTTAAAATCTTTAATGATTTATGGATTGCTGGTAATGTACCTAAGAGCTGGAAAGAAGCAACAGTGATACCGATTCCCAAACCAGACAAAGATAACGAAGATCCTAACAGCTATCGGCCTATTGCATTGACAAGCTGCATATGCAAAACAATGGAACGAATGATTAATTCTCGGCTTGTATGGTACTTGGAAAGTAATAATTTAATTTCTCCTTTCCAAAGTGGCTTCCGTTCTGGTCGTAGTACTAACGATCATCTGGTTAGACTGGAAACATTTATTCGCGATGCATTTATCAAGAAGGAACATTTAGTAGCGGTCTTCTTTGATTTAGAAAAGGCCTATGATACAACATGGAAGTACGGGATACTAAATGACCTGCACGATCTAGGTCTAAAAGGCCGTCTGCCCGCTTTCATCTCCAGTTTTCTCTCCGACAGAGAATTCAAAGTACGCGTGGGCGCTACCCTCTCCGATATGCACCAGCAAGAGATGGGTGTGCCCCAGGGCAGTATTTTATCTGTGACGCTATTTAATATCAAAATCAATAGCATCACTAAGTGCTTAACTCCCGGTGTGGACTGCTCTTTATATGTAGACGATTTTTTAATTTGTTATCGATCAAAGCACATGCATACAATTGAAAGGCAACTTCAACAAAATATCAATAAGATCCACCATTGGGCCAGTAATAATGGTTTTAAATTCTCTAAATCGAAAACAGTATGCATGCATTTCTGTCAATTGCGAAGACATCATGATGACCCTAAACTCACGCTGGACGGAACACTTATTCCAGTTGTTGAGGAAACGAAGTTTTTGGGTATTATCTTCGACAGAAAACTGACTTTTATACCACACATCAAGAATTTAAAAGCTAAATGCTTAAAAGCTTTAAATTTACTAAAAGTAATTGCGCACACTGACTGGGGTGCTGATAAAAAAAGTCCTCAATTTGTATAGAACATTTATCCGTTCTATACTAGACTATGGATGCATTGTTTATGGTTCAGCTAGGAAGTCTTATTTGAAAATGCTTGACCCAATTCATCATCAGGGAATAAGACTTGCTCTAGGAGCATGCGAAAGCCTTCTCGCGGAAGCGAATGAATCACCCTTATCGCACCGCAGAGAAATGCTTTCTATACAGTACGCTCTTAGGTTAAGATCAAATCCTCTGAACCCTGCTTTTTCGACTGTTTTTCAACCAAAATACAAAACTTTGTACGAAAACAAACCAAATGCCATACCTTCATTTGGCATCAGAATATCATCCAGTTTTGACACTATCAAAATTAATCTCCCTACAGTTCAGAACACGTTTGTCTCGGAAACACCACCTTGGCTCCTTAAGCAACCCAAAGTGATTTTTACGTTGCACGATGGGAGAAAATCTGAGACGAATCCTGCCGTTTTCCAGAACTCTTATCATGAACTCCTCAACGATTTTAAAAACTACACAAAAATTTTTACTGATGGATCAAAAGTTGATGACAAGGCTGCTGCAGCCTTTGTTAGTGGCAAGCACATAACCAAAGTGCGCTTGCCAAACGATGCGTCCATATTTTCAGCGAAAATCAGAGCAATAGACCTTGCTCTGAAATTTATTGAACAAAAGCGCATTTTAAATAGTATTATTTTCTGTGACTCTGTCAGTACTTCAGTCGCTACACCATAGAAAACTGGATAATCCATTACTAGTCGATATTCTCGTCAAAAACTCTGAGCTTAGTAAGTCCTACAACATAGTATACTGTTGGCTACCTAGCCATATTGGTATTAGAGGTAATGAAGAAGCAGACCGGGCTGCTAAGATGGCTCTATCCCAAGAACCATCGGATTTTAAATTACCTTTTACTGATTTTAAACCTTTTATCAAAAAGTACCTACGTCAGAAGTGGCAGGCGTCATGGGATGATGCAGTCAATAACAAACTTCATGCCATCAAACCAACCCTGGGAGAATGGACTCCTTCCTACAGAGCTATCCGTGGGGAGGAGGTTGTCATTGCAAGAATCATAATCGGTCATACATACATTACCCACTCCCACATACTGAAAGGTGAAGATCCACCAGAGTGCGTTTCTTGCAATGAGCCATTCACTGTTAAACACTTTATGACCGAGTGTTCCGACCTGCAACCTACGCGTGTTAAATACTATAATGTACATGACATGAAGGAACTTTTTGATACAATACAAACCACTTGTATTTTAGATTTCCTAAAGGAAGTAAATCTCTATTTTAAACTATAACTTGTATACCATCACGTAGAATATTTTTATCTAATGCAAATATCACCTTTTATTTACAACATCTTATCATCAACATAACACCATTTACATCTCCCGTTGATTGGGAAGCTTCATATTTTCCTGTTACCAACATCATACCATTTTATATTTAACTATTGTTTTTTTATATATATCGCTGGTCGATGTTAAACCTTTCTTGTTTTTGAACATGTAACGTATTGTATGGCGCTAAATAGCCTAAAAGTGCTGGTCCGCCGTTAAAATTCAAGTAAACAAACATAATAACACCCTGCAGGACACCAATACATTTGTACTCACCTTTAATAAACCAACAGTGCCCAAAGTGGTCAAGGTTGGGTTTTTACACGTAAAGGTCGAGATCTACATTCGAAACCCTTTCGATGCTATAAATGTCAAAAATACGGCCATCACGAGGATCGATGTTCCAGAGCCAAAGTAAGTGGCCGATGCGGAGACCACTCTCATCAGGAAGCTGATTGTAGAGCAACTCCGCATTGTGTCAACTGCGGCAAGGAACATCACGCCAGTTCCAAAGATTGTGATATATGGCAACAGGAGAAGGAAATTCAGAGGGTAAAGTTTACCTCGAACATTCCCTACCCAGAGGCCAGAAAACTTGTCCAGGCGAAAACATCCCTTCCTGGCCCATCCTTCTCCACAGTCTTAAAACACAATCCAAAAAGCACGAAGGACGCTCAAACACAGACGGATCAGCCCGATTCAACCACAAGTGCCAATATCCCTAATTGTAAGCCACAGAAAAGCACAACATCAACTCAGACAACTTTTAATAACAATCCACCACCAAAATCACCAAAACAGAAACACAAAGCACAAACAAATAAACCGCAAAAGGGGTCAGATGACCCCATTAAACTCTACAACAGGTTTGGAGACATTGAGAGCATGGATGCAGAAGAAACTGCTCCATGTGCTCAAAGTATCTCCAAACCTAGTAAACCTAAATATACTCCCATACTTCCTCCAGACAAATAACAACACATACTTCCTCCGCGAATAGCCTAACCTAGCTCGATAATCTCCAGCATAACATTACAATGAAGAACACCATCATACAATGGAATTGTCGAGGACTTAAAGGTAACTACAATGATATTCTTCTGCTTTTAAATGAACACGATCCTGCTGTACTATGTTTACAGGAAACATTCCTGAAAGAGACAGATAAAATTACTTTTAAAAACTTTTCCCTGTTTAATGCGTACTTTCAAAACGCAGACAGGGCCTCAGGAGGAGTCTCTATTGCTGTAAACAATAGAGCCCCTCACAGAGTCGTTCCTTTAAACAAAAATTTACAAGCCATTGCTGTAAGTGTCACTCTACATCGAGTGATTACTTTTTGTTCCATTTACTTACCACCAAACACCAACCTAGTACAAAAGGAATTAGACAATCTTGTTGAACAACTTCCCGCGCCCTTCGTTTTACTCGGGGGCATACATACATTACCCACTCCCACATACTGAAAGGTGAAGATCCACCAGAGTGCGTTTCTTGCAATGAGCCATTCACTGTTAAACACTTTATGACCGAGTGTTCCGACCTGCAACCTACGCGTGCTAAATATTATAATGTACATGACATGAAGGAACTTTTTGATACAATACAAATCACTTGTATTTTAGATTTCCTAAAGGAAGTAAATCTCTATTTTAAACTATAACTTGTATACCATCACGTAGAATATTTTTATCTAATGCAAATATCACCTTTTATTTACAACATCTTATCATCAACATAACACCATTTACATCTCCCGTTGATTGGGAAGCTTCATATTTTCCTGTTACCAACATCTTACCATTTTATATTTAACTACTGTTTTTTTTATATATATCGCTGGTCGATGTTAAACCTTTCTTGTTTTTGAACATGTAACGTATTGTATGGCGCTAAATAGCCTAAAAGTGCTGGTGCGCCGTTAAAATTCAAGTAAACAAACAAACATCGTTTTACTCGGGGATTTTAATGCCCATAACATTTTATGGGGATCAAATCACATAAACGACAGAGGCCATGAAATAGAATAATTCATTTCTAGACACGATCTGTGTCTATATAACACTAATTCACCAACATATTTACACCCAGGAACGGGTACGTACACATGCATAGATTTGATAATTTGCTCTCCCTCACTGCTTTTGGACTATGAATGGAAGGTCGCTGATGACCTTCACAGCAGTGATCACTTTACAATCACTCTTTAAAATAACACTAAAATTGATGATATAATTCCACAATGGAATATAAAGAAGGCCGATTGGGCTATGTTTGAAGCATTATGTAAAAAAAGACTAAATAATGATACAGTATTCAACGCTGTTAATCCTATACAGCAATTTCCCTCCGTTTTAATTTCAATTGCAGATGAATCCATTCCCAAGTCCTCAACGAACAGTAAGAGATCGCAAAAACCTTGGGTAACCAAGGAATGCAAAGAAGCCATTAGACAACGCCGAGAAGCATTAAAAACATTCAACACTCGTCCAACGCCCGAAAATTTAAATAAATATCGTATTACCCGGGCTAAAACTCGACGCACAATCAAAGAATGTAAGCGTGTATCCTGGAAGAAATATATTTCTTCTTTAAACTCTCGTTCCTCAATGAAACAAGTTTTGGATACTATTCGAAAAATAAATGGAAAAAGGAAACACAATTCTATTCGACATCTAAAAATAAACAATAGCAATTTCAGTTCGAAACGTGACATAGCAAATATTCTTGCCGATAGTTTTTTGAAAAACTCATCATCTAATTATTCAGATGCCTTTAGAAGATTAAAATCTCAAAATGAAAAGTCACGTTTAAAATTTACATCGAACAACACTGAAAATTATAACCAGCTGTTTTCTTTATTGTACCTTAGGGAGACATTAGACAAGGCCCATGATACATCCGCTGGGCCTGACGAAGTACATTACCAGTTCTTGAAACAACTCCCAGAATCTTCTCTCATATTACTTCTTAAAATCTTTAATGATTTATGGATTGCAGGTAATGTACCCAAGAGCTGGAAAGAAGCAACAGTGATACCGATTCCCAAACCAGGCAAAGATAACGAAGAACCTAACAGCTATCGGCCTATTGCATTGCCAAGCTGCATATGCAAAACAGTGGAACAAATGATTAATTCTCGGCTTGTATGGTACTTGGAAAGTAACAATTTAATTTCTCCTTTCCAAAGTGGCTTCCGTTCTGGTCGTAGTACTAACAATCATCTAGTTATGAAACATTTTTTCGCGATGCATTTATCAAGAAGGAACATTTAGTAGCAGTCTTCTTTGATTTAAAAAAGGCCTATGATACAACATGGAAGTACGGGATATTAAATGACCTGCACGATCTGGGTCTAAAAGGCTGTCTGCCCACTTTCATCTCCAATTTTCTCTCCGACAGAGAATTCAAAGTACGAGTGGGCTCTACCCTCTCCGATATGCACCAGCAAGAGATGGGTGTGCCCCATGGCAGTATTTTATCGGTGACGCTATTTAATATCAAAATCAGTAGCATCACCAAGTGCTTAACTCCCGGTGTGGACTGCTCTTTATATGTAGACGATTTTTTAATTTGTTATCGATCAAAGCACATGCATACAATTGAAAGGCAACTTCAACAACATATCAATAAGATCCACAATTGGGCCAGTAATAACGGTTTTAAATTTTCTAAATCGAAAACAGTATGCATGCATTTCTGTCAGTTGCGAAGACATCATGATGACCCTAAACTCACGCTGGACGGAACACTTATTCCAATTGTTGAGGAAACAAAGTTTTTGGGTATTATCTTCTACAAAAAACTGACTTTTATACCACACATCAAGAATTTACATGACATGAAGGAACTTTTTGATACAATACAAATCACTTGCATTTTAGATTTCCTAAAGGAAGTAAATCTCTATTTTAAACTATAACTTGTATGCCATCATCTAGAATATTTTTAATGCAAATATCACCTCTTATTTATAACATCTTATCATCAACATACACCATTTACATCTCCCGTTGATTGGGAAGCTTCATATTTTCCTGTCACCAACATCTTACCATTTTATATTTAACTAGTATGGTTTTTTATATCGCTGGTCGATGTTAAACCTTTCTTATGTTTGAACACCTAACCTATTGTATGGCGCTAAATAGCCTAAAAGTGCTGGTGCGCCGTTAAAATTCAAGCAAACAAAACCTTCACAGCAGTGATCACTTTCCAATCACTCTTGAAAATAACACTAAAATTGATGATACAATTCCACAATGGAATATAAAGAAGGCCGATTGGGCTATGTTTGAAGCATTATGTAAAACTAGACTAAATAATGATACAGTATTCAACGCTGTTAATCCTATACAGCAATTTACCTCCGTTCTAATTTCAATTGCAGATGAATCCATTCCCAAGTCCTCAACGAACAGTAAGAGATCGCAAAAACCTTGGGTAACCAAGGAATGCAAAGAAGCCATTAGACAACGCCGAGAAGCATTAAAAACATTCAACACTCGTCCAACGCCCGAAAATTTAAATAAATATCGTATTACCCGGGCTAAAACTCGACGCACAATCAAAGAATGTAAGCGTGCATCCTGGAAGAAATATATTTCTTCTTTAAACTCTCGTTCCTCAATGAAACAAGTTTTGGATACTATTCGGAAAATAAATGGAAAAAGGAAACACAATTCTATTCGACACCTAAAAATAAACAATATCAATTTCAGTTCGAAACGTGACATAGCAAATATTCTTGCCGATAGTTTTTCGAAAAACTCATCATCATCTAATTATTCAGATGGCTTTAGAAGATTAAAATCTCAAAAAGAAAAGTCACGTTTAAAATTTACATCGAACAACACTGAAAATTATAACCAGCTGTTTTCTTTATTGGAGCTTAGGGAGACATTAGACAAGGCCCATGATACATCCGCTGGGCCTGACGAAGTACATTACCAGTTCTTGAAACACCTCCCAGAATCTTCTCTGACATTGCTTCTTAAAATCTTTAACGATTTATGGATTTCTGGTAATATACCTAAGAGCTGGAAAGAAGCAACAGTGATACCGATTCCCAAACCAGGCAAAGATAACGAAGAACCTAACAGCTATCGGCCTATTGCATTGACAAGCTGCATATGCAAAACAATGGAACGAATGATTAATTCTCGGCTTGTATGGTACTTGGAAAGTAACAATTTAATTTCTCCTTTCCAAAGTGGCTTCCGTTCTGGTCGTAGTAATAACGATCATCTGGTTAGACTGGAAACATTTATTCGCGATGCATTTATCAAGAAGGAACATTTAGTAGCAGTCTTCTTTGATTTAGAAAAGGCCTATGATACAACATGGAAGTACGGGATACTAAATGACCTGCACGATCTAGGTCTAAAAGGCCGTCTGCCCGCTTTCATCTCCAGTTTTCTCTCCGACAGAGAATTCAAAGTACGCGTGGGCTCTTCCCTCTCCGATATGCACCAGCAAGAGATGAGTGTGCCCCAGGGCAGTATTTTATCTGTGACGCTATTTAATATCAAAATCAATAGCATCACCAAGTGCTTAACTCCCGGTGTGGACTGCTCTTTATATGTAGACGATTTTTTAATTTGTTATCGTTCAAAGCACATGCATACAATTGAAAGGCAACTTCAACAAAATATCAATAAGATCCACAATTGGGCCAGTAATAACGGTTTCAAATTTTCTAAATCGAAAACAGTATGCATGCATTTCTGTCAATTGCGAAGACATCATGATGACCCTAAACTCACGCTGGACGGAACACGTATTCCAGTTGTTGAGGAAACAAAGTTTTTGGGTATTATCTTCGACAGAAAACTGACTTTTATACCACACATCAAAAATTTGAAAGCTAAATGCTTAAAAGCTTTAAATTTACTAAAAGTAATTGCGCACACTGACTGGGGTGCTGATAAAAAAAGTCCTCCTCAATTTGTATAGAACATTTATCCGTTCTATACTAGACTATGGATGCATTGTTTATGGTTCAGCTAGGAAGTCTTATTTGAAAATGCTTGACCCAATTCATCATCAGGGAATAAGACTTGCTCTAGGAGCCATGGATGCAGAAGAATCTGCTTCATGTCCTCAGCGTAGCTCCAGACCTAACAATAAAAAATACACCCCCGTACTTCCTCCAGATAAATAACCAAACAGTTTGCCTCCGCGAAAGGTCTAACCTAGCTCCAGAATCTTTAATATAAAGTTGTAATGAAGAACACCATTTTACAATGGAACTGTAGAGGACTTAAAGCCAACTACCATGATATTCTTCTGCTTTTAAACGAACATGATCCTGCAGTACTATGTCTTCAGGAAACATTTTTGAAAAATACAGATAACATCACATTTAAAAACTACTCCCTGTTTAACAACTACTCTCAGAATGTTGACAGGGCCTCAGGAGGAGTCTCTGTTATTGTGAACAACAGAACCCCTCATAGGGTAATTCCTCTAAACACAACCCCCCTGCGGGTTCGGGGTTGTAGAATTGGCCCGACGTGCCTCGCCACGTGTCGTAAAAGGCGACTAAGTAGAGGCGACCTGTTTGCCGTGGGTTGCGACCCGTGTCGGAGGAGGAAAGGATCCTGGTAGTTGAGCGGAGGCTTTTCCGATGCAATACACTACTTTGGCCTCTACTTCTCTTAGACGGGTGGTCGAGATGGGCCCGGTCTCGACAAATCGGCTGGTCACGCCGAGCACTGGGAGGTCTCTCTTTACTGGCTCACCTTCTATATCTTTATTGTATCTCTCTTGATACCACCGTTGCCCCTTCATTCTATCATTCTAGCTTTCATTTTCAAAAAGTACTAGAGGACCTTCCAGATAGCGGTGGCTTAACGGGTCAATCGGGAGGTAATTTTGCCGATCCTAGGTAATTTTATCTAACGAGTATAGCATCTGTGTATCCCTGGCACTTGAAAAGTGTCCCCTTGTTGGGCTCCATGGTGGGCGGGGAGCATGGGTGCTGAAACTTTAAAACTAAATCATGGAAAATTTAAAAAAAAATCAAAACAAACGAACGAAACCACTATCCGACTCTGATGAAGAACCATGTGGTGTGGAGTCATTCCCACGCTTCATGGTCATACAGTCAAAAGATGCTGAAAAACAAATTGCTGCACTATCTCCTTTTGTTATTGAAAAAACTTTAATGGGTTTGATCGGCACACCAAAAGGTGTCAAGAAATTGAAATCTGGCTGTCTTCTCGTTGAATGTGAGCGAAAAAGTCAAACTGAAAATCTGAAAAAGATGAAAACATTCTTCAACATTCCAGTAACCTCATTCGCTCACCCCCCCTGCGGGTTCGGGGTTGTAGAATAGGCCCGACGTGCCTCGCCACGTGTCGTAAAAGGCGACTAAGTAGAGGCAACCTGTTTGCCGTGGGTTGCGTCCCGTGTCGGGGGAGGAAAGGATCCTGGTAGTTGCAACACACTACTTTGGCCTCTACTTCTCCTAGACGGGTGGTCGAGATGGGCCCGGTCTCGACAAATCGGCTGGTCACGCCGAGCACTAGGAGGTCTTTTTTCCTTTTTTATTACTTATCTTCTCTTTTTTTTCTTGTATCTATCTTGATACCACCGTTTCCCCTACATTCTTTTCCTTTAGCTTTCACTTCCACAAGTTTTAGAAGACTTCCTAGATAGCGGTGGCTCAACGGGTCAATCGGGAGGTAATTTTACCGACCCTAGAAGGAAGCTTCATGGGTCAATCCCAGGTAATTTTATCTAACGAGTATGGCATCTATGTATCCCTGGCACTTGACAAGTGTCCCCTCGTTGGGCTCCGTGGCGGGTGGGGAGCATGGGTGCTGAAATTTTAAATAATTAATCATGGAAAACAAAACCAAAAAATCCAACAATAAACGTACCAAACCATTGTCTGATTCGGATGAAGAGCCATGTGGCGTGGAATCATTTCCACGTTTCATGGTTATTCAGTCCAGGGATGATACAAAACCGCTTTCAAGTTTATCTCCATTCGTTATTGAGAAAACAATTTCCGGCTCCATTGGCACACCAAAAAGTGTTAAAAAACTAAAATCGGGTTGTCTTCTTGTAGAGTGTGAGCGAAAGAGGCAAACAGACAATATCATGAGAATGAAAACATTCTTTGATATTCCAGTGACCTCATTCGCCCACACTACTCTGAATTCGTCCAAAGGCGTGATGCGATGTCGTGACTTGGCTGGAGTCACCGACGCAGATATCATCGAAGGGATGAAACATGAAGGTGTCACTGCAGTGCGAAGAATACGTATTAAACGTAATAACACCCTGCAGGACACCAATACATTTGTACTCACCTTTAATAAACCAACAGTGCCCAAAGTGGTCAAGGTTGGGTTTTTACAAGTAAAGGTCGAGATCTACATTCCAAACCCCCTTCGATGCTATAAATGTCAAAAATACGGCCATCACGAAGATCGATGTTCCAGAGCCAAGGTATGTGGCCGATGCGGAGACCACTCTCATCAGGAAGCTGATTGTAGAGCAACTCCGCATTGTGTCAACTGCGGCAAGGAACATCACGCCAGTTCCAAAGATTGTGATACATGGAAACAGGAGAAGGAAATTCAGAGGGTAAAGTTTACCTCGAACATTCCCTACCCAGAGGCCAGAAAACTTGTCCAGGCGAAAACATCCCTTCCTGGCCCATCCTTCTCCACAGTCTTAAAACACAATCCAAAAAGCACGAAGGACGCTCAAACACAGACGGATCAGCCCGATTCAACCACAAGTGCCAATATCCCTAATTATAAGCCACAGAAAAGCACAACATCAACTCAGACAACTTTTAATAACAATCCACCACCAAAATCACCAAAACAGAAACACAAAGCACAAACAAATAAACAGCAAAAGGGGTCAGATGACCCCATTAAACTCTACAACAGGTTTGGAGACATTGAGAGCATGGATGCAGAAGAAACTGCTCCGTGTACTCAAAGTAGCTCCAAACCTAATAAAACTAAATATACCCCCGTACTTCCTCCAGACAAATAACAACACATACTTCCTTCGCGAATAGTCTAACCTAGTTCCAGAATTTCCAGCATGACATTAGAATGAAGAACACCATCATACAATGGAACTGTCGAGGACTTAAAGCTAACTACAATGATATTCTTCTGCTTTTAAATGAACACGATCCTGCTGTACTATGTTTACAGGAAACATTCCTGAAAGAGACAGATAAAATTACTTTTAAAAACTTTTCCCTGTTTAATGCGTACTTTCAAAACGCAGACAGGGCCTCAGGAGGAGTCTCTATTGCTGTGAACAATAGAGCACCTCACAGAGTCATTCCTTTAAACACAAATTTACAAGCCATTGCTGTAAGTGTCACTCTACATCGAGTGATTACTTTTTGTTCCATTTACTTACCACCAAACACCAACCTAGTACAAAAGGAATTAGACAATCTTCTTGAACAACTTCCCGCGCCCTTCGTTTTACTCGGCGATTTTAATGCCCATAACATTTTATGGGGATCAAATCACATAAACGACAGAGGCCATAAAATAGAAGATTTCATTTCTAGACACGATCTGTGTCTATATAACACTAATTCACCAACATATTTACACCCAGGAACCGGTACGTACACATGCATAGATTTGACAATTTGCTCTCCCTCACTGCTTTTGGACTATGAATGGAAGGTCGCTGATGACCTTCACAGCAGTGATCACTTTCCGATCACTCTTGAAAATAACACTAAAATTGATGATACAATTCCACAATGGAATATAAAGAAGGCCGATTGGGCTATGTTTGAAGCATTATGTAAAACCAGACTAAATAATGATACAGTATTCAACGCTGTTAATCCTATACAGCAATTTACCTCCGTTCTAATTTCAATTGCAGATGAATCCATTCCCAAGTCCTCAACGAACAGTAAGAGATCGCAAAAACCTTGGGTAACCAAGGAATGCAAAGAAGCCATTAGACAACGCCGAGAAGCCTTAAAAACATTCAACACTCGTCCAACGCCCGAAAATTTAAATAAATATCGTATTGCCCGGGCTAAAACTCGACGCACAATCAAAGAATGTAAGCGTGCATCCTGGAAGAAATATATTTCTTCTTTAAACTCTCGT
Source organism: Unio pictorum (assembly GCA_030141615.1). NCBI lineage: Eukaryota > Metazoa > Mollusca > Bivalvia > Unionida > Unionidae > Unio > Unio pictorum. The sequence goes on along the minus strand of JARLTB010000029.1, from coordinate 19,650,685 downwards.
TCCTCAATGAAACAAGTTTGGGATACTATTCGGAAAATAAATGGAAAAAGGAAACACAATTCTATTCGACACCTAAAAATAAACAATATCAATTTCAGTTCGAAACGTGACATAGCAAATATTCTTGCCGATAGTTTTTCGAAAAACTCATCATCATCTAATTATTCAGATGGCTTTAGAAGATTAAAATCTCAAAAAGAAAAGTCACGTTTAAAATTTACATCGAACAACACTGAAAATTATAACCAGCTGTTTTCTTTATTAGAGCTTAGGGAGGCATTAGACAAGTCCCATGATACATCCGCTGGGCCTGACGAAGTACATTACCAGTTCTTGAAACACCTCCCAGAATCTTCTCTCACATTACTTCTTAAAATCTTTAATGATTTATGGATTGCTGGTAATGTACCTAAGAGCTGGAAAGAAGCAACAGTGATACCGATTCCCAAACCAGGCAAAGATAACGAAGATCCTAACAGCTATCGGCCTATTGCATTGACAAGCTGCATATGCAAAACAATGGAACGAATGATTAATTCTCGGCTTGTATGGTACTTGGAAAGTAACAATTTAATTTCTCCTTTCCAAAGTGGCTTCCGTTCTGGTCGTAGTACTAACGATCATCTGGTTAGACTGGAAACATTTATTCGCGATGCATTTATAAAGAAGGAACATTTAGTAGCAGTCTTCTTTGATTTAGAAAAGGCCTATGATACAACATGGAAGTACGGGATACTAAATGACCTGCACGATCTAGGTCTAAAAGGCCGTCTGCCCACTTTCATCTCCAGTTTTCTCTCCGACAGAGAATTCAAAGTACGCGTGGGCTCTACCCTCTCCGATATGCACCAGCAAGAGATGGGTGTGCCCCAGGGCAGTATTTTATCTGTGACGCTATTTAATATCAAAATCAATAGCATCACCAAGTGCTTAACCCCCGGTATGGACTGCTCTTTATATGTAGACGATTTTTTAATTTGTTATCGTTCAAAGCACATGCATACAATTGAAAGGCAACTTCAACAAAATATCAATAAGATCCACAATTGGGCCAGTAATAACGGTTTCAAATTTTCTAAATCGAAAACAGTATGCATGCATTTCTGTCAATCGCGAAGACATCATGATGACCCTAAACTCACGCTGGACGGAACACGTATTCCAGTTGTTGAGGAAACAAAGTTTTTGGGTATTATCTTCGACAGAAAACTGACTTTTATACCACACATCAAACATTTGAAAGCTAAATGCTTAAAAGCTTTAAATTTACTAAAAGTAATTGCGCACACTGACTGGGGTGCTGATAAAAAAGTCCTCCTCAATTTGTATAGAACATTTATCCGTTCTATACTAGACTATGGATGCATTGTTTATGGTTCAGCTAGGAAGTCTTATTTGAAAATGCTTGACCCAATTCATCATCAGGGAATAAGACTTGCTCTAGGAGCATTTAAGACATCTCCATGCGAAAGCCTTCTCGCAGAAGCGAATGAACCACCCTTATCGCAACGCAGAGAAATGCTTTCTATACAGTACGCTCTTAGGTTAACATCAAACCCTCTGAACCCTGCTTTTTCGGATGTTTTTCAACCAAAATACAAAACTTTGTACGAAAACAAACCAAATGCCATACCTTCATTTGGCATTAGAATATCATCCAGTTTTGACACTATCAAAATTAATCTCCCTACAGTTCAGAACACGTTTGTCTCGGAAACACCACCTTGGCTCCTTAAGCAACCCAAAGTGATTTTTACGTTGCACGATGGGAGAAAATCAGAGACGAATCCTGCCGTTTTCCAGAACTCTTATCATGAACTCCTCAACGATTTTAAAAACTACACCAAAATTTTTACTGATGGATCAAAAGTTGATGACAAGGCTGCTGCAGCCTTCGTTAGTGGCAAGCACATAACCAAAGTGCGCTTGCCAAACAATGCGTCCATATTTTCAGCGGAAATCAGAGCAATAGACCTTGCTCTGAAATTTATTGAACTAAAGCGCATTTTAAATAGCATTATTTTCTGTGACTCTCTGTCAGTACTTCAGTCGCTACACCATAGAAAACTGAATAATCCATTACTAGTCGATATTCTCATCAAAAACTCTGAGCTTAGTAAGTCCTACAACATAGTATACTGTTGGCTACCTAGCCATATTGGTATTAGAGGTAATGAAGAAGCAGACCGGGCTGCTAAGATGGCTCTATCCCAAGAACCATCGGATTTTAAATTACCTTTTACTGATTTTAAACCTTGTATCAGAAAGTGCCTACGTCAGAAGTGGCAGGCGTCATGGGATGATGCAGCCAATAACAAACTTCATGCCATCAAACCAACCCTGGGAGAATGGACTCCTTCCTACAGAACTATCCGTAGGGAGGAGGTTGTCATTGCAAGAATCAGAATCGGGCATACATACATTACCCACTCCCACATACTGAAAGGTGAAGATCCACCAGAGTGCGTTTCTTGCAATGAGCCATTCACTGTTAAACACTTTATGACCGAGTGTTCCGACCTGCAACCTACGCGTGCTAAATATTATAATGTACATGACATGAAGGAACTTTTTGATACAATACAAATCACTTGTATTTTAGATTTCCTAAAGGAAGTAAATCTCTATTTTAAACTATAACTTGTATACCATCACGTAGAATATTTTTATCTAATGCAAATATCACCTTTTATTTACAACATCTTATCATCAACATAACACCATTTACATCTCCCGTTGATTGGGAAGCTTCATATTTTCCTGTTACCAACATCTTACCATTTTATATTTAACTATTGTTTTTTTTTATATATATCGCTGGTCGATGTTAAACCTTTCTTGTTTTTGAACATGTAACGTATTGTATGGCGCTAAATAGCCTAAAAGTGCTGGTGCGCCGTTAAAATTCAAGTAAACAAACAAACATCATTCGCTCACACTTCATTGAATACGTCTAAAGGCGTGATGCGGTGTCGTGACTTGGCTGGAGTCAACGACACAGATATCATCGAGGGGATGAAACATGAAGGTGTCACTGCAGTACGTAGAATACGTATTAAACGTAATAACACCCTGCAGGACACCAACACATTTGTACTCACCTTTAATAAACCAACAGTGCCCAAAGTGGTCAAGGTTGGGTTTCTGCAAGTAAAGGTTGAGATTTACATACCAAATCCTCTTCGATGCTACAAGTGTCAGAAATACGGCCATCACGAAGACCGATGTTCCAGAGTCAAGGTCTGTGGCCGATGCGGAGACCACTCTCATCAGGAAGCTGATTGTAGAGCAACTCCGCACTGTGTCAACTGTGGCAAAGAGCATCACGCCAATTCTAAGGATTGTGATACATGGAAACAGGAGAAGGAAATTCAGAGGGTAAAGTTTTCCTCCAACATACCCTACCCAGAGGCCAGAAAACTTGTCCAGGCAAGAACATCCCTTCCTGGCCCATCCTTCTCCACAGTTGTGAAACACAACCCCAAAATCACCAAGGACGCACAAACACAGACAGATCAGCCCGATTCAACAAGTGCCAACATCCCTAATTACCAACCACAGAAAAGCACAGCATCAACTCAGACAACATTTAATAACAACCCACCACCAAAAGCTCAACAAAATAAACAAAAACAACAAACAAATAAGCAGCAAAAGGGGTCAGATGACCCCATTAAACTTTACAATATGTTTGGAGAACTTGAGAGTATGGATGCAGAAGAAACTGCTCCATGTACTCAAGGTTCCTCCAAACCTAGCAAAACCAAATATACTCCCGTACTTCCTCCAGACAAATAACAACACATTTTCTCCGCGAATAGTCTTACCTAGATCCAGAATCTCCAGCATAACTTTATAATGAAGAACACCATCATACAATGGAACTGTCGAGGATTGAAAGCAAACTACAATGATATTCTTCTGCTTTTAAATGAACATGATCCCGCTGTACTATGTTTACAGGAAACATTCCTGAAAGACACAGATAAAATTACATTTAAAAACTTTTCCCTGTTCAACACGTACTTACAAAACGCTGACAGGGCCTCAGGAGGAGTCTCTGTTATTGTGAACAATAGAGCCCCTCAGAGTCATTCCTTTAAATACAAATTTACAAGCTATTGCTATAAGCGTCACTTTACATCGAGTGATTACATTTTGCTCTATTTACTTATCACCAAACACCAAACTAGTACCAAATGAATTAGACAATATTGTTCAACAACTTCCCACACCCTTCATTTTACTCGGGGATTTTAATGCCCATAACATCCTATGGGGATCGAATCACATAAACGACAGAGGCCATAAAGTAGAAGATTTCCTTTCTAGACATGATCTGTGTCTATATAATACTAACTCATCGACATATTTACACCCAGGAACGGGTACGTACACGTCCATTGATTTAACAATTTGCTCTCCTTCATTGCTTTTGGACTATGAATGGAAGGTCGCTGATGACCTTCACAGTAGTGATCATTTTCCAATCACTCTTGAAAATAACACTAAAATTGATGACGCAATTCCACAATGGAATATAAAGAAAGCTGACTGGGCTTACTTTGAAACACTATGTCAAACTAGACTAAATAATGATACAATATTCAACGCTGTTAATCCTATACAGCATTTTACTTCAATTCTAATTTCAATTGCAGATGAATCTATTCCTAAGTCCTCACCGAACAGTAAAAAACCGCAAAAACCTTGGGTAACCAAGGAATGCAAAGAGGCCATTAGACAACGCCGAGAAGCATTAAAACAATTCAACACTCGTCCTACGCCCGAAAATCTAAACAAATATCGTATTGTGCGGGCTAAAACACGACGCACAATCAAAGAATGTAAACGTACATCCTGGAAGAAATATGTTTCTTCTATAAACTCTCGTTCCTCAATGAAACAAGTTTGGGATACTATTCGCAAAATAAATGGAAAGGGTAAACACAATTCTATTCGACAACTGAAAACAAACAATAACAATTTTAGTTCGAAACGTGACATAGCAAATATTATTGCCAATAGTTTCTCAAAAAACTCGTCATCATCTAATTATTCAGAAACCTTTCGAAGATTAAAATCTCAAAAAGAAAAGTCACGTTTAAAGTTTACATCTAACAACTCTGAAAGCTATAACCAGCTGTTTTCTTTAATGGAGCTTAGGGAGGCTTTAGACAAGGACCACGATACATCCGCTGGGCCCGACGAAGTCCATTACCAGTTTTTGAAACACCTGCCAGAATCTTCTCTGACATTACTACTGAAAATCTTCAATGATTTATGGATTGCTGGTAATGTACCTAAGAGCTGGAAAGAAGCAATAGTAATACCGATTCCCAAACCAGGCAAAGACAGCGAAGATCCTAACAGCTATCGGCCCATTGCACTCACAAGCTGCGTATGCAAAACAATGGAACGAATGATTAATTCTCGGCTTGTATGGTACTTGGAAAGTAACAATTTAATATCTTCTTTCCAAAGCGGTTTCCGTTCTGGTCGTAGTACAAACGATCATCTGGTTACACTGGAAACATTTATTCGCGATGCATTTATAAAGAAGGAACATTTAGTAGCAGTCTTCTTTGATTTAGAAAAGGCCTATGACACAACATGTAAGTACGGGATACTAAATGACCTGCACGATCTAGGTCTAAAAGGCCGCCTGCCCGCTTTCATCTCCAGTTTTCTCTCAGACAGAGAATTCAAAGTACGAGTGGGCTCTACCATTTCCGATATGCACCAGCAAGAGATGGGTGTGCCCCAGGGCAGTATTTTATCTGTGACTCTATTCAATATCAAAATCAATAGCATCACCAAGTGCTTGGCTCCCGGTGTGGATTGCTCTTTATATGTAGATGATTTTTTAATTTGTTATCGATCAAAGCACATGCATACAATTGAAAGGCAACTACAGCAAAATATCAATAAGATCCAATGTTGGGCCAGTAATAACGGTTTCAAATTTTCTAAATCGAAAACAGTATGCATGCATTTCTGTCAATTGCGAAGACATCATGATGACCCTAAACTCACGCTGGATGGAACACGTATTCCAGTTGTTGAGGAAACAAAGTTTTTGGGTATTATCTTCGACAGAAAACTGACTTTTATACCACACATCAAGAATTTAAAAGCTAAATGCTTAAAAGCTTTAAATTTACTAAAAGTAATTGCGCACACTGACTGGGGTGCTGATAAAAAAAGTCCTCAATTTGTATAGAACATTTATCCGTTCTATACTAGACTATGGATGCATTGTTTATGGTTCAGCTAGGAAGTCTTATTTGAAAATGCTTGACCCAATTCATCATCAGGGAATAAGACTTGCTCTAGGAGCATGCGAAAGCCTTCTCGCGGAAGCGAATGAATCACCCTTATCGCACCGCAGAGAAATGCTTTCTATACAGTACGCTCTTAGGTTAAGATCAAATCCTCTGAACCCTGCTTTTTCGACTGTTTTTCAACCAAAATACAAAACTTTGTACGAAAACAAACCAAATGCCATACCTTCATTTGGCATCAGAATATCATCCAGTTTTGACACTATCAAAATTAATCTCCCTACAGTTCAGAACACGTTTGTCTCGGAAACACCACCTTGGCTCCTTAAGCAACCCAAAGTGATTTTTACGTTGCACGATGGGAGAAAATCTGAGACGAATCCTGCCGTTTTCCAGAACTCTTATCATGAACTCCTCAACGATTTTAAAAACTACACAAAAATTTTTACTGATGGATCAAAAGTTGATGACAAGGCTGCTGCAGCCTTTGTTAGTGGCAAGCACATAACCAAAGTGCGCTTGCCAAACGATGCGTCCATATTTTCAGCGAAAATCAGAGCAATAGACCTTGCTCTGAAATTTATTGAACAAAAGCGCATTTTAAATAGTATTATTTTCTGTGACTCTGTCAGTACTTCAGTCGCTACACCATAGAAAACTGGATAATCCATTACTAGTCGATATTCTCGTCAAAAACTCTGAGCTTAGTAAGTCCTACAACATAGTATACTGTTGGCTACCTAGCCATATTGGTATTAGAGGTAATGAAGAAGCAGACCGGGCTGCTAAGATGGCTCTATCCCAAGAACCATCGGATTTTAAATTACCTTTTACTGATTTTAAACCTTTTATCAAAAAGTACCTACGTCAGAAGTGGCAGGCGTCATGGGATGATGCAGTCAATAACAAACTTCATGCCATCAAACCAACCCTGGGAGAATGGACTCCTTCCTACAGAGCTATCCGTGGGGAGGAGGTTGTCATTGCAAGAATCATAATCGGTCATACATACATTACCCACTCCCACATACTGAAAGGTGAAGATCCACCAGAGTGCGTTTCTTGCAATGAGCCATTCACTGTTAAACACTTTATGACCGAGTGTTCCGACCTGCAACCTACGCGTGTTAAATACTATAATGTACATGACATGAAGGAACTTTTTGATACAATACAAACCACTTGTATTTTAGATTTCCTAAAGGAAGTAAATCTCTATTTTAAACTATAACTTGTATACCATCACGTAGAATATTTTTATCTAATGCAAATATCACCTTTTATTTACAACATCTTATCATCAACATAACACCATTTACATCTCCCGTTGATTGGGAAGCTTCATATTTTCCTGTTACCAACATCATACCATTTTATATTTAACTATTGTTTTTTTATATATATCGCTGGTCGATGTTAAACCTTTCTTGTTTTTGAACATGTAACGTATTGTATGGCGCTAAATAGCCTAAAAGTGCTGGTCCGCCGTTAAAATTCAAGTAAACAAACATAATAACACCCTGCAGGACACCAATACATTTGTACTCACCTTTAATAAACCAACAGTGCCCAAAGTGGTCAAGGTTGGGTTTTTACACGTAAAGGTCGAGATCTACATTCGAAACCCTTTCGATGCTATAAATGTCAAAAATACGGCCATCACGAGGATCGATGTTCCAGAGCCAAAGTAAGTGGCCGATGCGGAGACCACTCTCATCAGGAAGCTGATTGTAGAGCAACTCCGCATTGTGTCAACTGCGGCAAGGAACATCACGCCAGTTCCAAAGATTGTGATATATGGCAACAGGAGAAGGAAATTCAGAGGGTAAAGTTTACCTCGAACATTCCCTACCCAGAGGCCAGAAAACTTGTCCAGGCGAAAACATCCCTTCCTGGCCCATCCTTCTCCACAGTCTTAAAACACAATCCAAAAAGCACGAAGGACGCTCAAACACAGACGGATCAGCCCGATTCAACCACAAGTGCCAATATCCCTAATTGTAAGCCACAGAAAAGCACAACATCAACTCAGACAACTTTTAATAACAATCCACCACCAAAATCACCAAAACAGAAACACAAAGCACAAACAAATAAACCGCAAAAGGGGTCAGATGACCCCATTAAACTCTACAACAGGTTTGGAGACATTGAGAGCATGGATGCAGAAGAAACTGCTCCATGTGCTCAAAGTATCTCCAAACCTAGTAAACCTAAATATACTCCCATACTTCCTCCAGACAAATAACAACACATACTTCCTCCGCGAATAGCCTAACCTAGCTCGATAATCTCCAGCATAACATTACAATGAAGAACACCATCATACAATGGAATTGTCGAGGACTTAAAGGTAACTACAATGATATTCTTCTGCTTTTAAATGAACACGATCCTGCTGTACTATGTTTACAGGAAACATTCCTGAAAGAGACAGATAAAATTACTTTTAAAAACTTTTCCCTGTTTAATGCGTACTTTCAAAACGCAGACAGGGCCTCAGGAGGAGTCTCTATTGCTGTAAACAATAGAGCCCCTCACAGAGTCGTTCCTTTAAACAAAAATTTACAAGCCATTGCTGTAAGTGTCACTCTACATCGAGTGATTACTTTTTGTTCCATTTACTTACCACCAAACACCAACCTAGTACAAAAGGAATTAGACAATCTTGTTGAACAACTTCCCGCGCCCTTCGTTTTACTCGGGGATTTTAATGCCCATAACATTTTATGGGGATCAAATCACATAAACGACAGAGGCCATGAAATAGAATAATTCATTTCTAGACACGATCTGTGTCTATATAACACTAATTCACCAACATATTTACACCCAGGAACGGGTACGTACACATGCATAGATTTGATAATTTGCTCTCCCTCACTGCTTTTGGACTATGAATGGAAGGTCGCTGATGACCTTCACAGCAGTGATCACTTTACAATCACTCTTTAAAATAACACTAAAATTGATGATATAATTCCACAATGGAATATAAAGAAGGCCGATTGGGCTATGTTTGAAGCATTATGTAAAAAAAGACTAAATAATGATACAGTATTCAACGCTGTTAATCCTATACAGCAATTTCCCTCCGTTTTAATTTCAATTGCAGATGAATCCATTCCCAAGTCCTCAACGAACAGTAAGAGATCGCAAAAACCTTGGGTAACCAAGGAATGCAAAGAAGCCATTAGACAACGCCGAGAAGCATTAAAAACATTCAACACTCGTCCAACGCCCGAAAATTTAAATAAATATCGTATTACCCGGGCTAAAACTCGACGCACAATCAAAGAATGTAAGCGTGTATCCTGGAAGAAATATATTTCTTCTTTAAACTCTCGTTCCTCAATGAAACAAGTTTTGGATACTATTCGAAAAATAAATGGAAAAAGGAAACACAATTCTATTCGACATCTAAAAATAAACAATAGCAATTTCAGTTCGAAACGTGACATAGCAAATATTCTTGCCGATAGTTTTTTGAAAAACTCATCATCTAATTATTCAGATGCCTTTAGAAGATTAAAATCTCAAAATGAAAAGTCACGTTTAAAATTTACATCGAACAACACTGAAAATTATAACCAGCTGTTTTCTTTATTGTACCTTAGGGAGACATTAGACAAGGCCCATGATACATCCGCTGGGCCTGACGAAGTACATTACCAGTTCTTGAAACAACTCCCAGAATCTTCTCTCATATTACTTCTTAAAATCTTTAATGATTTATGGATTGCAGGTAATGTACCCAAGAGCTGGAAAGAAGCAACAGTGATACCGATTCCCAAACCAGGCAAAGATAACGAAGAACCTAACAGCTATCGGCCTATTGCATTGCCAAGCTGCATATGCAAAACAGTGGAACAAATGATTAATTCTCGGCTTGTATGGTACTTGGAAAGTAACAATTTAATTTCTCCTTTCCAAAGTGGCTTCCGTTCTGGTCGTAGTACTAACAATCATCTAGTTATGAAACATTTTTTCGCGATGCATTTATCAAGAAGGAACATTTAGTAGCAGTCTTCTTTGATTTAAAAAAGGCCTATGATACAACATGGAAGTACGGGATATTAAATGACCTGCACGATCTGGGTCTAAAAGGCTGTCTGCCCACTTTCATCTCCAATTTTCTCTCCGACAGAGAATTCAAAGTACGAGTGGGCTCTACCCTCTCCGATATGCACCAGCAAGAGATGGGTGTGCCCCATGGCAGTATTTTATCGGTGACGCTATTTAATATCAAAATCAGTAGCATCACCAAGTGCTTAACTCCCGGTGTGGACTGCTCTTTATATGTAGACGATTTTTTAATTTGTTATCGATCAAAGCACATGCATACAATTGAAAGGCAACTTCAACAACATATCAATAAGATCCACAATTGGGCCAGTAATAACGGTTTTAAATTTTCTAAATCGAAAACAGTATGCATGCATTTCTGTCAGTTGCGAAGACATCATGATGACCCTAAACTCACGCTGGACGGAACACTTATTCCAATTGTTGAGGAAACAAAGTTTTTGGGTATTATCTTCTACAAAAAACTGACTTTTATACCACACATCAAGAATTTACATGACATGAAGGAACTTTTTGATACAATACAAATCACTTGCATTTTAGATTTCCTAAAGGAAGTAAATCTCTATTTTAAACTATAACTTGTATGCCATCATCTAGAATATTTTTAATGCAAATATCACCTCTTATTTATAACATCTTATCATCAACATACACCATTTACATCTCCCGTTGATTGGGAAGCTTCATATTTTCCTGTCACCAACATCTTACCATTTTATATTTAACTAGTATGGTTTTTTATATCGCTGGTCGATGTTAAACCTTTCTTATGTTTGAACACCTAACCTATTGTATGGCGCTAAATAGCCTAAAAGTGCTGGTGCGCCGTTAAAATTCAAGCAAACAAAACCTTCACAGCAGTGATCACTTTCCAATCACTCTTGAAAATAACACTAAAATTGATGATACAATTCCACAATGGAATATAAAGAAGGCCGATTGGGCTATGTTTGAAGCATTATGTAAAACTAGACTAAATAATGATACAGTATTCAACGCTGTTAATCCTATACAGCAATTTACCTCCGTTCTAATTTCAATTGCAGATGAATCCATTCCCAAGTCCTCAACGAACAGTAAGAGATCGCAAAAACCTTGGGTAACCAAGGAATGCAAAGAAGCCATTAGACAACGCCGAGAAGCATTAAAAACATTCAACACTCGTCCAACGCCCGAAAATTTAAATAAATATCGTATTACCCGGGCTAAAACTCGACGCACAATCAAAGAATGTAAGCGTGCATCCTGGAAGAAATATATTTCTTCTTTAAACTCTCGTTCCTCAATGAAACAAGTTTTGGATACTATTCGGAAAATAAATGGAAAAAGGAAACACAATTCTATTCGACACCTAAAAATAAACAATATCAATTTCAGTTCGAAACGTGACATAGCAAATATTCTTGCCGATAGTTTTTCGAAAAACTCATCATCATCTAATTATTCAGATGGCTTTAGAAGATTAAAATCTCAAAAAGAAAAGTCACGTTTAAAATTTACATCGAACAACACTGAAAATTATAACCAGCTGTTTTCTTTATTGGAGCTTAGGGAGACATTAGACAAGGCCCATGATACATCCGCTGGGCCTGACGAAGTACATTACCAGTTCTTGAAACACCTCCCAGAATCTTCTCTGACATTGCTTCTTAAAATCTTTAACGATTTATGGATTTCTGGTAATATACCTAAGAGCTGGAAAGAAGCAACAGTGATACCGATTCCCAAACCAGGCAAAGATAACGAAGAACCTAACAGCTATCGGCCTATTGCATTGACAAGCTGCATATGCAAAACAATGGAACGAATGATTAATTCTCGGCTTGTATGGTACTTGGAAAGTAACAATTTAATTTCTCCTTTCCAAAGTGGCTTCCGTTCTGGTCGTAGTAATAACGATCATCTGGTTAGACTGGAAACATTTATTCGCGATGCATTTATCAAGAAGGAACATTTAGTAGCAGTCTTCTTTGATTTAGAAAAGGCCTATGATACAACATGGAAGTACGGGATACTAAATGACCTGCACGATCTAGGTCTAAAAGGCCGTCTGCCCGCTTTCATCTCCAGTTTTCTCTCCGACAGAGAATTCAAAGTACGCGTGGGCTCTTCCCTCTCCGATATGCACCAGCAAGAGATGAGTGTGCCCCAGGGCAGTATTTTATCTGTGACGCTATTTAATATCAAAATCAATAGCATCACCAAGTGCTTAACTCCCGGTGTGGACTGCTCTTTATATGTAGACGATTTTTTAATTTGTTATCGTTCAAAGCACATGCATACAATTGAAAGGCAACTTCAACAAAATATCAATAAGATCCACAATTGGGCCAGTAATAACGGTTTCAAATTTTCTAAATCGAAAACAGTATGCATGCATTTCTGTCAATTGCGAAGACATCATGATGACCCTAAACTCACGCTGGACGGAACACGTATTCCAGTTGTTGAGGAAACAAAGTTTTTGGGTATTATCTTCGACAGAAAACTGACTTTTATACCACACATCAAAAATTTGAAAGCTAAATGCTTAAAAGCTTTAAATTTACTAAAAGTAATTGCGCACACTGACTGGGGTGCTGATAAAAAAAGTCCTCCTCAATTTGTATAGAACATTTATCCGTTCTATACTAGACTATGGATGCATTGTTTATGGTTCAGCTAGGAAGTCTTATTTGAAAATGCTTGACCCAATTCATCATCAGGGAATAAGACTTGCTCTAGGAGCCATGGATGCAGAAGAATCTGCTTCATGTCCTCAGCGTAGCTCCAGACCTAACAATAAAAAATACACCCCCGTACTTCCTCCAGATAAATAACCAAACAGTTTGCCTCCGCGAAAGGTCTAACCTAGCTCCAGAATCTTTAATATAAAGTTGTAATGAAGAACACCATTTTACAATGGAACTGTAGAGGACTTAAAGCCAACTACCATGATATTCTTCTGCTTTTAAACGAACATGATCCTGCAGTACTATGTCTTCAGGAAACATTTTTGAAAAATACAGATAACATCACATTTAAAAACTACTCCCTGTTTAACAACTACTCTCAGAATGTTGACAGGGCCTCAGGAGGAGTCTCTGTTATTGTGAACAACAGAACCCCTCATAGGGTAATTCCTCTAAACACAACCCCCCTGCGGGTTCGGGGTTGTAGAATTGGCCCGACGTGCCTCGCCACGTGTCGTAAAAGGCGACTAAGTAGAGGCGACCTGTTTGCCGTGGGTTGCGACCCGTGTCGGAGGAGGAAAGGATCCTGGTAGTTGAGCGGAGGCTTTTCCGATGCAATACACTACTTTGGCCTCTACTTCTCTTAGACGGGTGGTCGAGATGGGCCCGGTCTCGACAAATCGGCTGGTCACGCCGAGCACTGGGAGGTCTCTCTTTACTGGCTCACCTTCTATATCTTTATTGTATCTCTCTTGATACCACCGTTGCCCCTTCATTCTATCATTCTAGCTTTCATTTTCAAAAAGTACTAGAGGACCTTCCAGATAGCGGTGGCTTAACGGGTCAATCGGGAGGTAATTTTGCCGATCCTAGGTAATTTTATCTAACGAGTATAGCATCTGTGTATCCCTGGCACTTGAAAAGTGTCCCCTTGTTGGGCTCCATGGTGGGCGGGGAGCATGGGTGCTGAAACTTTAAAACTAAATCATGGAAAATTTAAAAAAAAATCAAAACAAACGAACGAAACCACTATCCGACTCTGATGAAGAACCATGTGGTGTGGAGTCATTCCCACGCTTCATGGTCATACAGTCAAAAGATGCTGAAAAACAAATTGCTGCACTATCTCCTTTTGTTATTGAAAAAACTTTAATGGGTTTGATCGGCACACCAAAAGGTGTCAAGAAATTGAAATCTGGCTGTCTTCTCGTTGAATGTGAGCGAAAAAGTCAAACTGAAAATCTGAAAAAGATGAAAACATTCTTCAACATTCCAGTAACCTCATTCACTCACACTTCATTGAATACGTCTAAAGGCGTGATGCGGTGTCGTGACTTGGCTGGAGTCAACGACACAGATATCATCGAGGGGATGAAACATGAAGGTGTCACTGCAGTACGTAGAATACGTATTAAACGTAATAACACCCTGCAGGACACCAACACCTTTGTACTCACCTTTAATAAACCAACAGTGCCCAAAGTGGTCAAGGTTGGGTTTCTGCAAGTAAAGGTTGAGATTTACATACCAAATCCTCTTCGATGCTACAAGTGTCAGAAATACGGCCATCACGAAGACCGATGTTCCAGAGTCAAGGTCTGTGGCCGATGCGGAGACCACTCTCATCAGGAAGCTGATTGTAGAGCAACTCCGCACTGTGTCAACTGTGGCAAAGAGCATCACGCCAATTCTAAGGATTGTGATACATGGAAACAGGAGAAGGAAATTCAGAGGGTAAAGTTTTCCTCCAACATACCCTACCCAGAGGCCAGAAAACTTGTCCAGGCAAGAACATCCCTTCCTGGCCCATCCTTCTCCACAGTTGTGAAACACAACCCCAAAATCACCAAGGACGCACAAACACAGACAGATCAGCCCGATTCAACAAGTGCCAACATCCCTAATTACCAACCACAGAAAAGCACAGCATCAACTCAGACAACATTTAATAACAACCCACCACCAAAAGCTCAACAAAATAAACAAAAACAACAAACAAATAAGCAGCAAAAGGGGTCAGATGACCCCATTAAACTTTACAATATGTTTGGAGAACTTGAGAGTATGGATGCAGAAGAAACTGCTCCATGTACTCAAGGTTCCTCCAAACCTAGCAAAACCAAATATACTCCCGTACTTCCTCCAGACAAATAACAACACATTTTCTCCGCGAATAGTCTTACCTAGATCCAGAATCTCCAGCATAACTTTATAATGAAGAACACCATCATACAATGGAACTGTCGAGGATTGAAAGCAAACTACAATGATATTCTTCTGCTTTTAAATGAACATGATCCCGCTGTACTATGTTTACAGGAAACATTCCTGAAAGACACAGATAAAATTACATTTAAAAACTTTTCCCTGTTCAACACGTACTTACAAAACGCTGACAGGGCCTCAGGAGGAGTCTCTGTTATTGTGAACAATAGAGCCCCTCAGAGTCATTCCTTTAAATACAAATTTACAAGCTATTGCTATAAGCGTCACTTTACATCGAGTGATTACATTTTGCTCTATTTACTTATCACCAAACACCAAACTAGTACCAAATGAATTAGACAATATTGTTCAACAACTTCCCACACCCTTCATTTTACTCGGGGATTTTAATGCCCATAACATCCTATGGGGATCGAATCACATAAACGACAGAGGCCATAAAGTAGAAGATTTCCTTTCTAGACATGATCTGTGTCTATATAATACTAACTCATCGACATATTTACACCCAGGAACGGGTACGTACACGTCCATTGATTTAACAATTTGCTCTCCTTCATTGCTTTTGGACTATGAATGGAAGGTCGCTGATGACCTTCACAGTAGTGATCATTTTCCAATCACTCTTGAAAATAACACTAAAATTGATGACGCAATTCCACAATGGAATATAAAGAAAGCTGACTGGGCTTACTTTGAAACACTATGTCAAACTAGACTAAATAATGATACAATATTCAACGCTGTTAATCCTATACAGCATTTTACTTCAATTCTAATTTCAATTGCAGATGAATCTATTCCTAAGTCCTCACCGAACAGTAAAAAACCGCAAAAACCTTGGGTAACCAAGGAATGCAAAGAGGCCATTAGACAACGCCGAGAAGCATTAAAACAATTCAACACTCGTCCTACGCCCGAAAATCTAAACAAATATCGTATTGTGCGGGCTAAAACACGACGCACAATCAAAGAATGTAAACGTACATCCTGGAAGAAATATGTTTCTTCTATAAACTCTCGTTCCTCAATGAAACAAGTTTGGGATACTATTCGCAAAATAAATGGAAAGGGTAAACACAATTCTATTCGACAACTGAAAACAAACAATAACAATTTTAGTTCGAAACGTGACATAGCAAATATTATTGCCAATAGTTTCTCAAAAAACTCGTCATCATCTAATTATTCAGAAACCTTTCGAAGATTAAAATCTCAAAAAGAAAAGTCACGTTTAAAGTTTACATCTAACAACTCTGAAAGCTATAACCAGCTGTTTTCTTTAATGGAGCTTAGGGAGGCTTTAGACAAGGACCACGATACATCCGCTGGGCCCGACGAAGTCCATTACCAGTTTTTGAAACACCTGCCAGAATCTTCTCTGACATT
Organism: Unio pictorum; assembly: GCA_030141615.1. Taxonomy (NCBI): domain Eukaryota; kingdom Metazoa; phylum Mollusca; class Bivalvia; order Unionida; family Unionidae; genus Unio; species Unio pictorum. Next base: position 19,634,025 of record JARLTB010000029.1, on the reverse strand, counting down.
ACTACTGAAAATCTTCAATGATTTATGGATTGCTGGTAATGTACCTAAGAGCTGGAAAGAAGCAATAGTAATACCGATTCCCAAACCAGGCAAAGACAGCGAAGATCCTAACAGCTATCGGCCCATTGCACTCACAAGCTGCGTATGCAAAACAATGGAACGAATGATTAATTCTCGGCTTGTATGGTACTTGGAAAGTAACAATTTAATATCTTCTTTCCAAAGCGGTTTCCGTTCTGGTCGTAGTACAAACGATCATCTGGTTACACTGGAAACATTTATTCGCGATGCATTTATAAAGAAGGAACATTTAGTAGCAGTCTTCTTTGATTTAGAAAAGGCCTATGACACAACATGTAAGTACGGGATACTAAATGACCTGCACGATCTAGGTCTAAAAGGCCGCCTGCCCGCTTTCATCTCCAGTTTTCTCTCAGACAGAGAATTCAAAGTACGAGTGGGCTCTACCATTTCCGATATGCACCAGCAAGAGATGGGTGTGCCCCAGGGCAGTATTTTATCTGTGACTCTATTCAATATCAAAATCAATAGCATCACCAAGTGCTTGGCTCCCGGTGTGGATTGCTCTTTATATGTAGATGATTTTTTAATTTGTTATCGATCAAAGCACATGCATACAATTGAAAGGCAACTACAGCAAAATATCAATAAGATCCAATGTTGGGCCAGTAATAACGGTTTCAAATTTTCTAAATCGAAAACAGTATGCATGCATTTCTGTCAATTGCGAAGACATCATGATGACCCTAAACTCACGCTGGATGGAACACGTATTCCAGTTGTTGAGGAAACAAAGTTTTTGGGTATTATCTTCGACAGAAAACTGACTTTTATACCACACATCAAGAATTTAAAAGCTAAATGCTTAAAAGCTTTAAATTTACTAAAAGTAATTGCGCACACTGACTGGGGTGCTGATAAAAAAAGTCCTCAATTTGTATAGAACATTTATCCGTTCTATACTAGACTATGGATGCATTGTTTATGGTTCAGCTAGGAAGTCTTATTTGAAAATGCTTGACCCAATTCATCATCAGGGAATAAGACTTGCTCTAGGAGCATGCGAAAGCCTTCTCGCGGAAGCGAATGAATCACCCTTATCGCACCGCAGAGAAATGCTTTCTATACAGTACGCTCTTAGGTTAAGATCAAATCCTCTGAACCCTGCTTTTTCGACTGTTTTTCAACCAAAATACAAAACTTTGTACGAAAACAAACCAAATGCCATACCTTCATTTGGCATCAGAATATCATCCAGTTTTGACACTATCAAAATTAATCTCCCTACAGTTCAGAACACGTTTGTCTCGGAAACACCACCTTGGCTCCTTAAGCAACCCAAAGTGATTTTTACGTTGCACGATGGGAGAAAATCTGAGACGAATCCTGCCGTTTTCCAGAACTCTTATCATGAACTCCTCAACGATTTTAAAAACTACACAAAAATTTTTACTGATGGATCAAAAGTTGATGACAAGGCTGCTGCAGCCTTTGTTAGTGGCAAGCACATAACCAAAGTGCGCTTGCCAAACGATGCGTCCATATTTTCAGCGAAAATCAGAGCAATAGACCTTGCTCTGAAATTTATTGAACAAAAGCGCATTTTAAATAGTATTATTTTCTGTGACTCTGTCAGTACTTCAGTCGCTACACCATAGAAAACTGGATAATCCATTACTAGTCGATATTCTCGTCAAAAACTCTGAGCTTAGTAAGTCCTACAACATAGTATACTGTTGGCTACCTAGCCATATTGGTATTAGAGGTAATGAAGAAGCAGACCGGGCTGCTAAGATGGCTCTATCCCAAGAACCATCGGATTTTAAATTACCTTTTACTGATTTTAAACCTTTTATCAAAAAGTACCTACGTCAGAAGTGGCAGGCGTCATGGGATGATGCAGTCAATAACAAACTTCATGCCATCAAACCAACCCTGGGAGAATGGACTCCTTCCTACAGAGCTATCCGTGGGGAGGAGGTTGTCATTGCAAGAATCATAATCGGTCATACATACATTACCCACTCCCACATACTGAAAGGTGAAGATCCACCAGAGTGCGTTTCTTGCAATGAGCCATTCACTGTTAAACACTTTATGACCGAGTGTTCCGACCTGCAACCTACGCGTGTTAAATACTATAATGTACATGACATGAAGGAACTTTTTGATACAATACAAACCACTTGTATTTTAGATTTCCTAAAGGAAGTAAATCTCTATTTTAAACTATAACTTGTATACCATCACGTAGAATATTTTTATCTAATGCAAATATCACCTTTTATTTACAACATCTTATCATCAACATAACACCATTTACATCTCCCGTTGATTGGGAAGCTTCATATTTTCCTGTTACCAACATCATACCATTTTATATTTAACTATTGTTTTTTTATATATATCGCTGGTCGATGTTAAACCTTTCTTGTTTTTGAACATGTAACGTATTGTATGGCGCTAAATAGCCTAAAAGTGCTGGTCCGCCGTTAAAATTCAAGTAAACAAACATAATAACACCCTGCAGGACACCAATACATTTGTACTCACCTTTAATAAACCAACAGTGCCCAAAGTGGTCAAGGTTGGGTTTTTACACGTAAAGGTCGAGATCTACATTCGAAACCCTTTCGATGCTATAAATGTCAAAAATACGGCCATCACGAGGATCGATGTTCCAGAGCCAAAGTAAGTGGCCGATGCGGAGACCACTCTCATCAGGAAGCTGATTGTAGAGCAACTCCGCATTGTGTCAACTGCGGCAAGGAACATCACGCCAGTTCCAAAGATTGTGATATATGGCAACAGGAGAAGGAAATTCAGAGGGTAAAGTTTACCTCGAACATTCCCTACCCAGAGGCCAGAAAACTTGTCCAGGCGAAAACATCCCTTCCTGGCCCATCCTTCTCCACAGTCTTAAAACACAATCCAAAAAGCACGAAGGACGCTCAAACACAGACGGATCAGCCCGATTCAACCACAAGTGCCAATATCCCTAATTGTAAGCCACAGAAAAGCACAACATCAACTCAGACAACTTTTAATAACAATCCACCACCAAAATCACCAAAACAGAAACACAAAGCACAAACAAATAAACCGCAAAAGGGGTCAGATGACCCCATTAAACTCTACAACAGGTTTGGAGACATTGAGAGCATGGATGCAGAAGAAACTGCTCCATGTGCTCAAAGTATCTCCAAACCTAGTAAACCTAAATATACTCCCATACTTCCTCCAGACAAATAACAACACATACTTCCTCCGCGAATAGCCTAACCTAGCTCGATAATCTCCAGCATAACATTACAATGAAGAACACCATCATACAATGGAATTGTCGAGGACTTAAAGGTAACTACAATGATATTCTTCTGCTTTTAAATGAACACGATCCTGCTGTACTATGTTTACAGGAAACATTCCTGAAAGAGACAGATAAAATTACTTTTAAAAACTTTTCCCTGTTTAATGCGTACTTTCAAAACGCAGACAGGGCCTCAGGAGGAGTCTCTATTGCTGTAAACAATAGAGCCCCTCACAGAGTCGTTCCTTTAAACAAAAATTTACAAGCCATTGCTGTAAGTGTCACTCTACATCGAGTGATTACTTTTTGTTCCATTTACTTACCACCAAACACCAACCTAGTACAAAAGGAATTAGACAATCTTGTTGAACAACTTCCCGCGCCCTTCGTTTTACTCGGGGATTTTAATGCCCATAACATTTTATGGGGATCAAATCACATAAACGACAGAGGCCATGAAATAGAATAATTCATTTCTAGACACGATCTGTGTCTATATAACACTAATTCACCAACATATTTACACCCAGGAACGGGTACGTACACATGCATAGATTTGATAATTTGCTCTCCCTCACTGCTTTTGGACTATGAATGGAAGGTCGCTGATGACCTTCACAGCAGTGATCACTTTACAATCACTCTTTAAAATAACACTAAAATTGATGATATAATTCCACAATGGAATATAAAGAAGGCCGATTGGGCTATGTTTGAAGCATTATGTAAAAAAAGACTAAATAATGATACAGTATTCAACGCTGTTAATCCTATACAGCAATTTCCCTCCGTTTTAATTTCAATTGCAGATGAATCCATTCCCAAGTCCTCAACGAACAGTAAGAGATCGCAAAAACCTTGGGTAACCAAGGAATGCAAAGAAGCCATTAGACAACGCCGAGAAGCATTAAAAACATTCAACACTCGTCCAACGCCCGAAAATTTAAATAAATATCGTATTACCCGGGCTAAAACTCGACGCACAATCAAAGAATGTAAGCGTGTATCCTGGAAGAAATATATTTCTTCTTTAAACTCTCGTTCCTCAATGAAACAAGTTTTGGATACTATTCGAAAAATAAATGGAAAAAGGAAACACAATTCTATTCGACATCTAAAAATAAACAATAGCAATTTCAGTTCGAAACGTGACATAGCAAATATTCTTGCCGATAGTTTTTTGAAAAACTCATCATCTAATTATTCAGATGCCTTTAGAAGATTAAAATCTCAAAATGAAAAGTCACGTTTAAAATTTACATCGAACAACACTGAAAATTATAACCAGCTGTTTTCTTTATTGTACCTTAGGGAGACATTAGACAAGGCCCATGATACATCCGCTGGGCCTGACGAAGTACATTACCAGTTCTTGAAACAACTCCCAGAATCTTCTCTCATATTACTTCTTAAAATCTTTAATGATTTATGGATTGCAGGTAATGTACCCAAGAGCTGGAAAGAAGCAACAGTGATACCGATTCCCAAACCAGGCAAAGATAACGAAGAACCTAACAGCTATCGGCCTATTGCATTGCCAAGCTGCATATGCAAAACAGTGGAACAAATGATTAATTCTCGGCTTGTATGGTACTTGGAAAGTAACAATTTAATTTCTCCTTTCCAAAGTGGCTTCCGTTCTGGTCGTAGTACTAACAATCATCTAGTTATGAAACATTTTTTCGCGATGCATTTATCAAGAAGGAACATTTAGTAGCAGTCTTCTTTGATTTAAAAAAGGCCTATGATACAACATGGAAGTACGGGATATTAAATGACCTGCACGATCTGGGTCTAAAAGGCTGTCTGCCCACTTTCATCTCCAATTTTCTCTCCGACAGAGAATTCAAAGTACGAGTGGGCTCTACCCTCTCCGATATGCACCAGCAAGAGATGGGTGTGCCCCATGGCAGTATTTTATCGGTGACGCTATTTAATATCAAAATCAGTAGCATCACCAAGTGCTTAACTCCCGGTGTGGACTGCTCTTTATATGTAGACGATTTTTTAATTTGTTATCGATCAAAGCACATGCATACAATTGAAAGGCAACTTCAACAACATATCAATAAGATCCACAATTGGGCCAGTAATAACGGTTTTAAATTTTCTAAATCGAAAACAGTATGCATGCATTTCTGTCAGTTGCGAAGACATCATGATGACCCTAAACTCACGCTGGACGGAACACTTATTCCAATTGTTGAGGAAACAAAGTTTTTGGGTATTATCTTCTACAAAAAACTGACTTTTATACCACACATCAAGAATTTACATGACATGAAGGAACTTTTTGATACAATACAAATCACTTGCATTTTAGATTTCCTAAAGGAAGTAAATCTCTATTTTAAACTATAACTTGTATGCCATCATCTAGAATATTTTTAATGCAAATATCACCTCTTATTTATAACATCTTATCATCAACATACACCATTTACATCTCCCGTTGATTGGGAAGCTTCATATTTTCCTGTCACCAACATCTTACCATTTTATATTTAACTAGTATGGTTTTTTATATCGCTGGTCGATGTTAAACCTTTCTTATGTTTGAACACCTAACCTATTGTATGGCGCTAAATAGCCTAAAAGTGCTGGTGCGCCGTTAAAATTCAAGCAAACAAAACCTTCACAGCAGTGATCACTTTCCAATCACTCTTGAAAATAACACTAAAATTGATGATACAATTCCACAATGGAATATAAAGAAGGCCGATTGGGCTATGTTTGAAGCATTATGTAAAACTAGACTAAATAATGATACAGTATTCAACGCTGTTAATCCTATACAGCAATTTACCTCCGTTCTAATTTCAATTGCAGATGAATCCATTCCCAAGTCCTCAACGAACAGTAAGAGATCGCAAAAACCTTGGGTAACCAAGGAATGCAAAGAAGCCATTAGACAACGCCGAGAAGCATTAAAAACATTCAACACTCGTCCAACGCCCGAAAATTTAAATAAATATCGTATTACCCGGGCTAAAACTCGACGCACAATCAAAGAATGTAAGCGTGCATCCTGGAAGAAATATATTTCTTCTTTAAACTCTCGTTCCTCAATGAAACAAGTTTTGGATACTATTCGGAAAATAAATGGAAAAAGGAAACACAATTCTATTCGACACCTAAAAATAAACAATATCAATTTCAGTTCGAAACGTGACATAGCAAATATTCTTGCCGATAGTTTTTCGAAAAACTCATCATCATCTAATTATTCAGATGGCTTTAGAAGATTAAAATCTCAAAAAGAAAAGTCACGTTTAAAATTTACATCGAACAACACTGAAAATTATAACCAGCTGTTTTCTTTATTGGAGCTTAGGGAGACATTAGACAAGGCCCATGATACATCCGCTGGGCCTGACGAAGTACATTACCAGTTCTTGAAACACCTCCCAGAATCTTCTCTGACATTGCTTCTTAAAATCTTTAACGATTTATGGATTTCTGGTAATATACCTAAGAGCTGGAAAGAAGCAACAGTGATACCGATTCCCAAACCAGGCAAAGATAACGAAGAACCTAACAGCTATCGGCCTATTGCATTGACAAGCTGCATATGCAAAACAATGGAACGAATGATTAATTCTCGGCTTGTATGGTACTTGGAAAGTAACAATTTAATTTCTCCTTTCCAAAGTGGCTTCCGTTCTGGTCGTAGTAATAACGATCATCTGGTTAGACTGGAAACATTTATTCGCGATGCATTTATCAAGAAGGAACATTTAGTAGCAGTCTTCTTTGATTTAGAAAAGGCCTATGATACAACATGGAAGTACGGGATACTAAATGACCTGCACGATCTAGGTCTAAAAGGCCGTCTGCCCGCTTTCATCTCCAGTTTTCTCTCCGACAGAGAATTCAAAGTACGCGTGGGCTCTTCCCTCTCCGATATGCACCAGCAAGAGATGAGTGTGCCCCAGGGCAGTATTTTATCTGTGACGCTATTTAATATCAAAATCAATAGCATCACCAAGTGCTTAACTCCCGGTGTGGACTGCTCTTTATATGTAGACGATTTTTTAATTTGTTATCGTTCAAAGCACATGCATACAATTGAAAGGCAACTTCAACAAAATATCAATAAGATCCACAATTGGGCCAGTAATAACGGTTTCAAATTTTCTAAATCGAAAACAGTATGCATGCATTTCTGTCAATTGCGAAGACATCATGATGACCCTAAACTCACGCTGGACGGAACACGTATTCCAGTTGTTGAGGAAACAAAGTTTTTGGGTATTATCTTCGACAGAAAACTGACTTTTATACCACACATCAAAAATTTGAAAGCTAAATGCTTAAAAGCTTTAAATTTACTAAAAGTAATTGCGCACACTGACTGGGGTGCTGATAAAAAAAGTCCTCCTCAATTTGTATAGAACATTTATCCGTTCTATACTAGACTATGGATGCATTGTTTATGGTTCAGCTAGGAAGTCTTATTTGAAAATGCTTGACCCAATTCATCATCAGGGAATAAGACTTGCTCTAGGAGCCATGGATGCAGAAGAATCTGCTTCATGTCCTCAGCGTAGCTCCAGACCTAACAATAAAAAATACACCCCCGTACTTCCTCCAGATAAATAACCAAACAGTTTGCCTCCGCGAAAGGTCTAACCTAGCTCCAGAATCTTTAATATAAAGTTGTAATGAAGAACACCATTTTACAATGGAACTGTAGAGGACTTAAAGCCAACTACCATGATATTCTTCTGCTTTTAAACGAACATGATCCTGCAGTACTATGTCTTCAGGAAACATTTTTGAAAAATACAGATAACATCACATTTAAAAACTACTCCCTGTTTAACAACTACTCTCAGAATGTTGACAGGGCCTCAGGAGGAGTCTCTGTTATTGTGAACAACAGAACCCCTCATAGGGTAATTCCTCTAAACACAACCCCCCTGCGGGTTCGGGGTTGTAGAATTGGCCCGACGTGCCTCGCCACGTGTCGTAAAAGGCGACTAAGTAGAGGCGACCTGTTTGCCGTGGGTTGCGACCCGTGTCGGAGGAGGAAAGGATCCTGGTAGTTGAGCGGAGGCTTTTCCGATGCAATACACTACTTTGGCCTCTACTTCTCTTAGACGGGTGGTCGAGATGGGCCCGGTCTCGACAAATCGGCTGGTCACGCCGAGCACTGGGAGGTCTCTCTTTACTGGCTCACCTTCTATATCTTTATTGTATCTCTCTTGATACCACCGTTGCCCCTTCATTCTATCATTCTAGCTTTCATTTTCAAAAAGTACTAGAGGACCTTCCAGATAGCGGTGGCTTAACGGGTCAATCGGGAGGTAATTTTGCCGATCCTAGGTAATTTTATCTAACGAGTATAGCATCTGTGTATCCCTGGCACTTGAAAAGTGTCCCCTTGTTGGGCTCCATGGTGGGCGGGGAGCATGGGTGCTGAAACTTTAAAACTAAATCATGGAAAATTTAAAAAAAAATCAAAACAAACGAACGAAACCACTATCCGACTCTGATGAAGAACCATGTGGTGTGGAGTCATTCCCACGCTTCATGGTCATACAGTCAAAAGATGCTGAAAAACAAATTGCTGCACTATCTCCTTTTGTTATTGAAAAAACTTTAATGGGTTTGATCGGCACACCAAAAGGTGTCAAGAAATTGAAATCTGGCTGTCTTCTCGTTGAATGTGAGCGAAAAAGTCAAACTGAAAATCTGAAAAAGATGAAAACATTCTTCAACATTCCAGTAACCTCATTCGCTCACACTTCATTGAATACGTCTAAAGGCGTGATGCGGTGTCGTGACTTGGCTGGAGTCAACGACACAGATATCATCGAGGGGATGAAACATGAAGGTGTCACTGCAGTACGTAGAATACGTATTAAACGTAATAACACCCTGCAGGACACCAACACATTTGTACTCACCTTTAATAAACCAACAGTGCCCAAAGTGGTCAAGGTTGGGTTTCTGCAAGTAAAGGTTGAGATTTACATACCAAATCCTCTTCGATGCTACAAGTGTCAGAAATACGGCCATCACGAAGACCGATGTTCCAGAGTCAAGGTCTGTGGCCGATGCGGAGACCACTCTCATCAGGAAGCTGATTGTAGAGCAACTCCGCACTGTGTCAACTGTGGCAAAGAGCATCACGCCAATTCTAAGGATTGTGATACATGGAAACAGGAGAAGGAAATTCAGAGGGTAAAGTTTTCCTCCAACATACCCTACCCAGAGGCCAGAAAACTTGTCCAGGCAAGAACATCCCTTCCTGGCCCATCCTTCTCCACAGTTGTGAAACACAACCCCAAAATCACCAAGGACGCACAAACACAGACAGATCAGCCCGATTCAACAAGTGCCAACATCCCTAATTACCAACCACAGAAAAGCACAGCATCAACTCAGACAACATTTAATAACAACCCACCACCAAAAGCTCAACAAAATAAACAAAAACAACAAACAAATAAGCAGCAAAAGGGGTCAGATGACCCCATTAAACTTTACAATATGTTTGGAGAACTTGAGAGTATGGATGCAGAAGAAACTGCTCCATGTACTCAAGGTTCCTCCAAACCTAGCAAAACCAAATATACTCCCGTACTTCCTCCAGACAAATAACAACACATTTTCTCCGCGAATAGTCTTACCTAGATCCAGAATCTCCAGCATAACTTTATAATGAAGAACACCATCATACAATGGAACTGTCGAGGATTGAAAGCAAACTACAATGATATTCTTCTGCTTTTAAATGAACATGATCCCGCTGTACTATGTTTACAGGAAACATTCCTGAAAGACACAGATAAAATTACATTTAAAAACTTTTCCCTGTTCAACACGTACTTACAAAACGCTGACAGGGCCTCAGGAGGAGTCTCTGTTATTGTGAACAATAGAGCCCCTCAGAGTCATTCCTTTAAATACAAATTTACAAGCTATTGCTATAAGCGTCACTTTACATCGAGTGATTACATTTTGCTCTATTTACTTATCACCAAACACCAAACTAGTACCAAATGAATTAGACAATATTGTTCAACAACTTCCCACACCCTTCATTTTACTCGGGGATTTTAATGCCCATAACATCCTATGGGGATCGAATCACATAAACGACAGAGGCCATAAAGTAGAAGATTTCCTTTCTAGACATGATCTGTGTCTATATAATACTAACTCATCGACATATTTACACCCAGGAACGGGTACGTACACGTCCATTGATTTAACAATTTGCTCTCCTTCATTGCTTTTGGACTATGAATGGAAGGTCGCTGATGACCTTCACAGTAGTGATCATTTTCCAATCACTCTTGAAAATAACACTAAAATTGATGACGCAATTCCACAATGGAATATAAAGAAAGCTGACTGGGCTTACTTTGAAACACTATGTCAAACTAGACTAAATAATGATACAATATTCAACGCTGTTAATCCTATACAGCATTTTACTTCAATTCTAATTTCAATTGCAGATGAATCTATTCCTAAGTCCTCACCGAACAGTAAAAAACCGCAAAAACCTTGGGTAACCAAGGAATGCAAAGAGGCCATTAGACAACGCCGAGAAGCATTAAAACAATTCAACACTCGTCCTACGCCCGAAAATCTAAACAAATATCGTATTGTGCGGGCTAAAACACGACGCACAATCAAAGAATGTAAACGTACATCCTGGAAGAAATATGTTTCTTCTATAAACTCTCGTTCCTCAATGAAACAAGTTTGGGATACTATTCGCAAAATAAATGGAAAGGGTAAACACAATTCTATTCGACAACTGAAAACAAACAATAACAATTTTAGTTCGAAACGTGACATAGCAAATATTATTGCCAATAGTTTCTCAAAAAACTCGTCATCATCTAATTATTCAGAAACCTTTCGAAGATTAAAATCTCAAAAAGAAAAGTCACGTTTAAAGTTTACATCTAACAACTCTGAAAGCTATAACCAGCTGTTTTCTTTAATGGAGCTTAGGGAGGCTTTAGACAAGGACCACGATACATCCGCTGGGCCCGACGAAGTTCATTACCAGTTTTTGAAACACCTGCCAGAATCTTCTCTGACATTACTACTGAAAATCTTCAATGATTTATGGATTGCTGGTAATGTACCTAAGAGCTGGAAAGAAGCAATAGTAATACCGATTCCCAAACCAGGCAAAGACAGCGAAGATCCTAACAGCTATCGGCCCATTGCACTCACAAGCTGCGTATGCAAAACAATGGAACGAATGATTAATTCTCGGCTTGTATGGTACTTGGAAAGTAACAATTTAATATCTTCTTTCCAAAGCGGTTTCCGTTCTGGTCGTAGTACAAACGATCATCTGGTTACACTGGAAACATTTATTCGCGATGCATTTATAAAGAAGGAACATTTAGTAGCAGTCTTCTTTGATTTAGAAAAGGCCTATGACACAACATGTAAGTACGGGATACTAAATGACCTGCACGATCTAGGTCTAAAAGGCCGCCTGCCCGCTTTCATCTCCAGTTTTCTCTCAGACAGAGAATTCAAAGTACGAGTGGGCTCTACCATTTCCGATATGCACCAGCAAGAGATGGGTGTGCCCCAGGGCAGTATTTTATCTGTGACTCTATTCAATATCAAAATCAATAGCATCACCAAGTGCTTGGCTCCCGGTGTGGATTGCTCTTTATATGTAGATGATTTTTTAATTTGTTATCGATCAAAGCACATGCATACAATTGAAAGGCAACTACAGCAAAATATCAATAAGATCCAATGTTGGGCCAGTAATAACGGTTTCAAATTTTCTAAATCGAAAACAGTATGCATGCATTTCTGTCAATTGCGAAGACATCATGATGACCCTAAACTCACGCTGGATGGAACACGTATTCCAGTTGTTGAGGAAACAAAGTTTTTGGGTATTATCTTCGACAGAAAACTGACTTTTATACCACACATCAAGAATTTAAAAGCTAAATGCTTAAAAGCTTTAAATTTACTAAAAGTAATTGCGCACACTGACTGGGGTGCTGATAAAAAAAGTCCTCAATTTGTATAGAACATTTATCCGTTCTATACTAGACTATGGATGCATTGTTTATGGTTCAGCTAGGAAGTCTTATTTGAAAATGCTTGACCCAATTCATCATCAGGGAATAAGACTTGCTCTAGGAGCATGCGAAAGCCTTCTCGCGGAAGCGAATGAATCACCCTTATCGCACCGCAGAGAAATGCTTTCTATACATACGCTCTTAGGTTAAGATCAAATCCTCTGAACCCTGCTTTTTCGACTGTTTTTCAACCAAAATACAAAACTTTGTACGAAAACAAACCAAATGCCATACCTTCATTTGGCATCAGAATATCATCCAGTTTTGACACTATCAAAATTAATCTCCCTACAGTTCAGAACACGTTTGTCTCGGAAACACCACCTTGGCTCCTTAAGCAACCCAAAGTGATTTTTACGTTGCACGATGGGAGAAAATCTGAGACGAATCCTGCCGTTTTCCAGAACTCTTATCATGAACTCCTCAACGATTTTAAAAACTACACAAAAATTTTTACTGATGGATCAAAAGTTGATGACAAGGCTGCTGCAGCCTTTGTTAGTGGCAAGCACATAACCAAAGTGCGCTTGCCAAACGATGCGTCCATATTTTCAGCGAAAATCAGAGCAATAGACCTTGCTCTGAAATTTATTGAACAAAAGCGCATTTTAAATAGTATTATTTTCTGTGACTCTGTCAGTACTTCAGTCGCTACACCATAGAAAACTGGATAATCCATTACTAGTCGATATTCTCGTCAAAAACTCTGAGCTTAGTAAGTCCTACAACATAGTATACTGTTGGCTACCTAGCCATATTGGTATTAGAGGTAATGAAGAAGCAGACCGGGCTGCTAAGATGGCTCTATCCCAAGAACCATCGGATTTTAAATTACCTTTTACTGATTTTAAACCTTTTATCAAAAAGTACCTACGTCAGAAGTGGCAGGCGTCATGGGATGATGCAGTCAATAACAAACTTCATGCCATCAAACCAACCCTGGGAGAATGGACTCCTTCCTACAGAGCTATCCGTGGGGAGGAGGTTGTCATTGCAAGAATCATAATCGGTCATACATACATTACCCACTCCCACATACTGAAAGGTGAAGATCCACCAGAGTGCGTTTCTTGCAATGAGCCATTCACTGTTAAACACTTTATGACCGAGTGTTCCGACCTGCAACCTACGCGTGTTAAATACTATAATGTACATGACATGAAGGAACTTTTTGATACAATACAAACCACTTGTATTTTAGATTTCCTAAAGGAAGTAAATCTCTATTTTAAACTATAACTTGTATACCATCACGTAGAATATTTTTATCTAATGCAAATATCACCTTTTATTTACAACATCTTATCATCAACATAACACCATTTACATCTCCCGTTGATTGGGAAGCTTCATATTTTCCTGTTACCAACATCATACCATTTTATATTTAACTATTGTTTTTTTATATATATCGCTGGTCGATGTTAAACCTTTCTTGTTTTTGAACATGTAACGTATTGTATGGCGCTAAATAGCCTAAAAGTGCTGGTCCGCCGTTAAAATTCAAGTAAACAAACATAATAACACCCTGCAGGACACCAATACATTTGTACTCACCTTTAATAAACCAACAGTGCCCAAAGTGGTCAAGGTTGGGTTTTTACACGTAAAGGTCGAGATCTACATTCGAAACCCTTTCGATGCTATAAATGTCAAAAATACGGCCATCACGAGGATCGATGTTCCAGAGCCAAAGTAAGTGGCCGATGCGGAGACCACTCTCATCAGGAAGCTGATTGTAGAGCAACTCCGCATTGTGTCAACTGCGGCAAGGAACATCACGCCAGTTCCAAAGATTGTGATATATGGCAACAGGAGAAGGAAATTCAGAGGGTAAAGTTTACCTCGAACATTCCCTACCCAGAGGCCAGAAAACTTGTCCAGGCGAAAACATCCCTTCCTGGCCCATCCTTCTCCACAGTCTTAAAACACAATCCAAAAAGCACGAAGGACGCTCAAACACAGACGGATCAGCCCGATTCAACCACAAGTGCCAATATCCCTAATTGTAAGCCACAGAAAAGCACAACATCAACTCAGACAACTTTTAATAACAATCCACCACCAAAATCACCAAAACAGAAACACAAAGCACAAACAAATAAACCGCAAAAGGGGTCAGATGACCCCATTAAACTCTACAACAGGTTTGGAGACATTGAGAGCATGGATGCAGAAGAAACTGCTCCATGTGCTCAAAGTATCTCCAAACCTAGTAAACCTAAATATACTCCCATACTTCCTCCAGACAAATAACAACACATACTTCCTCCGCGAATAGCCTAACCTAGCTCGATAATCTCCAGCATAACATTACAATGAAGAACACCATCATACAATGGAATTGTCGAGGACTTAAAGGTAACTACAATGATATTCTTCTGCTTTTAAATGAACACGATCCTGCTGTACTATGTTTACAGGAAACATTCCTGAAAGAGACAGATAAAATTACTTTTAAAAACTTTTCCCTGTTTAATGCGTACTTTCAAAACGCAGACAGGGCCTCAGGAGGAGTCTCTATTGCTGTAAACAATAGAGCCCCTCACAGAGTCGTTCCTTTAAACAAAAATTTACAAGCCATTGCTGTAAGTGTCACTCTACATCGAGTGATTACTTTTTGTTCCATTTACTTACCACCAAACACCAACCTAGTACAAAAGGAATTAGACAATCTTGTTGAACAACTTCCCGCGCCCTTCGTTTTACTCGGGGATTTTAATGCCCATAACATTTTATGGGGATCAAATCACATAAACGACAGAGGCCATGAAATAGAATAATTCATTTCTAGACACGATCTGTGTCTATATAACACTAATTCACCAACATATTTACACCCAGGAACGGGTACGTACACATGCATAGATTTGATAATTTGCTCTCCCTCACTGCTTTTGGACTATGAATGGAAGGTCGCTGATGACCTTCACAGCAGTGATCACTTTACAATCACTCTTTAAAATAACACTAAAATTGATGATATAATTCCACAATGGAATATAAAGAAGGCCGATTGGGCTATGTTTGAAGCATTATGTAAAAAAAGACTAAATAATGATACAGTATTCAACGCTGTTAATCCTATACAGCAATTTCCCTCCGTTTTAATTTCAATTGCAGATGAATCCATTCCCAAGTCCTCAACGAACAGTAAGAGATCGCAAAAACCTTGGGTAACCAAGGAATGCAAAGAAGCCATTAGACAACGCCGAGAAGCATTAAAAACATTCAACACTCGTCCAACGCCCGAAAATTTAAATAAATATCGTATTACCCGGGCTAAAACTCGACGCACAATCAAAGAATGTAAGCGTGTATCCTGGAAGAAATATATTTCTTCTTTAAACTCTCGTTCCTCAATGAAACAAGTTTTGGATACTATTCGAAAAATAAATGGAAAAAGGAAACACAATTCTATTCGACATCTAAAAATAAACAATAGCAATTTCAGTTCGAAACGTGACATAGCAAATATTCTTGCCGATAGTTTTTTGAAAAACTCATCATCTAATTATTCAGATGCCTTTAGAAGATTAAAATCTCAAAATGAAAAGTCACGTTTAAAATTTACATCGAACAACACTGAAAATTATAACCAGCTGTTTTCTTTATTGTACCTTAGGGAGACATTAGACAAGGCCCATGATACATCCGCTGGGCCTGACGAAGTACATTACCAGTTCTTGAAACAACTCCCAGAATCTTCTCTCATATTACTTCTTAAAATCTTTAATGATTTATGGATTGCAGGTAATGTACCCAAGAGCTGGAAAGAAGCAACAGTGATACCGATTCCCAAACCAGGCAAAGATAACGAAGAACCTAACAGCTATCGGCCTATTGCATTGCCAAGCTGCATATGCAAAACAGTGGAACAAATGATTAATTCTCGGCTTGTATGGTACTTGGAAAGTAACAATTTAATTTCTCCTTTCCAAAGTGGCTTCCGTTCTGGTCGTAGTACTAACAATCATCTAGTTATGAAACATTTTTTCGCGATGCATTTATCAAGAAGGAACATTTAGTAGCAGTCTTCTTTGATTTAAAAAAGGCCTATGATACAACATGGAAGTACGGGATATTAAATGACCTGCACGATCTGGGTCTAAAAGGCTGTCTGCCCACTTTCATCTCCAATTTTCTCTCCGACAGAGAATTCAAAGTACGAGTGGGCTCTACCCTCTCCGATATGCACCAGCAAGAGATGGGTGTGCCCCATGGCAGTATTTTATCGGTGACGCTATTTAATATCAAAATCAGTAGCATCACCAAGTGCTTAACTCCCGGTGTGGACTGCTCTTTATATGTAGACGATTTTTTAATTTGTTATCGATCAAAGCACATGCATACAATTGAAAGGCAACTTCAACAACATATCAATAAGATCCACAATTGGGCCAGTAATAACGGTTTTAAATTTTCTAAATCGAAAACAGTATGCATGCATTTCTGTCAGTTGCGAAGACATCATGATGACCCTAAACTCACGCTGGACGGAACACTTATTCCAATTGTTGAGGAAACAAAGTTTTTGGGTATTATCTTCTACAAAAAACTGACTTTTATACCACACATCAAGAATTTACATGACATGAAGGAACTTTTTGATACAATACAAATCACTTGCATTTTAGATTTCCTAAAGGAAGTAAATCTCTATTTTAAACTATAACTTGTATGCCATCATCTAGAATATTTTTAATGCAAATATCACCTCTTATTTATAACATCTTATCATCAACATACACCATTTACATCTCCCGTTGATTGGGAAGCTTCATATTTTCCTGTCACCAACATCTTACCATTTTATATTTAACTAGTATGGTTTTTTATATCGCTGGTCGATGTTAAACCTTTCTTATGTTTGAACACCTAACCTATTGTATGGCGCTAAATAGCCTAAAAGTGCTGGTGCGCCGTTAAAATTCAAGCAAACAAAACCTTCACAGCAGTGATCACTTTCCAATCACTCTTGAAAATAACACTAAAATTGATGATACAATTCCACAATGGAATATAAAGAAGGCCGATTGGGCTATGTTTGAAGCATTATGTAAAACTAGACTAAATAATGATACAGTATTCAACGCTGTTAATCCTATACAGCAATTTACCTCCGTTCTAATTTCAATTGCAGATGAATCCATTCCCAAGTCCTCAACGAACAGTAAGAGATCGCAAAAACCTTGGGTAACCAAGGAATGCAAAGAAGCCATTAGACAACGCCGAGAAGCATTAAAAACATTCAACACTCGTCCAACGCCCGAAAATTTAAATAAATATCGTATTACCCGGGCTAAAACTCGACGCACAATCAAAGAATGTAAGCGTGCATCCTGGAAGAAATATATTTCTTCTTTAAACTCTCGTTCCTCAATGAAACAAGTTTTGGATACTATTCGGAAAATAAATGGAAAAAGGAAACACAATTCTATTCGACACCTAAAAATAAACAATATCAATTTCAGTTCGAAACGTGACATAGCAAATATTCTTGCCGATAGTTTTTCGAAAAACTCATCATCATCTAATTATTCAGATGGCTTTAGAAGATTAAAATCTCAAAAAGAAAAGTCACGTTTAAAATTTACATCGAACAACACTGAAAATTATAACCAGCTGTTTTCTTTATTGGAGCTTAGGGAGACATTAGACAAGGCCCATGATACATCCGCTGGGCCTGACGAAGTACATTACCAGTTCTTGAAACACCTCCCAGAATCTTCTCTGACATTGCTTCTTAAAATCTTTAACGATTTATGGATTTCTGGTAATATACCTAAGAGCTGGAAAGAAGCAACAGTGATACCGATTCCCAAACCAGGCAAAGATAACGAAGAACCTAACAGCTATCGGCCTATTGCATTGACAAGCTGCATATGCAAAACAATGGAACGAATGATTAATTCTCGGCTTGTATGGTACTTGGAAAGTAACAATTTAATTTCTCCTTTCCAAAGTGGCTTCCGTTCTGGTCGTAGTAATAACGATCATCTGGTTAGACTGGAAACATTTATTCGCGATGCATTTATCAAGAAGGAACATTTAGTAGCAGTCTTCTTTGATTTAGAAAAGGCCTATGATACAACATGGAAGTACGGGATACTAAATGACCTGCACGATCTAGGTCTAAAAGGCCGTCTGCCCGCTTTCATCTCCAGTTTTCTCTCCGACAGAGAATTCAAAGTACGCGTGGGCTCTTCCCTCTCCGATATGCACCAGCAAGAGATGAGTGTGCCCCAGGGCAGTATTTTATCTGTGACGCTATTTAATATCAAAATCAATAGCATCACCAAGTGCTTAACTCCCGGTGTGGACTGCTCTTTATATGTAGACGATTTTTTAATTTGTTATCGTTCAAAGCACATGCATACAATTGAAAGGCAACTTCAACAAAATATCAATAAGATCCACAATTGGGCCAGTAATAACGGTTTCAAATTTTCTAAATCGAAAACAGTATGCATGCATTTCTGTCAATTGCGAAGACATCATGATGACCCTAAACTCACGCTGGACGGAACACGTATTCCAGTTGTTGAGGAAACAAAGTTTTTGGGTATTATCTTCGACAGAAAACTGACTTTTATACCACACATCAAAAATTTGAAAGCTAAATGCTTAAAAGCTTTAAATTTACTAAAAGTAATTGCGCACACTGACTGGGGTGCTGATAAAAAAAGTCCTCCTCAATTTGTATAGAACATTTATCCGTTCTATACTAGACTATGGATGCATTGTTTATGGTTCAGCTAGGAAGTCTTATTTGAAAATGCTTGACCCAATTCATCATCAGGGAATAAGACTTGCTCTAGGAGCCATGGATGCAGAAGAATCTGCTTCATGTCCTCAGCGTAGCTCCAGACCTAACAATAAAAAATACACCCCCGTACTTCCTCCAGATAAATAACCAAACAGTTTGCCTCCGCGAAAGGTCTAACCTAGCTCCAGAATCTTTAATATAAAGTTGTAATGAAGAACACCATTTTACAATGGAACTGTAGAGGACTTAAAGCCAACTACCATGATATTCTTCTGCTTTTAAACGAACATGATCCTGCAGTACTATGTCTTCAGGAAACATTTTTGAAAAATACAGATAACATCACATTTAAAAACTACTCCCTGTTTAACAACTACTCTCAGAATGTTGACAGGGCCTCAGGAGGAGTCTCTGTTATTGTGAACAACAGAACCCCTCATAGGGTAATTCCTCTAAACACAACCCCCCTGCGGGTTCGGGGTTGTAGAATTGGCCCGACGTGCCTCGCCACGTGTCGTAAAAGGCGACTAAGTAGAGGCGACCTGTTTGCCGTGGGTTGCGACCCGTGTCGGAGGAGGAAAGGATCCTGGTAGTTGAGCGGAGGCTTTTCCGATGCAATACACTACTTTGGCCTCTACTTCTCTTAGACGGGTGGTCGAGATGGGCCCGGTCTCGACAAATCGGCTGGTCACGCCGAGCACTGGGAGGTCTCTCTTTACTGGCTCACCTTCTATATCTTTATTGTATCTCTCTTGATACCACCGTTGCCCCTTCATTCTATCATTCTAGCTTTCATTTTCAAAAAGTACTAGAGGACCTTCCAGATAGCGGTGGCTTAACGGGTCAATCGGGAGGTAATTTTGCCGATCCTAGGTAATTTTATCTAACGAGTATAGCATCTGTGTATCCCTGGCACTTGAAAAGTGTCCCCTTGTTGGGCTCCATGGTGGGCGGGGAGCATGGGTGCTGAAACTTTAAAACTAAATCATGGAAAATTTAAAAAAAAATCAAAACAAACGAACGAAACCACTATCCGACTCTGATGAAGAACCATGTGGTGTGGAGTCATTCCCACGCTTCATGGTCATACAGTCAAAAGATGCTGAAAAACAAATTGCTGCACTATCTCCTTTTGTTATTGAAAAAACTTTAATGGGTTTGATCGGCACACCAAAAGGTGTCAAGAAATTGAAATCTGGCTGTCTTCTCGTTGAATGTGAGCGAAAAAGTCAAACTGAAAATCTGAAAAAGATGAAAACATTCTTCAACATTCCAGTAACCTCATTCGCTCACACTTCATTGAATACGTCTAAAGGCGTGATGCGGTGTCGTGACTTGGCTGGAGTCAACGACACAGATATCATCGAGGGGATGAAACATGAAGGTGTCACTGCAGTACGTAGAATACGTATTAAACGTAATAACACCCTGCAGGACACCAACACATTTGTACTCACCTTTAATAAACCAACAGTGCCCAAAGTGGTCAAGGTTGGGTTTCTGCAAGTAAAGGTTGAGATTTACATACCAAATCCTCTTCGATGCTACAAGTGTCAGAAATACGGCCATCACGAAGACCGATGTTCCAGAGTCAAGGTCTGTGGCCGATGCGGAGACCACTCTCATCAGGAAGCTGATTGTAGAGCAACTCCGCACTGTGTCAACTGTGGCAAAGAGCATCACGCCAATTCTAAGGATTGTGATACATGGAAACAGGAGAAGGAAATTCAGAGGGTAAAGTTTTCCTCCAACATACCCTACCCAGAGGCCAGAAAACTTGTCCAGGCAAGAACATCCCTTCCTGGCCCATCCTTCTCCACAGTTGTGAAACACAACCCCAAAATCACCAAGGACGCACAAACACAGACAGATCAGCCCGATTCAACAAGTGCCAACATCCCTAATTACCAACCACAGAAAAGCACAGCATCAACTCAGACAACATTTAATAACAACCCACCACCAAAAGCTCAACAAAATAAACAAAAACAACAAACAAATAAGCAGCAAAAGGGGTCAGATGACCCCATTAAACTTTACAATATGTTTGGAGAACTTGAGAGTATGGATGCAGAAGAAACTGCTCCATGTACTCAAGGTTCCTCCAAACCTAGCAAAACCAAATATACTCCCGTACTTCCTCCAGACAAATAACAACACATTTTCTCCGCGAATAGTCTTACCTAGATCCAGAATCTCCAGCATAACTTTATAATGAAGAACACCATCATACAATGGAACTGTCGAGGATTGAAAGCAAACTACAATGATATTCTTCTGCTTTTAAATGAACATGATCCCGCTGTACTATGTTTACAGGAAACATTCCTGAAAGACACAGATAAAATTACATTTAAAAACTTTTCCCTGTTCAACACGTACTTACAAAACGCTGACAGGGCCTCAGGAGGAGTCTCTGTTATTGTGAACAATAGAGCCCCTCAGAGTCATTCCTTTAAATACAAATTTACAAGCTATTGCTATAAGCGTCACTTTACATCGAGTGATTACATTTTGCTCTATTTACTTATCACCAAACACCAAACTAGTACCAAATGAATTAGACAATATTGTTCAACAACTTCCCACACCCTTCATTTTACTCGGGGATTTTAATGCCCATAACATCCTATGGGGATCGAATCACATAAACGACAGAGGCCATAAAGTAGAAGATTTCCTTTCTAGACATGATCTGTGTCTATATAATACTAACTCATCGACATATTTACACCCAGGAACGGGTACGTACACGTCCATTGATTTAACAATTTGCTCTCCTTCATTGCTTTTGGACTATGAATGGAAGGTCGCTGATGACCTTCACAGTAGTGATCATTTTCCAATCACTCTTGAAAATAACACTAAAATTGATGACGCAATTCCACAATGGAATATAAAGAAAGCTGACTGGGCTTACTTTGAAACACTATGTCAAACTAGACTAAATAATGATACAATATTCAACGCTGTTAATCCTATACAGCATTTTACTTCAATTCTAATTTCAATTGCAGATGAATCTATTCCTAAGTCCTCACCGAACAGTAAAAAACCGCAAAAACCTTGGGTAACCAAGGAATGCAAAGAGGCCATTAGACAACGCCGAGAAGCATTAAAACAATTCAACACTCGTCCTACGCCCGAAAATCTAAACAAATATCGTATTGTGCGGGCTAAAACACGACGCACAATCAAAGAATGTAAACGTACATCCTGGAAGAAATATGTTTCTTCTATAAACTCTCGTTCCTCAATGAAACAAGTTTGGGATACTATTCGCAAAATAAATGGAAAGGGTAAACACAATTCTATTCGACAACTGAAAACAAACAATAACAATTTTAGTTCGAAACGTGACATAGCAAATATTATTGCCAATAGTTTCTCAAAAAACTCGTCATCATCTAATTATTCAGAAACCTTTCGAAGATTAAAATCTCAAAAAGAAAAGTCACGTTTAAAGTTTACATCTAACAACTCTGAAAGCTATAACCAGCTGTTTTCTTTAATGGAGCTTAGGGAGGCTTTAGACAAGGACCACGATACATCCGCTGGGCCCGACGAAGTCCATTACCAGTTTTTGAAACACCTGCCAGAATCTTCTCTGACATTACTACTGAAAATCTTCAATGATTTATGGATTGCTGGTAATGTACCTAAGAGCTGGAAAGAAGCAATAGTAATACCGATTCCCAAACCAGGCAAAGACAGCGAAGATCCTAACAGCTATCGGCCCATTGCACTCACAAGCTGCGTATGCAAAACAATGGAACGAATGATTAATTCTCGGCTTGTATGGTACTTGGAAAGTAACAATTTAATATCTTCTTTCCAAAGCGGTTTCCGTTCTGGTCGTAGTACAAACGATCATCTGGTTACACTGGAAACATTTATTCGCGATGCATTTATAAAGAAGGAACATTTAGTAGCAGTCTTCTTTGATTTAGAAAAGGCCTATGACACAACATGTAAGTACGGGATACTAAATGTCCTGCACGATCTAGGTCTAAAAGGCCGCCTGCCCGCTTTCATCTCCAGTTTTCTCTCAGACAGAGAATTCAAAGTACGAGTGGGCTCTACCATTTCCGATATGCACCAGCAAGAGATGGGTGTGCCCCAGGGCAGTATTTTATCTGTGACTCTATTCAATATCAAAATCAATAGCATCACCAAGTGCTTGGCTCCGGTGTGGATTGCTCTTTATATGTAGATGATTTTTTAATTTGTTATCGATCAAAGCACATGCATACAATTGAAAGGCAACTACAGCAAAATATCAATAAGATCCAATGTTGGGCCAGTAATAACGGTTTCAATTTTCTAAATCGAAAAACAGTATGCATGCATTTCTGTCAATTGCGAAGACATCATGATGACCCTAAACTCACGCTGGATGGAACACGTATTCCAGTTGTTGAGGAAACAAAGTTTTTGGGTATTATCTTCGACAGAAAACTGACTTTTATACCACACATCAAGAATTTAAAAGCTAAATGCTTAAAAGCTTTAAATTTACTAAAAGTAATTGCGCACACTGACTGGGGTGCTGATAAAAAAAGTCCTCAATTTGTATAGAACATTTATCCGTTCTATACTAGACTATGGATGCATTGTTTATGGTTCAGCTAGGAAGTCTTATTTGAAAATGCTTGACCCAATTCATCTCAGGGAATAAGACTTGCTCTAGGAGCATGCGAAAGCCTCTCGCGGAAGCGAATGAATCACCCTTATCGCACCGCAGAGAAATGCTTTCTATACAGTACGCTCTTAGGTTAAGATCAAATCCTCTGAACCCTGCTTTTTCGACTGTTTTTCAACCAAAATACAAAACATTGTACGAAAACAAACCAAATGCCATACCTTCATTTGGCATCAGAATATCATCCAGTTTTGACACTATCAAATTAATCTCCCCTACAGTTCAGAACACGTTTGTCTCGGAAACACCACTTGGCTCCTTAAGCAACCCAAAGTGATTTTTACGTTGCACGATGGATGAAAATCTGAGACGAATCCTGCCGTTTTCCAGAACTCTTATCATGACTCCTCAACGATTTAAAAACTACACAAAAATTTTTACTGATGGATCAAAAGTTGATGACAAGGCTGCTGCAGCCTTTTGTTAGTGGCAAGCACATAACCAAAGTGCGCTTGCCAAACGATGCGTCCATATTTTCAGCGAAAATCAGAGCAATAGACCTTGCTCTGAAATTTATTGAACAAAAGCGCATTTAAATAGTATTATTTTCTGTGACTCTGTCAGTACTTCAGTCGCTACACCATAGAAACTGGATAATCCATTACTAGTCGATATTCTCGTCAAAAACTCTGAGCTTAGTAAGTCCTACAACATAGTATACTGTTGGCTACCTAGCCATATTGGTATTAGAGGTAATGAAGAAGCAGACCGGCTGCTAAGATGGCTCTATCCCAAGAACCATCGGATTTTAAATTACCTTTTTACTGATTTTAAACCTTTTATCAAAAAGTACCTACGTCAGAAGTGCAGGCGTCATGGGATGATGCAGTCAATAACAAACTTCATGCCATCAAACCAACCCTGGGAGAATGGACTCCTTCCTACAGAGCTATCCGTGGGGAGGAGGTTGTCATTGCAAGAATCATAATCGGTCATACATACATTAACCCACTCCCACATACTGAAAGGTGAAGATCCACCAGAGTGCGTTTCTTGCAATGAGCCATTCACTGTTAAACACTTTATGACCGAGTGTTCCGACCTGCAACCTACGCGTGTTAAATACTATAATGTACATGACATGAAGGAACTTTTTGATACAATACAAACCACTTGTATTTTAGATTTCCTAAAGGAAGTAAATCTCTATTTTAAACTATAACTTGTATACCATCACGTAGAATATTTTTATCTAATGCAAATATCACCTTTTATTTACAACATCTTATCATCAACATAACACCATTTACATCTCCCGTTGATTGGGAAGCTTCATATTTTCCTGTTACCAACATCATACCATTTTATATTTAACTATTGTTTTTTTATATATATCGCTGGTCGATGTTAAACCTTTCTTGTTTTTGAACATGTAACGTATTGTATGGCGCTAAATAGCCTAAAAGTGCTGGTCCGCCGTTAAAATTCAAGTAAACAAACATAATAACACCCTGCAGGACACCAATACATTTGTACTCACCTTTAATAAACCAACAGTGCCCAAAGTGGTCAAGGTTGGGTTTTTACACGTAAAGGTCGAGATCTACATTCGAAACCCTTTCGATGCTATAAATGTCAAAAATACGGCCATCACGAGGATCGATGTTCCAGAGCCAAAGTAAGTGGCCGATGCGGAGACCACTCTCATCAGGAAGCTGATTGTAGAGCAACTCCGCATTGTGTCAACTGCGGCAAGGAACATCACGCCAGTTCCAAAGATTGTGATATATGGCAACAGGAGAAGGAAATTCAGAGGGTAAAGTTTACCTCGAACATTCCCTACCCAGAGGCCAGAAAACTTGTCCAGGCGAAAACATCCCTTCCTGGCCCATCCTTCTCCACAGTCTTAAAACACAATCCAAAAAGCACGAAGGACGCTCAAACACAGACGGATCAGCCCGATTCAACCACAAGTGCCAATATCCCTAATTGTAAGCCACAGAAAAGCACAACATCAACTCAGACAACTTTTAATAACAATCCACCACCAAAATCACCAAAACAGAAACACAAAGCACAAACAAATAAACCGCAAAAGGGGTCAGATGACCCCATTAAACTCTACAACAGGTTTGGAGACATTGAGAGCATGGATGCAGAAGAAACTGCTCCATGTGCTCAAAGTATCTCCAAACCTAGTAAACCTAAATATACTCCCATACTTCCTCCAGACAAATAACAACACATACTTCCTCCGCGAATAGCCTAACCTAGCTCGATAATCTCCAGCATAACATTACAATGAAGAACACCATCATACAATGGAATTGTCGAGGACTTAAAGGTAACTACAATGATATTCTTCTGCTTTTAAATGAACACGATCCTGCTGTACTATGTTTACAGGAAACATTCCTGAAAGAGACAGATAAAATTACTTTTAAAAACTTTTCCCTGTTTAATGCGTACTTTCAAAACGCAGACAGGGCCTCAGGAGGAGTCTCTATTGCTGTAAACAATAGAGCCCCTCACAGAGTCGTTCCTTTAAACAAAAATTTACAAGCCATTGCTGTAAGTGTCACTCTACATCGAGTGATTACTTTTTGTTCCATTTACTTACCACCAAACACCAACCTAGTACAAAAGGAATTAGACAATCTTGTTGAACAACTTCCCGCGCCCTTCGTTTTACTCGGGGATTTTAATGCCCATAACATTTTATGGGGATCAAATCACATAAACGACAGAGGCCATGAAATAGAATAATTCATTTCTAGACACGATCTGTGTCTATATAACACTAATTCACCAACATATTTACACCCAGGAACGGGTACGTACACATGCATAGATTTGATAATTTGCTCTCCCTCACTGCTTTTGGACTATGAATGGAAGGTCGCTGATGACCTTCACAGCAGTGATCACTTTACAATCACTCTTTAAAATAACACTAAAATTGATGATATAATTCCACAATGGAATATAAAGAAGGCCGATTGGGCTATGTTTGAAGCATTATGTAAAAAAAGACTAAATAATGATACAGTATTCAACGCTGTTAATCCTATACAGCAATTTCCCTCCGTTTTAATTTCAATTGCAGATGAATCCATTCCCAAGTCCTCAACGAACAGTAAGAGATCGCAAAAACCTTGGGTAACCAAGGAATGCAAAGAAGCCATTAGACAACGCCGAGAAGCATTAAAAACATTCAACACTCGTCCAACGCCCGAAAATTTAAATAAATATCGTATTACCCGGGCTAAAACTCGACGCACAATCAAAGAATGTAAGCGTGTATCCTGGAAGAAATATATTTCTTCTTTAAACTCTCGTTCCTCAATGAAACAAGTTTTGGATACTATTCGAAAAATAAATGGAAAAAGGAAACACAATTCTATTCGACATCTAAAAATAAACAATAGCAATTTCAGTTCGAAACGTGACATAGCAAATATTCTTGCCGATAGTTTTTTGAAAAACTCATCATCTAATTATTCAGATGCCTTTAGAAGATTAAAATCTCAAAATGAAAAGTCACGTTTAAAATTTACATCGAACAACACTGAAAATTATAACCAGCTGTTTTCTTTATTGTACCTTAGGGAGACATTAGACAAGGCCCATGATACATCCGCTGGGCCTGACGAAGTACATTACCAGTTCTTGAAACAACTCCCAGAATCTTCTCTCATATTACTTCTTAAAATCTTTAATGATTTATGGATTGCAGGTAATGTACCCAAGAGCTGGAAAGAAGCAACAGTGATACCGATTCCCAAACCAGGCAAAGATAACGAAGAACCTAACAGCTATCGGCCTATTGCATTGCCAAGCTGCATATGCAAAACAGTGGAACAAATGATTAATTCTCGGCTTGTATGGTACTTGGAAAGTAACAATTTAATTTCTCCTTTCCAAAGTGGCTTCCGTTCTGGTCGTAGTACTAACAATCATCTAGTTATGAAACATTTTTTCGCGATGCATTTATCAAGAAGGAACATTTAGTAGCAGTCTTCTTTGATTTAAAAAAGGCCTATGATACAACATGGAAGTACGGGATATTAAATGACCTGCACGATCTGGGTCTAAAAGGCTGTCTGCCCACTTTCATCTCCAATTTTCTCTCCGACAGAGAATTCAAAGTACGAGTGGGCTCTACCCTCTCCGATATGCACCAGCAAGAGATGGGTGTGCCCCATGGCAGTATTTTATCGGTGACGCTATTTAATATCAAAATCAGTAGCATCACCAAGTGCTTAACTCCCGGTGTGGACTGCTCTTTATATGTAGACGATTTTTTAATTTGTTATCGATCAAAGCACATGCATACAATTGAAAGGCAACTTCAACAACATATCAATAAGATCCACAATTGGGCCAGTAATAACGGTTTTAAATTTTCTAAATCGAAAACAGTATGCATGCATTTCTGTCAGTTGCGAAGACATCATGATGACCCTAAACTCACGCTGGACGGAACACTTATTCCAATTGTTGAGGAAACAAAGTTTTTGGGTATTATCTTCTACAAAAAACTGACTTTTATACCACACATCAAGAATTTACATGACATGAAGGAACTTTTTGATACAATACAAATCACTTGCATTTTAGATTTCCTAAAGGAAGTAAATCTCTATTTTAAACTATAACTTGTATGCCATCATCTAGAATATTTTTAATGCAAATATCACCTCTTATTTATAACATCTTATCATCAACATACACCATTTACATCTCCCGTTGATTGGGAAGCTTCATATTTTCCTGTCACCAACATCTTACCATTTTATATTTAACTAGTATGGTTTTTTATATCGCTGGTCGATGTTAAACCTTTCTTATGTTTGAACACCTAACCTATTGTATGGCGCTAAATAGCCTAAAAGTGCTGGTGCGCCGTTAAAATTCAAGCAAACAAAACCTTCACAGCAGTGATCACTTTCCAATCACTCTTGAAAATAACACTAAAATTGATGATACAATTCCACAATGGAATATAAAGAAGGCCGATTGGGCTATGTTTGAAGCATTATGTAAAACTAGACTAAATAATGATACAGTATTCAACGCTGTTAATCCTATACAGCAATTTACCTCCGTTCTAATTTCAATTGCAGATGAATCCATTCCCAAGTCCTCAACGAACAGTAAGAGATCGCAAAAACCTTGGGTAACCAAGGAATGCAAAGAAGCCATTAGACAACGCCGAGAAGCATTAAAAACATTCAACACTCGTCCAACGCCCGAAAATTTAAATAAATATCGTATTACCCGGGCTAAAACTCGACGCACAATCAAAGAATGTAAGCGTGCATCCTGGAAGAAATATATTTCTTCTTTAAACTCTCGTTCCTCAATGAAACAAGTTTTGGATACTATTCGGAAAATAAATGGAAAAAGGAAACACAATTCTATTCGACACCTAAAAATAAACAATATCAATTTCAGTTCGAAACGTGACATAGCAAATATTCTTGCCGATAGTTTTTCGAAAAACTCATCATCATCTAATTATTCAGATGGCTTTAGAAGATTAAAATCTCAAAAAGAAAAGTCACGTTTAAAATTTACATCGAACAACACTGAAAATTATAACCAGCTGTTTTCTTTATTGGAGCTTAGGGAGACATTAGACAAGGCCCATGATACATCCGCTGGGCCTGACGAAGTACATTACCAGTTCTTGAAACACCTCCCAGAATCTTCTCTGACATTGCTTCTTAAAATCTTTAACGATTTATGGATTTCTGGTAATATACCTAAGAGCTGGAAAGAAGCAACAGTGATACCGATTCCCAAACCAGGCAAAGATAACGAAGAACCTAACAGCTATCGGCCTATTGCATTGACAAGCTGCATATGCAAAACAATGGAACGAATGATTAATTCTCGGCTTGTATGGTACTTGGAAAGTAACAATTTAATTTCTCCTTTCCAAAGTGGCTTCCGTTCTGGTCGTAGTAATAACGATCATCTGGTTAGACTGGAAACATTTATTCGCGATGCATTTATCAAGAAGGAACATTTAGTAGCAGTCTTCTTTGATTTAGAAAAGGCCTATGATACAACATGGAAGTACGGGATACTAAATGACCTGCACGATCTAGGTCTAAAAGGCCGTCTGCCCGCTTTCATCTCCAGTTTTCTCTCCGACAGAGAATTCAAAGTACGCGTGGGCTCTTCCCTCTCCGATATGCACCAGCAAGAGATGAGTGTGCCCCAGGGCAGTATTTTATCTGTGACGCTATTTAATATCAAAATCAATAGCATCACCAAGTGCTTAACTCCCGGTGTGGACTGCTCTTTATATGTAGACGATTTTTTAATTTGTTATCGTTCAAAGCACATGCATACAATTGAAAGGCAACTTCAACAAAATATCAATAAGATCCACAATTGGGCCAGTAATAACGGTTTCAAATTTTCTAAATCGAAAACAGTATGCATGCATTTCTGTCAATTGCGAAGACATCATGATGACCCTAAACTCACGCTGGACGGAACACGTATTCCAGTTGTTGAGGAAACAAAGTTTTTGGGTATTATCTTCGACAGAAAACTGACTTTTATACCACACATCAAAAATTTGAAAGCTAAATGCTTAAAAGCTTTAAATTTACTAAAAGTAATTGCGCACACTGACTGGGGTGCTGATAAAAAAAGTCCTCCTCAATTTGTATAGAACATTTATCCGTTCTATACTAGACTATGGATGCATTGTTTATGGTTCAGCTAGGAAGTCTTATTTGAAAATGCTTGACCCAATTCATCATCAGGGAATAAGACTTGCTCTAGGAGCCATGGATGCAGAAGAATCTGCTTCATGTCCTCAGCGTAGCTCCAGACCTAACAATAAAAAATACACCCCCGTACTTCCTCCAGATAAATAACCAAACAGTTTGCCTCCGCGAAAGGTCTAACCTAGCTCCAGAATCTTTAATATAAAGTTGTAATGAAGAACACCATTTTACAATGGAACTGTAGAGGACTTAAAGCCAACTACCATGATATTCTTCTGCTTTTAAACGAACATGATCCTGCAGTACTATGTCTTCAGGAAACATTTTTGAAAAATACAGATAACATCACATTTAAAAACTACTCCCTGTTTAACAACTACTCTCAGAATGTTGACAGGGCCTCAGGAGGAGTCTCTGTTATTGTGAACAACAGAACCCCTCATAGGGTAATTCCTCTAAACACAACCCCCCTGCGGGTTCGGGGTTGTAGAATTGGCCCGACGTGCCTCGCCACGTGTCGTAAAAGGCGACTAAGTAGAGGCGACCTGTTTGCCGTGGGTTGCGACCCGTGTCGGAGGAGGAAAGGATCCTGGTAGTTGAGCGGAGGCTTTTCCGATGCAATACACTACTTTGGCCTCTACTTCTCTTAGACGGGTGGTCGAGATGGGCCCGGTCTCGACAAATCGGCTGGTCACGCCGAGCACTGGGAGGTCTCTCTTTACTGGCTCACCTTCTATATCTTTATTGTATCTCTCTTGATACCACCGTTGCCCCTTCATTCTATCATTCTAGCTTTCATTTTCAAAAAGTACTAGAGGACCTTCCAGATAGCGGTGGCTTAACGGGTCAATCGGGAGGTAATTTTGCCGATCCTAGGTAATTTTATCTAACGAGTATAGCATCTGTGTATCCCTGGCACTTGAAAAGTGTCCCCTTGTTGGGCTCCATGGTGGGCGGGGAGCATGGGTGCTGAAACTTTAAAACTAAATCATGGAAAATTTAAAAAAAAATCAAAACAAACGAACGAAACCACTATCCGACTCTGATGAAGAACCATGTGGTGTGGAGTCATTCCCACGCTTCATGGTCATACAGTCAAAAGATGCTGAAAAACAAATTGCTGCACTATCTCCTTTTGTTATTGAAAAAACTTTAATGGGTTTGATCGGCACACCAAAAGGTGTCAAGAAATTGAAATCTGGCTGTCTTCTCGTTGAATGTGAGCGAAAAAGTCAAACTGAAAATCTGAAAAAGATGAAAACATTCTTCAACATTCCAGTAACCTCATTCGCTCACACTTCATTGAATACGTCTAAAGGCGTGATGCGGTGTCGTGACTTGGCTGGAGTCAACGACACAGATATCATCGAGGGGATGAAACATGAAGGTGTCACTGCAGTACGTAGAATACGTATTAAACGTAATAACACCCTGCAGGACACCAACACATTTGTACTCACCTTTAATAAACCAACAGTGCCCAAAGTGGTCAAGGTTGGGTTTCTGCAAGTAAAGGTTGAGATTTACATACCAAATCCTCTTCGATGCTACAAGTGTCAGAAATACGGCCATCACGAAGACCGATGTTCCAGAGTCAAGGTCTGTGGCCGATGCGGAGACCACTCTCATCAGGAAGCTGATTGTAGAGCAACTCCGCACTGTGTCAACTGTGGCAAAGAGCATCACGCCAATTCTAAGGATTGTGATACATGGAAACAGGAGAAGGAAATTCAGAGGGTAAAGTTTTCCTCCAACATACCCTACCCAGAGGCCAGAAAACTTGTCCAGGCAAGAACATCCCTTCCTGGCCCATCCTTCTCCACAGTTGTGAAACACAACCCCAAAATCACCAAGGACGCACAAACACAGACAGATCAGCCCGATTCAACAAGTGCCAACATCCCTAATTACCAACCACAGAAAAGCACAGCATCAACTCAGACAACATTTAATAACAACCCACCACCAAAAGCTCAACAAAATAAACAAAAACAACAAACAAATAAGCAGCAAAAGGGGTCAGATGACCCCATTAAACTTTACAATATGTTTGGAGAACTTGAGAGTATGGATGCAGAAGAAACTGCTCCATGTACTCAAGGTTCCTCCAAACCTAGCAAAACCAAATATACTCCCGTACTTCCTCCAGACAAATAACAACACATTTTCTCCGCGAATAGTCTTACCTAGATCCAGAATCTCCAGCATAACTTTATAATGAAGAACACCATCATACAATGGAACTGTCGAGGATTGAAAGCAAACTACAATGATATTCTTCTGCTTTTAAATGAACATGATCCCGCTGTACTATGTTTACAGGAAACATTCCTGAAAGACACAGATAAAATTACATTTAAAAACTTTTCCCTGTTCAACACGTACTTACAAAACGCTGACAGGGCCTCAGGAGGAGTCTCTGTTATTGTGAACAATAGAGCCCCTCAGAGTCATTCCTTTAAATACAAATTTACAAGCTATTGCTATAAGCGTCACTTTACATCGAGTGATTACATTTTGCTCTATTTACTTATCACCAAACACCAAACTAGTACCAAATGAATTAGACAATATTGTTCAACAACTTCCCACACCCTTCATTTTACTCGGGGATTTTAATGCCCATAACATCCTATGGGGATCGAATCACATAAACGACAGAGGCCATAAAGTAGAAGATTTCCTTTCTAGACATGATCTGTGTCTATATAATACTAACTCATCGACATATTTACACCCAGGAACGGGTACGTACACGTCCATTGATTTAACAATTTGCTCTCCTTCATTGCTTTTGGACTATGAATGGAAGGTCGCTGATGACCTTCACAGTAGTGATCATTTTCCAATCACTCTTGAAAATAACACTAAAATTGATGACGCAATTCCACAATGGAATATAAAGAAAGCTGACTGGGCTTACTTTGAAACACTATGTCAAACTAGACTAAATAATGATACAATATTCAACGCTGTTAATCCTATACAGCATTTTACTTCAATTCTAATTTCAATTGCAGATGAATCTATTCCTAAGTCCTCACCGAACAGTAAAAAACCGCAAAAACCTTGGGTAACCAAGGAATGCAAAGAGGCCATTAGACAACGCCGAGAAGCATTAAAACAATTCAACACTCGTCCTACGCCCGAAAATCTAAACAAATATCGTATTGTGCGGGCTAAAACACGACGCACAATCAAAGAATGTAAACGTACATCCTGGAAGAAATATGTTTCTTCTATAAACTCTCGTTCCTCAATGAAACAAGTTTGGGATACTATTCGCAAAATAAATGGAAAGGGTAAACACAATTCTATTCGACAACTGAAAACAAACAATAATAATTTTAATTCGAAACGTGACATAGCAAATATTCTTGCCAATAGTTTCTCAAAAAACTCGTCATCAACTAATTATTCAGAAACCTTTCGAAGATTAAAATCTCAAAAAGAAAAGTCACGTTTAAAGTTTACATCTAACAACTCTGAAAGCTATAACCAGCTGTTTTCTTTAATGGAGCTTAGGGAGGCTTTAGACAAGGCCCACGATACATCCGCTGGGCCCGACGAAGTCCATTACCAGTTTTTGAAACGCCTGCCAGAATCTTCTCTGACATTACTACTGAAAATCTTCAATGATTTATGGATTGCTGGTAATGTACCTAAGAGCTGGAAAGAAGCAATAGTAATACCGATTCCCAAACCAGGCAAAGACAGCGAAGATCCTAACAGCTATCGGCCCATTGCACTCACAAGCTGCGTATGCAAAACAATGGAACGAATGATTAATTCTCGGCTTGTATGGTACTTGGAAAGTAACAATTTAATATCTTCTTTCCAAAGCGGTTTCCGTTCTGGTCGTAGTACAAACGATCATCTGGTTAGACTGGAAACATTTATTCGCGATGCATTTATCAAGAAGGAACATTTAGTAGCAGTCTTCTTTGATTTAGAAAAGGCCTATGACACAACATGGAAGTACGGGATACTAAATGACCTGCACGATCTAGGTCTAAAAGGCCGCCTGCCCGCTTTCATCTCCAGTTTTCTCTCAGACAGAGAATTCAAAGTACGAGTGGGCTCTACCCTCTCCGATATGCACCAGCAAGAGATGGGTGTGCCCCAGGGCAGTATTTTATCTGTGACTCTATTTAATATCAAAATCAATAGCATCACCAAGTGCTTGGCTCCCGGTGTGGATTGCTCTTTATATGTAGATGATTTTTTAATTTGTTATCGATCAAAGCACATGCATACAATTGAAAGGCAACTCCAGCAAAATATCAATAAGATCCAATGTTGGGCCAGTAATAACGGTTTCAAATTTTCTAAATCGAAAACAGTATGCATGCATTTCTGTCAATTGCGAAGACATCATGATGACCCTAAACTCACGCTGGATGGAACACGTATTCCAGTTGTTGAGGAAACAAAGTTTTTGGGTATTATCTTCGACAGAAAGCTGACTTTTATACCACACATCAAGAATTTAAAAGCTAAATGTTTAAAAGCTTTAAATTTACTAAAAGTAATTGCGCACACTGACTGGGGTGCTGATAAAAAAGTACTCCTTAATTTGTATAGAACATTTATCCGTTCTATACTAGACTATGGATGCATTGTTTATGGTTCAGCTAGGAAGTCCTATTTGAAAATGCTTGATCCAATTCATCATCAAGGAATAAGACTCGCTCTAGGAGCATTTAAGACATCTCCATGTGAAAGCCTTCTCACGGAAGCGAATGAGCCACCACTATCACTTCGCAGAGAAATGCTTTCTGCACAATACGCTCTTAAATTAAGATCAAACCCTCGGAACCCTGCTTTTTCGGCTGTATTTCAACCAAAATACAAAACTTTATACGAAAACAAACCAAATGCCATACCTTCATTTGGCATTAGAATATCATCCAGCCTCGACAATATCAAAAGTAATTTCTCTACAATTCAGAAAACGTTTGTCTCGAAAACACCACCTTGGCTACTTAAGCAACCCAAAGTGATTTTTACGTTACACGATGGGAATAAATCTGAGACCAACCCTGCCACATTCCTGAACTCTTATCATGAACTTCTCAACGATTTTACAAATTACACTAAATTTTATACTGATGGATCAAAGGTTGATGAAAAGGCTGCTGCAGCCTTCGTTAGTGGCAAGCACATAACCAAAGTGCGCTTGCCAAACAATGCGTCCATTTTTTCAGCGGAAATCACAGCAATAGACCTTGCTCTCAAATTTATCGAAGAGAAACGCGTCTTAAATAGTGTTATCTTCTGTGACTCTTTATCAGTGCTTCAGTCGCTACACAATAGAAAACTGGATAATCCATTATTAGTCCATCTCCTCGTCAAAAATACAGCGCTTAGTACCTCCAACAATATAGTATATTGTTGGCTACCTAGCCATATTGGTATTAGAGGTAATGAAGAAGCAGACCGTGCTGCTAAGATGGCTCTATCCCAAGAACCATCAGATTTTAAACTACCGTTTACTGATTTTAAACCTTGTATCAAAAGGTACCTGCGTCAGAAGTGGCAGACGTCATGGGATCATACAGTCAACAACAAACTTCATGCCATCAAACCAACCCTGGGGGAATGGACTCCTTCCTACAGAACTATCCGTAGGGAGGAGACTGTCATTGCAAGACTCAGAATCGGTCATTCATACATAACCCACTCCCACATACTAAAAGGTGAAGATCCACCAGAGTGCGTCACTTGCAATGAACCATTCACTGTTAAACACTTCATGACCGAGTGTTCCGACCTGCAACCTACACGTGCTAAGTACTATAATGTACATGACATGAAGGAACTTTTTGATACTGTATCTATCACTTGTATTTTAGATTTCCTGAAGGAAGTAAATCTTTATCTTAAACTTTAACTTGTATGTCATCACCTAGTGCATTTTTATTTAATGCAAATATCACCTCTTATTTACAACATATTTACATCAACATACACCATTTACATCTCCCGTTGATTGGGAAGCTTCATATTTTACTGTTACCAACAACTTACAATTTTATATTGAACTATTTTTTTTTTCTATATCGCTGGTCGATATTAAACCTTTAGTATTTTTAACCATGTTTAAATACAACCTGTTGTATGGCGCTAAATAGCCTAAAAGTGCTGGTGCGCCGTTAAATATCAATCAATCAATCAATCAATCAATCAACACTCGTCCTACGCCCGAAAATCTAAACAAATATCGTATTGTGCGGGCTAAAACACGACGCACAATCAAAGAATGTAAACGTACATCCTGGAAGAAATATGTTTCTTCTATAAACTCTCGTTCCTCAATGAAACAAGTTTGGGATACTATTCGCAAAATAAATGGAAAGGGTAAACACAATTCTATTCGACAACTGAAAACAAACAATAACAATTTTAGTTCGAAACGTGACATAGCAAATATTATTGCCAATAGTTTCTCAAAAAACTCGTCATCATCTAATTATTCAGAAACCTTTCGAAGATTAAAATCTCAAAAAGAAAAGTCACGTTTAAAGTTTACATCTAACAACTCTGAAAGCTATAACCAGCTGTTTTCTTTAATGGAGCTTAGGGAGGCTTTAGACAAGGACCACGATACATCCGCTGGGCCCGACGAAGTCCATTACCAGTTTTTGAAACACCTGCCAGAATCTTCTCTGACATTACTACTGAAAATCTTCAATGATTTATGGATTGCTGGTAATGTACCTAAGAGCTGGAAAGAAGCAATAGTAATACCGATTCCCAAACCAGGCAAAGACAGCGAAGATCCTAACAGCTATCGGCCCATTGCACTCACAAGCTGCGTATGCAAAACAATGGAACGAATGATTAATTCTCGGCTTGTATGGTACTTGGAAAGTAACAATTTAATATCTTCTTTCCAAAGCGGTTTCCGTTCTGGTCGTAGTACAAACGATCATCTGGTTACACTGGAAACATTTATTCGCGATGCATTTATAAAGAAGGAACATTTAGTAGCAGTCTTCTTTGATTTAGAAAAGGCCTATGACACAACATGTAAGTACGGGATACTAAATGACCTGCACGATCTAGGTCTAAAAGGCCGCCTGCCCGCTTTCATCTCCAGTTTTCTCTCAGACAGAGAATTCAAAGTACGAGTGGGCTCTACCATTTCCGATATGCACCAGCAAGAGATGGGTGTGCCCCAGGGCAGTATTTTATCTGTGACTCTATTCAATATCAAAATCAATAGCATCACCAAGTGCTTGGCTCCCGGTGTGGATTGCTCTTTATATGTAGATGATTTTTTAATTTGTTATCGATCAAAGCACATGCATACAATTGAAAGGCAACTACAGCAAAATATCAATAAGATCCAATGTTGGGCCAGTAATAACGGTTTCAAATTTTCTAAATCGAAAACAGTATGCATGCATTTCTGTCAATTGCGAAGACATCATGATGACCCTAAACTCACGCTGGATGGAACACGTATTCCAGTTGTTGAGGAAACAAAGTTTTTGGGTATTATCTTCGACAGAAAACTGACTTTTATACCACACATCAAGAATTTAAAAGCTAAATGCTTAAAAGCTTTAAATTTACTAAAAGTAATTGCGCACACTGACTGGGGTGCTGATAAAAAAAAGTCCTCAATTTGTATAGAACATTTATCCGTTCTATACTAGACTATGGATGCATTGTTTATGGTTCAGCTAGGAAGTCTTATTTGAAAATGCTTGACCCAATTCATCATCAGGGAATAAGACTTGCTCTAGGAGCATGCGAAAGCCTTCTCGCGGAAGCGAATGAATCACCCTTATCGCACCGCAGAGAAATGCTTTCTATACAGTACGCTCTTAGGTTAAGATCAAATCCTCTGAACCCTGCTTTTTCGACTGTTTTTCAACCAAAATACAAAACTTTGTACGAAAACAAACCAAATGCCATACCTTCATTTGGCATCAGAATATCATCCAGTTTTGACACTATCAAAATTAATCTCCCTACAGTTCAGAACACGTTTGTCTCGGAAACACCACCTTGGCTCCTTAAGCAACCCAAAGTGATTTTTACGTTGCACGATGGGAGAAAATCTGAGACGAATCCTGCCGTTTTCCAGAACTCTTATCATGAACTCCTCAACGATTTTAAAAACTACACAAAAATTTTTACTGATGGATCAAAAGTTGATGACAAGGCTGCTGCAGCCTTTGTTAGTGGCAAGCACATAACCAAAGTGCGCTTGCCAAACGATGCGTCCATATTTTCAGCGAAAATCAGAGCAATAGACCTTGCTCTGAAATTTATTGAACAAAAGCGCATTTTAAATAGTATTATTTTCTGTGACTCTGTCAGTACTTCAGTCGCTACACCATAGAAAACTGGATAATCCATTACTAGTCGATATTCTCGTCAAAAACTCTGAGCTTAGTAAGTCCTACAACATAGTATACTGTTGGCTACCTAGCCATATTGGTATTAGAGGTAATGAAGAAGCAGACCGGGCTGCTAAGATGGCTCTATCCCAAGAACCATCGGATTTTAAATTACCTTTTACTGATTTTAAACCTTTTATCAAAAAGTACCTACGTCAGAAGTGGCAGGCGTCATGGGATGATGCAGTCAATAACAAACTTCATGCCATCAAACCAACCCTGGGAGAATGGACTCCTTCCTACAGAGCTATCCGTGGGGAGGAGGTTGTCATTGCAAGAATCATAATCGGTCATACATACATTACCCACTCCCACATACTGAAAGGTGAAGATCCACCAGAGTGCGTTTCTTGCAATGAGCCATTCACTGTTAAACACTTTATGACCGAGTGTTCCGACCTGCAACCTACGCGTGTTAAATACTATAATGTACATGACATGAAGGAACTTTTTGATACAATACAAACCACTTGTATTTTAGATTTCCTAAAGGAAGTAAATCTCTATTTTAAACTATAACTTGTATACCATCACGTAGAATATTTTTATCTAATGCAAATATCACCTTTTATTTACAACATCTTATCATCAACATAACACCATTTACATCTCCCGTTGATTGGGAAGCTTCATATTTTCCTGTTACCAAAATCTTACCATTTTATATTTAACTATTGTTTTTTTTATATATATCGCTGGTCGATGTTAAACCTTTCTTGTTTTTGAACATGTAACGTATTGTATGGCGCTAAATAGCCTAAAAGTGCTGGTGCGCCGTTAAAATTCAAGTAAACAAACAAACATCAATTGCGAAGACATCATGATGACCCTAAACTCACGCTGGATGGAACACGTATTCCAGTTGTTGAGGAAACAAAGTTTTTGGGTATTATCTTCGACAGAAAGCTGACTTTTATACCACACATCAAGAATTTAAAAGCTAAATGTTTAAAAGCTTTAAATTTACTAAAAGTAATTGCGCACACTGACTGGGGTGCTGATAAAAAAGTACTCCTTAATTTGTATAGAACATTTATCCGTTCTATACTAGACTATGGATGCATTGTTTATGGTTCAGCTAGGAAGTCCTATTTGAAAATGCTTGATCCAATTCATCATCAAGGAATAAGACTCGCTCTAGGAGCATTTAAGACATCTCCATGTGAAAGCCTTCTCGCGGAAGCGAATGAGCCACCACTATCACTTCGCAGAGAAATGCTTTCTGCACAATACGCTCTTAAATTAAGATCAAACCCTCGGAACCCTGCTTTTTCGGCTGTATTTCAACCAAAATACAAAACTTTATACGAAAACAAACCAAATGCCATACCTTCATTTGGCATTAGAATATCATCCAGCCTCGACAATATCAAAAGTAATTTCTCTACAATTCAGAAAACGTTTGTCTCGAAAACACCACCTTGGCTACTTAAGCAACCCAAAGTGATTTTTACGTTACACGATGGGAATAAATCTGAGACCAACCCTGCCATATTCCTGAACTCTTATCATGAACTTCTCAACGATTTTACAAATTACACTAAATTTTATACTGATGGATCAAAGGTTGATGAAAAGGCTGCTGCAGCCTTCGTTAGTGGCAAGCACATAACCAAAGTGCGCTTGCCAAACAATGCGTCCATTTTTTCAGCGGAAATCAGAGCAATAGACCTTGCTCTCAAATTTATCGAAGAGAAACGCGTCTTAAATAGTGTTATCTTCTGTGACTCTTTATCAGTGCTTCAGTCGCTACACAATAGAAAACTGGATAATCCATTATTAGTCCATCTCCTCGTCAAAAATACAACGCTTAGTACCTCCAACAATATAGTATACTGTTGGTTACCTAGCCATATTGGTATTAGAGGTAATGAAGAAGCAGACCGTGCTGCTTAGATGGCTCTATCCCAAGAACCATCAGATTTTAAACTACCGTTTACTGATTTTAAACCTTGTATCAAAAGGTACCTGCGTCAGAAGTGGCAGACGTCATGGGATCATACAGTCAACAACAAACTTCATGCCATCAAACCAACCCTGGGGGAATGGACTCCTTCCTACAGAACTATCCGTAGGGAGGAGACTGTCATTGCAAGACTCAGAATCGGTCATTCATACATAACCCACTCCCACATACTAAAAGGTGAAGATCCACCAGAGTGCGTCACTTGCAATGAACCATTCACTGTTAAACACTTCATGACCGAGTGTTCCGACCTGCAACCTACACGTGCTAAGTACTATAATGTACATGACATGAAGGAACTTTTTGATACTGTATCTATCACTTGTATTTTAGATTTCCTGAAGGAAGTAAATCTTTATCTTAAACTTTAACTTGTATGTCATCACCTAGTGCATTTTTATTTAATGCAAATATCACCTCTTATTTGCAACATATTTTCATCAACATACACCATTTACATCTCCCGTTGATTTGGAAGCTTCATATTTTACTGTTACCAACAACTTACAATTTTATATTGAACTATTTGTTTTTTTTTTTTTTTTTTTTTTTTTTTTATATCGCTGGTCGATATTAAACCTTTAGTATTTTTAACCATGTTTAAATACAACCTGTTGTATGGCGCTAAATAGCCTAAAAGTGCTGGTGCGCCGTTAAATATCAATCAATCTAAACACAAACTTGCAAGCCATTGCTGTAAGCGTCACTCTTCATCGAGTGATTACATTTTGCTCTATTTACTTGCCACCAAACACTAACATAGTTCCAAATGAATTAGGCCCCCTGCGGGTTCGGGGTTGTAGAATTGGCCCGACGTGCCTCGCCACGTGTCGTAAAAGGCGACTAAGTAGAGGCGACCTGTTTGCCGTGGGTTGCGACCCGTGTCGGAGGAGGAAAGGATCCTGGTAGTTGAGCGGAGGCTTTTCCGATGCAATACACTACTTTGGCCTCTACTTCTCTTAGACGGGTGGTCGAGATGGGCCCGGTCTCGACAAATCGGCTGGTCACGCCGAGCACTGGGAGGTCTCTCTTTACTGGATCACCTTCTATATCTTTATTGTATCTCTCTTGATACCACCGTTGCCCCTTCATTCTATCATTCTAGCATTCATTTTCAAAAAGTACTAGAGGACCTTCCAGATAGCGGTGGCTTAACGGGTCAATCGGGAGGTAATTTTGCCGATCCTAGGTAATTTTATCTAACGAGTATAGCATCTGTGTATCCCTGGCACTTGAAAAGTGTCCCCTTGTTGGGCTCCATGGTGGGCGGGGAGCATGGGTGCTGAAACTTTAAAACTAAATCATGGAAAATTCAAAAAAAAACCAAAACAAACGAACGAAACCACTATCCGACTCTGATGAAGAACCATGTGGTGTGGAGTCATTCCCACGCTTCATGGTCATACAATCAACAGATGCTGAAAAACAAATTGCTGCACTATCTCCGTTTGTTATTGAAAAAACTTTAATGGGTTTGATCGGCACACCAAAAGGTGTCAAGAAATTGAAATCGGACTGTCTTCTCGTTGAATGTGAGCGAAAAAGTCAAACTGAAAATCTGAAAAAGATGAAAACATTCTTCAACATTCCAGTAACCTCATTCGCTCACACTTCATTGAATACGTCTAAAGGCGTGATGCGGTGTCGTGACTTGGCTGGAGTCAACGACACAGATATCATCGAGGGGATGAAACATGAAGGTGTCACTGCAGTACGTAGAATACGTATTAAACGTAATAACACCCTGCAGGACACCAACACATTTGTACTCACCTTTAATAAACCGACAGTGCCCAAAGTGGTCAAGGTTGGGTTTCTGCAAGTAAAGGTTGAGATTTACATACCAAATCCTCTTCGATGCTACAAGTGTCAGAAATACGGCCATCACGAAGACCGATGTTCCAGAGTCAAGGTCTGTGGCCGATGCGGAGACCACTCTCATCAGGAAGCTGATTGTAGAGCAACTCCGCACTGTGTCAACTGTGGCAAAGAGCATCACGCCAATTCTAAGGATTGTGATACATGGAAACAGGAGAAGGAAATTCAGAGGGTAAAGTTTTCCTCCAACATACCCTACCCAGAGGCCAGAAAACTTGTCCAGGCAAGAACATCCCTTCCTGGCCCATCCTTCTCCACAGTTGTGAAACACAACCCCAAAATCACCAAGGACGCACAAACACAGACAGATCAGCCCGATTCAACAAGTGCCAACATCCCTAATTACCAACCACAGAAAAGCACAGCATCAACTCAGACAACATTTAATAACAACCCACCACCAAAAGCTCAAAAAAATAAACAAAAACAACAAACAAATAAGCAGCAAAAGGGGTCAGATGACCCCATTAAACTTTACAATATGTTTGGAGAACTTGAGAGTATGGATGCAGAAGAAACTGCTCCATGTACTCAAGGTTCCTCCAAACCTAGCAAAACCAAATATACTCCCGTACTTCCTCCAGACAAATAACAACACATTTTCTCCGCGAATAGTCCTACCTAGATCCAGAATCTCCAGCATAACTTTATAATGAAGAACACCATCATACAATGGAACTGTCGAGGACTGAAAGCAAACTA
Source organism: Unio pictorum (assembly GCA_030141615.1). Classification (NCBI taxonomy): domain Eukaryota; kingdom Metazoa; phylum Mollusca; class Bivalvia; order Unionida; family Unionidae; genus Unio; species Unio pictorum. Next base: position 19,590,488 of record JARLTB010000029.1, on the reverse strand, counting down.
CAATGATATTCTTCTGCTTTTAAATGAACATGATCCCGCTGTACTATGTTTACAGGAAACATTCCTGAAAGACACAGATAAAATTACATTTAAAAACTTTTCCCTGTTCAACACGTACTTACAAAACGCTGACAGGGCCTCAGGAGGAGTCTCTGTTATTGTGAACAATAGAGCCCCTCACAGAGTCATTCCTTTAAATACAAATTTACAAGCTATTGCTGTAAGCGTCACTTTACATCGAGTGATTACATTTTGCTCTATTTACTTATCACCAAACACCAAACTAGTACCAAATGAATTAGACAATATTGTTCAACAACTTCCCACACCCTTCATTTTACTCGGGGATTTTAATGCCCATAACATCCTATGGGGATCGAATCACATAAACGACAGAGGCCATAAAGTAGAAGATTTCCTTTCTAGACATGATCTGTGTCTATATAATACTAACTCATCGACATATTTACACCCAGGAACGGGTACGTACACGTCCATTGATTTAACAATTTGCTCTCCTTCATTGCTTTTGGACTATGAATGGAAGGTCGCTGATGACCTTCACAGTAGTGATCATTTTCCAATCACTCTTGAAAATAACACTAAAATTGATGACGCAATTCCACAATGGAATATAAAGAAAGCTGACTGGGCTTACTTTGAAACACTATGTCAAACTAGACTAAATAATGATACAATATTCAACGCTGTTAACCCTATACAGCATTTTACTTCAATTCTAATTTCAATTGCAGATGAATCTATTCCTAAGTCCTCACCGAACAGTAAAAAACCGCAAAAACCTTGGGTAACCAAGGAATGCAAAGAGGCCATTAGACAACGCCGAGAAGCATTAAAACAATTCAACACTCGTCCTACGCCCGAAAATCTAAACAAATATCGTATTGTGCGGGCTAAAACACGACGCACAATCAAAGAATGTAAACGTACATCCTGGAAGAAATATGTTTCTTCTATAAACTCTCGTTCCTCAATGAAACAAGTTTGGGATGCTATTCGCAAAATAAATGGAAAGGGTAAACACAATTCTATTCGACAACTGAAAACAAACAATAACAATTTTAGTTCGAAACGTGACATAGCAAATATTCTTGCCAATAGTTTCTCAAAAAACTCGTCATCATCTAATTATTCAGAAACCTTTCGAAGATTAAAATCTCAGAAAGAAAAGTCACGTTTAAAGTTTACATCTAACAACTCTGAAAGCTATAACCAGCTGTTTTCTTTAATGGAGCTTAGGGAGGCTTTAGACAAGGCCCACGATACATCCGCTGGGCCCGACGAAGTCCATTACCAGTTTTTGAAACACCTGCCAGAATCTTCTCTGACATTACTACTGAAAATCTTCAATGATTTATGGATTGCTGGTAATGTACCTAAGAGCTGGAAAGAAGCAATAGTAATACCGATTCCCAAACCAGGCAAAGACAGCGAAGATCCTAACAGCTATCGGCCCATTGCACTCACAAGCTGCGTATGCAAAACAATGGAACGAATGATTAATTCTCGGCTTGTATGGTACTTGGAAAGTAACAATTTAATATCTTCTTTCCAAAGCGGTTTCCGTTCTGGTCGTAGTACAAACGATCATCTGGTTAGACTGGAAACATTTATTCGCGATGCATTTATCAAGAAGGAACATTTAGTAGCAGTCTTCTTTGATTTAGAAAAGGCCTATGACACAACATGGAAGTACGGGATACTAAATGACCTGCACGATCTAGGTCTAAAAGGCCGCCTGCCCGCTTTCATCTCCAGTTTTCTCTCAGACAGAGAATTCAAAGTACGAGTGGGCTCTACCATTTCCGATATGCACCAGCAAGAGATGGGTGTGCCCCAGGGCAGTATTTTATCTGTGACTCTATTTAATATCAAAATCAATAGCATCACCAAGTGCTTGGCTCCCGGTGTGGATTGCTCTTTATATGTAGATGATTTTTTAATTTGTTATCGATCAAAGCACATGCATACAATTGAAAGGCAACTCCAGCAAAATATCAATAAGATCCAATGTTGGGCCAGTAATAACGGTTTCAAATTTTCTAAATCGAAAACAGTATGCATGCATTTCTGTCAATTGCGAAGACATCATGATGACCCTAAACTCACGCTGGATGGAACACTTATTCCAGTTGTTGAGGAAACAAAGTTTTTGGGTATTATCTTCGACAGAAAGCTGACTTTTATACCACACATCAAGAATTTAAAAGCTAAATGTTTAAAAGCTTTAAATTTACTAAAAGTAATTGCGCACACTGACTGGGGTGCTGATAAAAAAGTACTCCTTAATTTGTATAGAACATTTATCCGTTCTATACTAGACTATGGATGCATTGTTTATGGTTCAGCTAGGAAGTCCTATTTGAAAATGCTTGATCCAATTCATCATCAAGGAATAAGACTCGCTCTAGGAGCATTTAAGACATCTCCATGTGAAAGCCTTCTCGCGGAAGCAAATGAGCCACCACTATCATTTCGCAGAGAAATGCTTTCTGCACAATACGCTCTTAAATTAAGATCAAACCCTCAGAACCCTGCTTTTTTGGCTGTATTTCAACCAAAATACAAAACTTTATACGAAAACAAACCAAATGCCATACCTTCATTTGGCATTAGAATATCATCCAGCCTCGACAATATCAAAAGTAATTTCTCTACAATTCAGAAAACGTTTGTCTCGAAAACACCACCTTGGCTACTTAAGCAACCCAAAGTGATTTTTACGTTACACGATGGGAATAAATCTGAGACCAACCCTGCCATATTCCTGAACTCTTATCATGAACTTCTCAACGAGTTTACAAATTACACTAAATTTTATACTGATGGATCAAAGGTTGATGAAAAGGCTGCTGCAGCCTTCGTTAGTGGCAAGCACATAACCAAAGTGCGCTTGCCAAACAATGCGTCCATTTTTTCAGCGGAAATCAGAGCAATAGACCTTGCTCTCAAATTTATCGAAGAGAAACGCGTCTTAAATAGTGTTATCTTCTGTGACTCTTTATCAGTGCTTCAGTCGCTACACAATAGAAAACTGGATAATCCATTATTAGTCCATCTCCTCGTCAAAAATACAACGCTTAGTACCTCCAACAATATAGTATACTGTTGGTTACCTAGCCATATTGGTATTAGAGGTAATGAAGAAGCAGACCGTGCTGCTAAGATGGCTCTATCCCAAGAACCATCAGATTTTAAACTACCGTTTACTGATTTTAAACCTTGTATCAAAAGGTACCTGCGTCAGAAGTGGCAGACGTCATGGGATCATACAGTCAACAACAAACTTCATGCCATCAAACCAACCCTGGGGGAATGGACTCCTTCCTACAGAACTATCCGTAGGGAGGAGACTGTCATTGCAAGAATCAGAATCGGTCATTCATACATAACCCACTCCCACATACTAAAAGGTGAAGATCCACCAGAATGCGTCTCTTGCAATGAACCATTCACTGTTAAACACTTCATGACCGAGTGTTCCGACCTGCAACCTACACGTGCTAAGTACTATAATGTACATGACATGAAGGAACTTTTTGATACTGTATCTATCACTTGTATTTTAGATTTCCTGAAGGAAGTAAATCTTTATCTTAAACTTTAACTTGTATGTCATCACCTAGTGCATTTTTATTTAATGCAAATATCACCTCTTATTTACAACATATTTTCATCAACATACACCATTTACATCTCCCGTTGATTGGGAAGCTTCATATTTTACTGTTACCAACAACTTACAATTTTATATGGAACTATTTGTTTTTTTTTATATCGCTGGTCGATATTAAACCTTTAGTATTTTTAACCATGTTTAAAAACAACCTGTTGTATGGCGCTAAATAGCCTAAAAGTGCTGGTGCGCCGTTAAATATCAATCAATCAATCAATCAACCAAATGAATTAGATACCCTTGTTCAACAACTTCCCGCACCATTTGTTTTACTCGGGGAATTTAATGCCCATAACATTTTATGAGGATCAAATCATATAAGTGACAGAGGTCACAAAGTTGAAGACTTTATTTCTAGACACGATCTGTGTCTATATAATACCAAAACACCTACATATCTACACCCAGGCACGGGTACATACACATGCATCGATTTGACAATTTGTTCTCCCTCGCTGCTTTTGGACTATGAATGGAAGGTCGCTGATGACCTTCACAGCAGCGATCACTTCCCAATCTCCCTTGTAAATCTTAACTCTACAATTGATGAAATAACTCCACAATGGAATTTAAAGAAGGCCGACTGGGCCAAGTTCGAAACACTCTGTAAAACTAGGCTGAATGAGGGTACAGTTTTCAATGTTAACGACCCCATTCAGCTTTTTACATCTATTTTAACAGAAATTGCAGAAGAATCTATCCCCAAATCCTCCACAAACTGTAAAAGAACCCTAAAACCTTGGGTCACTAAGGAATGTAAAGAACCAATTAGACTACGCCGAAAAGCATTAAAAAAATTTAATTATCATCCGACGCCCGAAAACTTAAATATATATCGCATTGTCCGAGCTAAAGCTCGCCGCACAATCAAAGAAAGTAAAAGAGCATCATGGAAGAAATATGTTTCTTCTTTAAACTCTCGTTCCTCTGTTAAGAAAGTTTGGGATACTATACGCAAAATAAACGGAAAGAGCAAACAAAGCCCTCTCCGACATCTGACAGTGAACAATAACTTTAATTCAAAACGTGACATTGCAAATACTCTTGCTGACAGTTTCTCCAAAAATTCATCATCATCTAATTATTCAGAAGCTTTCCAAAAACTTAAAACTCGAAAAGAAAAGACACGTTTAAAATTCACATCCAAAAACTCGGAAAGTTATAATCAGTTGTTCTCATTATCGGAGCTTAGGGAGGCTTTAGATAAGGCCCATGATACATCCACTGGGCCTGACGAAATACATTACCAGTTTTTGAAACACCTCCCAGAATCATCATTAACATCTCTTTTGAAACTCTTCAATGATTTATGGATCACTGGTAATGTACCAAAAATCTGGAAAGAAGCAACTGTAATACCAGTCCCCAAACCAGGTAAAGATAGCGAAGACCCCAACAGCTATCGACCAATTGCACTGACAAGCTGTGTGTGCAAAACAATGGAACGAATGATCAATTCTCGACTTATCTGGTACTTGGAAACTAACAATTTAATATCTCCTTTCCAAAGTGGCTTTCGTTATGGACGGAGCACCAATGATCATCTGGTTAGACTAGAAACATTCATTCGTGATGCATTTATCAAGAAAGAACATTTAGTAGCAGTCTTCTTTGATTTAGAAAAGGCATATGACACGACATGGAAGTACGGGATACTAAATGACCTGCACGATCTAGGTCTAAAAGGCCGGCTGCCCTCTTTCATATCCAGCTTTCTCTCAGACAGAGAATTCAAGGTACGAGTGGGCTCTACTCTATCAGATTTGAACGAGCAAGAGATGGGTGTGCCCCAGGGCAGTATTTTATTCGTGACACTTTTCAATATCAAAATTAATAGTATCACAAAGTGTCTGACTCCTGATGTGGATTGCTCGCTATATGTTGATGATTTTCTAATATGGTATAGATCGAAGCACATGCATACAATTGAAAGACAACTTCAGCAAAATATAAACAAGATTCAAAGTTGGGCCAGTGCAAACGGTTTCAAATTCTCGAAGTCTAAAACAGTATGCATGCATTTCTGTCAGTTACGAAGACATCACGATGAACCTCACCTCACGCTGGACGGAACACCTATTCCAGTTGTTGAGGAAACAAAATTTTTAGGTATTATCTTTGACAGAAGACTGACTTTTATTCCACACCTAAAGAACCTGAAAGCTAAATGCTCAAAAGCACTTGACCTACTTAAATTAGTATCGCACACTGACTGGGGTGCTGATAGAAAAATCATCCTGAATTTATATAGAACGTTTATTCGCTCCAAACTAGACTATGGTTGCGTTGTGTATGGCTCAGCCAGGAAATCATATTTGAAAATACTTGATCCAATTCATCATCAGGGTATAAGACTGGCTTTGGGAGCATTTAAAACTTCCCCATGTGAAAGCCTTCTAGCTGAGGCGAATGAACCACCATTATCACATCGTAGAGACATGCTTTCCGCACAGTATGCTCTCAAATTAAAATCAAACCCTCTGAATCCTGCTTTTTCGGCTGTTTTTCAACCCAAATACAAAACTTTATACGAAAATAAACCAAACGCCATACCTTCCTTTGGCATTAGAATATTATCCAGCCTTGACACTACAAATATAGATCTTTCTAACATTCAGAAAACGTCTATCCCCGAAACACCACCCTGGCTAATTAAACAACCAAAAGTACTTTTTACGCTACACGACGGTAAAAAATCTGAGACAAACCCTTCTGTCTTCCACAACTCTTACCATGAACTCCTCACCGAATTTAAAAACTACACCAGAATTTACACTGATGGATCAAAGGATGAGGAAAAGGCTTCTGCAGCCTTTGTTTGTGGAAATCACACAATGCAAGTTCGCTTACCAAATGGAGCATCAATTTTTACAGCTGAAATTAGAGCAATAGAACTTGCTCTGCAACATATAGAAAAGAAACATATTTTAAACAGTATCATTTTCTCCGACTCGCTATCAGTACTCCAGTCACTACACAATAGAAACCTGGAGAACCCAATATTGAAAAACATACTCCTTAAACATAATGAGCTGAGTGTCAACCACAACATAATATATTGTTGGTTACCTAGCCACATTGGTATTAAAGGTAACGAAAAAGCAGATCGCGCTGCTAAAAGGGCTCTTACTCTAGGACCATCTGATTTTAAATTACCTTTTACTGATTTTAAACCTTGTATCAGAAGGTTCTTTCGTCAGAAGTGGCAGGCGTCATGGAATGATGCTGTAAATAACAAACTTCATGCAATCAAGCCAGCCCTGGGAGAATGGACCCCTTCCTACAGATCCATACGTAGGGAGGAGGTAGTCATTGCAAGAAAACGAATTGGTCATACTTATATCACCCACACACACATACTTAAAGGCGAAGACCCACCAGAGTGCGTTTACTGCAATGAACCATTCACTGTCAATCACCTTATGATAGAGTGCTTTGACTTGCAACCTACGCGCGATCGTTATTACATTGTGCATGATATGAAAGAACTTTTTGATACTATAAACATCACTCTTATTATAGAGTTCCTGAAAGCAGTAAATCTTTACTCAAAAATTTGACTTTTATGCTATGACCTTGTGTAGTTTTATGCAATATATATATACCGTCCCATTTTAATACCTTTTCATCCTTTTTCATTAACATAGTACATTTACCTCTCCCGTTGATCGAGAAACTTTATTTTGCACCGTTACCATCTTACCGTTTTTAATTTCAACCATCTGTTATTTTATATCGCTGGTCGATATAGGACCTTTTATCAATTTTAAAAGATTTCATACTTTTACTGTTCGGCAAATACCAACATCTCACCATTTTACTTTGAACTATTTGGTTTTCTATGTCGCTGGTCGATGTTAAACCTTCCTATTTTTCAAACATATAACCTATTATATGGCGCTAAATAGCCTAAAAGTGATGCTGCGCCGTTAAAATTTAATTAATCAATCAATCAATCAAACATGCTCTAGGAGCATTCAAGACATCTCCATGCGAAAGCCTTCTCGCGGAAGCGAATGAACCACCCTTATCGCACCGCAGAGAAATGCTTTCTATACAGTACGCTCTTAGGTTAAGATCAAACCCTCTGAACTCTGCTTTTTCGGATGTGTTTCAACCAAAATACAAAACTTTGTACGAAAACAAACCAAATGCCATACCTTCATTTGGCATTAGAATATCATCCAGTTTTGACACTATCAAAATTAATCTCCCTACAGTTCAGCCCCCTGCGGGTTCGGGGTTGTAGAATAGGCCCGACGTGCCTCGCCACGTGTCGTAAAAGGCGACTAAGTAGAGGCAACCTGTTTGCCGTGGGTTGCGTCCCGTGTCGGGGGAGGAAAGGATCCTGGTAGTTGCAACACACTACTTTGGCCTCTACTTCTCTTAGACGGGTGGTCGAGATGGGCCCGGTCTCGACAAATCGGCTGGTCACGCCGAGCACTAGGAGGTCTTTCTTTTACTTGCTCATCTTTTCATTCTTTCTTGTATCTCTCTTGATACCACCGTTGCCCCTACATTATTTTCCTTTAGTTTCCCAAATTTTAGAAGACTTCCTAGATAGCGGTGGCTCAACGGGTCAATCGGGAGGTAATTTTACCGACCCTAGAAGGAAGCTTCATGGGTCAATCCCAGGTAATTTTATCTAACGAGTATGGCATCTATGTATCCCTGGCACTTGACAAGTGTCCCCTCGTTGGGCTCCGTGGCGGGTGGGGAGCATGGGTGCTGAAATTTTAAATAATTAATCATGGAAAACAAAACCAAAAAAACCAACAATAAACGTACCAAACCATTGTCTGATTCGGATGAAGAGCCATGCGGCGTGGAATCATTTCCACGTTTCATGGTTATTCAGTCCAAGGATGATACAAAACCGCTTTCAAGTTTATCTCCATTCGTTATTGAGAAAACAATTTCCGGCTCCATTGGCACACCAAAAAGTGTTAAAAAACTAAAATCGGGTTGTCTTCTTGTAGAGTGTGAGCGAAAGAGGCAAACAGACAATATCATGAGAATGAAAACATTCTTTGATATTCCAGTGACCTCATTCGCCCACACTACTCTGAATTCGTCCAAAGGCGTGATGCGATGTCGTGACTTGGCTGGAGTCACCGACGCAGATATCATCGAAGGGATGAAACATGAAGGTGTCACTGCGGTGCGAAGAATACGTATTAAACGTAATAACACCCTGCAGGACACCAATACATTTGTACTCACCTTTAATAAACCAACAGTGCCCAAAGTGGTCAAGGTTGGGTTTTTACAAGTAAAGGTCGAGATCTACATTCCAAACCCCCTTCGATGCTATAAATGTCAAAAATACGGCCATCACGAAGATCGATGTTCCAGAGCCAAGGTATGTGGCCGATGCGGAGACCACTCTCATCAGGAAGCTGATTGTAGAGCAACTCCGCATTGTGTCAACTGCGGCAAGGAACATCACGCCAGTTCCAAAGATTGTGATACATGGAAACAGGAGAAGGAAATTCAGAGGGTAAAGTTTACCTCGAACATTCCCTACCCAGAGGCCAGAAAACTTGTCCAGGCGAAAACATCATTTCCTGGCCCATCCTTCTCCACAGTCTTAAAACACAATCCAAAAAGCACGAAGGACGCTCAAACACAGACGGATCAGCCCGATTCAACAACAAGTGCCAATATCCCTAATTATAAGCCACAGAAAAGCACAACATCAACTCAGACAACTTTTAATAACAATCCACCACCAAAATCACCAAAACAAACACAAAGCACAAACAAATAAACAGCAAAAGGGGTCAGATGACCCCATTAAACTGTACAACAGGTTTGGAGACATTGAGAGCATGGATGCAGAAGAAACTGCTCCGTGTACTCAAAGTAGCTCCAAACCTAATAAAACTAAATATACCCCCGTACTTCCTCCAGACAAATAACAACACATACTTCCTTCGCGAATAGTCTAACCTAGTTCCAGAATCTCCAGCATGACATTAGAATGAAGAACACCATCATACAATGGAACTGTCGAGGACTTAAAGCTAACTACAATGATATTCTTCTGCTTTTAAATGAACACGATCCTGCTGTACTATGTTTACAGGAAACATTCCTGAAAGAGACAGATAAAATTACTTTTAAAAACTTTTCCCTGTTTAATGCGTACTTTCAAAACGCAGACAGGGCCTCAGGAGGAGTCTCTATTGCTGTGAACAATAGAGCACCTCACAGAGTCATTCCTTTAAACACAAATTTACAAGCCATTGCTGTAAGTGTCACTCTACATCGAGTGATTACTTTTTGTTCCATTTACTTACCACCAAACACCAACCTAGTACAAAAGGAATTAGACAATCTTCTTGAACAACTTCCCGCGCCCTTCGTTTTACTCGGCGATTTTAATGCCCATAACATTTTATGGGGATCAAATCACATAAACGACAGAGGCCATAAAATAGAAGATTTCATTTCTAGACACGATCTGTGTCTATATAACACTAATTCACCAACATATTTACACCCAGGAACCGGTACGTACACATGCATAGATTTGACAATTTGCTCTCCCTCACTGCTTTTGGACTATGAATGGAAGGTCGCTGATGACCTTCACAGCAGTGACCACTTTCCGATCACTCTTGAAAATAACACTAAAATTGATGATATAATTCCACAATGGAATATAAAGAAGGCCGATTGGGCTATGTTTGAAGCATTATGTAAAAAAAGACTAAATAATGATACAGTATTCAACGCTGTTAATCCTATACAGCAATTTCCCTCCGTTTTAATTTCAATTGCAGATGAATCCATTCCCAAGTCCTCAACGAACAGTAAGAGATCGCAAAAACCTTGGGTAACCAAGGAATGCAAAGAAGCCATTAGACAACGCCGAGAAGCATTAAAAACATTCAACACTCGTCCAACGCCCGAAAATTTAAATAAATATCGTATTACCCGGGCTAAAACTCGACGCACAATCAAAGAATGTAAGCGTGTATCCTGGAAGAAATATATTTCTTCTTTAAACTCTCGTTCCTCAATGAAACAAGTTTTGGATACTATTCGAAAAATAAATGGAAAAAGGAAACACAATTCTATTCGACATCTAAAAATAAACAATAGCAATTTCAGTTCGAAACGTGACATAGCAAATATTCTTGCCGATAGTTTTTTGAAAAACTCATCATCTAATTATTCAGATGCCTTTAGAAGATTAAAATCTCAAAATGAAAAGTCACGTTTAAAATTTACATCGAACAACACTGAAAATTATAACCAGCTGTTTTCTTTATTGTACCTTAGGGAGACATTAGACAAGGCCCATGATACATCCGCTGGGCCTGACGAAGTACATTACCAGTTCTTGAAACAACTCCCAGAATCTTCTCTCATATTACTTCTTAAAATCTTTAATGATTTATGGATTGCAGGTAATGTACCCAAGAGCTGGAAAGAAGCAACAGTGATACCGATTCCCAAACCAGGCAAAGATAACGAAGAACCTAACAGCTATCGGCCTATTGCATTGCCAAGCTGCATATGCAAAACAGTGGAACAAATGATTAATTCTCGGCTTGTATGGTACTTGGAAAGTAACAATTTAATTTCTCCTTTCCAAAGTGGCTTCCGTTCTGGTCGTAGTACTAACAATCATCTAGTTATGAAACATTTTTTCGCGATGCATTTATCAAGAAGGAACATTTAGTAGCAGTCTTCTTTGATTTAAAAAAGGCCTATGATACAACATGGAAGTACGGGATATTAAATGACCTGCACGATCTGGGTCTAAAAGGCTGTCTGCCCACTTTCATCTCCAATTTTCTCTCCGACAGAGAATTCAAAGTACGAGTGGGCTCTACCCTCTCCGATATGCACCAGCAAGAGATGGGTGTGCCCCATGGCAGTATTTTATCGGTGACGCTATTTAATATCAAAATCAGTAGCATCACCAAGTGCTTAACTCCCGGTGTGGACTGCTCTTTATATGTAGACGATTTTTTAATTTGTTATCGATCAAAGCACATGCATACAATTGAAAGGCAACTTCAACAACATATCAATAAGATCCACAATTGGGCCAGTAATAACGGTTTTAAATTTTCTAAATCGAAAACAGTATGCATGCATTTCTGTCAGTTGCGAAGACATCATGATGACCCTAAACTCACGCTGGACGGAACACTTATTCCAATTGTTGAGGAAACAAAGTTTTTGGGTATTATCTTCTACAAAAAACTGACTTTTATACCACACATCAAGAATTTACATGACATGAAGGAACTTTTTGATACAATACAAATCACTTGCATTTTAGATTTCCTAAAGGAAGTAAATCTCTATTTTAAACTATAACTTGTATGCCATCATCTAGAATATTTTTAATGCAAATATCACCTCTTATTTATAACATCTTATCATCAACATACACCATTTACATCTCCCGTTGATTGGGAAGCTTCATATTTTCCTGTCACCAACATCTTACCATTTTATATTTAACTAGTATGGTTTTTTATATCGCTGGTCGATGTTAAACCTTTCTTATGTTTGAACACCTAACCTATTGTATGGCGCTAAATAGCCTAAAAGTGCTGGTGCGCCGTTAAAATTCAAGCAAACAAAACCTTCACAGCAGTGATCACTTTCCAATCACTCTTGAAAATAACACTAAAATTGATGATACAATTCCACAATGGAATATAAAGAAGGCCGATTGGGCTATGTTTGAAGCATTATGTAAAACTAGACTAAATAATGATACAGTATTCAACGCTGTTAATCCTATACAGCAATTTACCTCCGTTCTAATTTCAATTGCAGATGAATCCATTCCCAAGTCCTCAACGAACAGTAAGAGATCGCAAAAACCTTGGGTAACCAAGGAATGCAAAGAAGCCATTAGACAACGCCGAGAAGCATTAAAAACATTCAACACTCGTCCAACGCCCGAAAATTTAAATAAATATCGTATTACCCGGGCTAAAACTCGACGCACAATCAAAGAATGTAAGCGTGCATCCTGGAAGAAATATATTTCTTCTTTAAACTCTCGTTCCTCAATGAAACAAGTTTTGGATACTATTCGGAAAATAAATGGAAAAAGGAAACACAATTCTATTCGACACCTAAAAATAAACAATATCAATTTCAGTTCGAAACGTGACATAGCAAATATTCTTGCCGATAGTTTTTCGAAAAACTCATCATCATCTAATTATTCAGATGGCTTTAGAAGATTAAAATCTCAAAAAGAAAAGTCACGTTTAAAATTTACATCGAACAACACTGAAAATTATAACCAGCTGTTTTCTTTATTGGAGCTTAGGGAGACATTAGACAAGGCCCATGATACATCCGCTGGGCCTGACGAAGTACATTACCAGTTCTTGAAACACCTCCCAGAATCTTCTCTGACATTGCTTCTTAAAATCTTTAACGATTTATGGATTTCTGGTAATATACCTAAGAGCTGGAAAGAAGCAACAGTGATACCGATTCCCAAACCAGGCAAAGATAACGAAGAACCTAACAGCTATCGGCCTATTGCATTGACAAGCTGCATATGCAAAACAATGGAACGAATGATTAATTCTCGGCTTGTATGGTACTTGGAAAGTAACAATTTAATTTCTCCTTTCCAAAGTGGCTTCCGTTCTGGTCGTAGTAATAACGATCATCTGGTTAGACTGGAAACATTTATTCGCGATGCATTTATCAAGAAGGAACATTTAGTAGCAGTCTTCTTTGATTTAGAAAAGGCCTATGATACAACATGGAAGTACGGGATACTAAATGACCTGCACGATCTAGGTCTAAAAGGCCGTCTGCCCGCTTTCATCTCCAGTTTTCTCTCCGACAGAGAATTCAAAGTACGCGTGGGCTCTTCCCTCTCCGATATGCACCAGCAAGAGATGAGTGTGCCCCAGGGCAGTATTTTATCTGTGACGCTATTTAATATCAAAATCAATAGCATCACCAAGTGCTTAACTCCCGGTGTGGACTGCTCTTTATATGTAGACGATTTTTTAATTTGTTATCGTTCAAAGCACATGCATACAATTGAAAGGCAACTTCAACAAAATATCAATAAGATCCACAATTGGGCCAGTAATAACGGTTTCAAATTTTCTAAATCGAAAACAGTATGCATGCATTTCTGTCAATTGCGAAGACATCATGATGACCCTAAACTCACGCTGGACGGAACACGTATTCCAGTTGTTGAGGAAACAAAGTTTTTGGGTATTATCTTCGACAGAAAACTGACTTTTATACCACACATCAAAAATTTGAAAGCTAAATGCTTAAAAGCTTTAAATTTACTAAAAGTAATTGCGCACACTGACTGGGGTGCTGATAAAAAAAGTCCTCCTCAATTTGTATAGAACATTTATCCGTTCTATACTAGACTATGGATGCATTGTTTATGGTTCAGCTAGGAAGTCTTATTTGAAAATGCTTGACCCAATTCATCATCAGGGAATAAGACTTGCTCTAGGAGCCATGGATGCAGAAGAATCTGCTTCATGTCCTCAGCGTAGCTCCAGACCTAACAATAAAAAATACACCCCCGTACTTCCTCCAGATAAATAACCAAACAGTTTGCCTCCGCGAAAGGTCTAACCTAGCTCCAGAATCTTTAATATAAAGTTGTAATGAAGAACACCATTTTACAATGGAACTGTAGAGGACTTAAAGCCAACTACCATGATATTCTTCTGCTTTTAAACGAACATGATCCTGCAGTACTATGTCTTCAGGAAACATTTTTGAAAAATACAGATAACATCACATTTAAAAACTACTCCCTGTTTAACAACTACTCTCAGAATGTTGACAGGGCCTCAGGAGGAGTCTCTGTTATTGTGAACAACAGAACCCCTCATAGGGTAATTCCTCTAAACACAACCCCCCTGCGGGTTCGGGGTTGTAGAATTGGCCCGACGTGCCTCGCCACGTGTCGTAAAAGGCGACTAAGTAGAGGCGACCTGTTTGCCGTGGGTTGCGACCCGTGTCGGAGGAGGAAAGGATCCTGGTAGTTGAGCGGAGGCTTTTCCGATGCAATACACTACTTTGGCCTCTACTTCTCTTAGACGGGTGGTCGAGATGGGCCCGGTCTCGACAAATCGGCTGGTCACGCCGAGCACTGGGAGGTCTCTCTTTACTGGCTCACCTTCTATATCTTTATTGTATCTCTCTTGATACCACCGTTGCCCCTTCATTCTATCATTCTAGCTTTCATTTTCAAAAAGTACTAGAGGACCTTCCAGATAGCGGTGGCTTAACGGGTCAATCGGGAGGTAATTTTGCCGATCCTAGGTAATTTTATCTAACGAGTATAGCATCTGTGTATCCCTGGCACTTGAAAAGTGTCCCCTTGTTGGGCTCCATGGTGGGCGGGGAGCATGGGTGCTGAAACTTTAAAACTAAATCATGGAAAATTTAAAAAAAAATCAAAACAAACGAACGAAACCACTATCCGACTCTGATGAAGAACCATGTGGTGTGGAGTCATTCCCACGCTTCATGGTCATACAGTCAAAAGATGCTGAAAAACAAATTGCTGCACTATCTCCTTTTGTTATTGAAAAAACTTTAATGGGTTTGATCGGCACACCAAAAGGTGTCAAGAAATTGAAATCTGGCTGTCTTCTCGTTGAATGTGAGCGAAAAAGTCAAACTGAAAATCTGAAAAAGATGAAAACATTCTTCAACATTCCAGTAACCTCATTCGCTCACACTTCATTGAATACGTCTAAAGGCGTGATGCGGTGTCGTGACTTGGCTGGAGTCAACGACACAGATATCATCGAGGGGATGAAACATGAAGGTGTCACTGCAGTACGTAGAATACGTATTAAACGTAATAACACCCTGCAGGACACCAACACATTTGTACTCACCTTTAATAAACCAACAGTGCCCAAAGTGGTCAAGGTTGGGTTTCTGCAAGTAAAGGTTGAGATTTACATACCAAATCCTCTTCGATGCTACAAGTGTCAGAAATACGGCCATCACGAAGACCGATGTTCCAGAGTCAAGGTCTGTGGCCGATGCGGAGACCACTCTCATCAGGAAGCTGATTGTAGAGCAACTCCGCACTGTGTCAACTGTGGCAAAGAGCATCACGCCAATTCTAAGGATTGTGATACATGGAAACAGGAGAAGGAAATTCAGAGGGTAAAGTTTTCCTCCAACATACCCTACCCAGAGGCCAGAAAACTTGTCCAGGCAAGAACATCCCTTCCTGGCCCATCCTTCTCCACAGTTGTGAAACACAACCCCAAAATCACCAAGGACGCACAAACACAGACAGATCAGCCCGATTCAACAAGTGCCAACATCCCTAATTACCAACCACAGAAAAGCACAGCATCAACTCAGACAACATTTAATAACAACCCACCACCAAAAGCTCAACAAAATAAACAAAAACAACAAACAAATAAGCAGCAAAAGGGGTCAGATGACCCCATTAAACTTTACAATATGTTTGGAGAACTTGAGAGTATGGATGCAGAAGAAACTGCTCCATGTACTCAAGGTTCCTCCAAACCTAGCAAAACCAAATATACTCCCGTACTTCCTCCAGACAAATAACAACACATTTTCTCCGCGAATAGTCTTACCTAGATCCAGAATCTCCAGCATAACTTTATAATGAAGAACACCATCATACAATGGAACTGTCGAGGATTGAAAGCAAACTACAATGATATTCTTCTGCTTTTAAATGAACATGATCCCGCTGTACTATGTTTACAGGAAACATTCCTGAAAGACACAGATAAAATTACATTTAAAAACTTTTCCCTGTTCAACACGTACTTACAAAACGCTGACAGGGCCTCAGGAGGAGTCTCTGTTATTGTGAACAATAGAGCCCCTCAGAGTCATTCCTTTAAATACAAATTTACAAGCTATTGCTATAAGCGTCACTTTACATCGAGTGATTACATTTTGCTCTATTTACTTATCACCAAACACCAAACTAGTACCAAATGAATTAGACAATATTGTTCAACAACTTCCCACACCCTTCATTTTACTCGGGGATTTTAATGCCCATAACATCCTATGGGGATCGAATCACATAAACGACAGAGGCCATAAAGTAGAAGATTTCCTTTCTAGACATGATCTGTGTCTATATAATACTAACTCATCGACATATTTACACCCAGGAACGGGTACGTACACGTCCATTGATTTAACAATTTGCTCTCCTTCATTGCTTTTGGACTATGAATGGAAGGTCGCTGATGACCTTCACAGTAGTGATCATTTTCCAATCACTCTTGAAAATAACACTAAAATTGATGACGCAATTCCACAATGGAATATAAAGAAAGCTGACTGGGCTTACTTTGAAACACTATGTCAAACTAGACTAAATAATGATACAATATTCAACGCTGTTAATCCTATACAGCATTTTACTTCAATTCTAATTTCAATTGCAGATGAATCTATTCCTAAGTCCTCACCGAACAGTAAAAAACCGCAAAAACCTTGGGTAACCAAGGAATGCAAAGAGGCCATTAGACAACGCCGAGAAGCATTAAAACAATTCAACACTCGTCCTACGCCCGAAAATCTAAACAAATATCGTATTGTGCGGGCTAAAACACGACGCACAATCAAAGAATGTAAACGTACATCCTGGCAGAAATATGTTTCTTCTATAAACTCTCGTTCCTCAATGAAACAAGTTTGGGATACTATTCGCAAAATAAATGGAAAGGGTAAACACAATTCTATTCGACAACTGAAAACAAACAATAACAATTTTAGTTCGAAACGTGACATAGCAAATATTATTGCCAATAGTTTCTCAAAAAACTCGTCATCATCTAATTATTCAGAAACCTTTCGAAGATTAAAATCTCAAAAAGAAAAGTCACGTTTAAAGTTTACATCTAACAACTCTGAAAGCTATAACCAGCTGTTTTCTTTAATGGAGCTTAGGGAGGCTTTAGACAAGGACCACGATACATCCGCTGGGCCCGACGAAGTCCATTACCAGTTTTTGAAACACCTGCCAGAATCTTCTCTGACATTACTACTGAAAATCTTCAATGATTTATGGATTGCTGGTAATGTACCTAAGAGCTGGAAAGAAGCAATAGTAATACCGATTCCCAAACCAGGCAAAGACAGCGAAGATCCTAACAGCTATCGGCCCATTGCACTCACAAGCTGCGTATGCAAAACAATGGAACGAATGATTAATTCTCGGCTTGTATGGTACTTGGAAAGTAACAATTTAATATCTTCTTTCCAAAGCGGTTTCCGTTCTGGTCGTAGTACAAACGATCATCTGGTTACACTGGAAACATTTATTCGCGATGCATTTATAAAGAAGGAACATTTAGTAGCAGTCTTCTTTGATTTAGAAAAGGCCTATGACACAACATGTAAGTACGGGATACTAAATGACCTGCACGATCTAGGTCTAAAAGGCCGCCTGCCCGCTTTCATCTCCAGTTTTCTCTCAGACAGAGAATTCAAAGTACGAGTGGGCTCTACCATTTCCGATATGCACCAGCAAGAGATGGGTGTGCCCCAGGGCAGTATTTTATCTGTGACTCTATTCAATATCAAAATCAATAGCATCACCAAGTGCTTGGCTCCCGGTGTGGATTGCTCTTTATATGTAGATGATTTTTTAATTTGTTATCGATCAAAGCACATGCATACAATTGAAAGGCAACTACAGCAAAATA
Organism: Unio pictorum; assembly: GCA_030141615.1. Taxonomy (NCBI): domain Eukaryota; kingdom Metazoa; phylum Mollusca; class Bivalvia; order Unionida; family Unionidae; genus Unio; species Unio pictorum. The sequence goes on along the minus strand of JARLTB010000029.1, from coordinate 19,572,077 downwards.
TCAATAAGATCCAATGTTGGGCCAGTAATAACGGTTTCAAATTTTCTAAATCGAAAACAGTATGCATGCATTTCTGTCAATTGCGAAGACATCATGATGACCCTAAACTCACGCTGGATGGAACACGTATTCCAGTTGTTGAGGAAACAAAGTTTTTGGGTATTATCTTCGACAGAAAACTGACTTTTATACCACACATCAAGAATTTAAAAGCTAAATGCTTAAAAGCTTTAAATTTACTAAAAGTAATTGCGCACACTGACTGGGGTGCTGATAAAAAAAGTCCTCAATTTGTATAGAACATTTATCCGTTCTATACTAGACTATGGATGCATTGTTTATGGTTCAGCTAGGAAGTCTTATTTGAAAATGCTTGACCCAATTCATCATCAGGGAATAAGACTTGCTCTAGGAGCATGCGAAAGCCTTCTCGCGGAAGCGAATGAATCACCCTTATCGCACCGCAGAGAAATGCTTTCTATACAGTACGCTCTTAGGTTAAGATCAAATCCTCTGAACCCTGCTTTTTCGACTGTTTTTCAACCAAAATACAAAACTTTGTACGAAAACAAACCAAATGCCATACCTTCATTTGGCATCAGAATATCATCCAGTTTTGACACTATCAAAATTAATCTCCCTACAGTTCAGAACACGTTTGTCTCGGAAACACCACCTTGGCTCCTTAAGCAACCCAAAGTGATTTTTACGTTGCACGATGGGAGAAAATCTGAGACGAATCCTGCCGTTTTCCAGAACTCTTATCATGAACTCCTCAACGATTTTAAAAACTACACAAAAATTTTTACTGATGGATCAAAAGTTGATGACAAGGCTGCTGCAGCCTTTGTTAGTGGCAAGCACATAACCAAAGTGCGCTTGCCAAACGATGCGTCCATATTTTCAGCGAAAATCAGAGCAATAGACCTTGCTCTGAAATTTATTGAACAAAAGCGCATTTTAAATAGTATTATTTTCTGTGACTCTGTCAGTACTTCAGTCGCTACACCATAGAAAACTGGATAATCCATTACTAGTCGATATTCTCGTCAAAAACTCTGAGCTTAGTAAGTCCTACAACATAGTATACTGTTGGCTACCTAGCCATATTGGTATTAGAGGTAATGAAGAAGCAGACCGGGCTGCTAAGATGGCTCTATCCCAAGAACCATCGGATTTTAAATTACCTTTTACTGATTTTAAACCTTTTATCAAAAAGTACCTACGTCAGAAGTGGCAGGCGTCATGGGATGATGCAGTCAATAACAAACTTCATGCCATCAAACCAACCCTGGGAGAATGGACTCCTTCCTACAGAGCTATCCGTGGGGAGGAGGTTGTCATTGCAAGAATCATAATCGGTCATACATACATTACCCACTCCCACATACTGAAAGGTGAAGATCCACCAGAGTGCGTTTCTTGCAATGAGCCATTCACTGTTAAACACTTTATGACCGAGTGTTCCGACCTGCAACCTACGCGTGTTAAATACTATAATGTACATGACATGAAGGAACTTTTTGATACAATACAAACCACTTGTATTTTAGATTTCCTAAAGGAAGTAAATCTCTATTTTAAACTATAACTTGTATACCATCACGTAGAATATTTTTATCTAATGCAAATATCACCTTTTATTTACAACATCTTATCATCAACATAACACCATTTACATCTCCCGTTGATTGGGAAGCTTCATATTTTCCTGTTACCAAAATCTTACCATTTTATATTTAACTATTGTTTTTTTTATATATATCGCTGGTCGATGTTAAACCTTTCTTGTTTTTGAACATGTAACGTATTGTATGGCGCTAAATAGCCTAAAAGTGCTGGTGCGCCGTTAAAATTCAAGTAAACAAACAAACATCAATTGCGAAGACATCATGATGACCCTAAACTCACGCTGGATGGAACACGTATTCCAGTTGTTGAGGAAACAAAGTTTTTGGGTATTATCTTCGACAGAAAGCTGACTTTTATACCACACATCAAGAATTTAAAAGCTAAATGTTTAAAAGCTTTAAATTTACTAAAAGTAATTGCGCACACTGACTGGGGTGCTGATAAAAAAGTACTCCTTAATTTGTATAGAACATTTATCCGTTCTATACTAGACTATGGATGCATTGTTTATGGTTCAGCTAGGAAGTCCTATTTGAAAATGCTTGATCCAATTCATCATCAAGGAATAAGACTCGCTCTAGGAGCATTTAAGACATCTCCATGTGAAAGCCTTCTCGCGGAAGCGAATGAGCCACCACTATCACTTCGCAGAGAAATGCTTTCTGCACAATACGCTCTTAAATTAAGATCAAACCCTCGGAACCCTGCTTTTTCGGCTGTATTTCAACCAAAATACAAAACTTTATACGAAAACAAACCAAATGCCATACCTTCATTTGGCATTAGAATATCATCCAGCCTCGACAATATCAAAAGTAATTTCTCTACAATTCAGAAAACGTTTGTCTCGAAAACACCACCTTGGCTACTTAAGCAACCCAAAGTGATTTTTACGTTACACGATGGGAATAAATCTGAGACCAACCCTGCCATATTCCTGAACTCTTATCATGAACTTCTCAACGATTTTACAAATTACACTAAATTTTATACTGATGGATCAAAGGTTGATGAAAAGGCTGCTGCAGCCTTCGTTAGTGGCAAGCACATAACCAAAGTGCGCTTGCCAAACAATGCGTCCATTTTTTCAGCGGAAATCAGAGCAATAGACCTTGCTCTCAAATTTATCGAAGAGAAACGCGTCTTAAATAGTGTTATCTTCTGTGACTCTTTATCAGTGCTTCAGTCGCTACACAATAGAAAACTGGATAATCCATTATTAGTCCATCTCCTCGTCAAAAATACAACGCTTAGTACCTCCAACAATATAGTATACTGTTGGTTACCTAGCCATATTGGTATTAGAGGTAATGAAGAAGCAGACCGTGCTGCTTAGATGGCTCTATCCCAAGAACCATCAGATTTTAAACTACCGTTTACTGATTTTAAACCTTGTATCAAAAGGTACCTGCGTCAGAAGTGGCAGACGTCATGGGATCATACAGTCAACAACAAACTTCATGCCATCAAACCAACCCTGGGGGAATGGACTCCTTCCTACAGAACTATCCGTAGGGAGGAGACTGTCATTGCAAGACTCAGAATCGGTCATTCATACATAACCCACTCCCACATACTAAAAGGTGAAGATCCACCAGAGTGCGTCACTTGCAATGAACCATTCACTGTTAAACACTTCATGACCGAGTGTTCCGACCTGCAACCTACACGTGCTAAGTACTATAATGTACATGACATGAAGGAACTTTTTGATACTGTATCTATCACTTGTATTTTAGATTTCCTGAAGGAAGTAAATCTTTATCTTAAACTTTAACTTGTATGTCATCACCTAGTGCATTTTTATTTAATGCAAATATCACCTCTTATTTGCAACATATTTTCATCAACATACACCATTTACATCTCCCGTTGATTTGGAAGCTTCATATTTTACTGTTACCAACAACTTACAATTTTATATTGAACTATTTGTTTTTTTTTTTTTTTTTTTTTTTTTTTTATATCGCTGGTCGATATTAAACCTTTAGTATTTTTAACCATGTTTAAATACAACCTGTTGTATGGCGCTAAATAGCCTAAAAGTGCTGGTGCGCCGTTAAATATCAATCAATCTAAACACAAACTTGCAAGCCATTGCTGTAAGCGTCACTCTTCATCGAGTGATTACATTTTGCTCTATTTACTTGCCACCAAACACTAACATAGTTCCAAATGAATTAGATACCCTTGTTCAACAACTTCCCGCACCATTTGTTTTACTCGGGGAATTTAATGCCCATAACATTTTATGGGGATCAAATCATATAAGTGACAGAGGTCACAAAGTTGAAGACTTTATTTCTAGACACGATCTGTGTCTATATAATACCAAAACACCTACATATCTACACCCAGGCACGGGTACATACACATGCATCGATTTGACAATTTGTTCTCCCTCGCTGCTTTTGGACTATGAATGGAAGGTCGCTGATGACCTTCACAGCAGCGATCACTTCCCAATCTCCCTTGTAAATCTTAACTCTACAATTGATGAAATAACTCCACAATGGAATTTAAAGAAGGCCGACTGGGCCAAGTTCGAAACACTCTGTAAAACTAGGCTGAATGAGGGTACAGTTTTCAATGTTAACGACCCCATTCAGCTTTTTACATCTATTTTAACAGAAATTGCAGAAGAATCTATCCCCAAATCCTCCACAAACTGTAAAAGAACCCTAAAACCTTGGGTCACTAAGGAATGTAAAGAACCAATTAGACTACGCCGAAAAGCATTAAAAAAATTTAATTATCATCCGACGCCCGAAAACTTAAATATATATCGCATTGTCCGAGCTAAAGCTCGCCGCACAATCAAAGAAAGTAAAAGAGCATCATGGAAGAAATATGTTTCTTCTTTAAACTCTCGTTCCTCTGTTAAGAAAGTTTGGGATACTATACGCAAAATAAACGGAAAGAGCAAACAAAGCCCTCTCCGACATCTGACAGTGAACAATAACTTTAATTCAAAACGTGACATTGCAAATACTCTTGCTGACAGTTTCTCCAAAAATTCATCATCATCTAATTATTCAGAAGCTTTCCAAAAACTTAAAACTCGAAAAGAAAAGACACGTTTAAAATTCACATCCAAAAACTCGGAAAGTTATAATCAGTTGTTCTCATTATCGGAGCTTAGGGAGGCTTTAGATAAGGCCCATGATACATCCACTGGGCCTGACGAAATACATTACCAGTTTTTGAAACACCTCCCAGAATCATCATTAACATCTCTTTTGAAACTCTTCAATGATTTATGGATCACTGGTAATGTACCAAAAATCTGGAAAGAAGCAACTGTAATACCAGTCCCCAAACCAGGTAAAGATAGCGAAGACCCCAACAGCTATCGACCAATTGCACTGACAAGCTGTGTGTGCAAAACAATGGAACGAATGATCAATTCTCGACTTATCTGGTACTTGGAAACTAACAATTTAATATCTCCTTTCCAAAGTGGCTTTCGTTATGGACGGAGCACCAATGATCATCTGGTTAGACTAGAAACATTCATTCGTGATGCATTTATCAAGAAAGAACATTTAGTAGCAGTCTTCTTTGATTTAGAAAAGGCATATGACACGACATGGAAGTACGGGATACTAAATGACCTGCACGATCTAGGTCTAAAAGGCCGGCTGCCCTCTTTCATATCCAGCTTTCTCTCAGACAGAGAATTCAAGGTACGAGTGGGCTCTACTCTATCAGATTTGAACGAGCAAGAGATGGGTGTGCCCCAGGGCAGTATTTTATTCGTGACACTTTTCAATATCAAAATTAATAGTATCACAAAGTGTCTGACTCCTGATGTGGATTGCTCGCTATATGTTGATGATTTTCTAATATGGTATAGATCGAAGCACATGCATACAATTGAAAGACAACTTCAGCAAAATATAAACAAGATTCAAAGTTGGGCCAGTGCAAACGGTTTCAAATTCTCGAAGTCTAAAACAGTATGCATGCATTTCTGTCAGTTACGAAGACATCACGATGAACCTCACCTCACGCTGGACGGAACACCTATTCCAGTTGTTGAGGAAACAAAATTTTTAGGTATTATCTTTGACAGAAGACTGACTTTTATTCCACACCTAAAGAACCTGAAAGCTAAATGCTCAAAAGCACTTGACCTACTTAAATTAGTATCGCACACTGACTGGGGTGCTGATAGAAAAATCATCCTGAATTTATATAGAACGTTTATTCGCTCCAAACTAGACTATGGTTGCGTTGTGTATGGCTCAGCCAGGAAATCATATTTGAAAATACTTGATCCAATTCATCATCAGGGTATAAGACTGGCTTTGGGAGCATTTAAAACTTCCCCATGTGAAAGCCTTCTAGCTGAGGCGAATGAACCACCATTATCACATCGTAGAGACATGCTTTCCGCACAGTATGCTCTCAAATTAAAATCAAACCCTCTGAATCCTGCTTTTTCGGCTGTTTTTCAACCCAAATACAAAACTTTATACGAAAATAAACCAAACGCCATACCTTCCTTTGGCATTAGAATATTATCCAGCCTTGACACTACAAATATAGATCTTTCTAACATTCAGAAAACGTCTATCCCCGAAACACCACCCTGGCTAATTAAACAACCAAAAGTACTTTTTACGCTACACGACGGTAAAAAATCTGAGACAAACCCTTCTGTCTTCCACAACTCTTACCATGAACTCCTCACCGAATTTAAAAACTACACCAGAATTTACACTGATGGATCAAAGGATGAGGAAAAGGCTTCTGCAGCCTTTGTTTGTGGAAATCACACAATGCAAGTTCGCTTACCAAATGGAGCATCAATTTTTACAGCTGAAATTAGAGCAATAGAACTTGCTCTGCAACATATAGAAAAGAAACATATTTTAAACAGTATCATTTTCTCCGACTCGCTATCAGTACTCCAGTCACTACACAATAGAAACCTGGAGAACCCAATATTGAAAAACATACTCCTTAAACATAATGAGCTGAGTGTCAACCACAACATAATATATTGTTGGTTACCTAGCCACATTGGTATTAAAGGTAACGAAAAAGCAGATCGCGCTGCTAAAAGGGCTCTTACTCTAGGACCATCTGATTTTAAATTACCTTTTACTGATTTTAAACCTTGTATCAGAAGGTTCTTTCGTCAGAAGTGGCAGGCGTCATGGAATGATGCTGTAAATAACAAACTTCATGCAATCAAGCCAGCCCTGGGAGAATGGACCCCTTCCTACAGATCCATACGTAGGGAGGAGGTAGTCATTGCAAGAAAACGAATTGGTCATACTTATATCACCCACACACACATACTTAAAGGCGAAGACCCACCAGAGTGCGTTTACTGCAATGAACCATTCACTGTCAATCACCTTATGATAGAGTGCTTTGACTTGCAACCTACGCGCGATCGTTATTACATTGTGCATGATATGAAAGAACTTTTTGATACTATAAACATCACTCTTATTATAGAGTTCCTGAAAGCAGTAAATCTTTACTCAAAAATTTGACTTTTATGCTATGACCTTGTGTAGTTTTATGCAATATATATATACCGTCCCATTTTAATACCTTTTCATCCTTTTTCATTAACATAGTACATTTACCTCTCCCGTTGATCGAGAAACTTTATTTTGCACCGTTACCATCTTACCGTTTTTAATTTCAACCATCTGTTATTTTATATCGCTGGTCGATATAGGACCTTTTATCAATTTTAAAAGATTTCATACTTTTACTGTTCGGCAAATACCAACATCTCACCATTTTACTTTGAACTATTTGGTTTTCTATGTCGCTGGTCGATGTTAAACCTTCCTATTTTTCAAACATATAACCTATTATATGGCGCTAAATAGCCTAAAAGTGATGCTGCGCCGTTAAAATTTAATTAATCAATCAATCAATCAAACATGCTCTAGGAGCATTCAAGACATCTCCATGCGAAAGCCTTCTCGCGGAAGCGAATGAACCACCCTTATCGCACCGCAGAGAAATGCTTTCTATACAGTACGCTCTTAGGTTAAGATCAAACCCTCTGAACTCTGCTTTTTCGGATGTGTTTCAACCAAAATACAAAACTTTGTACGAAAACAAACCAAATGCCATACCTTCATTTGGCATTAGAATATCATCCAGTTTTGACACTATCAAAATTAATCTCCCTACAGTTCAGCCCCCTGCGGGTTCGGGGTTGTAGAATAGGCCCGACGTGCCTCGCCACGTGTCGTAAAAGGCGACTAAGTAGAGGCAACCTGTTTGCCGTGGGTTGCGTCCCGTGTCGGGGGAGGAAAGGATCCTGGTAGTTGCAACACACTACTTTGGCCTCTACTTCTCTTAGACGGGTGGTCGAGATGGGCCCGGTCTCGACAAATCGGCTGGTCACGCCGAGCACTAGGAGGTCTTTCTTTTACTTGCTCATCTTTTCATTCTTTCTTGTATCTCTCTTGATACCACCGTTGCCCCTACATTATTTTCCTTTAGTTTCCCAAATTTTAGAAGACTTCCTAGATAGCGGTGGCTCAACGGGTCAATCGGGAGGTAATTTTACCGACCCTAGAAGGAAGCTTCATGGGTCAATCCCAGGTAATTTTATCTAACGAGTATGGCATCTATGTATCCCTGGCACTTGACAAGTGTCCCCTCGTTGGGCTCCGTGGCGGGTGGGGAGCATGGGTGCTGAAATTTTAAATAATTAATCATGGAAAACAAAACCAAAAAAACCAACAATAAACGTACCAAACCATTGTCTGATTCGGATGAAGAGCCATGCGGCGTGGAATCATTTCCACGTTTCATGGTTATTCAGTCCAAGGATGATACAAAACCGCTTTCAAGTTTATCTCCATTCGTTATTGAGAAAACAATTTCCGGCTCCATTGGCACACCAAAAAGTGTTAAAAAACTAAAATCGGGTTGTCTTCTTGTAGAGTGTGAGCGAAAGAGGCAAACAGACAATATCATGAGAATGAAAACATTCTTTGATATTCCAGTGACCTCATTCGCCCACACTACTCTGAATTCGTCCAAAGGCGTGATGCGATGTCGTGACTTGGCTGGAGTCACCGACGCAGATATCATCGAAGGGATGAAACATGAAGGTGTCACTGCGGTGCGAAGAATACGTATTAAACGTAATAACACCCTGCAGGACACCAATACATTTGTACTCACCTTTAATAAACCAACAGTGCCCAAAGTGGTCAAGGTTGGGTTTTTACAAGTAAAGGTCGAGATCTACATTCCAAACCCCCTTCGATGCTATAAATGTCAAAAATACGGCCATCACGAAGATCGATGTTCCAGAGCCAAGGTATGTGGCCGATGCGGAGACCACTCTCATCAGGAAGCTGATTGTAGAGCAACTCCGCATTGTGTCAACTGCGGCAAGGAACATCACGCCAGTTCCAAAGATTGTGATACATGGAAACAGGAGAAGGAAATTCAGAGGGTAAAGTTTACCTCGAACATTCCCTACCCAGAGGCCAGAAAACTTGTCCAGGCGAAAACATCATTTCCTGGCCCATCCTTCTCCACAGTCTTAAAACACAATCCAAAAAGCACGAAGGACGCTCAAACACAGACGGATCAGCCCGATTCAACAACAAGTGCCAATATCCCTAATTATAAGCCACAGAAAAGCACAACATCAACTCAGACAACTTTTAATAACAATCCACCACCAAAATCACCAAAACAAACACAAAGCACAAACAAATAAACAGCAAAAGGGGTCAGATGACCCCATTAAACTGTACAACAGGTTTGGAGACATTGAGAGCATGGATGCAGAAGAAACTGCTCCGTGTACTCAAAGTAGCTCCAAACCTAATAAAACTAAATATACCCCCGTACTTCCTCCAGACAAATAACAACACATACTTCCTTCGCGAATAGTCTAACCTAGTTCCAGAATCTCCAGCATGACATTAGAATGAAGAACACCATCATACAATGGAACTGTCGAGGACTTAAAGCTAACTACAATGATATTCTTCTGCTTTTAAATGAACACGATCCTGCTGTACTATGTTTACAGGAAACATTCCTGAAAGAGACAGATAAAATTACTTTTAAAAACTTTTCCCTGTTTAATGCGTACTTTCAAAACGCAGACAGGGCCTCAGGAGGAGTCTCTATTGCTGTGAACAATAGAGCACCTCACAGAGTCATTCCTTTAAACACAAATTTACAAGCCATTGCTGTAAGTGTCACTCTACATCGAGTGATTACTTTTTGTTCCATTTACTTACCACCAAACACCAACCTAGTACAAAAGGAATTAGACAATCTTCTTGAACAACTTCCCGCGCCCTTCGTTTTACTCGGCGATTTTAATGCCCATAACATTTTATGGGGATCAAATCACATAAACGACAGAGGCCATAAAATAGAAGATTTCATTTCTAGACACGATCTGTGTCTATATAACACTAATTCACCAACATATTTACACCCAGGAACCGGTACGTACACATGCATAGATTTGACAATTTGCTCTCCCTCACTGCTTTTGGACTATGAATGGAAGGTCGCTGATGACCTTCACAGCAGTGACCACTTTCCGATCACTCTTGAAAATAACACTAAAATTGATGATACAATTCCACAATGGAATATAAAGAAGGCCGATTGGGCTATGTTTGAAGCATTATGTAAAACCAGACTAAATAATGATACAGTATTCAACGCTGTTAATCCTATACAGCAATTTACCTCCGTTCTAATTTCAATTGCAGATGAATCCATTCCCAAGTCCTCAACGAACAGTAAGAGATCGCAAAAACCTTGGGTAACCAAGGAATGCAAAGAAGCCATTAGACAACGCCGAGAAGCATTAAAAACATTCAACACTCGTCCAACGCCCGAAAATTTAAATAAATATCGTATTGCCCGGGCTAAAACTCGACGCACAATCAAAGAATGTAAGCGTGCATCCTGGAAGAAATATATTTCTTCTTTAAACTCTCGTTCCTCAATGAAACAAGTTTGGGATACTATTCGGAAAATAAATGGAAAAAGGAAACACAATTATATTCGACACCTAAAAATAAACAATATCAATTTCAGTTCGAAACGTGACATAGCAAATATTCTTGCCGATAGTTTTTCGAAAAACTCATCATCATCTAATTATTCAGATGGCTTTAGAAGATTAAAATCTCAAAAAGAAAAGTCACGTTTAAAATTTACATCGAACAACACTGAAAATTATAACCAGCTGTTTTCTTTATTGGAGCTTAGGGAGGCATTAGACAAGGCCCATGATACATCCGCTGGGCCTGACGAAGTACATTACCAGTTCTTGAAACACCTCCCAGAATCTTCTCTAACATTACTTCTTAAAATCTTTAATGATTTATGGATTGCTGGTAATGTACCTAAGAGCTGGAAAGAAGCAACAGTGATACCGATTCCCAAACCAGGCAAAGATAACGAAGATCCTAACAGCTATCGGCCTATTGCATTGACAAGCTGCATATGCAAAACAATGGAACGAATGATTAATTCTCGGCTTGTATGGTACTTGGAAAGTAACAATTTAATTTCTCCTTTCCAAAGTGGCTTCCGTTCTGGTCGTAGTACTAACGATCATCTGGTTAGACTGGAAACATTTATTCGCGATGCATTTATAAAGAAGGAACATTTAGTAGCAGTCTTCTTTGATTTAGAAAAGGCCTATGATACAACATGGAAGTACGGGATACTAAATGACCTGCACGATCTAGGTCTAAAAGGCCGTCTGCCCACTTTCATCTCCAGTTTTCTCTCCGACAGAGAATTCAAAGTACGCGTGGGCTCTACCCTCTCCGATATGCACCAGCAAGAGATGGGTGTGCCCCAGGGCAGTATTTTATCTGTGACGCTATTTAATATCAAAATCAATAGCATCACCAAGTGCTTAACCCCCGGTATGGACTGCTCTTTATATGTAGACGATTTTTTAATTTGTTATCGTTCAAAGCACATGCATACAATTGAAAGGCAACTTCAACAAAATATCAATAAGATCCACAATTGGGCCAGTAATAACGGTTTCAAATTTTCTAAATCGAAAACAGTATGCATGCATTTCTGTCAATCGCGAAGACATCATGATGACCCTAAACTCACGCTGGACGGAACACGTATTCCAGTTGTTGAGGAAACAAAGTTTTTGGGTATTATCTTCGACAGAAAACTGACTTTTATACCACACATCAAACATTTGAAAGCTAAATGCTTAAAAGCTTTAAATTTACTAAAAGTAATTGCGCACACTGACTGGGGTGCTGATAAAAAAGTCCTCCTCAATTTGTATAGAACATTTATCCGTTCTATACTAGACTATGGATGCATTGTTTATGGTTCAGCTAGGAAGTCTTATTTGAAAATGCTTGACCCAATTCATCATCAGGGAATAAGACTTGCTCTAGGAGCATTTAAGACATCTCCATGCGAAAGCCTTCTCGCAGAAGCGAATGAACCACCCTTATCGCACCGCAGAGAAATGCTTTCTATACAGTACGCTCTTAGGTTAAGATCAAACCCTCTGAACCCTGCTTTTTCGGATGTTTTTCAACCAAAATACAAAACTTTGTACGAAAACAAACCAAATGCCATACCTTCATTTGGCATTAGAATATCATCGAGTTTTGACACTATCAAAATTAATCTCCCTACAGTTCAGAACACGTTTGTCTCGGAAACACCACCTTGGCTCCTTAAGCAACCCAAAGTGATTTTTACGTTGCACGATGGGAGAAAATCAGAGACGAATCCTGCCGTTTTCCAGAATTCTTATCATGAACTCCTCGACGATTTTAAAAACTACACCAAAATTTTTACTGATGGATCAAAAGTTAAGGACAAGGCTGCTGCAGCCTTCGTTAGTGGCAAGCACATAACCAAAGTGCGCTTGCCAAACAATGCGTCCATATTTTCAGCGGAAATCAGAGCAATAGACCTTGCTCTGAAATTTATTGAACAAAAGCGCATTTTAAATAGCATTATTTTCTGTGACTCTCTGTCAGTACTTCAGTCGCTACACCGTAGAAAACTGGATAATCCATTACTAGTCGATATTCTCGTCAAAAACTCTGAGCTTAGTAAGTCCTACAACATAGTATACTGTTGGCTACCTAGCCATATTGGTATTAGAGGTAATGAAGAAGCAGACCGGGCTGCTAAGATGGCTCTATCCCAAGAACCATCGGATTTTAAATTACCTTTTACTGATTTTAAACCTTGTATCAAAAAGTACCTACGTCAGAAGTGGCAGGTGTCATGGGATGATGCAGTCAATAACAAACTTCATGACATCAAACCAACCCTGGGAGAATGGACTCCTTCCTACAGAACTATCCGTAGAGAGGAAGTTGTCATTGCAAGAATCAGAATCGGTCATACATACATTACCCACTCCCACATACTGAAAGGTGAAGATCCACCAGAGTGCGTTTCTTGCAATGAGCCATTCACTGTTAAACACTTTATGACCGAGTGTTCCGACCTGCATCCTACGCGTGCTAAATATTATAATGTACATGACATGAAGGAACTTTTTGATACAATACAAATCACTTGTATTTTAGATTTCCTAAAGGAAGTAAATCTCTATTTTAAACTATAACTTGTATGCCATCATCTAGAATATTTTTAATGCAAATATCACCTCTTATTTATAACATCTTATCATCAACATACACCATTTACATCTCCCGTTGATTGGGAAGCTTCATATTTTCCTGTCACCAACATCTTACCATTTTATATTTAACTAGTATGTTTTTTTTTATATCGCTGGTCGATGTTAAACCTTTCTTATTTTTGAACACCTAACCTATTGTATGGCGCTAAATAGCCTAAAAGTGCTGGTGCGCCGTTAAAATTCAAGCAAACAAACAAACCCTACAGTTCAGAACACGTTTGTCTCGGAAACACCACCTTGGCTCCTTAAGCAACCCAAAGTGATTTTTACGTTGCACGATGGGAGAAAATCTGAGACTAATCCTGTCGCTTTCCAGAACTCTTATCATGAACTCCTCAACGATTTTAAAAACTACACCAAATTTTTTACTGATGGATCAAAAGTTGATGACAAGGCTGCTGCAGCCTTCGTTAGTGGCAAGCACATAACCAAAGTGCGCTTGCCAAACAATGCGTCCATATTTTCAGCGGAAATCAGAGCAATAGACCTTGCTCTGAAATTTATTGAACATAAGCGCATTTTAAATAGTATTATTTTCTGTGACTCTCTGTCAGTACTTCAGTCGCTACACCATAGAAATCTGGATAATCCATTACTAGTCGATATTCTCGTCAAAAACTCTGAGCTTAGTAAGTTCTACAACATAGTATACTGTTGGCTACCTAGCCATATTGGTATTAGAGGTAATGAAGCAGCAGACCGGGCTGCTAAGATGGCTCTATCCCAAGAACCATCGGATTTTAAATTACCTTTTACTGATTTTAAACCTTGTATCAAAAAGTACCTACGTCAGAAGTGGCAGGCGTCATGGGATGATGCAGTCAATAACAAACTTCATGCCATCAAACCAACCCTGGGAGAATGGACTCCTTCCTACAGAACTATCCGTAGGGAGGAGGTTGTCATTGCAAGAATCAGAATCGGTCATACATACATTACCCACTCCCACATACTGAAAGGTGAAGATCCACCAGAGTGCGTTTCTTGCAATGAGCCATTCACTGTTAAACACTTTATGACCGAGTGTTCCGACCTGCAACCTACGCGTGCTAAATATTATAATGTACATGACATGAAGGAACTTTTTGATACAATACAAATCACTTGTATTTTAGATTTCCTAAAGGAAGTAAATCTCTATTTTAAACTATAACTTGTATGCCATCACGTAGAATATTTTTATCTAATACAAATATCACCTTTTATTTACAACATCTTATCATCAACATAACACCATTTACATCTCCCGTTGATTGGGAAGCTTCATATTTTCCTGTTAGCAACATCTTACCATTTTATATTTAACTGTTTTTTTTTATATATATCGCTGGTCGATGTTAAACCTTTCTTGTTTTTGAACATCTAACGTATTGTATGGCGCTAAATAGCCTAAAAGTGCTGGTGCGCCGTTAAAATTCAAGTAAACAAACAAACACAAGAAAGGTTCGCTTTCTAAACGGTACATTTTTTTCAGCCGAAATCAGAGCAATAGACCTTGCTCTGTAATTTATCGAAAACCAATGTATTTTTTTTTTACAGCATCATCTTCTCTGACTCACTATCATTACTTCGGTCACAACACAATATAAAACTGGAGTACCCATTATTAACCAACATTCTCGTCAAACATACTGAGCTGAGTACCTCCCAATATATAGTATAATTTTGGTTACCTAGCCATACTTGTATTGAAGGTAATTAAAAAGCCGATCGCGCTCCTAAAGGACCCTATCCCAAGAACCATCAAATTGCAAACTATCCGTAGGGAGGAGGTTGTCATTACAAGAATCAGAATCGGTCATACATACATTACTCACTCCCACATACTAAAAGGTGAAGATCCAACAGAGTGCGTTTCTTGCAATGAGCCATTCACTGTTAAACACTTTATGACCGAGTGTTCCGACCTACAACCTACGCGTGCTAAATACTATAATGTACGTGACATGAAGGAACTTTTTGATACAATACAAAGTATTTTAGATTTCCTGAAGGAAGTAAATCTCTATTTTAAACTATAACTTGTATGCTATCACCTAGAATATTTTTATCTAATACAAAGATCACCTCTTATTTATAACATCTTATCATCAACATATACCATTTACATCTCCCGTTGATTGGGAAGCTTCATATTTTCCCGTTGCCCCTATATTCTATTCCTATATCTTTCCCTTTTCCAAATCTTAGAAGACTTCCTAGAAGGCGGTGGCTCAACGGGTCAATCGGGGGGTAATTTTACTGACCCTAGAAATTGGCGACTTCAGGGTCATCCAAAGGTAATTTTATCAACTGAGTATGGCATCTGTGTATCCTTGGCACTTTAAAAGTGTCCCCTTGTTGGGCTCCTTGGTGGGTGGGGAGCACGGGTGCTGAATTTTAAAATCTAGCCATCATGGAAAAAAAATCCAATAAACGTACTAAACCACTGTCTGACTCTGATGAAGAACCACGTGGCGTGGAATCATTTCCACGCTTCATGGTTATTCAATCAAAAGATGATGCTAAACCTCTTTCAGGTTTATCTCCATTTATTATCGAGAAAACCATTACGGGATCGATTGGCACACCAAAAAGTGTGAAAAAACTAAAATCGGGTTGCCTTCTTGTAGAGTGTGAGCGAAAGGGGCAAACAGACAATATCATGAAAATGAAAACATTCTTTGATATTCCAGTGACCTCATTCGCCCACACTACACTGAATTCGTCCAAAGGCGAAATACGATGTCGTGACTTGGCTGGAGTCACCGACGCAGATATCATCGAAGGGATGAAACATGAAGGTGTCACTGCACTGCGAAGAATACGTATTAAACGTAATAACACCCTGCAGGACACCAATACATTTGTACTCACCTTTAATAAACCGACAGTGCCCAAAGTGGTCAAGGTTGGGTTTTTACAAGTAAAGGTCGAGATCTACATTCCAAACCCCCTTCGATGCTATAAATTTCAAAAATACGGCCATCACGAGGATCGATGTTCCAGAGCCAAGGTATGTGGCCGATGCGGAGAACACTCTCATCAGGAAGCTGATTGTAGAGCAACTCCGCATTGTGTCAACTGTGGCAAGGAACATCACGCCAGTTCCAAAGATTGTGATACATGGAAACAGGAGAAGGAAATTCAGAGGGTAAAGTTTACTTCGAACATTCCCTACCCAGAGGCCAGAAAACTTGTCCAGGCAAAAACATCCCTTCCTGGCCCATCCTTCTCCACAGTCGTAAAGCACAATCCAAAAAGCACGAAGGACGCCCAAACACAGACGGATCAGCCCGATTCAACAACAAGTGCCAATATCCCTAATTATTAGCCAAAAAAAAGCACAACATCAACTCAGACAACAACTAATAACAATCCACCACCAAAATCACCAAGACAGAAACACAAAGCACAAACAAATAAACAGCAAAAGGGGTCAGATGACCCCATTAAACTGCACAACAGGTTTGGAGACTTTGAGAGCATGGATGCAGAAGAAACTGCTCCGTGTACTCAAAGTAGCTCCAAACCTAATAAAACTAAATATACTCCCGTACTTCCTCCAGACAAATAACAACACATACTTCCTTCGCGAAGAGTCTAACCTAGTTCCAGAATCTCCAGCATAACATTAGAATGAAGAACACCATAATACAATGGAATTGTCGAGGACTTAAAACAAACTACAATGATATTCTTCTGCTTTTAAATGAACACGATCCTGCTGTACTATGTTTACAGGAAACATTCCTGAAAGAGACAGATAAAATTACTTTTAAAAACTTTTCCCTGTTTAATGCGTACTTTCAAAACGCAGACAGGGCCTCAGGAGGAGTATCTATTGCTGTGAACAATAGAGCCCCTCACAGAGTCGTTTCTTTAAATACAAATTTACAAGCCATTGCTGTAAGTGTCACTCTACATCGAGTGATTACTTTTTGTTCCATTTACTTACCACCAAACACCAACCTAGTACAAAAGGAATTAGACAATCTTGTTGAACAACTTCCCGTGCCCTTCGTTTTACTCGGGGATTTTAATGCCCATAACATTTTATGGGGATCAAATCACATAAACGACAGAGGCCATAAAATAGAAGATTTCATTTCTAGACACGATCTGTGTCTATATAACACCAACTCACCAACATATTTACACCCAGGAACCGGTACGTACACATGCATAGATTTGACAATTTGCTCTCCCTCACTGCTTTTGGATTATGAATGGAAGGTCGCTGATGACCTTCACAGCAGTGATCACTTTCCAATCACTCTTGAAAATAACTCCAAAATTGATGACGCAATTCCACAATGGAATATAAAGAAAGCCGACTGGGCTATGTTTGAAACACTATGTAAAACTAGACTAAATAATGATATAGTATTAAACGCTGTTAATCCTATACAGCATTTTACCTCCGCTTTAATTTCAATTGCAGATGAATATATTCCTAAGTCCTCAACGAACAGTAAGAGATCGCAAAAAGCTTGGGTAACCAAGGAATGCAAAGAAGCCATTAGACAACGCCGAGAAGCATTAAAAACATTCAACAATCGTCCAACGCCCGAAAATTTAAATAAATATCGTATTGCCCGGGCTAAAACTCGACGCACAATCAAAGAATGTAAACGTGCATCATGGAAGAAATATATTTCTTCTTTAAACTCTCGTTCCTCAATGAAACAAGTTTGGGATACTATTCGAAAAATAAATGGAAAGAGGAAACACAATTCGTTTCGACATCTAAAAATAAACAATAGCAATTTCAGTTCGAAACGTGACATAGCAAATATTCTTGCCGATAGTTTTTCGAAAAACTCATCATCATCTAATTACTCAGATGCCTTTAGAAGATTAAAATCTCAAAAAGAAAAGTCACGTTTAAAATTTACATCGAACAACACTGAAAATTATAACCAGCTGTTTTCTTTATTGGAGCTTAGGGAGGCATTAGACAAGGCCCATGATACATCCGCTGGGCCTGACGAAGTACATTACCAGTTCTTGAAACACCTCCCAGAATCTTCTCTCACATTACTTCTTAAAATCTTTAATGATTTATGGATTGCTGGTAATGTACCTAAGAGCTGGAAAGAAGCAACAGTGATACCGATTCCCAAACCAGACAAAGATAACGAAGATCCTAACAGCTATCGGCCTATTGCATTGACAAGCTGCATATGCAAAACAATGGAACGAATGATTAATTCTCGGCTTGTATGGTACTTGGAAAGTAATAATTTAATTTCTCCTTTCCAAAGTGGCTTCCGTTCTGGTCGTAGTACTAACGATCATCTGGTTAGACTGGAAACATTTATTCGCGATGCATTGATCAAGAAGGAACATTTAGTAGCAGTCTTCTTTGATTTAGAAAAGGCCTATGATACAACATGGAAGTACGGGATACTGAATGACCTGCACGATCTAGGTCTAAAAGGCCGTCTGCCCACTTTCATCTCCAGTTTTCTCTCCGACAGAGAATTCAAAGTACGCGTGGGCTCTACCCTCTCCGATATGCACCAGCAAGAGATGGGTGTGCCCCAGGGCAGTATTTTATCTGTGACGCTATTTAATATCAAAATCAATAGCATCACTAAGTGCTTAACTCCCGGTGTGGACTGCTCTTTATATGTAGACGATTTTTTAATTTGTTATCGATCAAAGCACATGCATACAATTGAAAGGCAACTTCAACAAAATATCAATAAGATCCACCATTGGGCCAGTAATAATGGTTTTAAATTCTCTAAATCGAAAACAGTATGCATGCATTTCTGTCAATTGCGAAGACATCATGATGACCCGAAACTCACGCTGGACGGAAAACTTATTCCAGTTGTTGAGGAAACGAAGTTTTTGGGTATTATCTTCGACAGAAAACTGACTTTTATACCACACATCAAGAATTTAAAAGCTAAATGCTTAAAAGTTTTAAATTTACTAAAAGTAATTGCGCACACTGACTGGGGTGCTGATAAAAAAGTCCTCCTCAATTTGTATAGAACATTTATCCGTTCTATACTAGACTATGGATGCATTGTTTATGGTTCAGCTAGGAAGACTTATTTGAAAATGCTTGACCCAATTCATCATCAGGGAATAAGACTTGCTCTAGGAGCATTCAAGACATCTCCATGCGAAAGCCTTCTCGCGGAAGCGAATGAACCACCCTTATCGCACCGCAGAGAAATGCTTTCTATACAGTACGCTCTTAGGTTAAGATCAAATCCTCTGAACCCTGCTTTTTCGGCTGTTTTTCAACCAAAATACTCAACTTTGTACGAAAACAAACCAAATGCCATACCTTCATTTGGCATCAGAATATCATCCAGTTTTGACACTATCAAAATTAATCTCCCTACAATTCAGAATACGTTTGTCTCGGAAACACCACCTTGGCTCCTTAAGCAACCCAAAGTGATTTTTACGTTGCACGATGGGAGAAAATCTGAGACTAATCCTGTCGCTTTCCAGAACTCTTATCATGAACTCCTCAACGATTTTAAAAACTACACCAAATTTTTTACTGATGGATCAAAAGTTGATGACAAGGCTGCTGCAGCCTTCGTTAGTGGCAAGCACATAACCAAAGTGCGCTTGCCAAACAATGCGTCCATATTTTCAGCGGAAATCAGAGCAATAGAACTTGCTCTGAAATTTATTGAACAAAAGCGCATTTTAAATAGCATTATTTTCTGTGACTCTCTGTCAGTACTTCAGTCGCTACACCATAGAAGACTGGATAATCCATTACTAGTCGATATTCTCGTCAAAAACTCTGAGCTTAGTAAGTTCTACAACATAGTATACTGTTGGCTACCTAGCCATATTGGTATTAAAGGTAATGAAGAAGCAGACCGGGCTGCTAAGATGGCTCTATCCCAAGAACCATCGGATTTTAAATTACCTTTTACTGATTTTAAACCTTGTATCAAAAAGTACCTACGTCAGAAGTGGCAGGCGTCATGGGATGATGCAGTCAATAACAAACTTCATGCCATCAAACCAACCCTGGGAGAATGGACTCCATCCTACAGAACTATCCGTAGGGAGGAGGTTGTCATTGCAAGAATCAGAATCGGTCATACATACATTACCCACTCCCACATACTGAAAGGTGAAGATCCACCAGAGTGCGTTTCTTGCAATGAGCCATTCACTGTTAAACACTTTATGACCAAGTGTTCCGACCTGCAACCTACGCGTGCTAAATATTATAATGTACATGATATGAAGGAACTTTTTGATACAATACAAATCACTTGTATTTTAGATTTCCTAAAGGAAGTAAATCTCTATTTTAAACTATAACTTGTATGCCATCATCTAGAATATTTTTAATGCAAATATCACCTCTTATTTACAACATCTTATCATCAACATACACCATTTACATCTCCCGTTGATTGGGAAGCTTCATATTTTCCTGTCACCAATATCTTACCATTTTATATGTAACTATTATGGTTTTTTATATCGCTGGTCGATGTTAAATCTTTCTTATTTTTGAACATCTAACCTATTGTATGGCGCTAAAACGCTTAAAAGTGCTGGTGCGCCGTTAAAATTCAATCAAAGAAAGAAAGAAAGTAAGCAACCCAAAGTGATTTTTACGTTGCACGATGGGAGAAAATCTGAGACGAATCCTGCCGTTTTCCAGAACTCTTATCATGAACTCCTCAACGATTTTAAAAACTACACCAAAATTTTTACTGATGGATCAAAAGTTGATGACAAGGCTGCTGCAGCCTTCGTTAGTGGCAAGCACATAACCAAAGTTCGCTTGCCAAACAATGCGTCCATATTTTCAGCGGAAATCAGAGCAATAGACATTGCTCTGAAATTTATTGAACAAAAGCGCATTTTAAATAGCATTATTTTCTGTGACTCTCTGTCAGTACTTCAGTCGCTACACCATAGAAAACTGGATAATCCATTACTAGTCGATATTCTCGTCAAAAACTCTCAGCTTAGTAAGTCCTACAACATAGTATACTGTTGGCTACCTAGCCATATTGGTATTGGAGGTCATGAAGAAGCAGACCGGGCTGCTAAGATGGCTCTATCCCAAGAACCATCGGATTTTAAATTACCTTTTACTTATTTTAAACCTTGTATCAAAAAGTACCTACGTCAGAAGTGGCAGGCGTCATGGGATGATGCAGTCAATAACAAACTTCATGCCATCAAACCAACCCTGGGAGAATGGACTCCTTCCTACAGAGCTATCCGTAGGGAGGAGGTTGTCATTGCAAGAATCAGAATCGGTCATACATACATTACTCACTCCCACATACTGAAAGGTGAAGATCCACCAGAGTGCGTTTCTTGCAATGAGCCATTCACTGTTAAACACTTTATGACCGAGTGTTCCGACCTGCATCCTACGCGTGCTAAATATTATAATGTACATGACATGAAGGAACTTTTTGATACAATACAAATCACTTGTATTTTAGATTTCCTAAAGGAAGTAAATCTCTATTTTAAACTATAACTTGTATGCCATCATCTAGAATATTTTTAATGCAAATATCACCTCTTATTTATAACATCTTATCATCAACATACACCATTTACATCTCCCGTTGATTGGGAAGCTTCATATTTTCCTGTCACCAACATCTTACCATTTTATATTTAACTAGTATGGTTTTTTATATCGCTGGTCGATGTTAAACCTTTCTTATTTTTGAACACCTAACCTATTGTATGGCGCTAAATAGCCTAAAAGTGCTGGTGCGCCGTTAAAATTCAAGCAAACAAACAAACAAACAAACAGATTTCCTAAAGGAAGTAAATCTCTATTTTAAACTATAACTTGTATGCCATCACGTAGAATATTTTTATCTAATGCAAATATCACCTTTTATTTACAACATCTTATCATCAACATAACACCATTTACATCTCCCGTTGATTGGGAAGCTTCATATTTTCCTGTTACCAACATCTTACCATTTTATATTTAACTATTGTTTTTTTTATATATATCGCTGGTCGATGTTAAACCTTTCTTGTTTTTGAACATCTAACGTATTGTATGGCGCTAAATAGCCTAAAAGTGCTGGTGCGCCGTTAAAATTCAAGCAAACAAACAAACAAACAAACTTCATGCCATCAAACCAGCCCTGGGAGAATGGACTCCTTCCTACAGAACTATCCGTAGGGAGGAGGTTGTCATTGCAAGAATCAGAATCGGTCATACATACATTACCCACTCCCACATACTGAAAGGTGAAGATCCACCAGAGTGCGTTTCTTGCAATGAGCCATTCACTGTTAAACACTTTATGACCGAGTGTTCCGACCTGCAACCTACGCGTGCTAAATATTATAATGTACATGACATGAAGGAACTTTTTGATACAATACAAATCACTTGTATTTTAGATTTCCTAAAGGAAGTAAATCTCTATTTCAAACTATAACTTGTATGCCATCATCTAGAATATTTTTAATGCAAATATCACCTCTTATTTACAACATCTTATCATCAACATAGACCATTTACATCTCCCGTTGATTGGGAAGCTTCATATTTTCCTGTCACCAACATCTTACCATTTTATATTGTTTTTCATATCGCTGGTCGATGTTAAACCTTTCTCATTTTTGAACATCTAACCTATTGTATGGCGCTAAATAGCCTAAACGTGCTGGTGCGCCGTTAAAATTCAAGCAAACAAACAAACAAACAATCATATTTTCCTGTCACCAACATCTTACCATTTTATATTTAACTATTATGGTTTTGTATATCGCTGGTCGATGTTAAACCTCTCTTATATTTGAACATCTAACCTATTGTTTGGCGCTAAATAGCCTAAAAGTGCTGGTGCGCCGTTAAAATTCAATCAAACAAACAAACAATCAAATTGCAAAATACCGTATACTACTTTTAAACCTAGTATCAGTGAATCGTTAGTGGAAAAATACCAAAAAAATCGCTTTCAAATTGGTAGATATTTTTTTAACCTAGTTTCAACCTAGTCTTTAGTAGCAAACTCACAACAAGAGTTCGCTTACCAAACGGTAGATCAATTTTTTTCAGCCAAAATTAGACGATTAGACCATACTCTGCAATATATCGTCAGAAATCGTATTTTAAACACGATTATATTCTCTGGTTCACAGTTATATTCACTGGATCATTCTACGTTTCAATCGCCTATTAGCGATGTGTGGCTTATTTCTGTAATATATCTCATTATAAAACTAGAGTGGATTTTGGAGACCAGATCATCGTCTGCGAATTATCAGTGTTGCTGATAATGAAGAAAACGCTTTAAATTAGACATTTTTGCTATCGTTAAAAATAAAATAACTGAAGCGCATGTATTTTCCATATGTTACTTATTTTACCTGCTTTTAATAGAAGACTAATAATGTTCGCAAGTGGTTCGTAAATGTACGCGTGCAGATTAACGGTCGTTAATATTTGTAATTGTCAGTGCTGGTGGCTTTTTAGATGTTTCTGTAATGTTAATATAATATGCTTTATGAAATGCATAATTCGAGCTTGTTAATAATTTCTTCAAAGTCAGCTAGGGGATTGTATATATTTTTTTCAAATGTAATATCAATATTGGATTCTAGATAGTTTAATGTCTTGATTTTAAAGATCATGCACGAGGTTTAACTACATTTACTAGGTTCTATCAAAGGAAGTTATATGACGAGTTATTGAGTTTACATTTTGTCTTTCATCTCAAACTGTTAATACCTTTTCTCGAACAAATTTTATTCCACTGCCAAACATTTGTTTCACTCACAGTTACCCACTAATTGCCAAACTGTGCTGTTGTAGCAGAGGTAATTAGCGAACGATGCTGGGTAAAGGTGATTCCAGATTGTAAAATCCCTCATATATTAATTGGATATTCATAATCGATTAAAACAGTTCCCGGCCATCTCGTGTTTTACAAATCGCCATGTATAGGCTGCCCAAAGCTACATATTTACCTTTCTAACTTCCTACACAAGCCGCCCTAACTATCACACCAGGATTTTGATTTTTTTCTGAATGTGATGTATTGACAGCAGTAGTAAAGTATGTTATATATAATGTGCATTTTGAGACTACTCTGTATAAACAATTCGTTGATTTGCCAGACAGTATCTGAAACAGGTAGGCTTATATGGGCATATTCAGTCCTTTTTAAGTTCTATAAAATATAGATTATTTTATTTGCGATACATTAAGTACGTTTTCTCATTGAGTGTGTATGCAAGTTAGAAAAACACATCTTTAATATTTTAACGTTATATTCATCTTCAACAAATATACTATTGTATACTAGTAATCGCATCGCATCAAATTACGATATATCCTTTGCAGCTTTTCCTACCTTCAGTACTAAATTCGCCGTCTATTCAAAAACGCGATTACTACTAAAAGACACAACCTAAACAAATAAATATATTTAACTGCTATAGCGACATTATTTAACTTTGTTTTACTTCTTTGTTATTTTCGTGCAGAATAAATATCCAACGTAATTCTTCTCTTCATTGTATACAATACTGCAGTTAAACATTTAAACTCCACTTTATTTCCACATTTCAAAGAATCTGTAAGTTAATACATACGGGTTCTTGACTCCATTTCCTGTGCCCTTCGCATGTTAAAAGTATTCTTTATAACACATCTATTTTCCGATATATGATCATTCGCCGACTAATCATTTTATCAAATGAATCCTTGTTCCTAAATTTACTATTTTATATACAACAATACATAAATATTTTCTTTATTCGCTAACGACTATATTACTCTTGAAACCATTTATTATATATCCATATGTAATTGAATGATGCAGTGAATAACAAACTTCAAGCCATCAAACCAACCCTGGGAGAGTGGACTCCTTCCTACAAAACCATCCGTAGAGAGGAGGTAGTCATTGCAAGGATCAGAACTGGTCATACGTACATAACCCACTCACACATACTAAAAGGTGAATATCGACCAGAGTGCGTTACTTGCAAGGAACCATTCACTATTAATCACTTTAGGACACAGTTATCTCCCATGCAACCTACGCGTGATAAGTACTATAATGTACATGACATGAAGGAACTTTTTGATATTATACAAATAATTAGTATTTTAGATTTCCTGTAGGAAGTAAACCTGTATAGTAAACTATAACTTGTATGTCATTACCTAGAGCATTTATATCTAATGTAAATACCGCCTCTTATTGTCAACATTTTTTTTTCTTCATCTGTACTCATTAACATACACCATTTACATCTCCCGTTGATTGGGAAGCTTCATATTTTACTATCATTTTACCTTTTGCTTTTTGATATCGCTGGTCGATATTAAACCTTTTAATATTATATAACGTGTATGAATACAACCTAATGTATGACGCTTAATACCCTAATAGTGCTGTTATTAAAAATTAATCATTCAATATATATATTCATATGGGTACAAGTTGTATTAGCGGGCACAAGTTGTGTCCAGTTTAGCATTATATGAAATTATGAAAATAAAGAACTGTACACAGTTATCCGTTTTAAGAGTGCTCTTGAGACTCGCCTGTTTCGACTGCAGGGACAAACTTAGCGACCTAATCATGTTTTGTATCTTGTATGTTTTCAGCATGTTTTTATGTTTTCCAATTCCATTGTTTTTGTCATGTGTTGTTCTGTAGTGTAGTCATATCATTATAGGTGTTGTAAAGCGCTTAGAGCTTCTTAAGATTATGCGCTATACAAAGTCCTCATTATTATTATTATTATAATTATTATTATTATTATTATTATTATTATTCAAATAGTGTATCTGCAATATAACATTTGCTAACATTGTTGGCACTGCATAAAAGGGGGAAATAATATAAGGAAATATCCGCATCATGTCCGGCTTGAACTACAATACACCATCGACTTTAAAGATGTATATTAAATGCGGTTTGTCAAGATACCATTGCGAAACAAATGCATGTATGCAGCGATTACAAATGCTAATTGTTTCAGTGTATTCTATGTATGATTCATACAATTTATATTTTATTTCAGAATGAAATTCATCATCGTAGTACTCATATTACTTGGTGTGGCATATGCTCAGAGTAAGTGTTTCTTCTATTATCTTGGTTATGTTGTCTTCTCAAATCGCATTTTAAAAGGTCTTGAACTGACATACATACTGTATATAATTCAAAAAGGTCTTGAACTGACATACATAATGTATATCATTCAAAAAGGTCTTGAACTGACATACATACTGTATATCATTCAAAAATGGTCTTGAACTGACATACATAATGTATATCATTCAAAATAGACTTGAACTGACATACATAATGTATATAATTTACTTAGTGTGCTTCAGATATACATTGTTAATTTCCGTTTTGGAATAATTATGTAGTACAAATTCCCTCTGTTTTTTGCGTTATGTTATCATTCCAAGTATTTTATCAAGTGTGGCGATCATTGCACCCAGTCATAACGATATTTCAATAGCATGTATAGTTTGCACTTCATCTCAGTTTGCTGTGTATGTTGATGTTTACAATTTTCGACGTTGGACTAAACTTTCACTTTTGTAAAATCAATAATAATAAAATTAATAATTATATATATATATATATATATATATATATATATATATATATATATATATATATATATATATATATATATATTTAGAAAGAAAAAGATTCTTTCATGTGCGTGTATGCGATTTGTATTTTTAAAATAGCTTTAACAATTTGAGTTTGTGAAGATCCACCAGAGTGCGTTTCTTGCAATGAGCCATTCACTGTTAAACACCTTATGACCGAGTGTTCCGACCTGCAACCTACGCGTGCTAAATATTATAATGTACATGACATGAAGGAACCTTTTGATACAATACAAATCACTTGTATTTTAGATTTCCTAAAGGAAGTAAATCTCTGTTTTAAACTATAACTTGTATGCCATCATCTAGAATATTTTTAATGCAAATATCACCTCTTACTTACAACATCTTATCATCAACAAACACCATTTACATCTCCCGTTGATTGGGAAGCTTCATATTTTCCTGTCACCAACATCTTACCATTTTATATTTAACTAGTATGGTTTTTTATATCGCTGGTCGATGTTAAACCTTTCTTATTTTTGAACATCTAACCTATTGTATGGCGCTAAATAGCCTAAAAGTGCTGGTGCGCCGTTAAAATTCAAGCAAACAAACAATTTGAGTTTTACCCTGCAATGTCTTGAGGGTTACAGTTATAGAGATGACTAACAGTGGGGTACCATGCCGCAGACATGTAGCAACATGATGACCTACCTAGTCACATTATACTTACAACATACGTACCAGTCCTAACATTAACCTCTTAATGTTACTACCATTTTTATAAGTCTTTGTATGACTCGGTAAAGGTTCGAATCTCTTTCCGTCTGCTCGGTAATGGTTCGAATCTCTTTCCGTCTGACCATCGTTAAAATAATTATGATACTATCAAATTTATTTTGTGGCTTGTTAACATATTATTCTTGCTGTCTAGTTTTTAAAATTTGTATTACATCTGATATCTCATTCAGTTTGGTTTCTGAGTTTTATTCTTTATTCACCTCCGTAATTTGACAGTTCATGGTCATGTGAGGCGGAATTTAAGTTGTCATATGGATGGTATGAACTTCCCACAAATTATAGGATAGCAGGCTTACACAATTACAAGTTGAGTGGTGTCCATTCTTGGTTACGCAACCATGCTCTAACTATCCGTAGGGAGGAGGTTGTCATTGCAAGAATCAGAATCGGTCATACATACATTACCCACTCCCACATACTGAAAGGTAAAGATCCACCAGAGTGCGTTTCTTGCAATGAGCCATTCACTGTTAAACACTTTATGACCGAGTGTTCCGACCTGGAACCTACGCGTGTTAAATACTATAATGTACATGACATGAAGGAACTTTTTGATACAATACAAATCACCTGTATTTTAGATTTCCTAAAGGAAGTAAATCTCTATTTTAAACTATAACTTGCCCCCCTGCGGGTTCGGGGTTGTAGAATAGGCCCGACGTGCCTCGCCACGTGTCGTAAAAGGCGACTAAGTAGAGGCAACCTGTTTGCCGTGGGTTGCGTCCCGTGTCGGGGGAGGAAAGGATCCTGGTAGTTGCAACACACTACTTTGGCCTCTACTTCTCTTAGACGGGTGGTCGAGATGGGCCCGGTCTCGACAAATCGGCTGGTCACGCCGAGCCCTAGGAAGTCTTTATTAACTCTCTCACCTCCTTTTACTTTCTCCTTGTATCTCTTTTGATACCACCGTTGCCCCTATATTCTATTCCTATATCTTTCTCTTTTCCAAATCTTAGAAGACTTCCTAGAAGGCGGTGGCTCAACGGGTCAATCGGGGGGTAATTTTACTGACCCTAGAAATTGGCGACTTCAGGGTCATCCAAAGGTAATTTTATCAACTGAGTATGGCATCTGTGTATCCTTGGCACTTTAAAAGTGTCCCCTTGTTGGGCTCCTTGGTGGGTGGGGAGCACGGGTGCTGAATTTTAAAATCTTGCCATCATGGAAAAAAAATCCAATAAACGTACTAAACCACTGTCTGACTCTGATGAAGAACCACGTGGCGTGGAATCATTTCCACGCTTCATGGTTATTCAATCAAAAGATGATGCTAAACCGCTTTCAGGTTTATCTCCATTTATTATCGAGAAAACCATTACGGGATCGATTGGCACACCAAAAAAGTGTTAAAAAACTAAAATCGGGTTGTCTTCTTGTAGAGTGTGAGCGAAAGGGGCAAACAGACAATATCATGAAAATGAAAACATTCTTTGATATTCCAGTGACCTCATTCGCCCACACTACACTGAATTCGTCCAAAGGCGTAATACGATGTCGTGACTTGGCTGGAGTCACAGACGCAGATATCATCGAAGGGATGAAACATGAAGGTGTCACTGCAGTGCGAAGAATACGTATTAAACGTAATAACACCCTGCAGGACACCAATACATTTGTACTCACCTTTAATAAACCGACAGTGCCCAAAGTGGTCAAGGTTGGGTTTTTACAAGTAAAGGTCGAGATCTACATTCCAAATCCCCTTCGATGCTATAAATGTCAAAAATACGGCCATCACGAGGATCGATGTTCCAGAGCCAAGGTATGTGGCCGATGCGGAGAACACTCTCATCAGGAAGCTGATTGTAGAGCAACTCCGCATTGTGTCAACTGTGGCAAGGAACATCACGCCAGTTCCAAAGATTGTGATACATGGAAACAGGAGAAGGAAATTCAGAGGGTAAAGTTTACTTCGAACATTCCCTACCCAGAGGCCAGAAAGCTTGTCCAGGCAAAAACATCCCTTCCTGGCCCATCCTTCTCCACAGTCGTAAAGCACAATCCAAAAAGCACGAAGGACGCCCAAACACAGACGGATCAGCCCGATTCAACCACAAGTGCCAATATCCCTAATTATAAGCCACAGAAAAGCACAACATCAACTCAGACAACATTTAATAACAATCCACCACCAAAATCACCAAAACAGAAACACAAAGCACAAACAAATAAACAGCAAAAGGGGTCAGATGACCCCATTAAACTCTACAACAGGTTTGGAGACATTGAGAGCATGGATGCAGAAGAAACTGCTCCGTGTACTCAAAGTAGCTCCAAACCTAATAAAACTAAATATACCCCCGTACTTCCTCCAGACAAATAACAACACATACTTCCTTCGCGAATAGTCTAACCTAGTTCCAGAATCTCCAGCATGACATTAGAATGAAGAACACCATCATACAATGGAACTGTCGAGGACTTAAAGCTAACTACAATGATATTCTTCTGCTTTTAAATGAACACGATCCTGCTGTACTATGTTTACAGGAAACATTCCTGAAAGAGACAGATAAAATTACTTTTAAAAACTTTTCCCTGTTTAATGCGTACTTTCAAAACGCAGACAGGGCCTCAGGAGGAGTCTCTATTGCTGTGAACAATAGAGCACCTCACAGAGTCATTCCTTTAAACACAAATTTACAAGCCATTGCTGTAAGTGTCACTCTACATCGAGTGATTACTTTTTGTTCCATTTACTTACCACCAAATACCAACCTAGTACAAAAGGAATTAGACAATCTTCTTGAACAACTTCCCGCGCCCTTCGTTTTACTCGGCGATTTTAATGCCCATAACATTTTATGGGGATCAAATCACATAAACGACAGAGGCCATAAAATAGAAGATTTCATTTCTAGACACGATCTGTGTCTATATAACACTAATTCACCAACATATTTACACCCAGGAACCGGTACGTACACATGCATAGATTTGACAATTTGCTCTCCCTCACTGCTTTTGGACTATGAATGGAAGGTCGCTGATGACCTTCACAGCAGTGATCACTTTCCGATCACTCTTGAAAATAACACTAAAATTGATGATACAATTCCACAATGGAATATAAAGAAGGCCGATTGGGCTATGTTTGAAGCATTATGTAAAAGCAGACTAAATAATGATATAGTATTCAACGCTGTTAATCCTATACAGCAATTTACCTCCGTTCTAATTTCAATTGCAGATGAATCCATTCCCAAGTCCTCAACGAACAGTAAGAGATCGCAAAAACCTTGGGTAACCAAGGAATGCAAAGAAG
The DNA here is from genome assembly GCA_030141615.1 of Unio pictorum. Lineage (NCBI taxonomy): Eukaryota > Metazoa > Mollusca > Bivalvia > Unionida > Unionidae > Unio > Unio pictorum. The sequence goes on along the minus strand of JARLTB010000029.1, from coordinate 19,541,114 downwards.
CCATTAGACAACGCCGAGAAGCCTTAAAAACATTCAACACTCGTCCAACGCCCGAAAATTTAAATAAATATCGTATTGCCCGGGCTAAAACTCGACGCACAATCAAAGAATGTAAGCGTGCATCCTGGAAGAAATATATTTCTTCTTTAAACTCTCGTTCCTCAATGAAACAAGTTTGGGATACTATTCGGAAAATAAATGGAAAAAGGAAACACAATTCTATTCGACACCTAAAAATAAACAATATCAATTTCAGTTCGAAACGTGACATAGCAAATATTCTTGCCGATAGTTTTTCGAAAAACTCATCATCATCTAATTATTCAGATGGCTTTAGAAGATTAAAATCTCAAAAAGAAAAGTCACGTTTAAAATTTACATCGAACAACACTGAAAATTATAACCAGCTGTTTTCTTTATTAGAGCTTAGGGAGGCATTAGACAAGGCCCATGATACATCCGCTGGGCCTGACGAAGTACATTACCAGTTCTTGAAACACCTCCCAGAATCTTCTCTCACATTACTTCTTAAAATCTTTAATGATTTATGGATTGCTGGTAATGTACCTAAGAGCTGGAAAGAAGCAACAGTGATACCGATTCCCAAACCAGGCAAAGATAACGAAGATCCTAACAGCTATCGGCCTATTGCATTGACAAGCTGCATATGCAAAACAATGGAACGAATGATTAATTCTCGGCTTGTATGGTACTTGGAAAGTAACAATTTAATTTCTCCTTTCCAAAGTGGCTTCCGTTCTGGTCGTAGTACTAACGATCATCTGGTTAGACTGGAAACATTTATTCGCGATGCATTTATAAAGAAGGAACATTTAGTAGCAGTCTTCTTTGATTTAGAAAAGGCCTATGATACAACATGGAAGTACGGGATACTAAATGACCTGCACGATCTAGGTCTAAAAGGCCGTCTGCCCGCTTTCATCTCCAGTTTTCTCTCCGACAGAGAATTCAAAGTACGCGTGGGCTCTACCCTCTCCGATATGCACCAGCAAGAGATGGGTGTGCCCCAGGGCAGTATTTTATCTGTGACGCTATTTAATATCAAAATTAATAGCATCACCAAGTGCTTAACTCCCGGTGTGGACTGCTCTTTATATGTAGACGATTTTTTAATTTGTTATCGTTCAAAGCACATGCATACAATTGAAAGGCAACTTCAACAAAATATCAATAAGATCCACAATTGGGCCAGTAATAACGGTTTCAAATTTTCTAAATCGAAAACAGTATGCATGCATTTCTGTCAATCGCGAAGACATCATGATGACCCTAAACTCACGCTGGACGGAACACGTATTCCAGTTGTTGAGGAAACAAAGTTTTTGGGTATTATCTTCGACAGAAAACTGACTTTTATACCACACATCAAACATTTGAAAGCTAAATGCTTAAAAGCTTTAAATTTACTAAAAGTAATTGCGCACACTGACTGGGGTGCTGATAAAAAATTCCTCCTCAATTTGTATAGAACATTTATCCGTTCTATACTAGACTATGGATGCATTGTTTATGGTTCAGCTAGGAAGTCTTATTTGAAAATGCTTGACCCAATTCATCATCAGGGAATAAGACTTGCTCTAGGAGCATTTAAGACATCTCCATGCGAAAGCCTTCTCGCAGAAGCGAATGAACCACCCTTATCGCACCGCAGAGAAATGCTTTCTATACAGTACGCTCTTAGGTTAAGATCAAACCCTCTGAACCCTGCTTTTTCGGATGTTTTTCAACCAAAATACAAAACTTTGTACGAAAACAAACCAAATGCCATACCTTCATTTGGCATTAGAATATCATCCAGTTTTGACACTATCAAAATTAATCTCCCTACAGTTCAGAACACGTTTGTCTCGGAAACACCACCTTGGCTCCTTAAGCAACCCAAAGTGATTTTTACGTTGCACGATGGGAGAAAATCAGAGACGAATCCTGCCGTTTTCCAGAACACTTATCATGAACTCCTCAACGATTTTAAAAACTACACCAAAATTTTTACTGATGGATCAAAAGTTGATGACAAGGCTGCTGCAGCCTTTGTTAGTGGCAAGCACATAACCAAAGTGCGCTTGCCAAACGATGCGTCCATATTTTCAGCGGAAATCAGAGCAATAGACCTTGCTCTGAAATTTATTGAACAAAAGCGCATTTTAAATAGCATTATTTTCTGTGACTCTCTGTCAGTACTTCAGTCGCTACACCATAGAAAACTGGATAATCCATTACTAGTCCATATTCTCATCAAAAACTCTGAGCTTAGTAAGTCCTACAACATAGTATACTGTTGGCTACCTAGCCATATTGGTATTAGAGGTAATGAAGAAGCAGACCGGGCTGCTAAGATGGCTCTATCCCAAGAACCATCGGATTTTAAATTACCTTTTACTGATTTTAAACCTTGTATCAAAAAGTACCTACGTCAGAAGTGGCAGGCGTCATGGGATGATGCAGTCAATAACAAACTTCATGCCATCAAACCAACCCTGGGAGAATGGACTCCTTCCTACAGAGCTATCCGTAGGGAGGAGGTTGTCATTGCAAGAATCAGAATCGGGCATACATACATTACCCACTCCCACATACTGAAAGGTGAAGATCCACCAGAGTGCGTTTCTTGCAATGAGCCATTCACAGTTAAACACTTTATGACCGAGTGTTCCGACCTGCAACCTACGCGTGTTAAATACTATAATGTACATGACATGAAGGAACTTTTTGATACAATACAAATCACTTGTATTTTAGATTTCCTAAAGGAAGTAAATCTCTATTTTAAACTATAACTTGTATACCATCACGTATAATATTTTTATCTAATGCAAATATCACCTTTTATTTACAACATCGTATCATCAACATAACACCATTTATATCTCCCGTTGATTGGGAAGCTTCATATTTTCCTGTTACCAACATCTTACCATTTTATATTTAACTATTGTTTTTTTTTTTTTTTTTTTTTTTTTTTTTTTTTTTTTTTTTTTTTTTTTTTTTAATATATATATATATCGCTGGTCGATGTTAAACCTTTCTTGTTTTTGAACATCTAACGTATTGTATGGCGCTAAATAGCCTAAAAGTGCTGGTGCGCCGTTAAAATTCAAGTAAACAAACAAACAAACAAACTATAACTTGTATTCTATCACCTAGAATAGTTTTAAGGCAAATATCACCTCTTATTTACAACATCTTATCATCAACATACACCATTTACATCTCCCGTTGATTGGGAAGCTTCATATTTTCCTGTTACCAACATCTTACCATTTTATATTTAACTAGTACGGTTTTTTATATCGCTGGTCGATGTTAAACCTTTCTTATTTTTGAACATCTAACCTATTGTATGGCGCTAAATAGCCTAAAAGTGCTGGTGCGCCGTTAAAATTCCAGCAAACAAACAACCATGTTCTTGGATAGGTCTATCCCACTGACAAAGATGTTTCAAGATAGTATAGCCCAATGAACAATAAGAAATAAATTTGCTTTTCAAGCTTGAAAACCGAGGCATCTGTTCAAATTAGATATCAAATGCATTTTATTTAGAGTACCACCCAAAATAATAGTCTGATAAACGAACCCCGTGCGTCTCATTTTCGTATATTCTTGCATTTGTATAAAGGGCCCCGAGTGGTCTAAAGCTCTCACCGTTACGGATCAGTGCTGTCTCACCTCTGTCTCCGTGAGCTCAAGTCTCAGATTCGGCTGATCTGGGTATGTGAGATTGCTAGCCAGTAGCTTCATGTGGGTCGAGGGTTTTCCCGGGTCCTTCCTCCACAATTAATACTAGCCGCCTTGTATATATAGCCTATCGTGTGCTGAAATATGGCGTTAAACCCTACAGCAAAAAAGTTTGCATAAGATTGCCCATTTTAACTGGAAATTTGCATGATTGTTGGATGATGAGATCTTCCCTAACGTCTGTATTTTAGTTTGTGTGTACCGTTTTTTTCCAAAGGAACCTTGAAGTATTTTTTTTTATTTTGCAAAGTAATGAGAACATATCTAGGTGTTAACACTTTAGTTGAACACAAAATGGACTATTACATGTTGAAAATGAAAAGAAATGGCTGATATTTGGATGTGATCTGAGGATGAGGACTAAGCATATACAATAGTTAAGAGAAAAGGTAATATTATTTTCAGTTATATCGGTCATGTGGAACATCAGTATAATGATGTAACTTCCTCCACATTCTCTTTTTCGTTTTCTTCTATGAATGTAAAGGCTTTATTCATTTTCATTACAGATAATATATTTAGCATGAGCGATTTGTCCATGGAAGGCGATTCTCGTAAGTTGTTGATTACTATAAATAATTGTATTGTTAATAACATTTATATTAATATTTCGGGAGAAGTCGGTTTTTAGGCTTTTATCTTCGACATACAACTTGAAAGTTAAATGCTAACAATCTCACGACCTACTTAAAGTAGTAGTGCACACTGAGTGGGGTGTTGAAAGAAAGTCATCCTTACTTTGTAAAGAACGTATGTTCGCTCCAAACAATAATATGGTTACATTGATTAAGGTTCAGCTAGGAAGGCATTTTTGAAGATGGCTAACCCAATTCATAATGAAGGAATAAGACTTGCTCTTGGAACATTTAAAATATTCAAATATTTTTTTAAATACAAAACCTGATACGAATATAAACCAAATGCCATACCTCCATTTTGGCATTAGAATATCATCAAGCCTTGACAGTTACAAAACTGATCTTTCGAAGATTCAGCAAACGTATCCAAACACCGTTACCATCTTACTGTTTTCCTTTCAACTATTTTTTCTATCGCTGGTCGGTATTAAATCTTTTACCTTTTTTAAACAGAACACGTTTTGTTTGGCGCTAAATAGCATGAATGTACTGGTGCATCAATAACATATAATCAATCGGCTAACCATTTACATCCCCCGTTGACTGGGAACCTTTATTTATACCGTTACCATTTTACCGTTTGACTTTCAACTATTTAGGCTTGATATCGCTGGTTGATATGAAACATTTTATCATTTTTAAACGATTATACATATCACCTGTGGTATGGCGCTAAATAGCCAAACAGCGCTGGTGCATCATTACAATACAATCACTCAATGGGGAGAAGTTTTTTGCTAAGTATCTAATATTTCAAAGTAATTAGAGGTAAACGATTAGGCTGAGATATCTATAAATATAAATATGTTGCATGGAATAATAATGAATTATACTGATAATAGAAGGTATTTTACGTACGTTCATACCAGTAAAGGCTTCTTAAACACTTGACTTCATTCCTTCTGAGGGAAATGTAATAATCAAATGACTAGCTGTATCAAAAGTATTAGTCGAATTTGGTAATACTATTTTGTTGAAATTAACCTCTTCGGTTCTACATTTGTGCACAGACAAGTGAGCAAATAAAGGAACGAATGAAATTAATATGAAAAATGGATAAATGAATGACATTGAATTGTAGCTGTATTCTTTCATTGCTTGCTGCTTATTTCTCTGTTAGGTAAGATTGTTCATGCATAATATTAATAATTGATTTATTGATATGATGATTTTCTAGTTAGAGTGAAATTGGATGACCTCAGGTATGCATTGGAAAACATGACACCCGCCATGAAGGAGCAACTCCAAACCCTACTTATGTGTACGTAACGCATGCTGTACCTCAATGTTCATCATGCTCTGATTAATATATGACGGTGGTAAGCTCAGTACATATAAAATAAAAACCGATTACAGATGAAGTTTTCTTTCTAAATTGAAATGTTCATTAATGTCAAGCTTGGTAGTGTGTCAAAAAGTATCTTCCATTTTTTGCTTATATCCAGCAATTGGCACTAGCATTCCTGTCAGGCTTATATGGAAACATACTATTGCAAAATTATAATACAGCTACACAAAACACTCTTACAGACAGTAAATATTAGAGCCCTTTATCCATAACACGATTTCTCAATTATTGAACACAAACATGTGGTCGATATTATTTTATCAAATGCAAAACGCTGTGAGAATTCTGACTACTTAAACAAAGCAAAAGACAATTAAATCAAGCATTTGTAATTAACTTAAGGTCGCTCTCCGTTATTGTCGCTTTTCTCTCTATACCTGTATGTGCCTATTATTAGTCATTAGTCTCTCTCTCTCTCTCTCTTTTTTTCTCTCTCTCTCTCTCTCTCTCTCTCTCTCTCTCTCTCTCTCTCTCTCTCTCTCTCTCTCTCTCTCTCTCTCTCTCTACCACTGATTAAATAAACCATTTGTTTAAACACTTTGCATACATACATACTACACCATTTACAGCATAATTACACACATACATAAGCTATCCGTAGGGAGGAGGTTGTCATTGCAAGAATCAGAATCGGTCATACATACATTACTCACTCCCACATACTGAAAGGTGAAGATCCACCAGAGTGCGTTTCTTGCAATGAGCCATTCACTGTTAAACACTTTATGACCCAGTGTTCCGACCTGCAACCTACGCGTGCTAAATATCATAATGTACATGACATGAAGGAACTTTTTGATACAATACAAATCACTTGTATTTTAGATTTCCTGAAGGAAGTAAATCTCTATTTTAAACTATAACTTGTATGCTATCACCTAGAATATTTTTATCTAATACAAATATCACCTCTTATTTATAACATCTTATCATCAACATATACCATTTACATCTCCCGTTGATTGGGAAGCTTCATATTTTCCTGTCACCAACATCTTACCATTTTATATTTAACTATTATGGTTTTGTATATCGCTGGTCGATGTGAAACCTCTCTTATATTTGAACATCTAACCTATTGTTTTGGCGCTAAATAGCCTAAAAGTGCTGGTGCGCCGTTAAAATTCAATCAAACAAACAAACAAACACACATACATACATACATGCATGTCTTTTCATACTGGTGTAGTTCCTGCCGTTTTAAATCTTATTGCAAATATAGTTTTACAAAATGTATCTGAAAATGACACGAGGATTTAAAGTTGTTGTTCTTTATTTATCTTTCCAGCAATAGGAACTAATGTGTTTGATCTTGAGCAGGCTTTGAACAATCCTTCGGAAGAAGTTGAAGAGATCTTTGGGCGTAAGAATGAATTATACTTGTATTCTAACAAAATAGACTACATAAGTAGTCATAATATCCCACACACGATAGTGTTAGTTTAATGCCAGTCCGATAGATAAAATGTGCTGGTGTTGAAGATAACTATATCTTATTCGTGAGAGACATTAGGAACCATTCACCAACTCCCACTATGAAGGTGTCATGGTTAGTTTATGAAGGTCTTGAGACTCAGAAACCAGACAGCCATAAGAATAGAGAATAGGCATAATTGAAAATGATCAACTTAACAACCTAACTAGACTGCGCGAAAATACATATTAAATGTGATCAAAGTATTCTCAACATATGTTTGCTCATGGAGTCGACATGTGCTATGTATTTGCATACATCCTAAAGAAAAGAAATAAGCAAGGAACAGTTTAGTGTGGACAGAGGGTTTAAAGACAGAATATATCAGGTCTTTTCAACGTATTAACACAAAATCTCATCGATATTTGAAAAATTGTACAGATCGCACAGCACTAGACTATATGCGTATTCATCACCATACAAGAGGGTAAAAAACAACATCCACGAGATTGTGACTGATTAATAAATGATACAATGCAGCAATCTAATGGCAACTAACGATTCTCTCTCTCTCTCTCTCTCTCTCTCTCTCTCTCTCTCTCTCTCTCTCTCTCTCTCTCTCTCTCTCTCTCTCTCTCTCTCTCTCTCTCTCTCCATACACAAACGCCGGACTGCAATCAACGAAAAGTAGAACACTTCATTAATGCATACTTACATGCAAACCTCAACAGAAGCGGAGTTATAAATGTCTTCACATGCTAGAGCATCTTATATATGCAAACACCTTATAACATTTATTTTGTTATTTGTATAATTATAAATTGTCTGCGAACATGCCTCTATATATGTTTACTCGTTTTTTTTGGCAGCTTCCGGAATGAGCATTAGTGATATAAAAGCAGCCGTGGACAACTTACCACGATCAATAAAACAGATCTTTGAGAATAAGTTGGAATTATAAGTCGATTCAGGCAAGGAAATGGACTCTGTATTATATCACGTCAAACTAAAAATGTGAAATGTTCATGGTGTCGATAAATTAACGCAGATGTTGAAGATACGAGTATCTATATTTATAATGTAGTCTTTTACGCTTCACGTCACTGACAGTACATGTTTCTGATACTGGATGCCATGTAATAAGAAACATTTTCAGAACAATTGTAATGTTTTCAAATGAAGTTTTCGAAGTATCGGGCTCATTTGTGTCTCTTTCTTTCCATCAGCATCCTGTACAATCGGAACATCATGCATTGTCAAACATTATTTCTTTTCTTTCGCAGCAATTAAATTTATATGCTGGCGGAATAAGTATTGATTGATTGATTTGTAATGGCGCAGCAGCACTTTTAAGCTATTTAGTGCCACACAACAGGTTGAATGCATTACATGTTTAAAAATACTAAAAGATTTAAAAGCGACCAGCGACATCAAAAACCAAATAATTCAACATCAAATGGTAAAAATGTTAGTATCAGTAAAATATGAAGCTTCCCAATGAACGGGAGATGAATAAGTAAATTTGTTCGATTTTAATACATTGCATAAAGGAAAGCATATTATCAAACAATTGAAAATTAGTCCTAGTTAAAAGTTTACAAAAATAAAGGTACAATTTAATATCTCCTTTCCAATGTGGCTTCCGTTCTGGTCGTAGTACCTACGATCATCTGGTTAGACTAGAAACATTTATTCGCGATGCATTTATCAAGAAGGGACATTTACTAGCAGTCTTCTTTGATTTAGAAAATGCCTATGACACAACATGGAAGTACGGAATACTAAATGACCTGCACGATCTGGGTCTAAAAGGTCGTCTGCCCTCTTTCATCTCCAATTTTCTCTGCGACAGAGAATTCAAAGTACGAGTGGGCTCTACCCTCTCCGATATGCACCAGCAAGAGATGGATGTGCCCCAGGGCACTATTTTATCTGTGACGCTATTTAATATCAAAATCAATAACATCACCAAGTGCTTAGCTCCCGGTGTGGATTGCTCATTATATGTAGACGATTTTTCAATTTGTTATCGATCAAATCACATGCATACAATTGAAAGGCAACTTCAACAAAATATCAATAAGATCCAAAATTGGGCCAGTAATAACGGTTTCAAATTTTCTAAGTCTCAAACAGTATGCATGCATTTCTGTCAGTTGCGAAGACATCATGATGACCCTAAATTCACGCTGGATTGAACACTTATTCCAGTTGTTGAGGAAACAAAGTTTTTGGGTATTATCTTCGACAGAAAACTGACTTTTATACCACACATCAATAATTTAAAAGCTAAATGCTTAAAAGCTTTAAATTTACTTAAAGTAATTGCGCACACTGACTGGGGTGCTGAGATGCTGATAAACAAAAAGTCCTCAATTTCTTTTATGCCCTCCATACTAGACTATGGATGCATTGTTTATGGTTCAGCTAGGAAGTCCTATTTGAAAATGCTTGACCCAATTCATCATCAGTGAATAAAACTCGCTCTAGGAGCATTTAAGACATCTCCATGTGAAAGCCTTCTTGCGGAAGCGAATGAACCACCTTTATCGCACCGTAGAGAAATGCTTTCTATACAGTACGCTCTTAGGTTAAGATCAAACGCTCTGAACCCTGCTTTTTTGGCTGTTTTTCAACCAAAATACAAAACTTTATATGGAAATAAACCAAATGCCATGCCTTTATTTGGCATTAGAACATCGTCCAGCCTTGACAATATCAAATTAATTTCTCTACAGTTCAGAAAACTCTTGTCGCGGAAACACCACCTTGGCTCCTTAAGCAACCCAAAGTGATTTTTTTACGTTACATGATGGGAATAAATCTGAGACAAACCCTGCCATATTCCTGAACTCTTATCATGAACTTGTCAACGATATTAGAAATTACACTAAATTTTATACTCCTGGATCAAAGGTTGATGAAAAGGCTTGTATCAAAAAGTATCTACGTCAGAAGTGGCAGGTGTCATGGGATGATGAAGTCAATAACAAACTTCATCCCACAAAACCAACCCTGGGAGAATGGACTCCTTCCTACAAAACTGTCCGTAGGGATGAGGTTGTCATTGCAAGAATCGGAATCGGTCATACATACATTACCCACTCCCATATGCTAAAAGATGAAGATCCACCAGAGTGCGTTTCCTGCAATGAACCATTCACTGTTAAACACTTTATGACCGAGTGTTCCGACCTGCAACCTACGCGTGATAAATACTATAATGTACATGACATAAAGGAACTTTTTAATACTATACAAATCACTTGTATTTTCGATTTTCTGAAGAAAGTAAATCTTTATTTTAAACAATAAATTGTATGACATCACCTACAAGCATTTTTATCTAATGCAAATACCGCCTTTTATTTACAACATCTTATCATCAACATACACCATTTACATCTCCCGTTGATTGGGAAGCTTCATATTTTCCTGTTACCAACATCTTACCATTTTATATTTAACTATTATGGTTTTTTTTTATCGCTGGTCGATATTAAACCTTTCATATTTTTAAACATATAACCTTTTGTATGGTGCTAAATAGCCTAAACGTGCGGGTGCGCCGTTAACATTCAATTAATCAATCAACAAAAAATATGCAGATTAATTATGGCCTTAATCTGTAATTTGGTTTCTTAACGCTTGTATCAAAAATGTTTCTTCCATTTGGTCCAGTATCTGATCAAATCCTGCAAGTGTCGTGGTTCACAGTTTTTTTTATTTTAAAACGTGTTTTAAAAATAAGCAACTTTTGTATTCTTCTTTCATAATTTGAAGGCCAAATCATATCTTGCAATCTTTTAAAAGATCAATATGTTTAAAATTCATGAAATTATTTACAGTATTTTAGTTAAGTTTTCATTTGATGGTTGAAAGTATTTCAACTTTCTTTAAGGCTTTCTTTGTTTTTATTTTTAAAATGATATATTAGCTTAAAAATCATCAAATATTTGTAAGAATTGTTTCAACTTTGCTTAAAATCTGACTTTTTAAAAATCTTTTTTGGACTCGATTAATTTAAAAGGTATGTATGGATCATTGTATGGATGTATATTTGCATGTATGCAGTGGTCATACATTAATATATGGAAAGGCAAAGTTCAAAAGTAATGAAAACATTCTTAATTTTCTATCTAGAGTGTATGCAAAGAGTTGAATAGCTCTTTATTCTCCAATATACATCATGTAACGTATTGTATGGCGCTAAATAGCCTAAAAGTGCTGGTGCGCCGTTAAAATTCAAGTAAACAAACAAACTCCAATATACATTTGGACGTCTTCCTAGTATGTCAGAATCGTTTTCCTGTATCCACAGTTCTTCGAATTGCCCCATCTTGAAATACCATTAGACTGATCGAATTGTGTGTGCATCTTGTCCACCCTTCAGCCTCTGAACTAGGGAAAATGCTTCTTAATTTAGGGGCTAAATGTATCATTTATCTTGTCACTTGAACGTTAAAAAGAAAGTTAGTTTCCGCACACAAGTTTAAGTTAATCACCATGTGCTTTAAACAGTGTTTGTGTGTCTATGGTTTTCATAGAGGAATAATACTAACAGCATTATGAATCACGATATTGAGGGTCAAAATTACGGAGAGTAAAATAAGACACGTATTTACATCATTGATTCAATGCCAGATCAGTACCTTGACTAAGCATTGTAGTGAGGTAAACATTGAGGCAAAGACGTGTTCAGTTCGTATATGGGTCGAACGTTTTAACTGAGTGACCATTTTATATCAGAGAGATACTGGTTTTGAAGTCTAACGTTTGTTCTGGTTTGCTCCTATTTTAATATTAGAAGCTATTGTTTTTAGGGCCAAAACCTAAATGTATCTTATGTTCCACAAGGAAATACTTGTTACTGCGAATGAAGTTTAGTCAAGACCGCATACCATACCTTCTTGAGCCGACATATACATTTATTATAATCTTGACGGTATTCTTATTATAAAGGTTGAACAAAATTACCAAAAGATAAGCGATCTAAGTTTGACAAACGTTTATCATGAATGAGAAGAGACAAAGGCATTCATGGCAAACTAGACATATAACAGAGATTATAACAAAAAAGAATAACGATTGTAAAATTTTGTGCAATGCTTCTCAGCGTTGTCTACTGGTTTTGGGGTTATTTTACAGCTCGGTAAAATGGATCCTTCTTCAATCTCAATTAGAATGGAAGTAAAATGCTGAATAGGGATATTAACGTTGAATACTGTATCCTCATTAAATATAGTATATCCTCGTTATGTCTAGTCTATATTTACAGTGTGTTTCAAACCTAGCCCAGTCGATCTTCTTTAAATTACATCGCGCAATTGCGTCATCAATTGCAACGTATATATTTTTAAGGGAGATTGGAAAGCTATCTCTCCTGTGAAGGTCATCAGCGACCTTCAATTCATAGTCCAATAGCAGCGTAGTGATTTAGTGTTATATAGACACAAATCGTGTCTAGAAATGAAGTCTTCTTCTTTGTGACCTCTGTCACGTAAAATTAACGAGTAAACGAATGGGGCCGGGAAGCTGTTGAAAACGATTTTCCAATTCGTTTGGTATCTAGGTTGGTGTTTGGTGGTATGTAAATAGAGCAAAAACGTAATCACACAATGTAGAGTGACGCTTACAGCAATGCCATGAAAATTTTTGTTTAAAGGGATGACTATGTGAGGGACTTGTTCTCAACAACAGAGACTTCACCTGAGGCCCCGTCAGCGTTTTGAAAGTACGTGCTAAACAGGGAAACATTTCTTTAAATGTAATGTTATCCGTCTCTATCAGGAATATTTCCTGTGAACATAGTACTGAAGGATCGTGTTCATTTAAAAGCGGAAGAATATCATTGTAGTTAGCTCTAAGTCCTCGACAGTTCCATTATATGATAGTGTTCTTCATTATAAATCTAAGGTGGAGATTGTGGAGCTAGGTTAGACCATTCGACAAGGTAATTTGTGTTGTTATTAGTCTGGAGGAAGTACGGGAGTGTATTGGTTTTTAGTAGTTATGGAGAAACTATGGAGTAGTTATGGAGAAGCTTAATGGGATCATCTGACCTCATTTTCTGCTTACTTGTTTGTGCTTTGTGTTTATTTCTTGGTGATGTCGGTGGTGGATTGTTATTGAATGTAGTTTGGGTAGATGTTTTTTTCTGTAGTTGTTTTGGGGGGGGGGATATTCGCACTTGTTATTGAATCGGGTTGATCCGTCTGTGTTTGTGCGTCCTTCGTGGTTTTGGGATTGTGTTTTACCACAGTGGAGAAGGATGGGCCAGAAAGGGATGTTTTTGCCAGGACAAGTTTTCTGGCCTCGGAGTAGGGAATGTTGGATGTAAACTTTACCCTCTGAATTTCCTTCTCCTGTTTCCAATCCATGGAGTTGGCGTCATGTTCCTTACCACAGTTTACACAATGCAGAGTTGTTGTAAAATCAGTTTCCTGATGAGAATTGTCTCCGCATCGGCCATATATTTGGACTATTTAGCAGCGTTTTTCATGATTACCATATGTCTGGCATTTATAACATCGAGGGGGTGTGGTATATAGACCTTAGTCTTCTCTTGAAAATACGCAACTTCGACCACTCCAGATAATGTTGGATTGTTTAAGGTGAGTACTATTTTATTGGTGTCCTGCATATTGTTATTACGTTTAATACGTATTCTACGGATTGAAGTGACACCTTCAGTTTTGATCACTTTAATGATGTACGTGTCGCTGACTCCAGCCAAGTCACGGCAACGTATCACGCCTTTGTTTTCTCAATTACTAAAGGAAAGTGTTATAAGAGGATTTGATGTATATTTTGATTGCATAACCACGAAGCGTGGAAATGATTCCAAATTACATGGTTCGTCATCAGAATCAGATTTGAGTTCTGGTTTCGTTTATACAAAACAAATCAATTTCCCTGATGGTTTGTTAAACTTTCAGCACCCATGCTCCATGCACACTAAATAGCCCAACAAGGGGAAAAGTTTCAACACCATGGATACATGTATGGTAAACTCAATAGATACAATTTCCTATGATTGTCCCATGAAGTCGCTACCTTCTAGGGTCGATACAATTACATCATAATTGACCCGTTAAGACACCGCCTTCTGTGAAATCTTCCAAAACTTGGGAAAGGGAAAGCTAAAGGGATAGACTGTAAAGGCAACGGTGGTATCAAGAGAGATGCAATAAGTGAGATAAGGAAGGTGAGCAAGTAAATAAAGACATAATAGGGATCGGGTTGACCATCCGATTTGTCGAGACATTGCACATCCCGTCTAGAACAAGTAGAGGCTAAAGTAGTGTATTGCATCGGAAATCCTCCGCTCGACTACCAGGATCCTTTCAACTGCCGACAGGGGATACAACCCATGGCTAACAGGTTGCCTTGACTTAGCCGCCACGTAGTGAGCCACATCAAGTCAATTATACAACCCCCAACCTGCACAGGGCAGTTTTTGACAAAACAAATGTTCTAGGTAATCGACGAAATCCTGACCTTCATTCTGCACATAAAGAACTTGAAAGTAAATGCTTGAACTCTTGATTTACTGGGGTGCTGATCGAGATGTAATCATCAATTTATATAGCACGTTTATTCGCTCCAGACTGGACTATGGTTGCGTTGCTTATGGTTTAGCTAGGAAGTCATATTTGAAGATACTTGACCCAATTTATCATGAACAAATAACCACCTTTATCACATGGGTAGAGATATGCTTTCCGCACAGTATGCTCCAAAATTAAGACCATACCTTCTGAAGCATGCTATTAAAGCTGGTTTTCACCCGACAAACAAAACATAATACCAAAATAAACCAAACGCCATACCGTCCTTTTGTATTAGAATATCATTCAGTCTTGACAGAATAAAATGTGATCTTTCTAAAATTCAGAAAATATCCATCTCTGAAAAACCGGCAATGGTTATGTAAATAATTACGAATCTTTTACGCTACAAGACGGAAGCAAAACTGAGTAACACCCCCTTCTATCTTCCACAGCCTTCATTGATTGAAAACACAACAAAGGTTGCTCACCAAATGGTAAATCAATATTGTCAGCATAAATCAGAGTAATAGACCTTACTCGGCAATATATCGAAACAAAACGTATTTTAAACAGCATCATCTCCGATTCACAATCAGTACATAAGTTACTGTTCAATAGAAAACTGGACAGTCCATCATAAATCAATATCATCATCATAATAATTAGCTGAGTTCCTCCCACAGTATAGTATACTGATAGTTATCAAGCCATATTAGTATTGATGATGGAAATTAGATCGCGCTGCTAAAATGCCCCTATCCCTTGAAACATCTGATTTTAAAACAAAATACCCTATCCTCTTTTTACCCCAGTATGAAAGAGTCTTTATATTAGAAGTGGCAGACATTATGGACTGATGCTGTGAATAACAAACTTGATGGAGTTAAGCCAACCCTACAAGAATGTACTCCTTCCTATATAACCATACGTAATTAAGAGGTAGTCATTTTAATATTTAGAATTGGTCATACTTATAATATCCACTCACACATGTTAAAAGGCTAAAACTCACTTGAGTGAGTTTCTTGCAATGAATCATTCACTGTTAAGCATTTTATGGAGTCTTTCGACCTACAATATGTGCGCAATCATTACTACAATGTGCATGGCACGATGGAGCGCTTCGATACAATAAACACTTCTTGTATATTTTAATTCTAGAAAGAAGTAAACATTGGTCCTAAGATATAAATTTTATGTTATCACCTTTAGTATTTATATGTAATGTATAACCCATCCTTTATACTCAATACCTTTCATCTAAATTTTCATTAAACGCGGAACCGATCCGTGGTTAGAGCGTCCACCCCGGAAGCGGGAGGTAGTGGGTTCAATCTCCGGCCGAGTCGTACCAAAAACGTTTTAAAAAATGGTACTACAAGCTGCCTCGCTTGGCGCTCATCATTAGGAAGTTAGTATTAGAACTGGACGGCCTTGTGTCAGGATAATGTGACTGAGTTGGACATTATGCTGCATGTTTGCGGCATTATGCCCCAGTGCTAGACATCACTATAAACAACCTCACTGCAAACATCGTAGCGATATGACTGAAAAAGTGTTAAAGCTACGTTAAAAATCCTAAACAAACAAACAAATAAACGATCATTAACACACATGATTCACATTCCCCGTTAATCTTTACATATTACCATATACCGTCTTACTTTTAACGGTTTCGTATTTCTATCGCTAGTCGATAAGAAATCTTGAGCATCTTTTAAATATTCCTAGATGTAGCCCTTTGTATGGCAACTAACAGTTCTGATGCTCCATTAACTATCCGTAGGGAGGAGGTTGTCATTGCAAGAATCAGAATCGGTCATACATACATTACTCACACCCACATACTAAAAGGTGAAGATCCACCAGAGTGCGTTTCTTGCAATGAGCCATTCACTGTTAAACACTTTATGACCGAGTGTTCCGACCTACAACCTACGCGTGCTAAATACTATAATGTACGTGACATGAAGGAACTTTTTGATACAATACAAATCACTTGTATTTTAGATTTCCTGAAGGAAGTAAATCTCTATTTTAAACTATAACTTGTATGTCATCACCTAGAATATTTTTATCTAATACAAATATCACCTTTTATTTATAACATCTTATCATCAACATATACCATTTACATCTCCCGTTAATTGGGAAGCTTCATATTTTCCTGTCACCAACATCTTACCATTTTATATTTAACTATTATGGTTTTGTATATCGCTGGTCGATGTTAAACCTCTCTTATATTTGAACATCTAACCTATTGTTTGGCGCTAAATAGCCTAAAAGTGCTGGTGCGCCGTTAAAATTCAATCAAACAAACAAACAAACTGATGCTCCATTAAAACACACTATATTAGTCAATCAATCAGTCAGTCAATCCTACCTAAAACGTTTAGTGGCAATGATTTAATCAAGAAATAACCTTTACTAGCTGTTTCAGTAGATTTTGTAAAGGTCTAGAAAAGTACAGAAGTACAGAATAGTGAATGAATTGCACATTTTGGGTCAAGTGTCACTATACCTGCTTATATAGTGAAAGTTCTCTCAAACTGTTCAAGGAATCTGTAAGTTGCAACCTTTCTGATACGTATGAGCAAGATATGGGTCTGCAGTATGTAATATTTTAATAGTAACATTATCAAATATTGGCCCATGGTGTGGATTGTTCCGTTCTGGTTCTAATACGATATCGATGGAAGCATATGCATACAATTGAAAGACCACTGCAGCAGTAGTGGGCACTGCAATGTAAACAATCATAAGCAAGATTTAAAATTTGGGAAATGCATATAGTTTCACAATAAAAAATTGAATTTATGTATTCGGTCAGTTACGACGATATCGTGATAATCCTAAGCTCACGATGCACTGAACATGTATACCAATTGCTACATAAACGACGCTTTGTTTGTACTGTCTTGGACGGAAACCTCACCTTTATTCTAACGTGTTCGAATGTAAAAGCTAAATAAATGCTTCAAAGCTATAGTAGTGAACACATGGAGATGTGTGGCTGTGTGTGTTGATACAAAGTAGTCCTTAAATACCCCCATATATATTCCCGTTGATGGGGAAGCTTCATATATTCCTGTTACCAATATCTTACCATTTTATATTTAACTATTATGTTTTTTATATCGCTGGTCGATGTTAAACCTTTCTTATTTTTGAACATCTAACCTATTGTATGGCGCTAAATAGCCTAAAAGTGCTGGTGCGCCCTTAAAATTCAAGCAAACAAACAAACAAACCCAAATATATATATATATATATATATATATATATATATATATATATATATATATATATATATATATATATATATAAACTTTATTTAAACCAAACATAAATATGGTTGTCTTTTTTATATTATTGCCAGAAATTCATGATTAATGATGCTTTACTCAACTCGCCCCTAAGCAATCCGACCCAATCAAGGAGTGGTTAAGACATGTTCGTGTAAAAGCATTTTAGCTGACGCGAATGAGCCATCCTTGTTACATGATATATAAATGACATCCAAACAGTAATCCCTTAAAGTATAATCCAACCCTTGGAACAGATTTTACGGCAGTATTCCAACTTTAATACAAAAATACCATAACAAAGCAAATGCCATTTATATATGTGACATAAAATATATTCCACCTTAACAATACAAACATTGACCTGCGTAAATCCAGAAGTTTCCGAAACACCTTCCTGGCTACTTAAACATTTCAAACTCCTATTTAAGCTACAGATCGGAGACAAATCATTCCATATTGTATATCTCTGAAAAAGAACTCCTCGCCAAAATGAAGGATTTCACAGGCATTTACATTAATGTCTCAAACGATAAGGAAAATACTGCTGATGTTTGATTAGTTTAAATCAGACTAACACAATTGTTTGCCAGATTTTATGCTGCTATTTTCAGCATAAAGTAGGGAAACATACCTTGCGTTGAAATATAACGAAGGAAAACTTATCTTTGTGTTTCATCAGTTCATGGCTTGACTATTAGTACTTAAGACACTCCACAATACAAAGTTGGAAGACCCTTTACCTACACAATCTCATCATACATGATAATTATCTCTCACAATATAATAATGTGCTGCTTACTCAACCTTGTATAAACGAGTGTGATAAAGCAGATCGCACTGCCAAAATGGTAATATTTGTACAAACATCTGATTTTAAAATTTCATAAACTGTCTTTACATTTATTATCAAGCAGTCAACATTTAATAAGTAGCAGGCATCAAGGAATGATGATGTGAATAATAAAAGCGATGAAACCACCCATAGGCGATTGGCTTCTTTCCCATAGAATCATACACAGAGACGATGTAGTCATTGGACAATTTAACACTGGACATATTTATTGCACCAACTACTATATATTAACATAAAAAGACGATCCTATGTTGGTCTGTGAAGTAGTTTGTTTCCAACCTACAAGCGGTTTATCTACAGCCTACAAGTGGTTTGTCCAACCTACAAGCGGTCGTTACGACAAAGTGCAGCAAATTAATGATATTTTATATACTAAGCGTGACTGTTATTTTAATTTTCTTGTTGGAAGTGAACATGTATTCTCAAATAAAGCTTGTCTCTTACCCACTTAACTTGAAGACTTTTATTCAGAATTTGAATATAATCACGATATTGTATCTATTATTACACACGTCTTGTTTAACCGGAACCTTTCAACATGTTAATTATGTCATAGTTTTCGTTTAAATGATCGTTGTTATTAAATCTTTTTAATATGTTATATTTTTTCATAGAAACTATTCGGGGCGCTATGTGGCCTTATAGTGCTGGTGCACCGTACGATCATCCAATGAATCATTCGAACACTTTAGTTAAATTGCCTCGGGATTAAATAACTTATGTTGTCATGCGGTGAATCATCAATCCAACCCAAAACAAATTTTATTGATGAATGTACAAATGGAAAATAATCAAGAAAAATAAAGTAAGTTCAATTAAATTAAATCTAATTAATTCAATAACGCTTAGTCGCATTATTAGTGATGTCATTGTGTTGTCTGTCTCTCCTCGCCAAATGATGTTTGTCAGAAGGAAGCAAATAATTAAACAAATTAAGTTTGATTGCAACTTCCTGAAACAAGTCAGTACATCAATTAATATCAAATAAACGTAAAGCCCAATATGAAGAATTCGCTCTTAAACGTTCGACAGAAAAGTTAGGAACGGAATAAGATCTTGCTATATATTTTTTTAAAGCCGAAATACACGTATGCCCCTCAATATGACAGAGCATATGTTAACAAGAGTTTACACTGATACGTGGCAATATATGCGGCTTTTTATCAGCAATTTAATACGTTTTGTAGAATATGATCCAACAAAATAGTTCATTGTTCATTCCCAGTTCCTACTAGGTGTTGCATAGGAAATACAGGAAATTGTATAGAGTTTGAAATTATATTATATAGATTTTGAATCCATGTATTTTAATTACTTGATTTACCATTATCGTCACACAAGAGGTTTCACAGTGTTCTAGCCGATTAGATCAAACGTATCTATATTAAAATCACTTCTCACAATAGGATGGGAATTCGTTATCGTTGTGTTGTTATCTTTCGACTGATACTGTTTGAACAGATGTTTTCTCACTACCATTCATATGTGTAGTACAAACCGTTATTACCCACTAATTGCCAAAAAGCATCATTTCAATGAAGGTAACTGGTACACAATGTTTTGAAAAAGTATTGAAATTATTGAATATTTTTAAAATGTACATCCAAACTTCCGCTTCTACTCCTTCCTATAAGAATTTAACTAAAGGGCAACGGAAATACGGAAATATACATTTTCATCAAAATAACATAATTCACCACTGATTTTGTCTACCATGTATTTCATCACTATCCATATCAAGTTCTTTACATAGTGTAATTTATTAAAGGCTGGCCACGAAAAACTGCCCAAAGCTAAGGAATTACCCCAATAACTTCCTCCAAACAACGTCATTCCTATCACGCTAAATTTTGATAGGATATAAACTGACGTATATCAAATGCCTGAGCAAAGTCGGATGTATATAAAAGGGAACGTGCGGCAGTAGTTATAACAATTCTTTTGATTTACAGGACACTATACAGAACAGGTAGGCATATATGTGTTATATACTGCAGTTTATTTTATCTAACATAATCACCAGTTTATATTTGGAAAACATTGCATCTTATCTTTCCTGTTTTCAAATATATGCAATCAACGTCGTCATAAGCTTACTCATGAACATTAGTATGAATTCCATTACTTAATATTGTGATATTCTTTGCAACTGTTTCAGAAATACGATCATCCTTTAATAGCCTAATCGACTAATAATGGAAGAATCTTAACTGTTATTGCTCTATTAATTTAATCTCCTTCTTAGTCTACATAGTCATATTTATTCCGAAAAAAGACACCGGTGACTTTTTCTCTTTAGATTCGATAATATTTATAGTTAACCTAATTTCCCATGAAATCCATATTCTTGGTATCTTGAAGCTTTTTGATATCATTTTCTCCGCCTTCTACATGTCAGATGTATATTTTGGGGTGTACCTTGTTCATCTTCCTTAACTTATCCCAATAAGTTGATAATCAATCAGTTCAACGAGTGAATCTATTTTCTTGAGTATTACGATTTATTGCAATCTCTGTTATTCAACAATCAGAAAAGGATATAACATCTTTACTCGCTAATGCTTATTACGCGCAAATGAAACCATTACTTGTTTTCACAAGGATAGGGTGTTACATTGCCACAACTGGTGTCAAATTTAAAACTATTTTACAATTTTAAAAAAATTCACGATACAAACATTTTGTATGTGATATAAATTTACTTAAATATTCACAGTTCTGGCACGGGTAAAACAGACAACATTATATAACCTCATATGTACATTCTATGAGACGGGCACTAATTACTAAATCCATATTATATATATATATATATATATATATATATATATATATATATATATATATATATATATATATATATATATATATATATATATATACTACACAAACTTTCCAACTTTCCAATTACTCTGAAAAGACAAATAGACAAATACAAATATCATATATGCTTCCTTTAGAGTACATTTACAAGCATAATTGTTTAATAGTTTTATTTTGCTTATATTTCAGAATGAAAATCACCATCGTACTTCTGGTCATAACATGTTTGACCTATACCCTAGGTAAGTGTTTCTTCAATTATATCTTGAAAATGCATGCACATACGTATAGACCTCAACAAATTCATATTCAGGACTTGGGAAAGTGTCATCTTTGATACAATAATAATATTCAAATAGAACTTTGCTTTTTTAGCTATTGAATATAAATTTCCTTTGCACCCACTCAAAAAGAGATATAAATTATGTAGAAAGTTTGTGTTCCTTCTCAGTTCGGTTTATGTGTAAGTGTGTTGCTGAATTTACGAAAAACATCTAAACCCCAATTGAAATGTTTGTATGCTCTACGGCACAGTAATGTAGGTAGGTTATTTAGTGTCGACACAATTGGGGTAAAGTTAACTGTGTAAGAATACACCACGGCATCTGACACTGGCTGGTCTGATGGTAAGATTCGAAACTGCACCTTTTCGATCGTATATAAGGCACGCTAACCATTGAGATACCGTGGAATGCCTATAAGTTTATATTAATCTCGTCAATACCATTTATGAATCAAGGTCTGTTTATTTTCTATTGCATCAATCGGCTGAATTTTTCAATGAATTCCGAGTGGCGGAGTAGTCTACAGCGCTCACGGCTACGGATCATTGCCATCTCACCTCTGCGTAGGTTTGAGTCTCAGTTTCAGCCAATGTGGATATATGAGAAAGCTTGCAGGTAGCTTCTCGTTGGTCGGTGGTTCTTTCCCGTATTTTCCTGGATTCTTCCTCCACCTTAAATAGAGCCACCATCTTATATAGCCTATCGTGTGTTGAAAATGGAGTTAACCCCAATAACAACAA
Source organism: Unio pictorum (assembly GCA_030141615.1). NCBI lineage: Eukaryota > Metazoa > Mollusca > Bivalvia > Unionida > Unionidae > Unio > Unio pictorum. Next base: position 19,518,394 of record JARLTB010000029.1, on the reverse strand, counting down.
CAATATTCACTCAATTTCCGTGTTCTGAAATTAATTTGTCAAGCGAACGGTGTTTAAATTTCCCGCGTCTCTTGCAATAAACCATTCACTGTTAAACACTTCATGACCGAGTGTCCCGACCTGCAACCTACACGTGCTAAGTACTATAACGTACATGACATGAAGGAACTTTTTGATACTGTATCTATCACTTGTATTTTAGATTTCCTGAAGGAAGTAAATCTTTATCTTAAACTTTAACCTGTATGTCATCACCTAGTGCATTTTTATTTAATGCAAATATCACCTCTTATTTACAACATATTTTCATCAACATACACCATTTACATCTCCCGTTGATTGGGAAGCTTCATATTTTACTGTTACCAACAACTTACAATTGTATATTGAACTATTTGTTTTTTTTTATATCGCTGGTCGATATTAAACCTTTAGTATTTTTTAACCATGTTTAAATACAACCTGTTGTATGGCGCTAAATAGCCTAAAAGTGCTGGTGCGCCGTTAAATATCAATCAATCAATCAATTTAAATTTCCCAAGGTTATTAATGTAGAATGTTAGCAGATTTATACATACATTTATTCACGAGCTTGAGCTTTGAACTCTCGAGTGATGACACTATGCTAATAAATTCGCCTCTGAAAATGGTTGTTTAAACATATTTTGTTCCAACATTGAAATGCTGAAGTGGGTTTGCGTTTAAAATGTTAAAAGACTAACTGGAAAATGTCTTGACGTTGATCAGAATATACATGCGGATAACTCTTGGATGACGCAGGGGTAGATTTCTTGGGGCACATACACTTGCGCAGGAAATCAACCAATAATATTGGAAATATGTGTGAAGTGCAATGAACAATAATTTTACACGCCATTTCTTTTATATATATATATATATATATATATATATATATATATATATATATATATATATATATATATATATATATATATATCTGTGTGTGTGTGTGCAAAATGGCTAAAGTGTACATTATCATGTGTTCCGAAAACAATTAGAACATCTATATTTGACACCTTCCTTGATTGAAAATATAAGAATATTGCTGAGATTTTGATGTGATCTGTGCATTAGTGTTCCTCAAATTTAAACGACGTTAGACATGAGAATGGAGATCGGGAAAACTTGGAATGGTGAGAGAATCTTATATTAATAATGTTCTCATTTGTAAAACTGAAATTCCGGTGCAAAGATATTAAACCTTTCGTATTTTTAAACATATAACCTATTGTATGGCGCTAAATAGCCTAAAAGTGCTGCTGCGCCGTTAAAATTCAATTAATCAATCAATCAACCGGTGCAAAGATATATTAGTATGTTCCTCATTTGTCTTCACTTTTGTTACAGGTATGACGCTTCAAAGGGGCGGATGGAATGCGCCACAAGCTCCTCGTAAGTTACTGACTTTATATATATATATATATATATATATATATATATATATATATATATATATATATATATATATATATATATATATATATATTAAACTTCCTGAAGGAAGTAAATCTTTATTTTAACCTATAACTTGTACGCCATCACCTAGAGCATTTTTATCTAATGCAAATACGGACTCTAATTTTCAACATCCTTTCATCAGCATACTTCATTTAAATCTTGCGTTGATTGGGAAGCTTCATATTTTACTATTAGCAACATCTTACCATTTTATGTTGACCTATTTGGGGTTTTATATCGCTGGTTGATATTAAACCTTTTATTATTTTTAAACATGTATAAATTCAACCTATTGTATGGCGCTAAATAGCCTAAAAGTGCTGGTGCGCCGTTAAAAATCAATTAATCAGTCAACTAAGATCTATATTGATAGCTAAGAAAGGCTTGTTTGCAAAAGTGTTTTTTTTTTTTATCTTTAAAACGATGAAGTAAACAAAACGTTAGAAGAACAATGCTGACAACGAGCACAATTACATGGAAATGTAAAGAATTCCGCTGACAATGTATGACATTTCCATCTAATGGCTAGGTACATCAAGAACATTCGTTGATTCTGGAAACAATATAAGAACGAAATGCCGGATATTCGTTAGAATGATGATGTATATTAAGTTAGGTTTTATCTTCATTAACTACAGATAATTTCTGCAGTCGCATTAGATGCACTAGCAAAAGAATACATTAATAAATGATTGAATAGACTAGGATGATAAGGAACACTGGACTCAATGAATTAACTTAGGTATCTAGTTTTGTAATGTGTGATTTGTGTGGTGTACTTAGTTTTTCCCGTTGATTGGGAAGCTTCATATTTTACTGTTACCAACATCTTACAGTTTACTTTGAACTATTTGGTTTTCTATATCGCTGGTTAATATTAAACCTTTTAGTATTTTTAAACATATACAAGTACAACCTACTGTATGGCGCTAAATAGCCTACGTGTGCTGGTGTGCCGTTAAATATCAAACAAATGGTTAGTTTGCTTGTAAAAGCGATTAATTATTTTACTGATTTATCTGTCATTTTTTCTAGTTAGAATACAACTGGATGACATCAGAAATATTTACCACAACCTACCTGCCGAAACGAGAGATCGACTGTTTTCCATACTCCGATGTACGTATATCATTAAGCATATATTACCTCTGTGTTACTCTTACACCAGTTTATGCTTCTGACCACACTGCTGGATTGGTTTGAAACCAAACAAAATTATTTTTGTTTAAACATTAAGTAGACTGTTCTTACTTTGAAACAAAGGGTTAGGAGCTTTTCTATCTGAAAATTATCTTTAGCAGCAAATAATATGTGTTAAATGTATAAACAAGAGGATGGATCATGAGTAGTTACAACCATTTTAACGCATTCAAGCCTGCCATGTAGATAACTTGAATTTTTTTACCTATATTGTTGCATTTAGCTACTGATCGTTACTGTGTATACATATATACCTCTCTCTCTGTCTCTCTGTCTCTCTCTCTCTCTCTCTCTCTCTTGACCTGATGAATGGAAATTCTCGTACATTAATAAAACAAACTCTCAAAGAGAAACTCGGCGTAACATATCACTGACATCCCAACCCTGCGTAGGTTCGAGTCCAGGTAATCATGAGTATGTAAACAATCTTGCCGGTAGTTTTCCATGGGTCGTTAGTTTTTCTCTGGATATTCCTCTGTCAAAGATTTTGGCCACCATACATGGCCTCTCATCTGGTGAAGAATGGCGTTAAACCCACACAACCAACCAACAGTCAAGATAAACTAGCTTGTCTAATAATTCCTATCATGGCAAATGTTTAACTGTCAAACATCCAACTTTGTGTTTATTTATTATTAGAGAATGTTGTCAATAAATATGTGTAAAATATCTTATTAGTTGTAAAATGTGTTTCAGTTTTTGGATTGAGCAGTGCCGACGTCGATCAAGCCTTGGAGAATCCACCAGATGAAGTGAAACAGATGTTTGGGAGTAAGAACAAATTATACATTTATTCTGATAAGACAAGGAACTACCTCTCTATTCATATTATACCAAGACGATAATGTTGTTACATAAATTTCATTCATTTCGATACAATGAGGTCAAAATTCAAGATTAGGTCATCTTGCTGTTAAATCTATTAAGAACGAATTAACTCCCGAAATAAAGGAGAGGTAGAGTAATGGAAACTTGATTGAGATCGTACAGGTAGCGAAGTTCAATGACTATATAGAGACAGCAGAAACAAATCTCAACGGATATATCGTACTGTATGTTAATTGTGTAACAGACATTCAGTAATCTTTCCAAAGAGAAACATCTAAGATATATTCATAAAATTCTGAGTAAAACCAACTAAAATGTATAATCGGTTAATTGGTCTTAATGTACATCTGAATGCTTGTTGGATATAGACATTTAAATGCTTTGAATGCAATAGGAACTTCCTTGTAATGTTTTCAAATACAGCTTTCCCATTTTGGCTGTATTTAGATTCAGATAATCTTCGTTTATTATGATGTCACTTATCTCCGTTTTCCTTTTGTTTACAAGTTCAGATGGAATTAAATGGTGGTCGCAGTTAGTTTTGATAGTAAAAAACCACATACAAGATAATACAAACGTTTGTTTGCATATTTCAACCATCCAAAAGATAGTTCTGCAATGTCTTAGGAACGATACCGATTAGTAGATTCCATTCACCAATAAAAACAGTGAGATAAATTAGTATCAATCCAGATAACAGAATGATCACAGCTACGCAATATAACGATGGTTTAAGTTACATATTTGACTTGCATAAGTACACACGTTCGTATTAGGCTATATTTAAGGGATACATTTCAAATCTCATGAATTGTCGAGGTTACTCTAGATTGAATCATAAATAACACAGGAATACTGTGATAAACAAAAGAGAATTTAAAAGCAGAACATGGTGAATTATTGCTGGAAATACGTGCCTTTAAAGCAATCACATCATTAGCAAAAGGTTTGCATCGATCTTAAATTATTCGTTCGATTGAAAAAACTGAAAACAATGCCATAAATTGTTAAAAAAAAAATATTACTTTTAGATGCAAGTTGTTGGCCCTGTTAATCAAGTCGAAATACCATTTAAATGTAAATTATTCTCTTGATACGTTTAGAAGGCATTTATATCTTTTCAAAAGATTAATAATTTAGACTACATATCTATTTCAAACATGGATTTGCAGAGAAAAGGTGGTATATATTGACAATATATTTGACAAATATGAATCAGTAATCCGAAACTTTAAAATTTACTGGAGGAAGAAATAGCGGTATGCGCATTTAAGGAATGGTTAACTGAGAAGTCTACACACACGTCAAACAACCAATGCTGGACAAAAGTACATCTTGATAGCGATCTATATATTTCATAAAATACAGGGTTTCGTGATGACAAACATCAATCTTTCAAGCATAAAATAACTGACAAAGTATAGTTTAATAGCGGGAAAATGTTTTATAATAAAGGAGTCGATCACCTGTTGTAGCAAATGGGGGTCATGTTCGAGGAATACAGGCAAAAACACACCAACGACCATACCCATATGACGATTGATTGATTGATTGTATTTTAACGGCGCAATAGAACGTTTAGGTTATTTAGCGCCAAACAATAGGTTATATGTAGATACTTTTAAAAAAGGTAAAAGGTAATATCGACCAGCGATATCAAAAACCAAATAGTTGAAAGTAAAACGGTAAAATATAAAGCTTCTCGATCAACGGAGGATGAAAAGGTGCATGACAATGAAGACCGGTGAAAAGTTGTTGAAAATAACAGATGGTATTATCATTACACAAAAGTGTTCTAGGTGATGGCAAAAACGTTATAGTTTAAAGTAAAGGTTTACTTCCTTCAGGAAATCTGTAATGCGAGTGATATGAAGAAATATGTGTCCTGATACTCTCTTTTATCACTCACGCTATTTCACTTTCTCAATATGTCCATTTATCACTTGATATACGTTACCTATTATGGAAGCAACAATTGAAAAAATACATACATACATACATACATACATACATACATACATACATACATACATACATACATACATACATACATACATACATACATACATACATACATACATACCAGGACAAGGTTAGAAACTTGTGTCTTCCTCTTGCCAGCATTCATGGTACCCTATGAATTCTGAATGAGTTTTTGCTTTTCTTCATGATCGAACAATGTCGTTTACGAACATGAGTAAACTTTTTTCTTTTGTGTTTTCTCTTTATTTTTTCAGCATCTGGAATGAGCATTGATGATATGAGAGCAGCCGTGGACAACCTACCCGAACCGCTGAAAAGAATGTTATAGCCTAAACAAAATGTTATTATAACTTTGTTCTGGGAACGAAAAGGGTTATCCTTGCGATCATATTCTACCGGAACAACCATTTTGATTAAATGGCACACAATACAAGCGTTCAATATTGTTTTTTTTTTTTTTTGTATTACTGTTTAATCTAGTACACTTCACTGTCTACTCGCTGCTTTTACACAAACTGAGTTTGCAATAAAAAATAAATAAATATGAGGAAAATTTTCCCGTTGAGTTTCGATTCTATTGAGTTTAAACTTTTATAAATTTACGGCTTTTGAAGTATTTCATTTTCCATGGGTAATCTGGATTTCTGATTTTCTTGAGACTATTTAAGATTCCATGCTGACTAAATACAGCATCTTTGTTTGATTAAAAATATTCAGGTAAATACAGTTTGTGTTAGTGAATTAATAGTAAATTATTGAAACATTCATGCTGACGAAAGAAGAAAAAATGTATCACGCCTTTGCAAAATAAACTAACATACAGCTTTATAATAATATGGTCCAATGGATTTCTTATACCTATTTCTGACGAAACTTAGTTTTTTTTAAATTCTTTGCCAGTTTCTTAAAGCACATAAAATCATTAAATTAATGTCACTAATCAATCCAAAATTACCATACGTTTATTGCGTTACGATGAATCCTATGAAGTCATAGGCAAGTTAGCAAGAATCTAATTTATCCGATGGTCTTTTGTATGGGATTTTAGTTTGCATGAACATTTTACCTAATCAAAGATGTGAAGCACTGCCACCTTTAATAAAACCCACAAATTAACAAAACAATATCAGATGTTTTTGCAAGCAAACATGATAAGAAATTTACACTAATAACCTTTATAAACCGACTGTTAAAAATATAACCAATTTATAATTAGACGTGAAGAAAACATTACGAAGTTTAAAATAATTCTCAAAGAAATATTAAACTACATACACTGTACATAAAACAATAAATAAACAATTGTAAATTAAAATCCTTTTCAAGGGACATCTTAGAAATGAACAGTTAGGATTTGTGCACTAATATATTCACGTCCATAACTTAACACCAACATACTTGATAAGGACAGGGATGGGTTATTTTGTATCATATAATTATATTTGCTATCCAATATGCCTTCACACATTCAAAAGTAACGGCTAGGGTATATGTTTGCTAATGTTGGTATACAACTATATTGTTGTACAATCACGCATACACAAATATACGGATGATGCAAATGTTCGTATGAGTTGGCGAATACGATACAGAGATTGTCAACTCTTATATAATTACAGATAATGAATTATAACTAGTTTTGCAACTCAAAATGCTACCACGGAAATAATCCGATGCAGGACAGCAGGGAATATATAGAGCATAGTTGAGGGTCACTACCGGCTACTAATCGATAGTCACATCCTCATTAAAATACAAACAATAAGCAAATAGACAAGGATGTCCGAACATGAAAAGCAAAGCTTTACACATATCCTTCAAAAATAACAGCAGCAACAACAACGAACAAAATACACTTCTTAACATATATACCAGAAAGCGGATGGGGACTCTCGGCATTTATACCGGCGATTGGTGGTTCGAGTACTAAAAAATACACAATCGTAAATATATACAAAGAATCAATTCGGCTATTGAGAGGAGATGATCAGTGGATGCAGTCTTAAAATGAAAAGACACAAAGATACTATTGAAAGTAACGAAAAACGTACGAATAATGTAAGAATGGTAAGAGATTGAATGCACTGTAAACAAAAAAAGTACATACGAAGGTGATTATTTGAAAACAAAAAAAAAACTGAAAAGCAAAAATTACAAAATAAACATTTTGAAAAAATCAAAATCAACAAATATAAATAAAAAAGAATACGTTCAACAGCTTTTTAAAAAAAAAACCTATTCAGACAAAGGTTATTAAATTGAAGAACTAAAAATAGTCATCATCAATAATAACTGTCGAATCATATAGCACAATATAACAAGAAAACGTCTGAAATAACGTTACAAGAATGTTTTAATAAACATTTTGTTAAACGTGAGAAGAAAAAAAAATATTTGTGAAACAGTTCTAAATTTCTAAACAAAAGGGCTAAAACATTAAAACTATACATATCACATACGGTCACTCAAAAACGCTCAGTGGCAGGCGTCATGGGATGATGCAGTCAATAACAAACTTCATGCCATCAAACCAACCCTGGGAGAATGGACTCCTTCCTACAGAACTATCCGTAGGGAGGAGGTTGTTATTGCAAGAATCAGAATCGGTCAATGTGACTGTAAATGAGGACATTTGTGAAAAGTATGAAAATAAGGTCAATATTCGTAACAGAAAATGAAAACATTCCCCACCTAATTTAACCCATTAAATCGCATGAAACATAAATTGCAAGAACACAAATTTAAATTTTTTCATTTACTTGTTCTGTTTAAAAACAATATGAAAATCAATTTTCATCCTTGACTCAGTCTTGTGTGTTTGTATGCATGCATGTGTGTTGTAAAGCAATAGTCGTCTTATTTTTATTTGATTCTATATAATGATGATAGTTTCCTTGTTTACTAAGCATGTGTATGCATGAACGTGCTTATGTGTGTGTGTGTGTGTGTGTGTGTGTGTGTGTGTGTGTGTTAGTACTACCACCCAAGCTCGCACCCAGTTTGGTACCGTCATATGCATGCATACATTCTACAAAACTGCCAAACTCTTGTCTCTTTCCATATATGGATGCGTTCTGATAAGGCTCTAAGTGATATGGGTCTATCTTTTGCACTAAAGTGTTTGCTTAGTCAATCAGAATAAATGCTCTTTGTTTCTTTAATAATAATGGTTTTTATTTATGTGTGCTTAAGTAGGGGAATTACATGTATGCTCTCCTGTTTTCCTTGCATATATTTATACTTTACATTAAGTATCTGTCTTCGTGACCATTTCATAACACCTACCTAACATCATCGCATTGCCTGTATATATGGATCTTAAATTATAAAATTTAAGCGTTGCCTATATATATAATTGGTTGCAACTGTTTCCGTCGTTCCAGCTGACTGTTTAAATAATTGTAAATATTAAATTATCCGCGTCTTTATGTGACGTTATGACAATCGTTTAACCTAGCATTCCGTTAGCACGTTTTACGGTATGTTGGATAGTAAGGTTAATGATTGAACTGTTGCTTGTCACATCCGTTCCTCTGGAATATAAGACGACACATTGTGTCTTCTTGGTAATGGTTTTTGACAATACAATAACGGTGAATTCATACATTTGTAGCCGAATTACATTGGTCTAGTTACAAAATACCAAGCGCCTCTTAAACCTGGTAGTGTGTGTGATTAGGATTTTTAACATAGCTTTAACAATTTTTTCAGTCATATCGATACGATGTCTGCGATGAGGCAGTTTATAGTGATGTCTAGCACTGGAGCATCATGCCGCAGACATGTGGCATGATGTTCAACTCAGTCCCATTATCCTATCACCAGACAGACCAGTCCTAATACTAACTTCTTAATACTATTTTTGTAAGTCTTTTGTACGACTCGGCTGGGAATCGAACCCACGACCTCGCGGCGGACGCTATAACCACTAGGCCACTGGATCGGTAGACCTAGTAGAAGCACAGGAGCTACTTCTTTGGAAATGGAGTTTAGTGAATACCATACATTCCTGATGACAGAACAACGAGTAATGAATATAATAAAGTAAAGATAGGAAATGAATAGGGATATGGAGATTACGAACATAAACAGGCAGAGGAAAGGGATAGTGAACAGTAGATGTCAGAGAGGAGCTGCGACAACTGTTCCATAAAGAAAGGTTTCCCGCAATATGAGTAGACGCAATAACAGCAACGGAAACCACTAGAACAGGATATATTAGCAGATAACGTGCATTTAATGACACATTTGGATTCAATAAACATGTTGGGAAAGTTAGTTGTCATACAAAACGATATTCAATATAACGGATAGGTATATTTACCTATGTCGGACATTAAAAACACAACTCTGATTTGCATATTCGATGAAGACAATATTGACATTATTAGTGACATGGGATTTTGTATAACTATCAAATTGTGTGAATGAAGATGGATTAAAGTACCTATTTGATAGGGATAATACGTAAAGCTGTTTCCAGGTACATCTGCGGTACAACTCAAAATTCTCAGAGCCTTTACTAAATCAATCTACAACGAATTGTTGCTAGTAGATGTAGTTTGGTTTGGTGTTTCACAGACCAACAATAAAGTGAGGTTATTTAGTACCAAGGCAATTGATGTAAAGAGCCTTACCCATGGACACAACATTACAAGCATGACTCCTTTAAAATGGAAATCTATCTTCAGGGATATATAGATTCAAACTAGCACATGGTGTATATGTTTATGTTGTGGCTGTTGTAATCATTCATGAAACAATTTAACATCGATCTGAAATCATACATAAGTTTTGAAATGATGGGATAAATGTCCATTTTTTAAAGATAAAAGTACATGTTATAAATCTTCGTTGGGATCAGCGTAACAACAGGGGAATGAAATATGTAACACTTTTGAAAAGTTCTTTAATCATATCAATCTTGATTGAACTGGTCTATGAAGAAACAGCTGGATTCAAGTTACTAGGTAAAATAGCTTAGGGTGGAGTAGGATGATAATGTGCAAGTTGTTTTGGTGAAGGTGAGCAGGTGGTATTTGTGGAATCAAACTAAAAAAAAGAACACCTATTACCAAATATTCTATGGACATTCAAATTGGTAATATAATCACTGCATTTGCTTTGACCAAAGCAGCTATTTCTACACCTTGTGTTATAATATTTATTTTAACTATGCACCGCTTACGGTTTTTTACTCCACGTTACAACTAATGTTTTCAAAGATTTTTCTACAATTGCTATACAGCTAAGTTAAATGACCACCTACTTGAGTTCTTGCCATACCTATATTTTGAAACTGTTGCATTAATATTTCTTGCCTTTACAATAATTCCGTTAATATATTATATTTTGCTTGGTCATCTAACATGAAAGATGCTTATTTGTAGTTTTTATTGATGCATTTCACATGTTTAACAATCAAGTTTTATATACTGTAGTTCTTATTAGCAAACATCCAGGAACTTTAACCCATTCATTATCTTTCCACCTGCGTTATAAACATATTATTTCACTTCCAGATGAAAAGCAAAGTTCTGTTTCTATAACTATTTTGTTAAATTGTTCATTTGAGTTTATCATTTGTATTTCGGTTATTAGGTACCTGCGCTCATTGCAGATGGTAATTGAAGGTGAAATGAGACATATTCATTAACTTTGCTGCATCACTGAAATCGCATAATTGGTGTTCTGCCTGAAAAACAGTAAATGTTGCGCAATTACATTATTAGGGACCACGTTGTCGACTGATGAATTCAGCAAGAATCAGTATATACGCTAATAGTGTCCTACGTACTAGTAATATTTTAACTAGTTTCGTATGAGCTCATATTGGTCAGCGTTTATATTACATCCCGTTACCTTCCTCCGTACTCATCAATAAATCTGCTTGAAAAGAATTCCAAACGACCAGATAATTTCCAAACAACTGTACTAAAACCAGGTGATAAACTTTCAATATCATCAACATTTATTCGTTGCGAATGTATTATGGTATCATTTTGGTAAGTTTTCGAATTCCTTCAGTTGAAAATTCACTTTTATCAGCTTTTGGCTTCAAAATAACTAAATATTTAATTCAGTTTACGAAATGCATTAAAGTATGTGTTGACCTCAAATAAATAATTAATTCATATAGAACTATATTGGTGAACATGTCGCCTTTAATCATTAATAGAAACACAAATGTAACTTCAACTTTTACTGATTTAATAACATTCCGTCCATGTCATTTAAGCGGGAATAGTAAAACATTTCTTTCCACTCAAAACCAAAGGACATACAGTGTATGTGTGTTTTCCGAAGAAGAAACTGACCCCAAAGAAAAATATCGTAACTAATATCTTATGAGGTTATAATTAATACATACCATAGAAAACATTATTAATTGTGTTAAGTTCTTATAGTAAATCTATTCAATAAAGATTTAAGATTTAATAATAACAATATTAATAACAATAACAATACAGAAGTGTATATATCAGGAATGTAGTACATATTCCTCGTCTGAGAAATTACTCGTAATCAAATCCACCCTATTTTCCAATACATGGGACAGAAGGGAGTAAATAAAAAGTACGCTACGTACATCAAATTGGAAATTAAACACAGATGCTTATTGTATTATCAATGTAACAATCAAAATTAATATGTGCGTTCCCTCCTCCTCACCCCCCCCCCCGCGCTGCTCTCTCTCTCTCTCTCTCTCTCTCTCTCTCTCTCTCTCTCTCTCTCTCTCTCCAGGATGATTAGAAGGAAACAGCACAAAATACGATGTATATTTTTAAATAATATGCACTTTGAACGTGTTTCACTTCTACATACGACAGCGTATATCTCATCAGAGACCTGAATGACGGAAGTGTATGGAATCTATCTCTTTACTTCCTTATTCACCTAAACAGATATTGGTTAGGTGAGGCGGAAGATGAAATGTCAATTCGACAGTTCTCATTCCCCCAGGTATTAACATTACAGCATATCAGTCATAAATATTCATATATGTACCAGCTTGAAGTCATCCCCTTATATATGACTTATCCATGACCAAAATAGTTTGAAATATTTTGTCCACATATACATGATGCAATTAATTTGTTTTTATCGGAAACATAATTGAAAGGTTTCCCCCATCTTGAAATTTTATGGACGCCAATGGGGTATATGACAGGGTTTCCAACCTGTTTTTCTAAAGTAGCACATTTTGTATGTTCATGTGATGAATAAAGAAATCACCCAACTACACTCGAAGATTATATAGTGTGGGATGAGGGAAACTTTTCAATTCATATATTATTATTTTAGAAATGTGTATTAGTATATACGAGGACGAATATGTCCATTTGATAACTTAGTTAAAGCAACACACGGATTGTATATGGTGTTGGTTGGAAATGAAAGAGAATTTAAGACGTCATTGCATATGATACGGTAGGCAAATTGTAAGCTGCGTTGATAGATTAGATATTTCCATGAATTTCATCTGAAGAAAATTAATAGCATAAAAAGCAATAACATTAATGGTCATAGTGCTGCCGTTTATGATGATACTGATGATAATACCATCAATAATAACAGTTATAATGGTAATAGTTATGGCGTACACACACAGATGTATACGGTAAGTGTGATTCAAGATAAATTAATGTATTAAAACTTATGTCTTTCATACACCTGAATTTTATTGCCAATATTAGTGTAGCTTTCTAAAATCATTGGTGTAAAGCATAAGGGTGACATAAAGGTGAATGGAGCTTTTAATGTCTGCGTCTATTTCAGTAGACTAAAGGTGTCACGAGGTTTATAAACTCCATTATTCTCCCTGATGCTCACCAGTATGCCCGCATACAGCTCTTGCTATATGACCAAAGGCCAGTCATAACGGTATAAAAAGGTGATTAAATCTTCCAATTATGGTATGGGTAACACATTTCTAATTACGTGCAGTGTGGGGGGGGGGCTTCTCTTGATGTCCTGTCAGTCTTGTTTTTTTTTACCAGGTTTTTAGAAAAGAAGAATTTCTTCTAAGTCTGGTTCGATAATATCTTTTTACAAGGTTTCCAGTAAATACTATGTTAACGTGAAAGTTGATTTTAGCTGCATTCAATTTCTAGATGATCCTTACTTAGTACGTTGGTGTTCTTCATTTTATTAATTAAAAGTTGAGAATGTGTAAAGAAAAATTAGCGCGATGTCGAGGGAAATCTCTGTCAATTTATCAGGAGGAAGTACATGGTAAATTGATTTGTTTGCAGGTCTGGACTATTTACATCTGCATGAATGTCCTCATGGTCGCCAAATTCTACTATGCGGCTTATAGGGTCATCGGACTTCTTGAGATGCGTGTAAGAGTTCTCTTGCGTTATTGTGAGGGTAGGGGGATGGGTTGATTTTGATATTTGGACACTACTGAATGTTGTGTGTGTGGATATCATGTCTTTTTAGGCTTATTATGTGGAGCATTTGATAGTATTGTAATATTAGGTCAAATTGCTTTGCGACTGTGCATGTATTATTGATTTTAAATTGTCTTTAGTTGCGAAGTTTAGGTGATGTACAAAAAAAAGATGGTTATAGATTTTATGCGCAAAGTTTTCCGAGTTACCGCATCTTGCGATTGCTTTTTTGGGATTATACTACTATTCTTTCCAAATTCAAGACATCGACCACGTTGAGTTTGTGAATGTAACCTTTTTGAAAGATCCCGAAATATGCTAAATTTACGATAGTGCAAACCCAACCAAATCTCTCTCGTTCTCTCTCTCTCTCTCTCTCTCTCTCTCTCTCTCTCTCTCTCTTAACGAGGCCGCAAAAGAAATTTGGGTGTTTATTGACTCATTCATGATTCTTTTGATTTATTCATTAACCACCATGTCAGTTCAGTGGATCAGTCTGTTTCTTTTAGATTTACATCTTTTCTGTAGGATATGTTCATCTATTATCATGTGGGTTCTTACGTTGATTACGCCATATTGGTATTAGAGGTAATGAAGAAGCAGACCGGGCTGCTAAGATGGCTCTATCCCTAGAACCATCAGATTTTAAATTACCGTGTACTGATTTTAAACCTTGTATCAAAAAGTACCTACGTCAGAAGTGGCAGGTGTGATGGGATGATGCAGTCAATAACAAACTTCATGCCATCAAACCATCCCTGGGAGAATGGATTTCTTTCCTACAGAACTATCCGTAGGGAGGAAGTTGTCATTGCAAGAATCAGAATCGGTCATACATACATTACCCACTCCCACATACTGAAAGACGAAGATTCACCAGAGTGCGTTTCTTGCAATGAGCCATTCACTGTTAAACACTTTATGACCGAGTGTCCCGACCTGCAACCTACGCGTGCTAAATATTATAATGTACATGACATGAAGGAACTTTTTGATACAATACAAATCACTTGTATTTTAGATTTCCTAAAGGAAGTAAATCTCTATTTTAAACTATAACTTGTATGCCATTACCTAGAATATTTTTTTCTAATGCAAATATCAGCTCTTATTTACAACATCTTATCATCAACATACACCATTTACATCTCCCGTTGATTGGGAAGCTTCATATTTTCCTGTCACCAACATCTTACCATTTTATATTTAACTAGTATGGTTTTTTATATCGCTGGTCGATGTTAAACCTTTCTTATTTTTGAACATCTAACCTATTGTATGGCGCTAAATAGCCTAAAAGTGCTGGTGCGCCGTTAAAATTCAAGCAAACAAACAAACAAACTGATTTTAAACCTTGTATCAAAAAGTACCTACGTCAGAAGTGGCAAGTGTCATGGGATGATGCAGTCAATAACAAACTTTATACCATCAAACCAACCCTCAGAGAATGGACTCCTTCCTACAGAACTATCCATAGGGAGGAGGTTGTCATTGCAAGAATCAGAATCGGTCATACATACATTACCCACTCCCACATACTAAAAGGTGAATATCCACCAGAGTGCGTTTCTTGCAATGAACCATTCACTGTTAAGCACTTTATGACCGAGTGTTCTGACCTGGAACTTACGCGTGATAAATACTATAATGTACATGACATGAAGGAACTTTTTGATACTATTCAAATCACTAATATTTTAGATTTCCTGAAGCAAGGAAATCTTTTTTTAAACTATAACATGTATGACATCACCTAAAAGCATTTTTATCTAATGCAAATACCGCCTCTTATTTACAACATCTTATCATCAACATACTCCATTTACATCTCCCGTTGATTGGGAAGCTTGATATTTTCCTGTTACCAACAACTTAACATTTTATATTTAACAATTATGGCTTTTTTTTTATATCGCAGGTCGATATTAAACCTTTCATATTTTTAAACATATAACCTATTGTATGGCGCTAAATAGCCTAAAAGTGCTGGTGCGCCGTTAAAATTCAATTAATCAATCAATCAATCTTACGTTGATTACAGTTTGAATGGGAAAACATTAAATTGAAGAACACTTCTTTTTCCAGACATTTCTATATTTTGGGCTTATTGTTTACCTTATAATTTTAACGCTAAAGTCTTTCCACAGACTCCAGCAGTGCAAGTCTTCCTTTTCATAGTAATAATAATAAACTCTAATATCATCATTGTATATTATATCTACTAAAACAGATGCAATTATTTGTAGTAATGGCAAGTTGGTTGAAACGTAGAACAGAATATCCGGGATGTAAATAAATGTACGTAATACAAAAACTAATCGATAGTAGGCGCTAAATCAAACCTTATATCGGTCACATTTAATTAGGAAATCATTCAATATAAACTAAATAATAATGTTGACCAATGGAGAAGAAAAGGGCCGATGATCAGACAAGCCACTGGGCCTCTCGAAGATCACAAGTAATACTTTCATATGGATTTTAGAGGTAAAAATGTGAAGGCGATATATCTATCCGACGTCCATTCGGACGAACGTGGCGGAATTAGCCGCCATAGCCAATGCACACTTAGATACTTTCACTCATCTTGGGAGGGCAATTTATCTGCTCTATCCTAAGGAAAGAAAATCCCTTCTCAAAGAGGGAAGTATTATATTAGGAATGAGATAGCAAAGTACGAATTATTTACTTTTTCCTGGTCGTACTTTATTGGACTGGTTGATCGTTCCGGACCGCTAGGTAGGATAGCATCCAGGAAACTGCGATCAACCTTGTTAAACTCGTATAATCCATTGAATACGTAAACACATGTGCAAGAATTAATGAAATTATTTCAGATAAAAGGAATAATAATAAATTGAATTAAATAAATATAACAAAAAGATTCATCCCATATGGACACAACATAATACAACTTGAAGTGCTCGAATGACAGAATTATATAGTTATCCACTTGACCTTTGATAAAAATTAGCATTTTCGAAAAAATACACATAAACTAATGGAAAACAAGCTTCTAGAATGATCCTGATGTTTACACAATCAAAACCATATCATAGACTACACTACTATAAAAATTCCAAACTTAGACCGAAATAAACATATTTATTCTATTAATAATGAGCCTGATATTCAAAGAAATATAGAGAACAATTTAGCTATATATTAGCTGTCTACACAAAGTAAAATAATAAAAAGTCAACAAGGTCAAGCAGAAAGGAACTCAATTTTGGACAAGGTCAAGCCCATCATATAATGTTACACTACATATGCATGGAATGGAACAAAGATTATTAAAACAATTCAATATATATCACAAGAGAATCATATTTTACTAGATATTATCTTTTATTATTATAAATTTGGTGTTTTAAATATGGATACAAAAATGGACAATTCTTTTTTGTTACATTGAATATAAAATATCCTAATAAAGAATGTATTATGTGAGCTAGATATGGGAAATATGGAGCTGTATACATTACGCTGCAACTAAGTAATTTCGTGGGGAAGTATTTGATATATTTGTACATTTCGTTAGCCATGTCTTTTACAGAATATCAAAATCATGAAGGTTTTATCATGCAGAGTCAATGTTGGCTAATACTGGACAATGCGATAATGGGGGGGGGGGTAAGGATCTGAACGCATTAATCAAGGAGATATGGTTCTTTTAAGATGAAATCAGTAAATAAGATAATTAACAGGAAAAGGAAATCGGATGGAGTGAGCGATAGTGACTGTAGGGTGCATGCCATGATAGGTAATAATGTGTCAATATTAAGTTATACTCCATGTGTACTGAGATAAAGACAAGCATATCTTTGTGCTATATAAATGTAGTCCCAACAACAATAAGCAACAACGTAAAAAAAAAAAAAAAAATTATATTTTCAGCAAATATAAAATATACAGTGATTGTAAAGGACGTAAAAGAAAATGAAACCATAAAAATATAGTTGTTCTTATAGAGATTAACGCCATTTTTCAGCACACGATAGGCTATGCATGGCGGCCCGTATTATTGGTAGAGGAAGAACCCGGAAAGAAACCACCGACCTACGAGAAGCTACTGGCAAGCTTTCTCGCATAACTACATTAGCTAGACTCGAATACACGCAGACGGAGGTGAGATGGCAGTGATCCGTAACGGAAAGCGCTTTAGACCACTCGGGGCATCTTAAAAATAAAGAAAAAGCAGGAACACATCAACAGGCACCAACACAAAAAAATACAAGATGCAAGCATCATGGGCATGCCTACATATTGGCATGTATTAATATCTGCGCGAAAGGTATAAGAACTATACATTGGAATTTTACAAATAAAGCATGAGATGGAAGCTACTTTAATGAATGGTTGATAAAGTCCTTGTTATTTGCTAAAATTTATATAAGTAAAACAATATTATCCTATAATGGAAAATACATTAGGCTAGTTTGTGTCGACAACGTAATTTTTTTCTTGCTTTCATAATTGAAATAGCCTCAGATCTCTATTCCGCCTGCAAGTTTCAAACTTTGTATTAATATTTACTCGATCTGGGCAATAACACCGACGGTGATCATCTCCTAGATAATGAAAACCAAAGAAAGTGGACACCTTATGAAAAGGTACAATCTGTCAATCAAATCACACCCACACACCCACAAGGTGGTCTATAGTCCTAAAATCACTTATTCTTGACTGTTTTAATCAAGAATATTAACGACTTGACCCTATTTGTACCTGGGTAGTACCTTTTGTTTTTTCTTCAGTACTAACTTGTAATATGATGTTGTTAAGGCTTCCTTTCTGACACATCAACCTGCACAATGATCTGACCCTAAAAAACGTATAAACAAATTTTACAAAAAATATAATAAATTGTACAGCTAGATAGATTTTTGCCCATTAATAATAATGATCATAATAATGATAATACTACCAATAAAAATAAATTTATTTAAGAGGGAAACATATATTTGAACAAAATTGTTATTAAGGTAATATAATACAGAATCACAACCATAAAATACTTTGTTGTACACATGTAATAGCAAAAGAACAAAAAAGACTTCCAAAATGTGAAATCCACCAGAGTGCGTCTCTTGCAATGAACCATTCACTGTTAAACACTTCATGATCGAGTGTTCCGACCTGCAACCTACACGTGCTAAGTACTATAATGTACATGACATGAAGGAACTTTTTGATACTGTATCTATCACTTGTATTTTAGATTTCTTGAAGGAAGTAAATCTTTATCTTAAACTTTAACTTGTATGTCATCACCTAGTGCATTTTTATTTAATGCAAATACCTCCCATTATTTTGCAACATCTTTTCATCAACATACACCATTTACACCTCCCGTTGATTGGGAAGCTTCATATTTTACTGTTACCAACAACTTACAATTTTATATTGAACTATTTGGTTTTTTTTTTATATCGCTGGTCGATATTAAACCTTTAGTATTTTTAACCATGTTTAAATACAACCTGTTGTATGGCGCTAAATAGCCTAAAAGTGCTGGGTCGCCGTTAAATATCAATCAATCAATCAATCAATCAAAATGTGAAAAAATAAGACTAAATCAAAAGTATAATTTTATGACATGTCTTTGTTAAGATTTAAATCAAAAGATATATGGTTTATTGTATACGAGTCTTGTGGAAATTGTAGGTTGGAATATTTTAGTCGCATCAATAAGAAAAATATAAAGTTTTATTCAGTGTCCCTGTATGAAATGTGGACAAATACTGAAGTGGATAGTTGGAAAACATTTGCTAAAATTTAATTTAAAAAATTTCATTCCAATGTCTAAACATTGTAAATATAAATGCCTTTCTAGGACTATACAATTCTGGCCTGATTCTTAAAAAAAAAAGAAATATGGAGGCCCCGAGTGGTCTAAAGCACTGTCCGTTACGAATCACTGCCGTCTCACCTCTAAGTGGGTTCAAGTCTAAGATTCGGCTAATGTAGTTATGTGAGAAAGCTTGCCAGTAGCTTCTCATGGGTCGGTGGTTCTTTCCGGGGTATTTCCTACACCATTAATGCTGGCCGCCATGTATAGCCTATATTGTGCTGAAAAATGGCGTTAACCCATAAAACAAAACAAACTTTAAAAAATACTCCACCCTCTTTGCATGACATAAACACATCAAAAGAAATAAATATTGCAAATTACATATGGCAAAAATTTATATTGGAAACAATATTGTGCAGGAGAAAAAAAATAAACATTTTCATATCATATGAAAAAGTAATTTATCAGAAAAAGACTACTGTAATTTTGAATAAATCCAAAATTTAGATTATGGTTGTACAACTGTCATTTGAAATGGATTAACATTTATTTTTAAAAAGATGAAAATATTTGAAAACATGAACAACTTAACAAAACACAAATCTTTTCCTTCTGAAGTGGTGTAGGTGTTGAATTAGGAGACCGTCCAGTGTTTTGGAGGTGACACGCAGCTTTGCAGAAGAAAAAAAATTTCCAACAATAAATTTTTAATAAAACAAGCACAATTACATGATTGGTATAAATTAATGGCATATATGGATATTAGCAACGACAAACTAGATTGCAGTCCATGAGCAACTCTTACCACAATTATGTCCTTTCCCGTCCAGGACATAGAAAAAGCCATCATAGGAGCACAATTGTGACCAGCCAGCCTTATTATCTGAAACCAGCAATGCATCAATTATAGAAGATCTATGATTGGTCCAAATAATAAACTTTAACACAAATGAAACTGAATACCCTCATAAAAAAATTTAATTTAGTCTCGGTACTTTTGGAAAGTATATGGGTTGTAATTAAACTGTTGGCCACGTTGCTTTTTTTAAAATAGTATCAGAATAGCTTAGCTTCTTCAGAAATGGAAATATTTTTCATGTATATTTTTATTATATAAATGTTTACTCGTATAACAGGTGTATCACGTGCCCGAGTGGTCTAAAGGGCTCACCGTTACAGATCAATGCCATAGCACCTCTTTCTGTGTGGGTTTGTGTATCGGGTTTGACCAATGTGGGTATATGAGAAAGCTTTCCAGTAGCTTTTCGTGGATCTGTGCTTCTTTCCAGGGTTTCCCGGGATTCATTCCCCGCCATTTATACTTTTTGACTCGCGTGCCACATTGGTTTCTAAAATTTGACAGAGGGGCCGGGCCAGAATAGGAGATTGGCGTGTTTTTGTGAACTAATATAAATTAAATGTAAAAACCATTACATGAAACGATTTGGCCTTTCACAGGCAGCAAAACACCATTGTGCTTAGTTTATTGTAAAAATTGTTTTACAAATTTATTAATTTAATAATGTAGTAATAAACTCCCATTCAGTTTCAGTGGGAACAGTGTTGATGGTCTCCTTTTTTTGCAAATGCATCAATGTCTGGCATTATATTTGCTGTGGCAATTCTCAAGATAGATCCGAGGAGTTGGTCAGTTAACTTCGATCTGTGACGGGCTTTGTTGATGTTCATGACGCTGAATGTCTGTTCACAAACATAGGTTGAGCCAAACAACGTCAGCATCTTCTGTGCCATCCTCCGGTGGTTTGGAAACGTGGCTTCGTTAAGTGAAGCATAAAAGTCGTTCATTTTAAGAGAGTTGAACTTCTCCTTCAATACAGAGTCAGACTGAAGATCTGTCAGTTCCATCTGCAGCTCCTGTGGTGCTGTTTCAGGGTCTTGTGACAGGGGACAGGACACCAGCTGAAGTGACTTTTAAATTTTTTCAAAGTCACAGAAATGACGGCAGAATTCTCCGTGCAAGTCGTCCAGTGATTTGCTGTATTTCTGCGCGTTTCGGGTCGCCTCTTTCTGCATAGCTAGTGTGGGGGAATGAGTGAAAGATTTGTTTGAAATTTGTCTGGAGAAAAGAGTCAGCTTGGATTTGAAGGCCCTAACATTTGTGTACATGTCGTGCACAAATTGAACTTTCCCCTGTAGCTTGGTGTTCAGCTCATTCATGTGCGAAAGTATGTCCACAGCAAACGCAAAGTCACAAAGCCAGTTCTTGTCGCTTAGCTCGGGAAATTCGTCGGATCTAGCCCATTAACACCAAAAATGCAGTGATGTCCTTCAGCAACCCCCACTCTTTGAAAGACTTTGCCCAAACTTGGCCAGCGCACATGAGAGTGGTAAAGTAAGTCCTGGTGATCTGCATCGGTTTCTTCCAGGAACGCAATAAACTGACGATGCTGAAGTCAACAAGTTTTACGACTGGATTCATGACATGATTTCGCTGCAATATAGACTTACACAGAACTTCCTGATGAATGATGCAGTGAAGGAAAATAACATCCTGATCAGGATTTTCCTCTTTTACTTTTTCCTGCAGTCTTTTTAGCAGCCCAACGTTATTCCCAGTTCAATTTGGCGATCCATCCGTGGTGACATTGGCAAGTTTACTCCAAGGTAGCTTCATTCTCTCGATGACAGCAGGCACCTGGTTATACAAGTCCTCTCTCCTCGTTTTTCCTTTCATGGACTCCATTGTCAAAATCAAAACTGTCGCTAATCCCTCGGATAAAAATTAGGAGCTGAGCAGCGTCTTTTATGTCGTTACTTTCATCCAGTGCTAGCGAATAAAACTTAAAGGACTCCGCCTTTTTGTTTAATTTGCTGGCTATAACTTCGTCAATCAATTCCACACGGCGAATCACAGTTCTGCGTGATTTGTTAAAATTTGCCTTTGCTCTCCATACACAAGAGACCTGCTGTCTCAATCATGCATTCTTTTAAAAATTCGCCTTTGGAGAAAGGCTTACAGGCCTTTGCTAATTTGAATGCCAGCAAAAAACTTGCCTTAGTACTTGACTCTTGAATCGCAGTTTGTCTGTGAAAAAGGTTTTGCTGAGTGTGTAAATTAGCCGTCAATCTCTGAGCTGTAGCCGCCGGTTCTTGTGGAGACTTGTTTACTAGCGTAGTTAGCATGTTTTGTGGCAATGACGGCTGATGTTGTATTCTTTAAAAACCTACAGTTTCTTGGCATATCAGACATACAGCTGTTGATCGGACTTAAGTGAAAAAATATTTTGTTGTCCACTTTTTATTGAACACTCGGCAGTCACTGTCTACTTTTCTTTTCTTCGGTCCGCTCATTTTTACTGAAGGGCTGAAAGTGCAAAGCGACAAAATGAAGTAGAGAGTAACCGTAATGCATCACACTCAAGGGTCAATGTCTTCGGGGTGCGCCATCTGCTGGGGAAAGATGGGAATTACAGCTAGGTAAAATGATTTAGGTGTCTTTATAATAAAATTTAATTTGATAATATAACGTGGATGAGTTCGGATTAAAAAGCCCAACGGGCCGTATATGGCCCGCGGGCCGTAGTTTGCCCATGTCTGATTTATACTGACTGCCATGTATAGCCTATCTTGTGCGTAAAAATGGCGTTAAACCCTACAACAATTTGCATATAAGACCATTTATTTACTTTCAGGTTTAAACCAATAAACTGCTTATCTCACATAAACTCGATCTCCGTCTTGTGAACATACAAACAAATAAACGAAATATTAGAGAAGTGACTTTAAATAGGTTTGACTGATCATTTATAATCATTAGTCAAAATTGAAAATGTTCATTACTTTCATAGGATACCACTGTGGCAGTGTTCATAAAGAAACCATAATCCAAATATGGAATGAACAATTTATTCAAAATAACTATTAATTATACAATCAGAATAAAGGTAAAGCTTGATCACCAAAATGATTAATAAAGAAATGGAAAATTGGGGATAATTAGAAAATCAATAATAATGAGGACTCAGTAGAGCACTTAATCTTAAAAAGCCCTATGCACTTTATCGTCTTACTTAACGCATAAAGACATGTCTATATACATGAACTACAAAAATCCTGAAAACAAGGGTAAAGAAAGCTCACAAGTCT
Organism: Unio pictorum; assembly: GCA_030141615.1. Lineage (NCBI taxonomy): Eukaryota > Metazoa > Mollusca > Bivalvia > Unionida > Unionidae > Unio > Unio pictorum. The sequence continues at coordinate 19,494,607 of JARLTB010000029.1, read as the reverse complement.
GTTCGTGCAGTCTAAATCTCGAGCTTGTCGCTTTATTTCACTCCGCCAATTGAATCAATCATCACATGGATTTTTGGCATTCAAGACACTATATAATAAGCTTGGGATGCACACACTTCAGTGTATGATCAACTGTTACAATCTTTATACCTTTCTATGAACTATAGGCACCAATGAGGGAACTCTAGTGTAAGGAAAACATATTAAGTTAACTGGCATATGATATGGGCAACAGGTACAATATACCTTGACATCAATGCTATATTTACTCATTATTATGTTAGAAACTTGTTCTGTATAATCTTTCAAAAAAGAAGCCAGAACAAACTGCCCTCTCAGACAATCTTATCACTCTCTTCCTCAAATTATTCCCATCCCTCCTCCAGATGGGTATGGACTTGCTCTGAAAGATTGGAATAACCAAACATATTGAAAAGCAGCTCATACAATCACACACGAATTATTTAAGATTCAGAATAAACGAATGTCTGGGGAAACAATAATTAGGGTCCTAAAGTCGATATATATATATATATATATATATATATATATATATATATATATATATATATATATATTCTTTTCCTACGTAAATACCGGATATATTTCATCGTGTGGTACAAAAAGCGTGATATTTTAACAAGTGACAAAGCCACGAGTTAAAATGTCGTGGGTTTTTTTTTGTACCACAAGATGAAATATTTTCGGTATTAACGTAGGAAAAGAAAATTTTCTTTTTATTAAATCCTTTTTTTAGTTTTAGAACCCAACGGGTCACTTCTTAGTAGCGTCCATTAAAAAAAAAAATAATAAAAATAAAAAAAACATTAACCACTAGAAGTATAGTGTTGGGAGCGACTGCAAAGAGTTCTCAAGAAAGGAGACATGATTCATTTTCATTTGTCACATTTAATTTATTATTTGCCCCCTGCGGGTTCGGGGTTGTAGAATTAACCCGACGTGCCTCGCCACGTGTCGTAAAAGGCGACTAAGTAGAGGCGACCTGTTTGCCGTGGGTTGCGACCCGTGTCGGAGGAGGAAAGGATCCTGGTAGTTGAGCGGAGGCTTTTCCGATGCAATACACTACTTTGGCCTCTACTTCTCTTAGACGGGTGGTCGAGATGGGCCCGGTCTCGACAAATCGGCTGGTCACGCCGAGCACTAAGAGGTCTTTCTTTACTAGCTCACGTTCTATATCTTTCTTGTATCTCTCTTGATACCACCGTTGCCCCTTCATTCTAGCTTTCATTTTCCCAAGTACTAGAGGACCTCCTAGACAGCGGTGGCTTAACGGGTCAATCGGGAGGTAATTTTGCCGATCCTTGGTAATTTTATCTAACGAGTATAGCATCTGTGTATCCCTGGCACTTGAAAAGTGTCCCCTTGGTGGGCGGGGAGCATGGGTGCTGAAACTTTAAAACAAAATCATGGAAAATTCAAAAAAAAATCAAAACAAACGAACAAAACCACTATCTGACTCTGATGAAGAACCATGTGGTGTGGAGTCATTCCCACGCTTCATGGTCATACAGTCAACAGATACTGAAAAACCAATTACAGCACTATCTCCTTTTGTAATTGAGAAAACGTTGATGGGTTTAATCGGCACACCAAAAGGTGTCAAGAAATTGAAATCGGGCTGTCTTCTCGTTGAATGTGAGCGAAGGGGTCAATCAGAAAATCTAAAAAAGATGAAAACATTCTTTGACATTCCAGTGACCTCATTCGCTCACACTTCCTTAAATACGTCCAAAGGCGTGATGCGGTGTCGTGACTTGGCTGGAGTCAACGACGCAGATATCATCGAAGGGATGAAACATGAAGGTGTCACTGCAGTGCGTAGAATACGTATTAAACGTAATAACAACCTGCAGGACACCAACACGTTTGTACTCACCTTTAATAAACCAATTGTGCCCAAAGTGGTCAAGGTTGGGTTTTTGCAAGTAAAGGTTGAGATCTATATTCCAAACCCCCTTCGATGCTATAAGTGTCAAAAATACGGCCATCACGAAGATCGATGTTCCAGAGCCAAGGTATGTGGCCGATGCGGAGAACACTCTCATCAGGAAGCTGATTGTAGAGCAACTCCGCATTGTGTCAACTGTGGCAAGGAACATCACGCCAGTTCCAAAGATTGTGATACATGGAAACAGGAGAAGGAAATTCAGAGGGTAAAGTTTACCTCGAACATACCCTACCCAGAGGCCAGAAAACTTGTCCAGGCGAAAACATCCCTTCCTGGCCCATCCTTTTCCACAGTCTTAAAACACAATCCAAAAAGCACGAAGGACGCCCAAACACAGACGGATCATCCCGATTCAACCAAAGTACCCATATCCCTAATTATAAGCCACAGAAAAGCACAACATCAACTCAGACAACTTTTAATAACAATCCACCACCAAAATCACCAAAACAGAAACAAAAAGCACAAACAAATAAACCGCAAAAGGGGTCAGATGACCCCATTAAACTCTACAACAGGTTTGGAGAGATTGAGAGCATGGATGCAGAAGAAACTGCTCCATGTACTCAAAGTAGTTCCAAACCTAATAAAACTAAATATACTCCCGTACTTCCTCCAGACAAATAACAACACATGCTTCCATCGCGAATAGTCTAACCTAGTTCCAGAATCTCCAGCATAACATTAGAATGAAGAACACCATCATACAATGGAACTGTCGAGGACTTAAAGCTAACTACAATGATATTCTTCTGCTTTTAAATGAACACGATCCTGCTGTACTATGTTTACAGGAAACATTCCTGAAAGAGACAGATAAAATTACTTTTAAAAACTTTTCCCTGTTTAATGCGTACTTTCAAAACGCAGACAGGGCCTCAGGAGGAGTCTCTATTGCTGTGAACAATAGAGCCCCTCACAGAGTCATTCCTTTAAACACAAATTTACAAGCCATTGCTGTAAGTGTCACTCTACATCGAGTGATTACTTTTTGTTCCATTTACTTACCACCAAACACCAACTCCCGTTGATTGGGAAGCTTCATATTTTACTGTTACCAACAACTTACAATTTTATATTGAACTATTTTTTTTTTTCTATATCGCTGGTCGATATTAAACCTTTAGTATTTTTAACCATGTTTAAATACAACCTGTTGTATGGCGCTAAATAGCCTAAAAGTGCTGGTGCGCCGTTAAATATCAATCAATCAATCAATCAATCAACCAAACACCAACCTAGTACAAAAGGAATTAGACAATCTTGTTGAACAACTTCCCGCGCCCTTCGTTTTACTCGGGGATTTTAATGCCCATAACATTTTATGGGGATCAAATCACATAAACGACAGAGGCCATAAAATAGAAGATTTCACTTCTAGACACGATCTGTGTCTATATAACACTAATTCACCAACATATTTACACCCAGGAACCGGTACGTACACATGCATAGATTTGACAATTTGCTCTCCCTCACTGCTTTTGGACTATGAATGGAAGGTCGCTGATGACCTTCACAGCAGTGATCACTTTCCAATCACTCTTGAAAATAACACTAAAATTGATGATACAATTCCACAATGGAATATAAAGAAGGCCGATTGGGCTATGTTTGAAGCATTATGTAAAACTAGACTAAATAATGATACAGTATTCAACGCTGTTAATCCTATACAGCATTTTACCTCCGTTCTAATTTCAATTGCAGATGAATCCATTCCCAAGTCCTCAACGAACAGTAAGAGATCGCAAAAACCTTGGGTAACCAAGGAATGCAAAGAAGCCATTAGACAACGCCGAGAAGCATTAAAAACATTCAACACTCGTCCAACGCCCGAAAATTTAAATAAATATCGTATTGCCCGGGCTAAAACTCGACGCACAATCAAAGAATGTAAGCGTGCATCCTGGAAGAAATATATTTCTTCTTTAAACTCTCGTTCCTCAATGAAACAAGTTTGGGATACTATTCGGAAAATAAATGGAAAAAGGAAACAATTCTTTTCGACACCTAAAAATAAACAATATCAATTTCAGTTCGAAACGTGACATAACAAATATTCTTGCCGATAGTTTTTCGAAAAACTCATCATCATCTAATTATTCAGATGCCTTTAGAAGATTAAAATCTCAAAAAGAAAAGTCACGTTTAAAATTTACATCGAACAACACTGAAAATTATAACCAGCTGTTTTCTTTATTGGAGCTTAGGGAGGCATTAGACAAGGCCCATGATACATACCCTGGGCCTGACGAAGTATATTACCAGTTCTTGAAACACCTCCCAGAATCTTCTCTGACATTGCTTCTTAAAATCTTTAATGATTTATGGATTGCTGGTAATGTACCTAAGAGCTGGAAAGAAGCAACAGTGATACCGATTCCCAAACCAGACAAAGATAACGAAGATCCTAACAGCTATCGGCCTATTGCATTGACAAGCTGCATATGCAAAACAATGGAACGAATGATTAATTCTCGGCTTGTATGGTACTTGGAAAGTAATAATTTAATTTCTCCTTTCCAAAGTGGCTTCCGTTCTGGACGTAGTACTAACGATCATCTGGTTAGACTGGAAACATTTATTCGCGATGCATTTATCAAGAAGGAACATTTAGTAGCGATCTTCTTTGATTTAGAAAAGGCCTATGATACAACATGGAAGTACGGGATACTAAATGACCTGCACGATCTAGGTCTAAAAGGCCGTCTGCCCGCTTTCATCTCCAGTTTTCTCTCCGACAGAGAATTCAAAGTACGCGTGGGCGCTACCCTCTCCGATATGCACCAGCAAGAGATGGGTGTGCCCCAGGGCAGTATTTTATCTGTGACGCTATTTAATATCAAAATCAATAGCATCACTAAGTGCTTAACTCCCGGTGTGGACTGCTCTTTATATGTAGACGATTTTTTAATTTGTTATCGATCAAAGCACATGCATACAATTGAAAGGCAACTTCAACAAAATATCAATAAGATCCACCATTGGACCAGTAATAATGGTTTTAAATTCTCTAAATCGAAAACAGTATGCATGCATTTCTGTCAATTGCGAAGACATCATGATGACCCTAAACTCACGCTGGACGGAACACTTATTCCAGTTGTTGAGGAAACGAAGTTTTTGGGTATTATCTTCGACAGAAAACTGACTTTTATACCACACATCAAGAATTTAAAAGCTAAATGCTTAAAAGCTTTAAATTTACTAAAAGTAATTGCGCACACTGACTGGGATGCTGATAAAAAAAGTCCTCCTCAATTTGTATAGAACATTTATCCGTTCTATACTAGACTATGGATGCATTGTTTATGGTTCAGCTAGGAAGTCTTATTTGAAAATGCTTGACCCAATTCATCATCAGGGAATAAGACTTGCTCTAGGAGCATTCAAGACATCTCCATGCGAAAGCCTTCTCGCGGAAGCGAATGAACCACCCTTATCGCACCGCAGAGACAAAACTTTGTACGAAAACAAACCAAATGCCATACCTTCATTTGGCATCAGAATATCATCCAGTTTTGACACTATCAAAATTAATCTCCCTACAGTTCAGAACATGTTTGTCTCGGAAACACCACCTTGGCTCCTTAAGCAGCCCAAAGTGATTTTTACGTTGCACGATGGGAGAAAATCTGAGACGAATCCTGCCGTTTTCCAGAACTCTTATCATGAACTCCTCAACGATTTTAAAAACTACACAAAAATTTTTACTGATGGATCAAAAATTGATGACAAGGCTGCTGCAGCCTTTGTTAGTGGCAAGCACATAACCAAAGTGCGCTTGCCAAACGATGCGTCCATATTTTGAGCTGAAATCAGAGCAATAGACCTTGCTCTGAAATTTATTGAACAAAAGCGCATTTTAAATAGCATTATTTTCTGTGACTCTCTGTCAATACTTCAGTCGCTACACCATAGAAAACTGGATAATCCATTACTAGTCGATATTCTCGTCAAAAACTCGGAGCTTAGTAAGTCCTACAACATAGTATACTGTTGGCTACCTAGCCATATTGGTATTAGAGGTAATGAAGAAGCAGACCGGGCTGCTAAGATGGCTCTATCCCAAGAACCATCGGATTTTAAATTACCTTTTACTGATTTTAAACCTTGTATCAAAAAGTACCTACGTCAGAAGTGGCAGGCGTCATGGGATGATGCAGTCAATAACAAACTTCATGCCATCAAACCAACCCTGGGAGAATGGACTCCTTCCTACAGAGCTATCCGTAGGGAGGAGGTTGTCATTGCAAGAATCAGAATCGGTCATACATACATTACCCACTCCCACATACTGAAAGGTGAAGATCCACCAGAGTGCGTTTCTTGCAATGGGCCATTCACTGTTAAACACTTTATGACCGAGTGTTCCGACCTGCAACCTACGCGTGTTAAATACTATAATGCACATGACATGAAGGAACTTTTTGATACAATACAAACCACTTGTATTTTAGATTTCCTAAAGGAAGTAAATCTCTATTTTAAACTATAACTTGTATACCATCACGTAGAATATTTTTATCTAATGCAAATATCACCTTTTATTTACAACATCTTATCATCAACATAACACCATTTACATCTCCCGTTGATTGGGAAGCTTCATATTTTCCTGTTACCAACATCTTACCATTTTATATTTAACTATTGTTTTTTGATATATATCGCTGGTCGATGTTAAACCTTTCTTGTTTTTGAACATGTAACGTATTGTATGGCGCTAAATAGCCTAAAAGTGCTGGTGCGCCGTTAAAATTCAAGTAAACAAACAAACAAACAATTTATTATTTGGTTTCTCAATGAAATAAATACTTTAATGCCACTTATTCCATACAAAAAAACACAAACCAGCAGAACATTTTCAATATGTGAGTGTCAACGGTCGGCCTTGTATTTACACATCATTCGCGGAAGAATATGTACACTGAACCGTGATTTCATGAGAAGGCTTTAGCTCGATTCGACACATTGAACTCCGTTAACAAATGTAAAAATGGAACAATATTGAACATGTGGAATTTAAAAAAGTTGAGAATGTTAGCTTTGCGGAGGCTTTTTTGTGAATCAGTGACTGCTAAGGGGAGTATTCTTCCTTTGGCATGTATTGGCGACTGCCCACCCTGCACGCCGTCCAAATGTGAAGTTACATGGTGATGATGGATGTTTATTGTCAATGTGTTAGCGTTGATTGTATTTCCTGTAAAGAAGCTGCTTAAATCATGCTGTTTGAATCTTCCTTCATTTCCTGTGTGGTCAAGAGATTCATTCTGGTCTGGAGGAGAAGATGAACGTAAAAGTGTAGAAGACGTAGTTGTATGGTTTGGGTTTTCGAGGCACCTGTAGGTAACAGCAGTCGCTCTTTGTTTGATAATATATTCGAGATTAACTTGTTGAACTTCATTGAGCTTGGAGTAACTCTTTACACTCTGAACATTTTTAAGTCCACTTATTTGCATAATATGTGTTGTAATAAGTTTTTGTAATAAATGCTTCCTTTCACTGAAAAAAGAAGGGACACATGGAGAATAAAAGCTGGAAAGTACACTGGGATAGTTTAATTGGAAAAACATCAGATTTTACAATCTGAAGATTCAGGTTCAAATCCTGATCACGGTTTCAATGCTTTGTTCTCCATCGACCACCCTCAATAGTTTAACGAGTAGAAATTACAGTTTAAAAAATGATGAAATATGATGATCAAGTAGTTCTCTTTAATTCATTATTCATTATTGTTTTTGTTTAAATTTATTGTTACACTGTGTACAAAATTGGGATGTCTTGCAATACAGTAATTCCTGAAGAAGAAGAAACCAAAAGAATCATTTGAACTGATTGTATTTAATTAGTCACTTTTGCAAGAAAAATATGCATTTTTAGATGTTTGCTGACTTTTTGGGTTACACAAAATTATACCTGTATGGCACAAGCTTCTTCCCGGTAGGTTTAAGATAGCTTTCCATTTTTTTTTTCATTATTGAATATATTTTGTTGATGCCCATTTGCAGACTTTTGTACCATGCCTGGCCAGGACGTGGAGCCATTATGTTCACTGTCAGGAGAAATGGACTGTCCGACTCGAGCATCTCATTGGGTAGCTTGGATTTAAAAAGCTTATAGAGGGCCACTGGACAACGGTCCAAAATTATCTGGAATAGAATATGCCCTGGGTTCACCTTTCTTACATTTCTGGGATTTGTCCCAGATCGAGTTTTTGTCTGTCGCTCTTGTGTATAAATGAGATATTCTTCACCCGACTCCTCTTGTCTGACATCAATATCACCCCATTTTAATTCATGTGTCTCGATGCCGGTTCTCATTCCAAAATATGTGATACATATAAGCCACAATGAGTTCTGAAGAGATTTAGGATTATTAGGTCCTAGTTGTTTACATTGATACAAAGCATCAATTTCTGCATCAGTAATAGGTTTCCTTTTCCCATCCCTTTCAATTGCTTCATTTTCAATTTAAGCATTTCTCTACATTTGCTGAACTGAATATCATTTATGAGGGAAAATCCATAATTGTTCTTTCTCAGATGCCTATCAAATGAGGAAAGAAAGCTCCTGAGAGTTGTTGGCTCAAATTCAGTTCCATTTTTCCTTTGGATTGCCAGAAAGAAGTTCCCAATATGGTCATTCAGCTTGGAAGGTGGGATCAATTCCATGTTCCTCATTTCCCCAACTGAATTGAGATATGTTGCGAGCAGTTTAACATCATTTTCTGTTTTGATTATTGTGTTCTTGTTTTCCTGCTCATCCAAAAGAAATTGCACTTCTGCCTCTGTCAGTTTCCTAAACCTGGAGTTTTGATTCACAGGCGCATCTTCTGTGGATTCTATTATATTGAAGTCAGCAGAAGACAAGTTGTAAGCAATAAGCAAGGGGAATAACTCTTTTAAAAAAGTAGTCCAAGAGCTAAATTGCATCATGGGAAAAATCTTATATTTTTCACATGTGCAAATATAGGAATGACAAAATATAAAAAATATTTTGCCTGTAATTTTCTATATTTCACACTGAAGTATATATATATATATATATATATATATATAGTTATATTGATATGCGTTACTTGCATCAATTCATTTAACCCCCTGCGGGTTCGGGGTTGTAGAATTGGCCCGACGTGCCTCGCCACGTGTCGTAAAAGGCGACTAAGTAGAGGCGACCTGTTTGCCGTGGGTTGCGACCCGTGTCGGAGGAGGAAAGGATCCTGGTAGTTGAGCGGAGGCTTTTCCGATGCAATACACTACTTTGGCCTCTACTTCTCTTAGACGGGTGGTCGAGATGGGCCCGGTCTCGACAAATCGGCTGGTCACGCCGAGCACTGGGAGGTCTCTCTTTACTGGCTCACCTTCTATATCTTTATTGTATCTCTCTTGATACCACCGTTGCCCCTTCATTCTATCATTCTAGCTTTCATTTTCAAAAAGTACTAGAGGACCTTCCAGATAGCGGTGGCTTAACGGGTCAATCGGGAGGTAATTTTGCCGATCCTAGGTAATTTTATCTAACGAGTATAGCATCTGTGTATCCCTGGCACTTGAAAAGTGTCCCCTTGTTGGGCTCCATGGTGGGCGGGGAGCATGGGTGCTGAAACTTTAAAACTAAATCATGGAAAATTCAAAAAAAAATCAAAACAAACGAACGAAACCACTATCTGACTCTGATGAAGAACCATGTGGTGTGGAGTCATTCCCACGCTTCATGGTCATACAGTCAACAGATGCTGAAAAACAAATTGCTGCACTATCTCCTTTTGTTATTGAAAAAACTTTAATGGGTTTGATCGGCACACCAAAAGGTGTCAAGAAATTGAAATCGGGCTGTCTTCTCGTTGAATGTGAGCGAAAAAGTCAAACTGAAAATCTGAAAAAGATGAAAACATTCTTCAACATTCCAGTAACCTCATTCGCTCACACTTCATTGAATACGTCTAAAGGCGTGATGCGGTGTCGTGACTTGGCTGGAGTCAACGACACAGATATCATCGAGGGGATGAAACATGAAGGTGTCACTGCAGTACGTAGAATACGTATTAAACGTAATAACACCCTGCAGGACACCAACACATTTGTACTCACCTTTAATAAACCGACAGTGCCCAAAGTGGTCAAGGTTGGGTTTCTGCAAGTAAAGGTTGAGATTTACATACCAAATCCTCTTCGATGCTACAAGTGTCAGAAATACGGCCATCACGAAGACCGATGTTCCAGAGTCAAGGTCTGTGGCCGATGCGGAGACCACTCTCATCAGGAAGCTGATTGTAGAGCAACTCCGCACTGTGTCAACTGTGGCAAAGAGCATCACGCCAATTCTAAGGATTGTGATACATGGAAACAGGAGAAGGAAATTCAGAGGGTAAAGTTTTCCTCCAACATACCCTACCCAGAGGCCAGAAAACTTGTCCAGGCAAGAACATCCCTTCCTGGCCCATCCTTCTCCACAGTTGTGAAACACAACCCCAAAATCACCAAGGACGCACAAACACAGACAGATCAGCCCGATTCAACAAGTGCCAACATCCCTAATTACCAACCACAGAAAAGCACAGCATCAACTCAGACAACATTTAATAACAACCCACCACCAAAAGCTCAAAAAAATAAACAAAAACAACAAACAAATAAGCAGCAAAAGGGGTCAGATGACCCCATTAAACTTTACAATATGTTTGGAGAACTTGAGAGTATGGATGCAGAAGAAACTGCTCCATGTACTCAAGGTTCCTCCAAACCTAGCAAAACCAAATATACTCCCGTACTTCCTCCAGACAAATAACAACACATTTTCTCCGCGAATAGTCTTACCTAGATCCAGAATCTCCAGCATAACTTTATAATGAAGAACACCATCATACAATGGAACTGTCGAGGACTGAAAGCAAACTACAATGATATTCTTCTGCTTTTAAATGAACATGATCCCGCTGTACTATGTTTACAGGAAACATTCCTGAAAGACACAGATAAAATTACATTTAAAAACTTTTCCCTGTTCAACACGTACTTACAAAACGCTGACAGGGCCTCAGGAGGAGTCTCTGTTATTGTGAACAATAGAGCCCCTCACAGAGTCATTCCTTTAAATACAAATTTACAAGCTATTGCTGTAAGCGTCACTTTACATCGAGTGATTACATTTTGCTCTATTTACTTATCACCAAACACCAAACTAGTACCAAATGAATTAGACAATATTGTTCAACAACTTCCCACACCCTTCATTTTACTCGGGGATTTTAATGCCCATAACATCCTATGGGGATCGAATCACATAAACGACAGAGGCCATAAAGTAGAAGATTTCCTTTCTAGACACGATCTGTGTCTATATAATACTAACTCATCGACATATTTACACCCAGGAACGGGTACGTACACGTCCATTGATTTAACAATTTGCTCTCCTTCATTGCTTTTGGACTATGAATGGAAGGTCGCTGATGACCTTCACAGTAGTGATCATTTTCCAATCACTCTTGAAAATAACACTAAAATTGATGACGCAATTCCACAATGGAATATAAAGAAAGCTGACTGGGCTTACTTTGAAACACTATGTCAAACTAGACTAAATAATGATACAATATTCAACGCTGTTAATCCTATACATCATTTTACTTCAATTCTAATTTCAATTGCAGATGAATCTATTCCTAAGTCCTCACCGAACAGTAAAAAACCGCAAAAACCTTGGGTAACCAAGGAATGCAAAGAGGCCATTAGACAACGCCGAGAAGCATTAAAACAATTCAACACTCGTCCTACGCCCGAAAACCTAAACAAATATCGTATTGTGCGGGCTAAAACACGACGCACAATCAAAGAATGTAAACGTACATCCTGGAAGAAATATGTTTCTTCTATAAACTCTCGTTCCTCAATGAAACAAGTTTGGGATACTATTCGCAAAATAAATGGAAAGGGTAAACACAATTCTATTCGACAACTGAAAACAAACAATAACAATTTTAGTTCGAAACGTGACATAGCAAATATTCTTGCCAATAGTTTCTCAAAAAACTCGTCATCATCTAATTATTCAGAAACCTTTCGAAGATTAAAATCTCAGAAAGAAAAGTCACGTTTAAAGTTTACATCTAACAACTCTGAAAGCTATAACCAGCTGTTTTCTTTAATGGAGCTTAGGGAGGCTTTAGACAAGGCCCACGATACATCCGCTGGGCCCGACGAAGTCCATTACCAGTTTTTGAAACACCTGCCAGAATCTTCTCTGACATTACTACTGAAAATCTTCAATGATTTATGGATTGCTGGTAATGTACCTAAGAGCTGGAAAGAAGCAATAGTAATACCGATTCCCAAACCAGGCAAAGTCAGCGAAGATCCTAACAGCTATCGGCCCATTGCACTCACAAGCTGCGTATGCAAAACAATGGAACGAATGATTAATTCTCGGCTTGTATGGTACTTGGAAAGTAACAATTTAATATCTTCTTTCCAAAGCGGCTTCCGTTCTGGTCGTAGTACAAACGATCATCTGGTTAGACTGGAAACATTTATTCGCGATGCATTTATCAAGAAGGAACATTTAGTAGCAGTCTTCTTTGATTTAGAAAAGGCCTATGACACAACATGGAAGTACGGGATACTAAATGACCTGCACGATCTAGGTCTAAAAGGCCGCCTGCCCGCTTTCATCTCCAGTTTTCTCTCAGACAGAGAATTCAAAGTACGAGTGGGCTCTACCATTTCCGATATGCACCAGCAAGAGATGGGTGTGCCCCAGGGCAGTATTTTATCTGTGACTCTATTTAATATCAAAATCAATAGCATCACCAAGTGCTTGGCTCCCGGTGTGGATTGCTCTTTATATGTAGATGATTTTTTAATTTGTTATCGATCAAAGCACATGCATACAATTGAAAGGCAACTCCAGCAAAATATCAATAAGATCCAATGTTGGGCCAGTAATAACGGTTTCAAATTTTCTAAATCGAAAACAGTATGCATGCATTTCTGTCAATTGCGAAGACATCATGATGACCCTAAACTCACGCTGGATGGAACACTTATTCCAGTTGTTGAGGAAACAAAGTTTTTGGGTATTATCTTCGACAGAAAGCTGACTTTTATACCACACATCAAGAATTTAAAAGCTAAATGTTTAAAAGCTTTAAATTTACTAAAAGTAATTGCGCACACTGACTGGGGTGCTGATAAAAAAGTACTCCTTAATTTGTATAGAACATTTATCCGTTCTATACTAGACTATGGATGCATTGTTTATGGTTCAGCTAGGAAGTCCTATTTGAAAATGCTTGATCCAATTCATCATCAAGGAATAAGACTCGCTCTAGGAGCATTTAAGACATCTCCATGTGAAAGCCTTCTCGTGGAAGCAAATGAGCCACCACTATCACTTCGCAGAGAAATGCTTTCTGCACAATACGCTCTTAAATTAAGATCAAACCCTCGGAACCCTGCTTTTTTGGCTGTATTTCAACCAAAATACAAAACTTTATACGAAAACAAACCAAATGCCATACCTTCATTTGGCATTAGAATATCATCCAGCCTCGACAATATCAAAAGTAATTTCTCTACAATTCAGAAAACGTTTGTCTTGAAAACACCACCTTGGCTACTTGAGCAACCCAAAGTGATTTTTACGTTACACGATGGGAATAAATCTGAGACCAACCCTGCCATATTCCTGAACTCTTATCATGAACTTCTCAACGATTTTACAAATTACACTAAATTTTATACTGATGGATCAAAGGTTGATGAAAAGGCTGCTGCAGCCTTCGTTAGTGGCAAGCACATAACCAAAGTGCGCTTGCCAAACAATGCGTCCATTTTTTCAGCGGAAATCAGAGCAATAGACCTTGCTCTCAAATTTATCGAAGAGAAACGCGTCTTAAATAGTGTTATTTTCTGTGACTCTTTATCAGTGCTTCAGTCGCTACACAATAGAAAACTGGATAATCCATTATTAGTCCATCTCCTCGTCAAAAATACAACGCTTAGTACCTCCAACAATATAGTATACTGTTGGTTACCTAGCCATATTGGTATTAGAGGTAATGAAGAAGCAGACCGTGCTGCTAAGATGGCTCTATCCCAAGAACCATCAGATTTTAAACTACCGTTTACTGATTTTAAACCTTGTATCAAAAGGTACCTGCGTCAGAAGTGGCAGATGTCATGGGATCATACAGTCAACAACAAACTTCATGCCATCAAACCAACCCTGGGGGAATGGACTCCTTCCTACAGAACTATCCGTAGGGAGGAGACTGTCATTGCAAGACTCAGAATCGGTCATTCATACATAACCCACTCCCACATACTAAAAGGTGAAGATCCACCAGAGTGCGTCTCTTGCAATGAACCATTCACTGTTAAACACTTCATGACCGAGTGTTCCGACCTGCAACCTACACGTGCTAAGTACTATAATGTACATGACATGAAGGAACTTTTTGATACTGTATCTATCACTTGTATTTTAGATTTCCTGAAGGAAGTAAATCTTTATCTTAAACTTTAACTTGTATGTCATCACCTAGTGCATTTTTATTTAATGCAAATATCACCTCTTATTTACAACATATTTTCATCAACATACACCATTTACATCTCCCGTTGATTGGGAAGCTTCATATTTTACTGTTACCAACAACTTACAATTTTATATTGAACTATTTGTTTTTTGTTTTTTTTTTTTATATCGCTGGTCGATATTAAACCTTTAGTATTTTTAATCATGTTTAAATACAACCTGTTGTATGGCGCTAAATAGCCTAAAAGTGCTGGTGCGCCGTTAAATATCAATCAATCAATCAATCAATCAATTCATTTAAATGAAAAAAGATATGAATCATAAAAAAAATAATTTAAAAACAAATACAAAAATAAAATGTTACAAAATTATGACCACAAAAAATAATAAAATGGGCATAACATTGCATAAAAAAATTAGTTTCAGGCAAATTAAGATTCATCTATGCTGCCTTGATGATCATGGCAACAGGCTGATTCGGACCATGTGAAATATCAATAGGTTTCGTCTGAGATTTAAATGTGTCACTTGCATTTGTTTAAGACACGATATTTCACATTTCCCAGGTACGTTGAGCAGTTCAAATATGCATTTAAGGAATCATTAACTTCCATTTAAGGAATCGATCATTAAATTGTATGCATATTATTGGGGACTAAAATTGTAGGGTTATGCCTTTGCTAGATGTATGATGAATTTATTTATATTGTCTATTTTGCTATATACTAATAGCACTATATCAAATTTATATCTTAGAGGAGAAAGTGAAGTGCTGTACAATTTTTGATTCAGTTCGATAAAATATCACACGTCAATATCATAACGTTTATAATGTTCTAATTTTGTGGACCTCGTAAGACGAATAAGTCTTCAGCTAATATAAATAATTAAGCTACAGAAATTAGTATTTTCGTATATATAAATGGATGCATCAAGTTATCATGGTGTAAATTACCATATATTTATAATTAATTTTAAATACAGTTGTTGCTAACGGTGAAGCGCTAAATTATTATTGTACTATTATTATTTGTATTAAATGTGACAAACATACCTTCGACTTCATTTTGACTGCTACGAGAGATCCAGGCATCGATGGATGCGTATGAGAATGGTGGCTGCATGTAAATATTTCTCTTTGTTTCACAACAACAGCACACGTGTTGGCTTTTCCGCGGACGGCGCATCGTCAGTCCATCACCCCACTCTTTAATTCCCGCTTAAACGTGTAGCTGTACCCATCGCTGGACATCAGCTTTCTCTTTCTTCTTTCCGTACCCTGGTCAACAACCTCAAATTTTAATACAGCTGGTTTTATTTATAATTCCGTATACAAAGTAATTGTATGAACGGGTGAAGTACTGTGCGTATACTAATAAAATACTTAATATGTAGTTACTTACACTTCATCTTCTTCCACAAGTTCCCTGTGGGAACGTATGATGTTGAATGTAATGTCACCATCAACTGTTGTCATCTCATAAGATATTATAGTCAGAGTTTACTATATAACTTGCCTTTTGATAACGTTACATTTTCCATTAAGGTCGTTATCTTCAGGAAGACTGTTGTTCGTTTGAATCGTCACCGCTGACTGCTCTGTCACAAAATTAAAGCTGAGTTCCGTCTGTTGTGATGCTACTAGAGTATTGACTGGCGTATCTGTAATCAAGCGACAATCCTTGCACAGAAAGTGAAACACTCGGTTGTTTCTCCACCAGCGTCGATACTGCTCTCTGCTTACTCCTGAAAGGCAAACATTATTTAACGTGATTATTTACAGCTTATAATCGTTCAAAAAATTGATGAAAATTGTTCTTAATTCTCATTTTTATTGTACTGCATGTTCTCGCCATGAAGCAGAAAGAATTATTTCACACTTATAATAAACAATAGCACATAATGTATTGCATATAGAGCAAATATAATTTAATTAGAGAAATAAAAAAAATGAACAAAAATATAATTTTGAATTCTCACCTGAATTACATGATTGATCTGTGTTGCCATTTGGAACAAGAATCACAGCTCACACTGCTTGAAAAGATATCTTTACTAGCACTTAACAGATAAAGACAAAACTTTGCTTGATCTTTACTTAACTTTAATACAAATTTTAAGAAAAAGTTAAAGGTATTAAAGATGATATTTACAAGCAATTTTAGGGTCCTAAAATGTAAATAAATGGCCCACTTTTCCAATGAACAAAAGGTGCATGAAAGAATAACTTTTAGTTTGTAAAGTAGTAAATTGTTCCATTAAGTAATTAAAGGGAACCAATTCCATTTCCTAAAAGGTAACAAATAGACCAAATTTAAGTTGTAAAATCTCATTAAAGTTTAACATTACATGTCTTTACATTAATTAGTATATACTGCAATTTACCTTTACAAAAATTAAAGTTGTAGAAAGTATTATCTTTTATTAATCATTACTGGCAACAAAATAAGCATTTTCTACTATAAATTTGATAATAACTTTGATTTGCATCCGAGTATATCTTGTGTGTAAATACCTGCAACAAGGCATTACATTACACATTTAACACTTTTTACCAGTGAGCCTTGGTTCAATCCTCCATCCCAGCAGTGGTCACCATTCAAATTTGATGGTTTCTTCTAGATTTTATAATCAATATTGCAACCAATGCAATACCATAATATCCCTATGTATACCAGTTATCAAGTGCACAAAAATGACAGTAATCTGATGCATGAAGAATATACAAATCAGGAAAACTTCATGTCGATGGAGATGTCTATTCACTACTGTAACCTTGGTTAACAGATTTACTGCATACTAATATGGGTTTATGTGGCAGGTAAATGTTAAAAGAAGAAATGTAAAGAACAAACTAATAACACAACAAGCTATGACCATCATCCTTTATTGCAATATTAATTTACTATATAATTCAACAATGACATGTACAATGGAAAACAAGATATACAATCACAACCTCCATTTATCTGACAATTGCCTTATATTTAATATACTTCAAATGTATATGACTGATTAAACATAATGCATGCATTTATCAATTTATTCAACAATTGCCTTAATAAAAAATTTAATTTCAGTAGCTTGTCTCGGATAAACAAGACGAGACACTACATGTTTATGGAAATTTATATTGCAGTAAAACCCGTCTTGAAAGACCACTGCTATGTGAGACCATCAATCTTGAAAGACCACACTCTCAATGCACAAATTTATTGATTATATAGCATTGTAATATGCTAGGAGAGACCACCTGTATTGAAAGACCTAAATGTTTTGGCAAAAGAGGTGGTCTTTCAAGGCAGGTTCTACTGTACTATGTAAAATTATGTAGCCATATACAATTTTCAAATGTGAAAAAGTGCAGGTCCCTTACCAACATACTAAAATATGAGAGCTTTTTGTAATTATGCAAACAAGAATAGCAGAAAATATGTAGTTACTATACTTCTTTCCCAATGATAGAAACTAACTTTGTTGTGCTGTCTAAAGCTTTATTTTGTGTTAAAAATTCGACAAAATGTAAATACTTTTCCAAACATTAGTTATCATAAAAACGCAATGTCCTTCCAAGCTAATCTCGGCTTCAAATATCGCCAGCCCATTTCGGTCAGGTTGTGAAATAGGTCTTTGTCAAACTGACAGAAAAGGCAGAGGATGTTCCTATTGCACACATGCCAACCCCTGACGAGGAAAAAGCGTAATCCAAGTAGTCAAAAAGCAGAATCGAAACAGAAAAAGCATAATCCATATATAACATGCTAAAATTTCAATACACAATGATTTATTTGTCCCTCTAGTCTTTTAACATCCTTTACTGTTTCAAGTTTCATAGCTGCCAACCTGCCAGGCTAGCAATTAGTGAAAATAGGGATAAAAATTAGTGAATTTGGACATGAATTAGTGAAAAATACCAGAAAAATAACTATCTGCTCTAATCGTCTGTACTTGTAGTACGGTACTACATTATATCACTATCAGTATTGCAAAATAAAAATAAAACACTACATGTGCGCAAAAATGTCTGCATTTCTATTTATTGTATTAAAAAACTTCACTTGTTCTTGTGTTTATTTATCAAGACATGATACTGTTGCAGACTTGAACTGCCTCAATTGCTTGATTGTAAATTTGTTTTCAGACTAATTGCTTGCTGGTTGATCTTAGTGACTAAAATTGATGACAAATTATCTGCACGTAAGGAAGCTCTAAAGTCTCTCTTATTTTTACGCACTAGTGAAAACACCCTTTCACTGTCACTGTTGCTGTGAGGAATGCATAGGAGCTGCAACATGAATTTAGACAGAAGAGCATATTTAAGGATTCCATCTGATGCTAGACTCTTCCCCCACTTTCAGCCACTGTTGGTCCACTCTACTCCTGTTAATAGGAAGTCAGTGAGGAATCCATCTGTAATTAGAAATAAGGATTAGAAGTTTGATCAACACGTACACAAATTATGAAATACATATATATGCAAGCAAACTGTCTCATTATTGTATCCTGAAAAAGTTAAAACGTTAACAAAATAAACTTTCAGTGTGTTTCATTTTGCAAAATAATAATTATAAGGATCCTGGATGAAATACTGAAAAAACAGCTTTATACCTGATACTTAAAAATTCAGTGTAGAGTTGAGGTAATAGGTGAGGAAACCTTTTTACAAAATACTCAATGCTGTCTATCTTTGCTTCCATTTTCCGGCTGACATCAAGAATCTCTGCATGCTTGAGGAGTTCTCCCCCTGCGGGTTCGGGGTTGTAGAATTGGCCCGACGTGCCTCGCCACGTGTCGTAAAAGGCGACTAAGTAGAGGCATCCTGTTTGCCATGGGTTTCGTCCCGTGTCGGGGGAGGAAAGGATCATGGTAGTTGCAACACACTACTTTGGCCTCTACTTCTCTTAGACGGGTGGTCGAGATGGGCCCGGTCTCGACAAATCGGCTGGTCACGCCGAGCCCTAGGAAGTCTTTATTAACTCTCTCACCTCCTTTTACTTTCTCCTTGTATCTCTTTTGATACCACCGTTGCCCCTATATTCTATACCTATATCTTTCCCTTTTCCAAATCTTAGAAGAAGGTGGCTCAACGGGTCAATCAGGGGATAATTTTACTGACCTTAGAAATTGGCGACTTAAGGGTCATCCAAAGGTAATTTTATCAACTGAGTATGGCATCTGTGTATCCTTGGCACTTTAAAAGTGTCCCCTTGGTGGGTGGGGAGCACGGGTGCTGAATTTTCAAATCAAGCCATCGTGGAAAAAAAATCCAATAAACGTACCAAACCACTGTCTGACTATGATGAAGAACCACGTGGCGTGGAATCATTTCCACGCTTCATGGTTATTCAATCAAAAGATGATGCTAAACCGCTTTCAGGTTTATCTCCATTTATTATCGAGAAAACCATTACGGTATCGATTGGCACACCAAAAAGTGTGAGCCCCCTGCGGGTTCGGGGTTGTAGAATAGGCCCGACGTGCCTCGCCACGTGTCGTAAAAGGCAACTAAGTAGAGGCAACCTGTTTGCCGTGGGTTGCGTCCCGTGTCGGGGAAGGAAAGGATCCTGGTAGTTGCAACACACTACTTTGGCCTCTACTTCTCCTAGACGGGTGGTCGAGATGGGCCCGGTCTCGACAAATCGGCTGGTCACGCCGAGCACTAGGAGGTCTTTTTTCTTTTTTTATTACTTATCTTCTCTTTTTTTTCTTGTATCTATCTTGATACCACCGTTTCCCCTACATTCTTTTCCTTTAGCTTTCACTTCCACAAGTTTTAGAAGACTTCCTAGATAGCGGTGGCTCAACGGGTCAATCGGGAGGTAATTTTACCGAAAGCTTCATGGGTCAATCCCAGGTAATTTTATCTAACGAGTATGGCATCTATGTATACCTGGCACTTGACAAGTGTCCCCTCTTTGGGCTCCGTGGCGGGTGGGGAGCATGGGTGCTGACATTTTAAATAATTAATCATGAAAAACAAAACCAAAAAATCCAACAATAAACGTACCAAACCATTGTCTGATTCGGATGAAGAGCCATGTGGCGTGGAATCATTTCCACGTTTCATGGTTATTCAGTCCAGGGATGATACAAAACCGCTTTCAAGTTTATCTCCATTCGTTATTGAGAAAACAATTTCCGGCTCCATTGGCACACCAAAAAGTGTTAAAAAACTGAAATCGGGTTGTCTTCTGAATTCGTCCAAAGGCGTGATGCGATGTCGTGACTTGGCTGGAGTCACCGACGCAGATATCATCGAAGGGATGAAACATGAAGGTGTCACTGCAGTGCGAAGAATACGTATTAAACGTAATAACACCCTGCATGACACCAATACATTTGTACTCACCTTTAATAAACCAACAGTGCCCAAAGTGGTCAAGGTTGGGTTTTTACAAGTAAAGGTCGAGATCTACATTCCAAACCCCCTTCGATGCTATAAATGTCAAAAATACGGCCATCACGAGGATCGATGTTCCAGAGCCAAAGTATGTGGCCGATGCGGAGACCACTCTCATCAGGAAGCTGATTGTAGAGCAACTCCGCATTGTGTCAACTGCGGCAAGGAACATCACGCCAGTTCCAAAGATTGTGATACATGGAAACAGGAGAAGGAAATTCAGAGGGTAAAGTTTACCTCGAACATTCCCTACCCAGAGGCCAGAAAACTTGTCCAGGCGAAAACATCCCTTCCTGGCCCATCCTTCTCCACAGTCTTAAAACACAATCCAAAAAGCACGAAGGACGCTCAAACACAGACGGATCAGCCCGATTCAACCACAAGTGCCAACATCCCTAATTATAAGCCACAGAAAAGCACAACATCAACTCAGACAACATTTAATAACAATCCACCACCAAAATCACCAAAACAGAAGCACAAACAAATAAACCGCAAAAGGGGTCAGATGACCCCATTAAACTCTACAACAGGTTTGGAGACATTGAGAGCATGGATGCAGAAGAAACTGCTCCGTGTACTCAAAGTAGCTCCAAACCTAATAAAACTAAATATACTCCCGTACTTCCTCCAGACAAATAACAACACATGCTTCCTTCGCGAATAGTATAACCTAGTTCCAGAATCTCCAGCATAACATTAGAATGAAGAACACCATCATACAATGGAACTGTCGAGGACTTAAAGCTAACTACAATGATATTCTTCTGCTTTTAAATGAACACGATCCTGCTGTACTATGTTTACAGGAAACATTCCTGAAAGAGACAGATAAAATTACTTTTAAAAACTTTTCCCTGTTTAATGCGTACTTTCAAAACGCAGACAGGGCCTCAGGAGGAGTCTCTATTGCTGTGAACAACAGAGCGCCTCACAAAGTCATTCCCTTAAACACAAATTTACAAGCCATTGCTGTAAGTGTCACTCTACATCGAGTGATTACTTTTTGTTCCATTTACTTACCACCAAACACCAACCTAGTACAAAAGGAATTAGACAATCTTGTTGAACAACTTCCCGCGCCCTTCGTTTTACTCGGCGATTTTAATGCCCATAACATTTTATGGGGATCAAATCACATAAACGACAGAGGCCATAAAATAGAAGATTTCATTTCTAGACACGATCTGTGTCTATATAACACCAACTCACCAACATATTTACACCCAGGAACCGGTACGTACACATGCATAGATTTGACAATTTGCTCTCCCTCACTGCTTTTGGACTATGAATGGAAGGTCGCTGATGACCTTCACAGCAGTGATCACTTTCCAATCACTCTTGACAATAACTCCAAAATTGATGACGCAATTCCACAATGGAATATAAAGAAAGCCGACTGGGCTATGTTTGAAACACTATGTAAAACTAGACTAAATGATGATACAGTATTAAACGCTGTTAATCCTATACAGCATTTTACCTCCGCTTTAATTTCAATTGCAGATGAATCTATTCCTAAGTCCTCAACGAACAGTAAGAGATCGCAAAAACCTTGGGTAACCAAGGAATGCAAAGAAGCCATTAGACAACGCCGAGAAGCATTAAAAACATTCAACAATCGTCCAACGCCCGAAAATTTAAATAAATATCGTATTGCCCGGGCTAAAACTCGACGCACAATCAAAGAATGTAAACGTGCATCATGGAAGAAATATATTTCTTCTTTAAACTCTCGTTCCTCAATGAAACAAGTTTGGGATACTATTCGAAAAATAAATGGAAAGAGGAAACACAATTCTATTCGACATCTAAAAATAAACAATAGCAATTTCAGTTCGAAACGTGACATAGCAAATATTCTTGCCGATAGTTTTTCGAAAAGCTCATCATCATCTAATTACTCAGATGCCTTTAGAAGATTAAAATCTCAAAAAGAAAAGTCACGTTTAAAATTTACATCGAACAACACTGAAAATTATAACCAGCTATTTTCTTTATTGGAGCTTAGGGAGGCATTAGACAAGGCCCATGATACATCCGCTGGGCCTGACGAAGTACATTACCAGTTCTTGAAACACCTCCCAGAATCTTCTCTCACATTACTTCTTAAAATCTTTAATGATTTATGGATTGCTAGTAATGTACCTAAGAGCTGGAAAGAAGCAACAGTGATACCGATTCCCAAACCAGACAAAGATAACGAAGATCCTAACAGCTATCGGCCTATTGCATTGACAAGCTGCATATGCAAAATAATGGAACGAATGATTAATTCTCGGCTTGTATGGTACTTGGAAAGTAATAATTTAATTTCTCCTTTCCAAAGTGGCTTCCGTTCTGGTCGTAGTACTAACGATCATCTGGTTAGACTGGAAACATTTATTCGCGATGCATTGATCAAGAAGGAACATTTAGTAGCAGTCTTCTTTGATTTAGAAAAGGCCTATGATACAACATGGAAGTACGGGATACTAAATGACCTGCACGATCTAGGTCTAAAAGGCCGTCTGCCCGCTTTCATCTCCAGTTTTCTCTCCGACAGAGAATTCAAAGTACGCGTGGGCTCTACCCTCTCCGATATGCACCAGCAAGAGATGGGTGTGCCCCAGGGCAGTATTTTATCTGTGACGCTATTTAATATCAAAATCAATAGCATCACTAAGTGCTTAACTCCCGGTGTGGACTGC
Organism: Unio pictorum; assembly: GCA_030141615.1. Lineage (NCBI taxonomy): Eukaryota > Metazoa > Mollusca > Bivalvia > Unionida > Unionidae > Unio > Unio pictorum. The sequence goes on along the minus strand of JARLTB010000029.1, from coordinate 19,471,003 downwards.
TCTTTATATGTAGACGATTTTTTAATTTGTTATCGATCAAAGCACATGCATACAATTGAAAGGCAACTTCAACAAAATATCAATAAGATCCACCATTGGGCCAGTAATAATGGTTTCAAATTCTCTAAATCGAAAACAGTATGCATGCATTTCTGTCAATTGCGAAGACATCATGATGACCCTAAACTCACGCTGGACGGAACACTTATTCCAGTTGTTGAGGAAACAAAGTTTTTGGGTATTATCTTCGACAGAAAACTGACTTTTATACCACACATCAAGAATTTAAAAGCTAAATGCTTAAAAGCTTTAAATTTACTAAAAGTAATTGCTCACACTGACTGGGGTGCTGATAAGAAAGTCCTCAATTTGTATAGAACATATATCCGTTCTATACTAGACTATGGATGCATTGTTTATGGTTCAGCTAGGAAGTCTTATTTGAAAATGCTTGACCCAATTTATCATCAGGGAATAAGACTTGCTCTTGGAGCGTTCAAGACATCTCCATGCGAAAGCCTTCTCGCGGAAACGAATGAACCACCTTTACCGCACCGCAGAGAAATGCTTTCTATACAGTACGCTCTTAGGTTAAGATCAAACCCTCTGAACCCTGCTTTTTCGGCTGTTTTTCAACCAAAATACAAAACTTTATACGAAAACAAAACAAACCAAACGCCGTACCTTCATTTGGCATCAGAATATCCTCCCGTTTTGACACTATCAAAATTAATCTCCCTACAGTTCAGAACACGTTTGTCTCGGAAACACCACCTTGGCTCCTTAAGCAACCCAAAGTGACTTTTACGTTGCACGATGGGAGAAAATCTGAGACAAATCCTGCCGTTTTCCAGAACTCTTATCATGAACTCCTCAACGATTTTAAAAACTGCACGAAAATTTTTACTGATGGATCCAAAGTTGATAACAAGGCTGCTGCAGCCTTCGTTAGTGGCAAGCACATAACCAAAGTGCGCTTGCCAAACGATGCGTCCATTTTTTCAGTGGAAATCAGAGCAATAGACCTTGCTCTGAAATTTATTGAACAAAAGCGTATTTGTGATGAAGTGTGCATGAGAGGATAACAACAGTAAGGAGGAAAGTGAGAGTTTGAATATAACAAATAACACTGGAAAACGATTTGTTGATGCAGGCCACATCAGTGACAATTGTATTGAAAATATAAGTAATATTTTTCTATGATATAACATGCATAAAGTTGTTTACCAAAATTACATTAACATAGTATGATAAACTACTTATTTTAAATTCAGCCCTTAATGTAAATTTGTAAGCATCAAACCAAAAACAATCCATTTGGGAGCTGAGACCGCCAAAATGTACATGTAACAGAAAGCATTGAGATATTTCCCAAGAATTATTTATAAACCTTATACAAATAACAAAAGATACAAAGAAATGGAGATGTGACACATGAATAATTTGAGTGGTGCAGTACAAATGTGAACATATTCATCATATAACATTTCTGTTGACAAATTTATGTGAATCTGCAACATGCTCAATTGCTATCACATGGCTACAGTCAGTTCTTTACAAATACATGCGAAATAGGAAGTTATACACCACGGCGATTGGCGGGGAGGTGGTGGAAAATGTAACAATTTTGCTCGCTAACAATACAACCCGTATCTCCAAGAATTCTTTTGCAAGTGACGCTAAGGATGCTGGCTCCCATATTCGTGCGCCTTAATACTGAATTCCATTGGCTAAACAAGTCACGTGACCCGCTTCCTGGGTTTGCATGGTCCCAGATGGTCTTTATTCCTTTGTTTCTAGCACCCAACAAAACCTATTCACCCCTCATCACAAATATCCTTGCGCTAGCGCAAATAGTTTTGTGATGAAGTGTGCATGAGAGGATAACAACAGTAAGGAGGAAAGTGAGAGTTTGAATATAACAAATAACACTGGAAAACGATTTGTTGATGCAGGCCACATCAGTAACAATTGTATTGAAAATATAAGTAATATTTTTCTATGATATAACATGCATAAAGTTGTTTACCAAAATTACATTAACATAGTATGATAAACTACTTATTTTAAATTCAGCCCTGAATGTAAATTTGTAAGCATCAAACCAAAAACAATCCATTTGGGAGCTGAGACCGCCATAACACAGGACCCATGCAAGTTACCCACTTTGCATGGGCCCTGTGCAGCCCCAAAATGGACAGTGGCCCGCATCAACCCTGTCACCTTCATTCCGCTCACTGACCCATGTGGCTACCAAGTGAGCAGAATATAACAGTACCAATTGAGAGGATGGCAAATAGTGAACAGAATGCAATTTAATTTATTTCGGTGATTCCTGGCTGCTGTAAATATTCGGCCGAAGTTCCTCCTGTGTACTTTTGCTGTCATCTCCATCTGCAGTGAACCCACTTGCGTTCTGATGAGATTAGACTGCGTGTTCTGGTCTGTGTACCCACTAGACCTGAAACAGAAAGCAACTTTTGCGCGAGTATCTATGTGACCTAAAACTAACCTGACATGCAATTAATATATCTATATACAATGTAGTTATGAAAAGTAGTGCCAACATTTACCTAGTTCAAGATTATAATGGAATTTATACTATGACATGGTTTGAAAGGAGTGCCCTAAGAAACGAAAAACAGATGCCACCTTAATCAAATATCATAAGGCATTATAGGTTGGAATGACGTTCAGCACATCTAATATATCGTTTGAAAGCATCCGATTTCCATCTCCCTAACTGGCGAATTTGACTATCCGATGGACCCTGTGTGGCAGCAGTTGTTGCTGCTCCTATTCTAAAGCTATGGCTCTGGAAGCATTTTGGATCAAATTTGCAGAACTGCAGAGCAAGTTTCAACTGTGCAATGAAATCTGCCCTAGTTATAGGTGTGTTTGAAAGATATATAAATATTGGGCCTGGACCAGTACCTCGCATATGAATGTATCGCTGGAGATTTGAGAGAGGACAAATGGCGACATTATTATTTTTATTAATTTTTAAAGTGAACTTTTGACCTTGGCTGTGTTTGAAGGAGTTGAATGTTAGAGTGATAGAACTTTGGTCCAGAACCAACTGATCCATGTGCAACAGATTAGGGTTATGGAGGCTAAGCGACTGCACTGTGATCTCCCCGATTCTCAGGAAGGCGTGGAATGCCAATGAAAACATTGCTCGGAAAAGGAGTTGTTTGTACCCAGAATTTATCGTACATGTCGTGGCTTGGGTAAGTTTTTCCAAAATACACTTGGCAATCTCACATCACAAGAAACCTTATGCCTGTGGCACGCTTGCAGCAGTTTCTGTACTAGGAAAGAGTTTGTAGGGTCTGCATAATTATTGATTTTGTGTACAAACCCAATGGCGGATACATATGATGATATTGTTGCAGAGGCATATTTCTTGTTAACCAGATGAGAAATGAATAGTGCTAAATTAGCCTGTGAGACTGGGAGTGAGGTTTCCAAAGTATATTCCGCAGTGAAGGCTCTATATATGTTCCAGCTACGTCTGTATGCTGCTCTTGACTTTTGTGTCAAGGTACTATCGAGCAGAGTATCAAGTGTATTTGTTGGTGACTCAATTTGGGAAGTGCTGGAACTGACAGGGATGTGACAGGCTTGAAATAGTATGTTGTATCTTAGACATGCAAGGACTAGGTCTCTAACGAGGAACATAATGGCAGGGCTCTTTGAGGTTTGCTTATTTACAATATCAACTAATGCTTTGGTGTCAGTGAGAAAGTAAATGCAATTGTTTGCAAGTTCAGGGGCCCAAATTTGTATGGCTATAACAATTGGATATAGCTCAAGGACTGATGTCAAGCTCGCGCCATTCTACATTCCATGTGCCATAGAACCACTTGCTACCCAGCACACCACCATAGCCTATTGTGCTGGATGCATCCGTGTGCAAATGAATGGCACGCGAGTCCAGCCAGCGATCCGGGAGGAATAAAGATTTACCATTGAATTCTCTCAGAAATGTGCACCACAGATGCAGATCAGCCCCAACCTCCTTCGTAATACGTATGAAGTGATGTGGTTTCGAAACCCCCACTGTCAGATCAATCATCCTTCTCAAGAAGGCTCTGCCTGGTAGGACAACTGCACATGCATAATTGAGTGTACCAATGATGGACTGGAGATTGTGGAGCGTCATTTTTGGTTTCTGTATGCAGCGCTCGATCAGACTATAGCAGTTCTGTAGTTTATCTATGGGAAGTCTTACCTCCATCTTGATTGTATCAAGTTCATAGCCCAAAAAGGTCAATGTTGTGCTGGGAAGAAATGGTTTTTCCCCAGACATTGGAATACCGATATCTGCACAGAGAATTAAGAACCTATCTAATTTATCCTTACAGGTGTTATACTCAGAGTCCAACAAGAGAAAGTCATCTAAAACATGTACCATATGGCAAATGCCCAATTTGTGTGCTGCAATCCACTGTAGTGCATTGCTTAAATATTCAAAGATTTGACAACTGGAGCTACAGCCCATCGGAAGACACTTGTCATAATAATAATTGTCATTCCAAGAGAAACCAAACATATGATACTGAGTCGGGCAGAGTGGGACAATTCTGAAGGCACTCTCTATGTCCGTTTTTGCCATAACACAACCTCTACCCAGCTTTTTAATGATTGTTATAGCATGTTCCACTGTTTGATATTGAACCATACTTTTTTCTGGAGATATACCATCATTTATAGACGAACCCTGAGGATGTGATAAATGGTGAATCATGCGAAAAGTGCCAGGTGTTTTCTTTGGAACTAAACCAAGGGGTGATATCTGAAATAGTGAGAAAGGGTGGTTGCTGAAAGGCCCTGCAAACCTGCCCACATCCAGTTCTTTCTCTATTTTTTCTTGAACAATCTGTGGATTTTGTAGAGCAGATTTTAGATTACAAGTTTGAGTAGGAGACAGAGAACCCTCATGCCCCACGTTAAATCCAAATGTAAAGCCCTGTATCAAGCATTGTATTTTGTCAGAGTTGTACCCTTTCAACCAATGTTGTAACCTGTCTGCTTTGACAGGAGTGGGAAGCTTACTGCTTTCGTAGAACACCTTTCTCTTGTTGGCTGTATTGGGGATTGTTTGCTGTAGCTGTAGGTCCTTGGGACTGAGTAGGTTTGTAGCCACCACGAAAGGGCTGCATGGTGTCGGGTCTTGCCTGTTTTGGGGCATATTTTGGCAACAATTTGAATGGATGTTGAATTGGCAGTGTGCATTTGTTGACGGGATGAGCCTCCAAGCAATTAAAACAATTATGCTGATATTTACATGATAGACCCGCAGCACAATGCAGACCTTTGTGGTGATTAAAGCAGGTCCCTCTCGGGGGATTCAGTTTTGATAGTGGGGATGGTAATGTGGCTGTGCTGGTGGTTGCCCTGTCCCCCATGCTGTCAAGAACAGATCTTAAGTACAGTTCAAGGTGGGTGGAACCCCACTTTGCCTCTCCCCTCTCTAGCATGCGCCGAAATTGCTCATCTTAGTATCTCCAATGGGCCCTGCGCTCAGACAACTTCATGACGACTTCCATGTGGTGAGATATTACCGTGCTCAAACTGGGCGATTTCATGCATATTATCGTGGCAAATCTGTTCCATGCTGTCAACCACTGAGTGATGGAAAGGGGGGACGTCCTGGCCATTGGTACCAAGTTTAATTCAGCTGTGTTTGAGGTGCTAGCAAACTGTATATTGTCTGTGGATGTGGAAAGGAGAGTTTGGAAATCTATATATGTCCCAGCCCAAATCTGCTGCTTAATTTTTTCATTTACCGAGGCAGTTATATCAATGGATGTACTAACAAAGTTGGATTGACTGTGTGTGTTGGATTGACTATGTGTGCTCAAAGCAGTGATAGGTGATAGAAAATCACTCAGTGTACCTATACCTGTATGAGTGAGTCCTGTTAAGGCTGAGGTAGCCTGTGCAATGCTTCCCCCAACTGCATGTTGCACATTACTTTCGGTTTGGGCACAGGAGAAGGCAGATGGCCCTTGCTCGGTCTCCCGCGACATAATGGAAGGTTGTTGCAGCTGACTGGTCCCTTGCAGCATCTCCAAGATGTGGTCCAACTTTCTGTCCACTTGCGCAGTGATGACTGGTGTAAGAGTCTCTACCACCTGCGTGTAATGTGGTCAATGGTAACTTGGTTGACTGTACCTGCTGCCTGTGTTGCTCCCGCTGACCTGCTTCGAGAACGGCCAGACTGAACCCTCTTTACTGCCCGTTCAACCCCTGATGCTGCTTTACGTTTGGGTGGCATGATCTAATCAAGTTGAAAGAAAGAAAGAATTTAAAAATTATTATATTTAACAAATTCTTTAAAAAAACAGGTAACATGGACTACCATGTGTGTACTATGCACAAGGAATATTATTATTCAAAGGAGAATGCATGAAACAATTGTCATTGGCAAAACAATACCCATCTGGTACTAAATATACATATATATAAATATTATTATGGTTTTTTCTGTTTTTTTTTTTTAAATATATATATATATATATATATATATATATATATAATGTTTTAACTTAGCACGCTTACATGGCAAGCTATCGTGGGTGTGCCCGATTTATTTTTAGCAAAATGTTTTATGTATAGAAAATGGCGGTCCAGTATCCAACCGGACCTGTTATCAGGCCAAGAGGATGATACATAAGTGCAAAAAAAATAAAAAGGACAGGTCCTGTTATCCCCCAATGTGGGCAGATAACAAAAAGACTGGAATTTGTTGTGGGAAGCCGCTCATAAAAGACCACTTAGGAATAATCATTAAAACTAGGCTACTTTGATGCTCATTTAAATTAGTTGTTGGGGTGGGATGGTTGAAACAAAATGATTACAGAGATTCTATGTAGACCAGAGTGGCTTCCCCTGAACCTATCCCAAAGGATCAGGTACGGGACCTGACCCAGTGTCCCCACAATGGCAGACACTAAGGATGTTTATGAAAACCAAGGAACAGGTACATGACCTGGCCTGATATCTCCCAACGTGGGCAGATACAAAAGAATGTAGAAAAACAAAGGAACAGGTACAGGACCTGGCCTGATATCTCCCAATGTGGGCAGATACAAAAGAATGTAAAATCGGAACTAGTACAATAGCTAGCCTATACTATTTATCATTCAATGTTTATGCGATATTTTATGACATGCATTGAGAAGAGCTCCCCGAAATGACTTATAAAGGTGCCACTGTCCTTTAGGGGACAAATGAATGCCATCTGATCGAAATTTCTCCCTGACCTGAGGCCTATCGAAGGCAAATTTGCTTTTATGGTCCCAAAATGTTAAATATGGATAAGCAGACACTTCAGATCGCACAATATCATTTACCTCCTTTGCTATTTGGCAGTACATATCCTTGCAGTTCTTTTCGGCTGCTATACAAGAAAAACCACTGTTTCGGTTATGTATTTTTGCGACCCCCACTTGGTGTAATGTTGCCGGAAATCTAGGCATGAGCTGACACAGGACGACATGTTTGACACTATATTTCTTATGTAAAAGCGTGCCCAGTGCAACCATTTTATGTGCAATTACCTCTGGCGATGTATCGGCGTTTACGTCGTTGTCTCCAATAATAAGAACTACAATATCGGGGCGTCGTAAACGAACCTCGTTCATGTCATGGCGCAGAAACTTGTCGATTGTGCGCCCACCTACACCTTTCATGTTTACCTTACAAACTTCCGTTATTTTGAACGATGGGGCCCCCTGCGGGTTCGGGGTTGTAGAATTGGCCCGACGTGCCTCGCCACGTGTCGTAAAAGGCGACTAAGTAGAGGCGACCTGTTTGCCGTGGGTTGCGACCCGTGTCGGAGGAGGAAAGGATCCTGGTAGTTGAGCGGAGGCTTTTCCGATGCAATACACTACTTTGGCCTCTACTTCTCTTAGACGGGTGGTCGAGATGGGCCCGGTCTCGACAAATCGGCTGGTCACGCCGAGCACTGGGAGGTCTCTCTTTACTGGATCACCTTCTATATCTTTATTGTATCTCTCTTGATACCACCGTTGCCCCTTCATTCTATCATTCTAGCATTCATTTTCAAAAAGTACTAGAGGACCTTCCAGATAGCGGTGGCTTAACGGGTCAATCGGGAGGTAATTTTGCCGATCCTAGGTAATTTTATCTAACGAGTATAGCATCTGTGTATCCCTGGCACTTGAAAAGTGTCCCCTTGTTGGGCTCCATGGTGGGCGGGGAGCATGGGTGCTGAAACTTTAAAACTAAATCATGGAAAATTCAAAAAAAAACCAAAACAAACGAACGAAACCACTATCCGACTCTGATGAAGAACCATGTGGTGTGGAGTCATTCCCACGCTTCATGGTCATACAATCAACAGATGCTGAAAAACAAATTGCTGCACTATCTCCGTTTGTTATTGAAAAAACTTTAATGGGTTTGATCGGCACACCAAAAGGTGTCAAGAAATTGAAATCGGGCTGTCTTCTCGTTGAATGTGAGCGAAAAAGTCAAACTGAAAATCTGAAAAAGATGAAAACATTCTTCAACATTCCAGTAACCTCATTCGCTCACACTTCATTGAATACGTCTAAAGGCGTGATGCGGTGTCGTGACTTGGCTGGAGTCAACGACACAGATATCATCGAGGGGATGAAACATGAAGGTGTCACTGCAGTACGTAGAATACGTATTAAACGTAATAACACCCTGCAGGACACCAACACATTTGTACTCACCTTTAATAAACCGACAGTGCCCAAAGTGGTCAAGGTTGGGTTTCTGCAAGTAAAGGTTGAGATTTACATACCAAATCCTCTTCGATGCTACAAGTGTCAGAAATACGGCCATCACGAAGACCGATGTTCCAGAGTCAAGGTCTGTGGCCGATGCGGAGACCACTCTCATCAGGAAGCTGATTGTAGAGCAACTCCGCACTGTGTCAACTGTGGCAAAGAGCATCACGCCAATTCTAAGGATTGTGATACATGGAAACAGGAGAAGGAAATTCAGAGGGTAAAGTTTTCCTCCAACATACCCTACCCAGAGGCCAGAAAACTTGTCCAGGCAAGAACATCCCTTCCTGGCCCATCCTTCTCCACAGTTGTGAAACACAACCCCAAAATCACCAAGGACGCACAAACACAGACAGATCAGCCCGATTCAACAAGTGCCAACATCCCTAATTACCAACCACAGAAAAGCACAGCATCAACTCAGACAACATTTAATAACAACCCACCACCAAAAGCTCAAAAAAATAAACAAAAACAACAAACAAATAAGCAGCAAAAGGGGTCAGATGACCCCATTAAACTTTACAATATGTTTGGAGAACTTGAGAGTATGGATGCAGAAGAAACTGCTCCATGTACTCAAGGTTCCTCCAAACCTAGCAAAACCAAATATACTCCCGTACTTCCTCCAGACAAATAACAACACATTTTCTCCGCGAATAGTCCTACCTAGATCCAGAATCTCCAGCATAACTTTATAATGAAGAACACCATCATACAATGGAACTGTCGAGGACTGAAAGCAAACTACAATGATATTCTTCTGCTTTTAAATGAACATGATCCCGCTGTACTATGTTTACAGGAAACATTCCTGAAAGACACAGATAAAATTACATTTAAAAACTTTTCCCTGTTCAACACGTACTTACAAAACGCTGACAGGGCCTCAGGAGGAGTCTCTGTTATTGTGAACAATAGAGCCCCTCACAGAGTCATTCCTTTAAATACAAATTTACAAGCTATTGCTGTAAGCGTCACTTTACATCGAGTGATTACATTTTGCTCTATTTACTTATCACCAAACACCAAACTAGTACCAAATGAATTAGACAATATTGTTCAACAACTTCCCACACCCTTCATTTTACTCGGGGATTTTAATGCCCATAACATCCTATGGGGATCGAATCACATAAACGACAGAGGCCATAAAGTAGAAGATTTCCTTTCTAGACATGATCTGTGTCTATATAATACTAACTCATCGACATATTTACACCCAGGAACGGGTACGTACACGTCCATTGATTTAACAATTTGCTCTCCTTCATTGCTTTTGGACTATGAATGGAAGGTCGCTGATGACCTTCACAGTAGTGATCATTTTCCAATCACTCTTGAAAATAACACTAAAATTGATGACGCAATTCCACAATGGAATATAAAGAAAGCTGACTGGGCTTACTTTGAAACACTATGTCAAACTAGACTAAATAATGATACAATATTCAACGCTGTTAACCCTATACAGCATTTTACTTCAATTCTAATTTCAATTGCAGATGAATCTATTCCTAAGTCCTCACCGAACAGTAAAAAACCGCAAAAACCTTGGGTAACCAAGGAATGCAAAGTGGCCATTAGACAACGCCGAGAAGCATTAAAACAATTCAACACTCGTCCTACGCCCGAAAATCTAAACAAATATCGTATTGTGCGGGCTAAAACACGACGCACAATCAAAGAATGTAAACGTACATCCTGGAAGAAATATGTTTCTTCTATAAACTCTCGTTCCTCAATGAAACAAGTTTGGGATGCTATTCGCAAAATAAATGGAAAGGGTAAACACAATTCTATTCGACAACTGAAAACAAACAATAACAATTTTAGTTCGAAACGTGACATAGCAAATATTCTTGCCAATAGTTTCTCAAAAAACTCGTCATCATCTAATTATTCAGAAACCTTTCGAAGATTAAAATCTCAGAAAGAAAAGTCACGTTTAAAGTTTACATCTAACAACTCTGAAAGCTATAACCAGCTGTTTTCTTTAATGGAGCTTAGGGAGGCTTTAGACAAGGCCCACGATACATCCGCTGGGCCCGACGAAGTCCATTACCAGTTTTTGAAACACCTGCCAGAATCTTCTCTGACATTACTACTGAAAATCTTCAATGATTTATGGATTGCTGGTAATGTACCTAAGAGCTGGAAAGAAGCAATAGTAATACCGATTCCCAAACCAGGCAAAGACAGCGAAGATCCTAACAGCTATCGGCCCATTGCACTCACAAGCTGCGTATGCAAAACAATGGAACGAATGATTAATTCTCGGCTTGTATGGTACTTGGAAAGTAACAATTTAATATCTTCTTTCCAAAGCGGTTTCCGTTCTGGTCGTAGTACAAACGATCATCTGGTTAGACTGGAAACATTTATTCGCGATGCATTTATCAAGAAGGAACATTTAGTAGCAGTCTTCTTTGATTTAGAAAAGGCCTATGACACAACATGGAAGTACGGGATACTAAATGACCTGCACGATCTAGGTCTAAAAGGCCGCCTGCCCGCTTTCATCTCCAGTTTTCTCTCAGACAGAGAATTCAAAGTACGAGTGGGCTCTACCATTTCCGATATGCACCAGCAAGAGATGGGTGTGCCCCAGGGCAGTATTTTATCTGTGACTCTATTTAATATCAAAATCAATAGCATCACCAAGTGCTTGGCTCCCGGTGTGGATTGCTCTTTATATGTAGATGATTTTTTAATTTGTTATCGATCAAAGCACATGCATACAATTGAAAGGCAACTCCAGCAAAATATCAATAAGATCCAATGTTGGGCCAGTAATAACGGTTTCAAATTTTCTAAATCGAAAACAGTATGCATGCATTTCTGTCAATTGCGAAGACATCATGATGACCCTAAACTCACGCTGGATGGAACACTTATTCCAGTTGTTGAGGAAACAAAGTTTTTGGGTATTATCTTCGACAGAAAGCTGACTTTTATACCACACATCAAGAATTTAAAAGCTAAATGTTTAAAAGCTTTAAATTTACTAAAAGTAATTGCGCACACTGACTGGGGTGCTGATAAAAAAGTACTCCTTAATTTGTATAGAACATTTATCCGTTCTATACTAGACTATGGATGCATTGTTTATGGTTCAGCTAGGAAGTCCTATTTGAAAATGCTTGATCCAATTCATCATCAAGGAATAAGACTCGCTCTAGGAGCATTTAAGACATCTCCATGTGAAAGCCTTCTCGCGGAAGCAAATGAGCCACCACTATCATTTCGCAGAGAAATGCTTTCTGCACAATACGCTCTTAAATTAAGATCAAACCCTCAGAACCCTGCTTTTTTGGCTGTATTTCAACCAAAATACAAAACTTTATACGAAAACAAACCAAATGCCATACCTTCATTTGGCATTAGAATATCATCCAGCCTCGACAATATCAAAAGTAATTTCTCTACAATTCAGAAAACGTTTGTCTCGAAAACACCACCTTGGCTACTTAAGCAACCCAAAGTGATTTTTACGTTACACGATGGGAATAAATCTGAGACCAACCCTGCCATATTCCTGAACTCTTATCATGAACTTCTCAACGAGTTTACAAATTACACTAAATTTTATACTGATGGATCAAAGGTTGATGAAAAGGCTGCTGCAGCCTTCGTTAGTGGCAAGCACATAACCAAAGTGCGCTTGCCAAACAATGCGTCCATTTTTTCAGCGGAAATCAGAGCAATAGACCTTGCTCTCAAATTTATCGAAGAGAAACGCGTCTTAAATAGTGTTATCTTCTGTGACTCTTTATCAGTGCTTCAGTCGCTACACAATAGAAAACTGGATAATCCATTATTAGTCCATCTCCTCGTCAAAAATACAACGCTTAGTACCTCCAACAATATAGTATACTGTTGGTTACCTAGCCATATTGGTATTAGAGGTAATGAAGAAGCAGACCGTGCTGCTAAGATGGCTCTATCCCAAGAACCATCAGATTTTAAACTACCGTTTACTGATTTTAAACCTTGTATCAAAAGGTACCTGCGTCAGAAGTGGCAGACGTCATGGGATCATACAGTCAACAACAAACTTCATGCCATCAAACCAACCCTGGGGGAATGGACTCCTTCCTACAGAACTATCCGTAGGGAGGAGACTGTCATTGCAAGAATCAGAATCGGTCATTCATACATAACCCACTCCCACATACTAAAAGGTGAAGATCCACCAGAATGCGTCTCTTGCAATGAACCATTCACTGTTAAACACTTCATGACCGAGTGTTCCGACCTGCAACCTACACGTGCTAAGTACTATAATGTACATGACATGAAGGAACTTTTTGATACTGTATCTATCACTTGTATTTTAGATTTCCTGAAGGAAGTAAATCTTTATCTTAAACTTTAACTTGTATGTCATCACCTAGTGCATTTTTATTTAATGCAAATATCACCTCTTATTTACAACATATTTTCATCAACATACACCATTTACATCTCCCGTTGATTGGGAAGCTTCATATTTTACTGTTACCAACAACTTACAATTTTATATGGAACTATTTGTTTTTTTTTTATATCGCTGGTCGATATTAAACCTTTAGTATTTTTAACCATGTTTAAATACAACCTGTTGTATGGCGCTAAATAGCCTAAAAGTGCTGGTGCGCCGTTAAATATCAATCAATCAATCAATCAATCATTGAACGATGGGACGAGTCTAAGGTCCGTCCCGGACCTCAAAAACCGGTCTAACCATTTACAGAGGGAATTACCCATAATAAGTGCTTTTATCATTGTCTTCCCAAATTTAGACGATGGCTATGTACAATTAAAATTCTACTCACCTTCTCCTTTCCAGAATGATAGCAAGAAAATGGCCCAAATAATTATGACAAATAGTAGTGTAAAGAAACTAGTAAAAGATTCGTAAGGAAAAAGAAAAATGTAACAATTTTGCTCGCTAACAATACAACCCGTATCTCCAAGAATTCTTTTGCAAGTGACGCTAAGGATGCTGGCTCCCGTATTCGTGCGCCTTAATACTAAATTCCATTGGCTAAACAAGTCACGTGACCCGCTTCCTGGGTTTGCATGGTCCCAGATGGTCTTTATTCCTTTGTTTCTAGCACCCAACAAAACCTATTCACCCCTCATCACAAATATCCTTGCGCTAGCGCAAATAGTTTTTAAATAGCATTATTTTCTGTGACTCTCTGTCAGTACTTCAGTCGCTACACCATAGAAAACTGGATAATCCATTACTATTCGATATTCTCGTCAAAAACTCTGAGCTTAGTAAGTCCTACAACATAGTATACTGTTGGCTACCTAGCCATATTGGTATTAGAGGTAATGAAGAAGCAGACCGGGCTGCTAAGATGGCTTTATCCCAAGAACCATCGGATTTTAAATTACCTTTTACGGATTTTAAACCTTGTATCAAAGGGTACCTACGTCAGAAGTGGCAGGCGTCATGGGATGATGCAGTCAATAACAAACTTCATGCCATCAAACCAACCCTGGATGAATGGACTCCTTCCTACAGAACTATTCATAGGGAGGAGGTTGTCATTGCAAGAATCAGAATCGGTCATACATACATTACCCACTCCCACATACTAAAAGGTGAAGATCCACCAGAGTGCGTTTCTTGCAATGAGCCATTCACTGTTAAACACTTTATGACCGAGCGTTCCGACCTGCAACCTATACGTGCTAAATATTGTAATGTACAAGACATGAAGGAACTTTTTGATAAAATACAAATCACTTGTATTTTAGATTTCCTAAAGGAAGTAAATCTCTGTTTTAAACTATAACTTGTATGCCATCACCTAGAATATTTTTATCTAATGCAAATATCACCTCTTATTTACAACATCTTATCATCAACATACACCATTTACATCTCCAGTTGATTGGAAAGCTTCATATTTTCCTGTCACCAACATCTTACCATTTTATATTTAACTATTATGTTTTTTTATATCGCTGGTCGATGTTAAACCTTATTTTTAAACATCTTACCTCTTGTATGGCGCTAAATAAAAGTGCTTGTGCACCGTTAAAATTCAGGCAAACAAACAATAAGATGTATTCAAAATAATCGATGGCTAATATATTTATAGGTTATTACTGTGCATTAAAAACATTTACTAATTTTTATTTGTTTGAATACAGATTGACCGATAATACCAGACTATCGCTATATCATGAAAAGTATATCAACACCGTATGCTACCGTGCCGTCGTGGCATGCAGTTCATCCATAATGGATGTAATTTCATTGAAAATCGTACAGATTTAAAATATTCAATAATAGTCTGAATTCGTAGTGTAAAATATAGGATGAACAAAATATTGAAACCATTTACTTGCCGTCTGATATCGTACGGTCATTGCATGCAGCTATTCCCGGGGCTACATATGGTGTCTGTACAAAATTTTATCATATGCGACAACTGCAAGAATAATTAACAATCAATCATGATTTCAGCGTGCAAATAACTTTTATTTCAGATTTTGTGAACATCAAAAGAAACATGTGAAAACTGCTAAATTAATCGTTGCGCAAAGTGCAAAGTCAGTGTGGTTCCAAATTTAAATTTCATCATTTCTTGAAAAATATATCCATTGCCGTTTGCTTCTTTGCCGCGAACTGTTGGGTTCTAGCAAAGTCAAGAATGTTTCTTAATTGAAGGACTTTGACGCTGTCAACATCTTGTGGTTCCAGCCACCTTTAACTTGCTTCTAAATGTTCTACTGCTTCAGACATTTTTGGTGGGGGAGTTGGGGTGCCATCGTCATCGTTATCATTATCGTCACTGGTTTCAGGTTCTGATTGTGCAGCTTCATTCTTCCTGCTGACATTTGTAACAATTTCGTCATCTGATATGTGTTTGTATATAGGGCAGATGTCATCTACTGAATACCAGTTAAGGATATCATGATGACTGTGCTCGTATTTTTTGAGTGCTTCTTCTGCTAAACGTACGTCGTCTTCAGTGAATCCTGTAAATTCAAGCTCATCGTCACTATCATTTTGTGTCGAGGGCGTAAAAGCTGGCCCAAGACCCTTTATCCAGCATCATTCAATGCAGCGTGCAGTGATAGCATCCCTGGCTTTACCTCCAAGGTGACATACTTCTTTTAAGTTAGTAATGCCAATGATGTGTCGACGGATGCAATATTATCTGCTACCATTCCCTTTATCATTTCACGGCGATAATTTTGTTTAAATACGGAAATTATGCCTTGGTTAAGTGCCTGATTTCTGACGTAGTGTTTTTCGGGAGGTACGAAACTTTGATCTTGCCATCACTGCTGACCAAATTTTCCGCTGGGGGGGGGGGGGGGGCAGGGCAATTATCCAGCAGGAGGAGAGCTTAGTCCTCCAGCTTGAGTTTTCGTAAATGAGCCCGAACATCTGGAACGAATGTTTTGTGAAACCAGTCGTCAAATATGGAGCTATTCATCCAAGCATTCTTGCTGTTAGTGTACTGAAATGGAAGTGCCTTCATATTTACATGATGAAAATATCTGGGAGCTTTCTGGAACTATTTGTTTCTTTTTTATATCGCTGGTCGATATTAAACATTTAGTATTTTTAACCATGTTTAAATACAACCTGTTGTATGGCGCTAAATAGCCTAAAAGTGCTGGTGCGCCGTTAAATATCAATCAATCAATCAATCAATCTGGGAGCTTTCGATTTTTCAATCATCAGAGGTCTGACTTTGTGGCTGCCAGACTTGTTAACACAAAATAAGAGAGTCACTCTGTCCTTCCTCTTCTTGAAACCTTCTCGTTTGTGACTGTCAGTCTTGGTTGCAAGGGTGCGATCGGGTAACATTTTATAACATAAACCAGTCTCATCGCAGTTGTAAACTTGGTCGGCTGTGTAGCAACCGTCCTCCAGCAACTGTCAGCGGAGCGGATTTCCCCAGACACAAGAACTAGGCTGATAGCGTGCCTTTTCTTGAATCTGTCTAGCCAGCCATTACTCGCCTTAAATTTGGAATCATCTCCATTGATACGGCGATCAAATTTCTCTGCTTGGGCTTTCAGAATTGAGCCAGAAATTGGAACACCTTCTGAGCGAGCTTGTACAAACCATTGGTACAAAGCTGAATCTAGGACATTGTCATTAGCTAACTTAACCCTTTTACGCTGTAAACCAGTTCCCTCTTCAAGAATGTTGGGTAGACTACGGAGCTTTCCTTCCTCTGTTTTCCACCCTCGCAAAGTGGACTCGCTGATTCCTAGATCTCTGGCAAGCTGAGTTTGTTGTTTGCCCTTCTTTAGTTGATCTAGGGCATACAGTTTCTCTTTAGCAGAAAACGACTTACGTTTTTGAACTTGCTTTTCCATAACAGTAAAATATTTTTTTATATAAGCAAACAACATACACAGATAAAGCTCGATAACTAAGTAATGAATGCCTGCAATGGTTACGAATCACTTTTTATATAAAACAAAATTAAGCTGAACAGATGTACAATTTCATACCCTTTTAATTTACAGATAATAAAGTGGATATTATTTACTTTCAACTGTTTGTTGTTTGATCACACCGCCAAGCACAGCATACATGTTGGCCGCTTTCGTCCTTTGATGTTTCTTAAATTGTGCGACTCTTGTATCAACAACAGCTTTGTCTGCTGCTTGGCTGTGATTGCAGTTAAATAAGAAGCCTATGTCGGCTATTGTTTGAGCAACGACTGTATACAGAATTCATGGAAGACAATCACAAAGACGATTTACTGGCTTTACTCATGGATCCGTCATAAGTAACACTTGCGATAATGTTTACTTCGGCTTAACAATTCAAAAACCTAATGAAACCAGATTTCTTTTCTAGAGTAGAATACGGAGCTTCACCACAACCTGTTCAAATTGATAAATTTCAGAAGCCAAACGTTGTACACACTATTTCTCGTACGTTATATATATGTCGTATTATTTTAGAATTCATACACTATCACTTCTCCAAAATCACTTAAAGAACCTGGATAAATTGTTAAGTTCCGATCGTTTATTATTAAACGTCATACGCGAATTCTTCCACCAAATTATAATAAACGTTTTACACACTATTTCTCGTATGTTAAACAAATATTTTCACGGTCCGATAAAAATACACGTAAATGAATTTCAAATTTCAGGAACCATGCCACGATCATATTATTTTAAAAGTCACAACTAATCTCATGCCCAAAATGAAGTTAATTTCTTGTGTTATTTTTTACTTTTCTCCAAATTTTTTTTCTCCATGTGTGAATGAATATACGAAATTTTGGGAGCCATGCTACGACCGCGTTATATCCGAATTCGCGTTATGGCGGGGCACGTTATAGCGGGGTTCCACTGTATTGTCAACTGAGCACAATTTCTACAGTATTAGTTCATTTATTAATTATTATAGTTCATTTATTTTTCTTAGTTTATAATGTTATAAAATGTCAATTGCCAATTCAAAGAGCAAATAATGCAAGATAAACTCAGAGAAGAAACTCAAATGTCATAAATGCTATCATTTATAGTTATATAAAAATCTAATTATTTTCAGATTCTGTCAGTCTGAAGACCCTTTTATCATTATTCTTTGAGTTTATTTACTTCTGTTATTGAACATAAAATTTTAAAAGGGTCGGTATGATTACAACATAAACTTTTTGTCACTTGGTGACTTCATTTTTTTAAAAACAATCCTGTGCAAGGTAATGAAATTTAACTTCTCTAAAAATTCGTCCAATTTTTCAGCATGCTCTGGGTACAGCATTTTTGCCTCTTCCCAAGAAGTGCAATTTGTTAACTTTCTAAATACTTCCTCCAATTTCCTCTTGTGCTTCAATTTTACTATTTCTGCGCTTATATATAATATTGATTTAATGTCAGCAGAAATATTCCTTAGGTACATTATTTTAACTGATTCTGCAACACCATGTAGACTTCTGAAGAACTGAAACAAAATTGAAAGATTGCTTATATATATATATATATATATATATATATATATATATATATATATATATATATATATATATATATATATAATATGATACATATATTTTTTTAAGTTATTTTTATCATGAGGAAGATCAAACTCATTATTTTAATTTATCATTGTAACATTTTTTCAATTACCTTACCTAAGAGAATGGACCCCTTCCTACAGAACTATCCGTAGGGAGGAGGTTGTCATTGCAAGAATCAGAATCGGTCATACATACATTACCCACTCCCACATACTGAAAGGTGAAGACCCACCAGAGTGCGTTTACTGCAATGAACCATTCACTGTCAATCACCTTATGATAGATCGAGTGCTTTGACTTGCTACCTACGCGTGATCGTTATTACATTGTGCATGATATGAAAGAACTTTTTGATACTATAAACCTCACTCGTATTATAGAGTTCCTGAAAGCAGTAAATCTTTACTCTAAACTTTGACTTTTATGCTATGACCTTGTGCTGTTTTATGCAATATATATACCGTCCCATTTTAATACCTTTTCATCCTTTTTCATTAACATAGAACATTTACCTCTCCCGTTGATCGGGAAGCTTTATTTTGCACCGTTACCATCTTAACGTTTTTAATTTCAACCATCCGTTCTTTTATATCGCTGGTCGATATAGGACCTTTTATAAATTTTAAAAGATTACATACTTTTATTGTGCGGCAAATACCAACATCTTACCATTTTACTTTGAACTATTTGGTTTTCTATGTCGCTGGTCGATGTTGAACCTTTCTTATTTTCAAACATATAACCTATTGTATGGCGCTAAATAGCCTAAAAGTGCTGGTGTGCCATTCAAATTCAATTAATCAATCAATCAATTACCTTAATTTTATGTTAGTAAAGTATAAATGACATTTGCAGTCACACTAATGTATACTTTTAAATTTAATATTAATTTACATAATCATAAAATTGTACATACACTAAATTCAGTTCTTGCAAATAATTATATTTTAAATTACTTCAATTTTATATTGACATATATAATTCATGTATTAAAAGTTCATTAATATTATTATTTTTATGCATTACTGGCAATGGCTACATTATATTAATTTATTAGTTTTCAAATTGAAACGATTTTAATTTCATTAGAATTCTCGAAAAATAAAACATATGATGCCGAGGAAAATAGACTTGTTATATAAAAATAATAATTATTGAAATACAAATGGAGTTATATTTAACATTCATAATATTAATACTTTAATAAATTTTGCTAATAGTATAAAATTAACAGGACTTGCTTGCACAGGAAAACTTTTTTCTGGACCATTTACTCTTTTGTAAGTGTCGAAGATTTTGATCACTTCTACAAAATATTCCTCTGACATGTTTGCAATATTAGCAAATGTTGCAGGAACATCCTAATATATATATATATAGAGAGAGAGGGTGTGTGTGTGTGTTTTCAGGAATGGAATTACTACATCTGATTTTCATTTTAAATCATGATACCAATTCATTCAAGAAATTGTGAATGAGTCATTGTCTATTATTTTTTTAATGTAAAATCATGAATCTTGAAAATGTCTTAAAGCAATACTCTAATTGCTATATATGATTTTTAAAGTCTCTTCAATTTTGCCAAATTGATCACTCATTTCAAACAAGCAATTACCTCCATCAACTGTCATATTTCCATAGCTGCCAACCCCTGACTAAAATAATATTGACTGCTTATGAGAAAAATACTGATTTTCTGGAAGAAATACTTATTAAAATTTTAATGCATGGCATGGCAGCCTCGATTTTGAATGAACCAATCGTATTTTATACCTGTTATCCATACTCTGTATACTTAATATTTATAATCATATTGCTTTTGCCTTGGGAAGTGGGCGGATGGCAAGAAGCCATGTTCATCTTAATAAGCAACATTATAAACAAAACTGGAATTCATTAATGGTTTACACATATACTCGATCTATACTTACAATTTTTTACTTCAACAGCATTTTCCTCAACATTCTGACCTGTCTTTGCTGACCGATTGTTGATAGTTATTGGATTGCTGGCACTATCAACTGCCCCTGTAATAAAACAATGCCCAAATTTGTATCTGTACTTATGTTGATATTAAAGAATGTTTTTCATTATTTTTTTTTGGCTTCTCTAATATTGTCACGAGTTTTTCTTAACTGTCTGGGTTTCATGTTTTACTGGTGAAATCTATAGACCAAATTTAGCATGAATAGTACTGAAAAATGCAGGCAGATTTCAGTTGTCGAACATCAGAAAAAACACTACACTTGATGATATCATGCAGAGAATTACAGGCATATATGGTGTGACAAATATTTACAAAAAATAGTTGTCAGATTCTACTTGCTCTACCGTATTTTCGCGTATATAAGACGCGTCTTATACAAAGTTTTACGTACCCAACACCCAGGGTGCGTCTTATAATAATGAGCTTCTTATCTAAGTATTTTTTAACACGAACGAACGGTACAGTGTGTGATATTGAAGGATGATTATTGTGGTCGATATTCACGTTTCACGATTTTTATTCCTAGTTGTAAAAACAATTGGGTAAGTGTTCAGTAATTACCACGTATACCAATCCAATGCAGGCCACTTCAAATTTAAAATCCTTTCGTTTCAATGTTTTGTATACCATAATTATTGCAGATCTAAGTTTAGTCGGTGTAAATGTTTTAAATTTATATAATATAGTATTTTAAATAGTTTTGTTTATTCTTATTAATTATCACAGCAAAAACTACGGCGGCTATATTACCTATACATCCGGTTGGGATCAAAGGAATAGCGGAGAACTCGCCCCATGGAGAACTCGCCCTGGGAGAACTCGCCCCATGGAGAACTCGCCCTGGGAGAACTCATCCCAGGTGTCAGGAGAAGTCGCCCCATAGTGGTTGGAGAACTCGCCCCACTTTGCCTGGAGAACTCGCCCCACTTTGCCTGGAGAAGTCGCCCCAAGGATAATATATAATAATTCTGAGATTTCGCCACATGTTTGTCAAGGCTTTATTTATTGTTGTTTTTTTTTCAACTTAGTAACTTATTAAATCTATAAAATTTGCAATTTTTTAACTTAACCTACCTAAGTCATCCTGAGATGACGTTATGACATTGACTTTTATAACCCGAAATCGACTGAATTGGCGCTGACTGTCAATAAGCCAAAGTGTTATGTTATTATTTCTCTAAGTGAACAATTTAATCTGATTTTTCATTGAGATTTGCTAACTATTAACAAATGATACTTAAACTAAATTTAAAAGAAAACAACAAACCATTATTGATGCCTATGCGGTTGCTATCGCAATAATCATCATGACTAATGCGTAGAAATCGGACAGTTTCTGAAAGATCAGTTGTACTACATCATTTAGTTTATTCCTTCTTCTTTGTCAGTGTTTGTAATTTTATTATTTCTTAATAATAACACATTATTTCAATTTAAAAGAGAACTTTAAAAACTATTTCGCTACTAAATTACGATTGTAAAATAAACAAGATTACATTATTTATTAATATATAATAACACAATGATCACGCGTACAAGACCAAAATTTACTAATGAGGCACAAATCAATGTCGTCGACTCGTTAACTCATTATATACGTTTCTTTCCTTAATACATACATTTTTGCTGTATCAAACAATATAAGTCTATCATTCCAAAAAGGTACTGATACATAGGTAACCCTTTTTATGCACAGCGGTGGTTTTTTTTGTATGTGGAAAACAAAGAGTTTTGTGAGTACAAAAGGCGCTGAAAATTGACTTGTACGTTTATTATAAATAATACAACCAAATAAATGGTTATTGTTGATGCATGTAATTTTTTAATATGGATAACTTACGTTACTTAGTCCTAATAATAGGAAATCAAAATGATAGGATTTAATAAACCCATCTGAAATGTAATCATGTTTCATATGTCTGAAAATTAAATCTTGATAAATCTGTCAAGTAATATTTCGACTAATTTTAGCATAAATAATGCTTAATAATATGCATGTTACCGATACATACGTGACAAAGATATACCACACTACGAAACACTTGATGATAGCCGGCCAAGTTAGCATGACAAAAGGTGTCATGCCGCCATATTTCATTTCTCACTATAAAAGAAAAACATCGTGTACAACGAGGACAAGCCACTAAAGTTATATTATATTCATTGTACTAAACACCACATATACGTAAGGGATTTAAAGTAAAAAAATTGAATGACATTACGTTTTTATTGGACATTGAATCAGTGATTCATATAACATTCTTACCATTACGTTTGCATGACAAACAATACAATATAGTTAGTATACAAGTGCAGCATATAATCTGGCACATTTAGTAAGCAATGCATTAACACTTAGTTCATCGTTTTGGAACATATCCCACAAATGAAAGATTTGTCCTTGTTTTTCTTTAGTTTTTCGGGTCTGTCTTCTTTTTAGCTTCCCTTCCGAAACCATCTTCAGTTGACTAGGAAGAGTGTTTGCCTCCTTGTATAGAAGAGTCACTACCAGATACAGTGACAGCTTCGATTTCATTGCACGGCGATTTAAGCGGTTATGCCAACCTTCAACGTCGTTGTTAGTTCTAATTGCCCTCTGGAATACTGACCATGTTGCTGGAAGCCATGTTGGATTTGTTATCCATGTGTTTTCAACATACTCCATCAGTTGTAATAACTGTTCAGTAATGGCCTTTTCCTTCATTTTGTAAAATGTATGGTTGAGCAGTTCTTCAGGAAGGAATGGCAAGGCTAAGACTTTTCGAATGAATTTATATACTCCATCTTTCATGTTGTAGTCAGACTGAAATATTGCAAGGAAATATATATATATATATATATATATATATATATATATATATATATATATATATATATAATGTGTGTGTGTGTGTGTGTGAGAGAGAGAGAGAGAGAGAGAGATGAGTGTGTATTTTAGTATTTTAGTATATGATGTTATATGATTCCGACGGAAATGTGTATACACTTTATATATAACGTTTAATGCTTTCATCTCTAATGTTTATTTAACAAATATAAATTGTTGTAGTCGTATTACATCGTCATATTATTTGAGGAGCTTTTTAAATGTTTGGTATGGAGGTAGTAGTAAGGGGTATATACCTGCAATCCAAGTAACTGGGCTTGACGCCACACTGCTTGTCCCCAGTGAAAAGCACAACCATGGATTGGTTTTTTGAAAACTTTGTGCAAAACAAGCCAGAGACCGTGCTCAAAATCTACAACCATTTCCCTCACTTCTGGGATACTGGGCAGCATGGTGAGGATACTGCGGAAAACCTGGGCAAATATGAATAACAGAATAATAACACATTGTCTTACTATACAATATACCAATGATATTAACATGATGTTGTCTAATTAATTTAAACACAAGTTTTAAGAAAACTTTGCATAAGAAGTGTGGTACAAATAATACCTTTTTATAGTCCTTTTTCTGTCTTCTAGACATCAGTATGAAAGCGCATGGAAACTGCTTAATTTCACCCGATGCTTTCACAAACGTGTGGATGGACAGCAATTGATGAAACGGCTTCCTCACTAGTTTGAATGTCCCATCAATATACCATGTTTTTGCATTAGCCATCATTTGCAGCTGTTGGTTTGTTGCGAAAATAAGGTGACGGTGTCCACCTACTCTCACATCAGCCTTGAAAAAATTCATCAGATGTGTTTTGCTCAATGAATTCGTTGTCCAGCTGAAGAAAAATACAAAAAGGGTAATACATGTTACTAATAGCTGCATAGATTGGCGCTAATACGACATGATGCAACAGTGCTAGGCATTACTATAAACTGCCACACTGCACACATCGTCGAGATATAACTTAAAAATTGTTAAATCTACGTTAAAAATAAAAATCTCTCTCTCTCTCTCTCTCTCTCTCTCTCTCTCTCTCACACACACACACACACACACACACACACACACACTATAAGTAAATAAATATGATCTTAATTGAAATAAGTTCTCGTTCAGTAACCATTTATTCTTGCAGCATTCAAAATGTTTACATATGAATATTAAATGTCATACCTCAAATTGTAAATCTGCTGGCTCAGACGGTCTGCTCCGCTGTCGTGTGTAGTTAGCAACTCGTACAATGTTGTTGTAATTTGGTCTTGAATGTTCAGGCAGATGGACATCGACATGCTCATCCATAACTCGTGTAACAAATGTCGTTGCCGGCGCAAACAGATCCCGTCGTGCTTCTTCCTTGATCTAAGATATATATATATATATATATATATATATATATATATATATATATATATATATATATATATATATATATTACAATTAGATGGGATAGATATAGATGTACATATCCTTGTAGAGCGTTGATACAGGTGGTTGGTAAGAGAAAGATGAAAGGTGTGTGATGATATTGTTTTGTTTAAATTACACGGCGGTGTTTTACATTTTCAATATTATGCTTCGAGAAATTATAACAATGTATTCATGACTATAATTCAATCATGATAATTTATTGGGCATGAATAATCGCTATTACCCTTCAATTTCATTGCAACAATGGCTACATACAAAGACATGTTTCTAGTAGTTGTTAAATCAATTACCTTTTTCTGCATTTCAAGAGATTTTATAATCCCTGGCATCCCTTGATGAGTGTGCTGCCCGTCGATTCGACCAAACCCATCAGCAGTCTGGCGCAACGTTACAGGACAAGCTGTTGTTTTATTCCTAACACTGCGCCAATTTGTGTAGTGCCTTTTTTGACGCTGTAAATGGATCATACAAATAATATAAATATTTGCATGCATAGAAAAACTACTTATTATCAAATATATATATATTTAATAATGTTGTTGTTTACATTACTAATCTATATAATAGGCTCAAAACAAAATTATGTAAATAGATAATGAATGCTGTTTAAATTAGTTCAATTAGTGGGCATACACCAATCATATGTGGGTTTGCACTTAAATTGTTATTATGAAGTTATAACACCTTACGCTACAAAAGATTAATGAACAAATAAACCAATACACATACCTTAACAACGAAGGTGAAGCCGTCACTACTGACTAGCTTACGCTTTCCTCGTTGAGTTCCTCCGTCAATAACTTTAAATGTTATGTTACTTTCCTCCTCATAAGTTATCAAATTTGATGTTATGTTTTCTTCAATGGAGTCCTCTTGGAATTTTTCGGGTACAGAAAATGATTCTTTTGTTATATCAAAGGAATCATTCCTGGTGCTGCTCGCAACGGGCATTCCTAAAGTGTCAGCTTCGGTACAGTCATGACATGTAAAATCTATGTCCGTTTCGTTCTTGACTGCCGTACGATATGCATCCCTTGTGACACCTAAAATGGAGAAATTATAGTATGAAACGACACAACATGGGAAATATCTAAATATATAAATTGAATAAACGATTAGTAGTATGAAATCGTAAAACAATCAACTGAGCCTGTTACAACTTAAATTCTTAAGGGTCAAAAATGTTCAATTGCACTAACATACATTTTATACACTAACAACAAATATTGACTTGTATGTGATTAATACTACTACTACTACTACTACTACTAATAATAATAATAATAATAATAAGCACTAACTATACAAAGATACAATGAAAATTAAATGCTGTACTAGCTTATCATTATAAAATGCTTACCTGTGTTACACTTTCTATGCGTCCATTTGCTGCACTTGTCACACATTATCGCTTCTTGAAGTGGTCTCACTTCCAAAAGACATTTTACACATATTTCTGACATTCTCATTACTACTATGATAAAAATTGTGGCCAACACGGTTTTTATATGCCCGCAATAAACTGTCTACAAGCAAATGTATGTGTTGTCATAATAAATTCAGTTTTGAATAAAATTAATCTTCAAAGTGATGACTAATTTATTAACAAAACTTATAAAGTTGTAAGTAGCTTGGATGATTTTTCTGGTCGTAAGTGATAATTCTTGTGAGCATAAGTGCCTATTTGTTGTACTCAATTTTACCCCGTAATGGTCTTCTTTTCTCCGCATCGAATGAAAGACAATGGCATTGTGCTAATTCTTGTGAACATATGTACCTCTTTGGTATAGTATTTTGTACCCGGTGATGGTAATCGTTCCTCCGTGAGCAATATAATACCATTGTATTATGTCTGTATCTAAGTGAAACCATTTTAGTATTTCTAACTCCGGTTTGTTTCTATTAAAAAGAATACTCGCCGATATAATTTATAAATTACTAAAATCAGAGACCACGATTAAATTCCATTGAAATTAGTTAAAAAATAAGTCCACTCTTAACAAAAAGAACCGTTGAATAATTGCGCATTTAATTTGTGTGTCTTCTTGTACGAAATGTTTTAAAAGAAACGGAGAACTTATTTTATTATATGAAAAATGAGGATCTCTATAATTTTATATATGGAAGCGATGATTATTCAATGTAGTGTCTCTTATATTTGCACATCGAGAGCACCGGTGTATGTTACATTTAGATGACGAAAATGTTCTTTTTTTCTTTTTCTTTTCTGTCTGTTTAGTACTAATAAAAAAAAATCTTGCAAATTCTTGGATCTTCTTTCAGCGATAATTAATTTATTTTTGTAAAGTGTTTTTACGCTGGTAAATTGATAAATTTATTTGATAAATTTAGGAGACTAAAAGTTATTAATTATACGACGTAGATTAGATAATGAAGGATTCGATTGTATTATGAAAGGAATTTCATCTCTCTCTCTCTCTCTCTCTCTCTCTCTCTCTCTCTCTCTCTCTCTCTCTCTCTCTCTCTCTTGTACATACTGCTTTGTTTAAAGCCAAATGTTGAGTAATATTACGGGCTTTGTTCAGCGCAGAATCAATTATATGTGTAATATAATTTCTGTTTTGTAAATGTTTGGAATTTATTCAACGAATTTTGTAATGGACAATCATCTGAAATAATACGTTGGTTTATTTTCGACTGGCTATGCGGTATACCGTTTTTACATGACATGGGATGACATGAAGAATATTCTACATATTGGTGGATATTAATTTCCTTGATATGAATATTTGCAGAGATAGTGTTATCAATATTTTATATCACATTTACATCTGAAAATGAAACATGCGTACTAGATGCAGTATAAGTAAATTTTATTGTCGGGTAAAATTGATTTAGGCGATCAACTAAATTTTACATTTCTGCTGTTGACTGCTTCCAGATATAAATATGTCATCGAAAAATCTGAACCAAAGAGATGAATTAAACTTTTCGTTTTGAAGAAAGTCCTTTTCAAATTTACCCATGAAAGGAAAGTGTATGAAGGAGCCATATGAATACACATTGCCGTACCCAATATGTATATGTATTTCGTATTATTACATTGAAAATAATTATTTTCCAAGATAAGTTTTAATATTATAAAAATATCTTCACAAGATAGTGGGCTATTATAAGGATTGTAATCAACAAAATTTGAACACGCTTCAATACCAACTGCATGCGGAAATTTGGTATATAGTGATGTTACATTTAATAATACCAGGATTGAAATCCTATCTGTGGAATAGACTCCAACTTTTTAATGACAGTTGTTGTATCATTATGAGTTTTGGGAAACATCTAGAATTGAAGTGTACGCATGTTAAGAGAGAAAGTATCAAATTCCTCATATACGGAATTATTTATTTTACCATCTCATTAATGCATGTTGATTTTTTAAAATTTAATTTCCATTGACGGATCTTCGACAATATGTTTGTAGTAGTTTACATCATTTAATTGACGTTCAACTTTTTGAAAATAATCTTGTTGATTCATAATAATATTAGTGTTTGACTAATCATCATTTGTAATCATTATACTGTCGTCATTCATTACAAGTTACCGATAAATCATCGAAGTGTCTATTCCCAAACATAGCACATAACAAGCACTTCAATATCAACACTATACTGTCGTCATTCATTATATTATATACAAACTGAATTTCGTCTTAGAAATATTACTATAATATTGTTTTTTTTTTGTGATCGAGTTTAAATAAAAATCTAAATATGAATCACGTAAAAGATGTTTTAATTCTGCTATAAAAAGGTTATCTGGGATATGGGGCGACTTCTCCATACGAAATGGGGCGACTTCTCCTGATACGCTGGGGCGAGTTCTCCCAGGGCGAGTTCTCCATGGGGCGAGTTCTCCCAGGGCGAGTTCTCCATGGGGCGAGTTC
Organism: Unio pictorum; assembly: GCA_030141615.1. NCBI lineage: Eukaryota > Metazoa > Mollusca > Bivalvia > Unionida > Unionidae > Unio > Unio pictorum. The sequence goes on along the minus strand of JARLTB010000029.1, from coordinate 19,441,995 downwards.
TCTGCATACCGGTTCAAAGATACTTAAAATTTTAGTATCTTTGGTGGGTGCGTTCAAAAACAAGACAAGACTAAATAGTTCGAAACAAAGACAAGAATTTGTTCAATATTAGACTTAAATATGAAAATCAGTTACACCATATATTAAATTTTTTTATTAAACACAATATAATAAACTCTTACTAAATAGTGTTTGACTTAATCAAAAATCAAGGTACCATATTGTTCTATTCATCTTCATTTTGATCGTCATCAGTTTTGGCTTCAAATCCACTGAAACATTTATCAAATTCACTGTCGTCGTCGCGGAATAACTCCATAACTGATGCTAATCGATCCTCATTGGCGTCGGTGGTATCGGATGCAGCTGCGTCGTCGTCCGAAGAACTGATATAGCTAGCCGATTCGGGAATTATCCCACACTTTCTGAAGCCATTGATGATTGTCGTAATTTTCACTTTCTCCCATGCCTGAAGAACCCAAATACATGCCTCTACATACGTTGCACGATGTTGTCGACCAGCTGGCGTGAAGGTGTGTTTACAGCTAATCATCCAACGATCCCATTTCTCACAAACAAAAGTCTTAAATGGGTGATTGACGGCAACATCCAAGGGCTGTAGCTTGCAAGTCAGGCCACCTCGGATAACGGCTATGTGGGCTCCAGCACTGTTGATGTGCTTCTGCACAGTTGTCTCCTTATGGGCAGCCATTGCATCAAAAATCAGAAGAAAAATCTGCCTCTTCTTGTTCTAAAGCATTTGTTAGTCCAGGTCTGCATCACCTCTGTGTTCATCCAGCCCTTTTGTTGCAGACAACGACTCCAGCTGGCAACATTTCTCTTGGCATGGTTATCCTTTTAAAGATAACCATGGGTTTAAGTTTTCCTCCTGCAGCAGTGCAGGCCAATACAACAGTGAAATTGATTCGTTCATGTCCGGTGGTATCAATCGCGACTGTCTTCATTCTTTTATCTGCCACTGATCTAGTAGCTGGAACATCGAATGACATTGGAATCTCATCCATATTGATGATGTCATCATCTGCCAACTTTAGTTCACTTATTTCCTTTCTGAACAAAGGTATGGAAAACATCCAATTTATTCTCCCAATTGTCTGGAAACTTCTGTCCAACAGTTGTACGTGACCGGACTGCAAGATTGTTCCATTTCATGAACTTGTATACCCAGTTGACAACTAACAACGCATACTTCCTTGGCGAATAGTCTAACCTAGCTCCAGAATCTCCAGCATAACATTATAATGAAGAACACCATCATACAATGGAACTGTCGAAGACTTAAAGTTAACTACAATGATATTCTTCTGCTTTTAAATGTACATGATCCTGCAGTGCAATGTCTACAAGAAACATTCCTGAAAGAGACAGATAAAATTACATTTAAAAATTTTTCCCTGTTTAATGTGTACTTTCAAAATGCTGACAGCGCCGCAGGAGGAGTGTCTATTGCTGTGAACAATAGAGCCCCTCACAGAATCATTCCTTTAAACACAAATTTACAAGCCATTGCTGTAAGTGTCACTCTACATCGAGTGATTACTTTTTGTTCCATTTACTTACCACCAAACACCAACCTAGTACAAAAGGAATTGCACAATGTTCTTGAACAACTTCCCACGCCGTTCGTTTTACTCAGGGATTTTAATGCTCATAACATTTTATGGGGATCAAATCACATAAACGACAGAGGCCATAAAGTAGAAGATTTCATTTCTAGACACGATCTGTGTCTATATAACACTAACTCACCAACATATTTACACCCAGGAACAGGCACATACACGTGCATAGATTTGACAATTTGCTCTCCCTCACTGCTTTTGGACTATGAATGGAAGGTCGCTGATGACCTTCACAGCAGTGATCACTTTCCAATCACTCTTGAAAATAATTCTAAATTTGGTGACACAATTCCACAATGGAATATAAAGAAGGCTGACTGGGCTATGTTTGAAACGCTATGTAAAACTAGACTAAATAATGATACAGTATTAAACACTGTTAATCCTATACAGCATTTTACCTCCGTTCTAATTTCAATTGCAGATGAATCTATTCCCAAGCCCTCAACGAACAGTAAGAGATTGCAAACACCTCGAGTAACCAAGGAATGCAAAGAAGCCATTAGACAACGCCCAGAAGCATTAAAAACATTCAACAATCATCCAACGCCCCGAAAATTTAAACAAATATGATCGTATTACCCGGGCTAAAACTTTACGCACAATCAAAGAATGTAAACGTGCATCCTGAAAAAAATATATTTCTTCTTTAAACTCTCGTTCCTCTATGAAACAAGTTTGGGATACTATTTGAAAACTAAATGGAAAGAGGACACACAATTCTATTTGACACCTCAAAACAAACAATTACAATTTCAGTTCGAAACGCAACATAGCAAATATTCTTGCCGACAGTTTCTCAAAAATTCATCATCTAATTATTCAGAAGACTTTCGAAGATTAAAATGTCAAAAAGAAGAGTCACGTTTAAAATTTACATCGAACAACACTGAAAGCTATAACCAGCTGTTTTCTTTATTGGAGCTTAGAGAGGCTTTAGACAAGGCCCATGATACATCCGCTGGGCCTGACGAAGTACATTACCAGTTCTTGAAACACCTGCCAGAATCGTCTCTGATATTACTTCTGAAAATTTTTAATGATTTATGGATTGCTGGTAATGTACCTATGAGCTGGAAAGAAGCAATAGTAATACTAATTCCCAAACCAGAGAAAGATATCGAAGATCCTAACATTTATCGGCCCATTGCACTGACAAGCTGCATGTGCAAAACAATGGAACGAATGATTAATTCTCTGCTTGTATGGTACTTGGAAAGTAACAATTTAATATCTCCTTTCCAAAGTGGCTTCCGTTCTGGTCGCAGTACAAACGATCATCTGGTTAGACTGGAAACATTTATTCGCGATGCATTTATCAAGAAAGAACATTTAGTAGCAGTCTTCTTTGATTTAGAAAAGGACTATGACACAACATGGAAGTACGGGATACTAAATGACCTGCATGATCTAGGTCTAAAAGGCCATCTGCCCTCTTTCATCTCCAATTTTCTCTCAGACAGAGAATTCAAAGTACAAGTGGGCTCTACCCTCTCCGATATGCACCAGCAAGAGATGGGTGTGCCCCAGGGCAGTATTTTATCTGTGACGCTATTTAATATAAAATTAATAGCATGAACAAGTGTTTAGCTTCCAATGTTGATTGCTCATTATATGTAGACGATTTTTTAATTTGTTATCCATTAAAGCACATGCATACAATTGAAAGGCACCTCCAACAAAATATCAATAAGATCCAATATTGGGCCAGTAATAACGGTTTCAAATTTTCTAAATCGAAAACAGTATGCATGCATTTCTGTCAGTTGCGAAGACATCATGATGACCCTAAACTCACGCTGGATGGAACACTTATTCCAGTTGTTGAGGAAACAAAGTTTATGGGTATTATCTTCGACAGAAAACTGACTTTTATACCACACATCAAGAATTTAAAAGCTAAATGCTTAAAAGCTTTAAATTTACTTAAAGTAATTGCGCACACTGACTGGGGTGCTGATAAAAAAGTCCTCCTCCATTTGTATAGAACATTTATCCACTCCATACTACACTATGGATGCATTGTTTATGATTCAGCTAGGAAGTCCTATTTGAAAATGCTAGACCCAATTCATCATCAGGGAATAAGACTTGCTCTAGGAGTATTTAAGACATCTCCATGTGAAAGCCTACTCGCGGAAGCGAATGAACCACCTTAATTGCATTGCAGAGAAATGCTTTCTGCACAGTATGCTCTCGAAATAAGATCAAACCCTCTGAACCCTGCTTTTTTGACTGTTTTACAACCAAAATACAAAACTTTATATGAAAATAAACCAAATGCCATACCTTCATTTGGCATCAGAACATCATGCAGCCTTGACAATATCAAAATTAATCTCTCTACAGTTCAGAAACCGTTTTGTCTCAAAAACACTACCTTGGCTCCTTAAACAACCCAAAGTGATTTTAACATTACATGATGGGGAAAAAATCTGAGACAAGTCCTGCCATCTTCCAGAACTCTTATCATGAACTCCTCAATAATTTTAAAAACTACACTAAAATTTATACTGATGGATCAAAGGTTGATGAAAAGGCTGCTGCAGCCTTCGTTAGTAGCAAACACATAATCAAAGTTCGTTTGCCAAACGATGCATCCATTTTTTCAGCAAAATTCAAAGTAATAGACCTTGCTCTTAAATTTATCGAACAAAAACGCATTTTAAATAGTATTATCTTCTGTGACTCGCTATCCTTCAGTCGCTACACAATAGAAAACTGGATAATCCATTACTAGTCAATATTCTCATCAAAAACATGGAGCTTAGTACCTCCTACAATATCGTATACTGTTGGTTACCTAGCCATATTGGTATTAGAGGTAATGAAGAAGCAGACCGGGCTGCTAAGATGGCTCTATCCCAAGAACCATCGGATTTTAAATTACCTTTTACTGATTTTAAACCTTGTATCAAAAAGTACCTACGTCAGAAGTGGCAGGTGTCATGGGATGATGCAGTCAATAACAAACTTCATGCCATCAAACCAACCCTGGGAGAATGGACCCCTTCCTACAGAACTATCCGTAGGGAGGAGGTTATCATTGCAAGAATCAGAATCGGTCATACATACATTACCCACTCCCACATACTGAAAGGTGAAGATCCACCAGAGTGCGTTTCTTGCAATGAGCCATTCACTGTTAAACACTTTATGACCGAGTGTTCCGACCTGCAACCTACGCGTGCTAAATATTATAATGTACATGACATGAAGGAACTTTTTGATACAATACAAATCACTTGTATTTTAGATTTCCTGAAGGAAGTAAATCTCTATTTTAAACTATAACTTGTATGCTATCACCTAGAATATTGTTATCTAATACAAATATCACCTCTTATTTATAACATCTTATCATCAACATATACCATTTACATCTCCCGTTGATTGGGAAGCTTCATATTTTCCTGTCACCAACATCTTACCATTTTATATTTAACTATTATGGTTTTGTATATCGCTGGTCGATGTTAATCCTCTCTGATATTTGAACATCTAACCTATTGTTTGGCGCTAAATAGCCTAAAAGTGCTGGTGCGCCGTTAAAATTCAATCAAACAAACAAACAAACAAACCTAGCCATATTGGTATTAGAGGTAATGAAGAAGCTGACCGGGCTGCTAAGATGGCTCTATCCCAAGAACCATCGGATTTTAAATTACCGTTTACTGATTTTAAACCTTGTATCCAAAAGTACCTACAATCAGAAGTGGCAGGCATCATGTAATGATGCAGTCAATAACAAACGTTATGCCATCAAACCAACCCTGGGAGAATGGACTCCTTCCTACAGAACTATCCATAGGGAGGAGGTTGTCATTGCAAGAATCAGAATTGGTCATACATACATTACCCACTCCCACATACTGAAAGGTGAAGATCCACCAGAGTGCGTCTCTTGCAATGAACCATTCACTGTTAAACACTTTATGACCGAGTGTTCCGACTTGCAACCTACATATGATATGTACTATAATGTACATGACATGAAGAAACTTTTTGATACTGTTATCTATCACTTGTATTTTAGATTTCCTGAAGGAAGTAAATCTTTATCTTAAACTTTAACTTGTTCGTCATCACCTTGTGCATTTTTATCTAATGCAAATACCGCCCATTATTTTGCAACATCTTTTCATCAACATACACCATTTACATCTCCCGTTGATTGGGAAGCTTCATATTTTACTGTTACCAACAACTTATCATTTTATATTGAACTATTTGGTTTTTTATATCGCTGGTCGATATTAAACCTTTAGTATTTTTAACCATGTTTAAATACAACCTGTTGTATGGCGTTAAATAGCCTAAAAGTGCTGGTGCGCCATTAAATATCATTAAATCAATCAATCAATTACTCACTCCCACATACTAAAAGGTGAAGATCCGCCAAAGTGCATTTGTTGCAATGAACCATTCACTGTTAAGCACTTTATGACAGAGTTTTCCAACCTGCAACCTACGTGTGATAAATACTATAATGTACATGACATGAAGGAACTTTTTGATACTATACAAATCACTAGTATTTTAGACTTCCTGATTTCTTGTATGCCATCACCTAGAATATTGTTATTTAATGCAAATACGGCCTCGTATATTCAACATCTTTTCATCAACATACACCATTTATATCTCCCATTGATTGGGAAGCTTCATTTTTTTTATTGTTACAAACATCTTACCATTTTACTTTCAGCCTTTTGGTTTTCTATATCACTGGTCGATATTGAACCTTTTAGTATTTTTAAACATGTACAAGTACAGCCTATTGTATGGCGCTAAATAGCCTAAGTGTGCTGGTGCACCGTTAAAAATCAAACAAACAAACATTAAAATAGACTTTTTTAAAGTATTAGTTTTCCTCACATAACCTTTTGGTCGTGCTACATGACCTTACAGTGCTGATGTACCAAAACATCCACAATCAATCAGTCTGAAAATGCTGTTTCTTATGAATTTTTTACCTTGTGTAGCATCAACATCAAATGGGTTTTAACTATTTTAACATCTTATTTAACTGGATCAATGAAAACATCTGGCAAATGCTAATTGGTGGCAACAGATAATGAAATAAACAGCAATTAAATATCTTGCTGTGTGAAAACCACATACTAATCCTTTATTTCTGTTTCAATGTAAACATTATAATTGCAACATATTCTTTTCTATGAAAAGAGTCAATCAACCATCACATCCAAGCCCGTGAGTACTTCCATGAGAACCTAATTACCTGCCGGCTTTGTTTTGATCAACAACTTTGCAAAGTGTTAGTTGCACTAAAATAATCCATTAAAAGATTCCTGTGTTGTTTATCAATTGTTTACTAATTTTAAACCTTGTGTCAAAAAGTATCTACGTCAGAAATGGCAGGTGTCATGGGATGATGCAGTCAATAACAAACTTCATGCCATCAAACCAACCCTGGGAGAATGGACTCCTTCCTACAGAACTATCAGGGAGGAGGTTGTCATTGCAAGAATCAGAATCGGTCATACATACATTACCCACTCCCACATACTAAATGGTGAAGATCCACCAGACTGCGTTTCTTGCCATGAACCATTCACTGTTAAGTACTTTATGACCGAGTGTTCCGACCTGCAACCTACGCGTGACAAATACTATAATGTACATGACATGAAGAAATTTTTTGATACTATACAAATCACTAGTATTTTATATTTCCTGAAGGAAGTAAATCTTTATTTTAAACTATAACTTGTATGGCATCACCTAAAAGCATTTTTATCTAATGCAAATACCGCCTCTTATTTACAACATCTTATCATCAACATACACAATTTACATCTCCCGTTGATTGGGAATCTTCATAATTTCCTCTTACCAACATCTTACCATTTTATATTTAGCTATTATGGTTTTTTTATATTGCTGGTCGATATTAAACCTTTCATATTTTTAAACATATACCAGGTAACCTATTGTATGGCACTAAATAGCCTAAAAGTGCTGGTGTGCCATTAATCAATCAATCAATCAGAGACATTAATAAGCTTTTCTAGTCTTTGACAGTAGAGGCTTTGTTGTTGTCGGATTTCTTCAGAACAAGTTGTGTGATAAGTATTATAATGTGCATGACATGAAGGAACTTTTTGATACTGTACATCTCACTTGTATTTTAAATTTCCTGAAGGAAGTAAATCTTTTTTTAAAACTATAACTTGTATGCCATCACCTAGACCATTTCTATCTAATGTAAATACCGCCCCTTGTTTTCAAACATCTTTTCAACTATAATCCTCAACATACACTATTTACATCTCCTTTTGATTGGGAAGCTTCATACTTTACTGTTACCAATATCTTTTGCATTCTCAGCCTGACTATCACAAAAATAAGACATATAGGACTGCTCAGGACCTCAACCACATGTAACTGTAACCTGTTTCCTATTTTCGGATCCGCCTAGCCATACTTTAATACAGCCTGCTTATCCAGCCAGCCATTCATCCAGCTATCACCACCAGCTGAAATCTACTCTTCTCTTCAGCAGCCCGCCTAGCCGAAAGCCTTCATCTATCAACTTTTAAGTAAATCAGATACTGTTGTTTAACCTTCGGGAATTAAAACTGCTGCTATAACATTTTTCTTAGATCTACCACTTTTTCTATAACTACTACTGCTCCGTACTAAAAACTTAATTTGCCAATTATTGTACAAGACTAGGAATCACACTTGCAAACTCTTGGGTTGCCTTTGAAACACGTATTCCATACGACCTCTGAATCGAAGCCTGCAATCATGTATTAATAATTCAAGCAAATTAACTATCTCTAATAACATAATTCATATCTAGTTCACATCAAGACAAATTTAGCAAATTATAATAACCGTTACCTCTAGATAAGCATTTTGCACATAAAACTCAATTTTATAGCTAACGAAATATCCAGTATAACTTTATTCAAAATAGAAACCCAAAAAAATGGATTCCAAATCACTAAAGAAAGCTTTCCATGCTTGAAGCCACCTGAGCTGGAATGGCAATCAAAATAGGAAACAGGCTGAAAAACTCAGGAAGCTGCAAACGAAATTAAGATAGGACAAATAATTACAAACAATTCTCAAACAACAAAGAGGGTACAGCAAACAAAGCTCAATGTACATGCAACCCCAGATCTTAATTTAATTAGGAAAGCAGCGGAACAACTCAACCCGCTATCCCCCATTGAGTTCAGTCTTTTTGACCACAGTATGGTAGAGGAAACACTGGACGCCACACTAATACAAGGCGAATCCAGCATAATAAATTCTCCCACCTCCAATTTCCAGATAATGGCCACCTCGCCAATTAAGAAACCGGTAGGGATTAACGTATATAGCATGCCAAGTTACGCACAGGCATCAAGCACTAAAGCGAGCCATATGTTCACGGTAATAACAAAGGCCCCAACAGGAAATGGTCAAAATGCCGGAGAGCAAAAACAAAAATCTAGCAAAGCAAAATCAAACAAGATAAAGATCCATAATAGCAAAACACAGGGCCCATCCAAACAATTAACTGAGGCAGATTTAATATATCTGACCCAATCTGTCATTACCCCAACCCTTCCACCGTGTAAAATCCACAACTCATGGGATGGTAAAGGAAAGGGGAAAAAACCAATGAAACAAATAAAACAAGGCACAAACCAACACAATGTTCAGAAACAGGAAATAAACAGCAGGCAATCCCTACCATGAAAACAAAATAACACACCCACCCCACAAATAAAGCCAAATAACAATAATGCCACCCCAATAACAAACAGGAAAATCAAGGCCCACAAATACCACAGACTAGAATTGATGTATATTAAAAGCAAATCAACTCATGAACCTATCTACCAATAATACTGCTAGAGCCCTAACTGAAATCAACCCAGGCCAAAGTAAAATAATTAGACCCAATAAGAATTACATAATAATACATTGTAGTACTAGCAGCCAAGCAGCTAAGTATATCGAAATCAAAAAACTGTGTGAGATGCCAGTCAAAGTTGAACAACATTATAAAACCAGGACTACACCCACCCAACCTAAACTAATTACTACAAATAAGGACCATTCAACCACAACAACTACCAAAATACCGCAACCCATTACCGGTAAGTACAAAGCGGTACTCAAACTAACAGGACAACTAGGACAACTCACCAATTATGAAATAGCAATCAAATTAAAAGAGGGAGGAAACAGTATAAATAAAAACTATCAAATAGGAAACAGAGGGAAAAAGGTAACCAACGTCACCATATTGGAAACCTTGACACACACACCCAACACTAATCAAGCTAGGGAAATCAGGAACTAGGTACTGAATTGAACAGTACATAAACAAACCTAGATTCTGCACAAAGTGTCAACACTGGGGTCATTACAAATCCAAATGCAAATTTCCAGCTAAATGAAATAAATGGGGGGGAGAACATAGGGGGAAATGCAATAGACAAAACCCAAAAATGCACACACTGCAGGGGCCCCCACTTACCCTAATCCCTAGACTGCCTGCCTTCAGCGAGGGAACACAGTAGGGATCATGAACTCATTACATCTAGATTACAAAACAGCTAAACTGTACTGCAAAAACCAAATGCAAAACAGCAAAGAACCCATTAAAGAAATTCAATCATTAATAAAATAGCCACACGAGGGAAAAGTAGGACAAACAACAAGAACAATAATGACAAAACCAGTCAGGCTGACATAATTCTAGAACTGAGTGAAGTATTCACTAAAATGGACAGACTAACTGACAAGCTGGAACTAAAAGACCCAAATATCAAAATAAATAACAAATGTCAAAACTCAGCTAGAAAACCAAACTACAGTAAATGAACCCAATGAAAATGGCTAATACACCACAAGGAAACGTTACTATATGGCAGTGGAATGCATGGGGGCTGTCAGGAAACATCAATGAATTAAGACTCAAATTAAAAAATACATTGCACAAACCTGACATACTCTGCATTCAAGAAACTAAACTTTCTACAAACTCAAAAACATTGTCGTCAATACAAGGCTAATATTACTTAACACCAGAAAAAGTGAACTGCAAATCTTCAATGTTTATGACCCAGGAAGAAATACTAAATTAGACCAGCAATTAGCACTAAAAAAGTTATCCAAATGCATTAAATCCAAACTTACGATAATTTGCGGAGATTTCAATGCTCACAATGAGCTGGGGGGGGGGGGAGTGATGGATGGAAGGGGTAAGTGGGTGGAGACATGGGCCACTGAATCCACCCTAACTATACTCAATGTCAAAACCAGACTCAATCCGGTTGATGGCACTCTATCCGCCATTGACCTCACCCTGTGCACACCCAGATTGGCACAGGTGACGGAGTGGGGAGTGGATCAATCCGACCCCATGGGGAGCGACCACTTCCCCATAATCACCACCCTGCAAATGTCCGTACAGTATCGAATAACAAAATCCCCAGGTGAAATTATACTAAAGCTGATTGGGAATATTTTCAAGAAATAATAATTAATACAAATATGCAAAAGATATAGAATCAGATGACATAGCTATCTACTATGATAACATAATTAAGATCATAACTCAGGCAGCCACCAGCAGTATATCCAAAACTAGCAGCAAAACAAGAAAGCCAAGTGTACCGTGGTGGAATGAGGAAATTAAATTAACCAGACAGGCAATAATTAGAGCATCAAATAAATTTAAAAGAACTAATAACACTACTCACTTCTTAGAGTATAAAAATCAGGATAACGTGCTCAAATGCTTAATTAAGCAGTCAAAAGAAAAAACTTGGCAAAAATACTGCTGTAGTATAAATTTTAGAACTAACTCCAAACAGGTGTGGGATAAAATTAGAACTATCAGGGGGAAGCACACCAATAGCACCCCCAAAATAAGCAAAACTTTTAACAATAAGGAAAAAGCTGACTCATTAGCCCAACACTTCAAAAACATGAGCAGTAATAACAACCACACCAAGCAATTTCAAAATAACAGGGCTGAAACTGAAATTAAATTTAAGGAACTTTATAAAGACCTGGGACCCAAACTATCACATCTTAATACAGACATAACACTATATGAATGGGAACAGGCACTTAAAAACCAAAAAAAGAAACTTCACCTGGGGAAGACCAAATAGGGTATGTAATATACAAAAACCTACCCATTAACTTGGTTACCTCAATAATAAAAATGCTAAACAAAATATGGGACACATGAAGGCTACCTAAAAACTGGAAAACCGCGATAGTAATACCCATACTCAAACCAAATAAAGATAGAAACGATATCAATTCGTACAGACCCATCTCTCTTACTAACAACATATGCAAAATAATGGAAACAATTATTACTAATAGACATAAACACCACCTTGAAAGTAACAGCTTGATTTCTGAAAATCAATGCGGGTTTAGAAATAAAAGATCCACTACGGATCAATTAATAAGATTAGAAACCGCTATCAAACTGGCATTCAACTCTGTAAGAAAAGCGGATAGAAACTTAACTGCAGTATATACTGCTCTGGAAAAAGCATTCGACCTTGTATGGACCAAGGGCCTTATAGCCAAATTAAATCATTACGGCATTACGGGTCGTATATTCAACTTTATTGAAAATTTCCTGACCGACCGCAAAATTATAACTAGGGTAGGGGCAACTTACTCTGAGGAACACACCCTTGAAAATGGAACTCCACAAGGGAGTGTAATCAGCCCCACCCTCTTTAATCTAATGATAAACGACCTTGAAACAAATTTGGCATCACCAAAAATTGGATTATCACAATTTGCTGACGATAGTGGACTATGGAGAGCAGGCAACCCCTCCAACCACCAACATATGGCTGAACTTCAAACCAGCTTAAATAACATAGGAAAATGGGCTGATAAATGGGGCTTCAAACTATCGCACCAAGAAATGGTAGCTGTACTTTTCACCCCACGTAAGAAATTTAAACAATATCCCAAATTAACAATACAAAATAAAGAAATAACATTCGTAAAAGTAGCTAAATTTCTGGGTATGTACTTTGATGAACACCTAACATGGGTGCATCATATAGATGAACTAGTTAAAAGATGCAAGCAGGACTTAAATCTATTAAGAAGCCTCAAAGGCACTCAGTGGGGTGCCAACCAAGAAACTATTTTAACACTGCATAGGGCATTAATAAGATCTAAACTTGACTATTGTTGCCAAATATACACCACGGCACCCAAACGTCACTTAAACAAACTAAATAAAATACAGAGAAAAGCTCTACTCATTGGTACCGGCACACTGCCATCAACCTCGACAGCCGAGCTACAGGTTTTAACAGGGGAACTGCCATTACATCTTAGAAAGCAGAAACTCATCTTAAAATATGCAGCCCGACTGTCAACCCATGAAAAAAAAACACCACCTCTATGGGAAAACTAGTTCATGAATTAAAAACTAAACTTCCAATAGACATATTCCAAGTAGAAAACAACATAACATATGACAAAGAACCTTGGAGCAATGTACGAACGAAAGTAACCCTATCAGATAAAGGAAACAAGGAAAAGCATCAAAACTATTTAAAAACATTAGAAATAATACATAATCAATATCAAAATTTTACAAATATTTACACGGATGGCTCAAAAATAACAATTCCTTTCAAAACACCTGCTGCAATGGTCATACCAGAATATAATATTCAAACGGGCAGATGTCTACCCGACTACTACTCCATTTATACAGCTGAATTTTGGGCCTAGAAGCATTAAAGTGGATTGAGGAAAATAAACCGAATAAGACTGATTATTAGCGTCTCGCTAAGCGTCCTAACCTCAATCCAAAATAACACCACAAAATCTTGAGAAAATTTCTTAAAACAAATTAGCCTAATACTGAAAATAGTAGAATTTATGTGGATTCCATTCCACATTGACATCAACGGTAATGAGTTAGCAGACCAACTTGCTAAAAACAAACTCGACGAACCTAATTAGATGCCACTTAAATATAGCCAAACTGAACTATATAGTTTAATTAACGCAATGATTAATCAGAAATAGCAAACCGATTGGGACATAAATAAACAAGGTCGAATATTACACTACATCATTAAGGAAGTTAGTAGAGTAATAAAACCACCCAGGTGCACAGGTTATGAACAATCTAAAATAAACAGAATAATAATAGGAAAAACCAAACTGGCAAACAGCTTTGGAAAATACATACGATCCTTCCCACATAACATTAATTGCCACAATTGTAACACCCCATAAGATTTACACCATATCTTCAACAATTGTACAAAAATAAAAAGGAAAGAGACAAATTTAGATTCAAACAGCTAAACATAGCCGCACCAAGTACATACCCAGAAGTAATCCAATTAACTAACACCAACCCTCAAGGAACATTCAAAAATATAATTGAACTGCTTAAAACAACAGGACTAATTGAAAAAATATAGAAACATCGCCAAAACACCTAAATAAATAGAAAATTCTAAAATGTATAACAACCTTAAGGAGCAATATGTAGCCCCACAATGAGGTCACATGGGTTCATTGACCAATCATTTGATGGGCTACTAAAACACCTAAATAACAAACTAATTCTGAAATTTATAACAACCTTAAGAAGTAAATGGTAGCCCCACAATGAGTCACATGGGTTCATTGACCAATCATTTGACAGGCTACTAAAACACCTAAATAACATACTAATTCTGAAATTTATAACAACCTTATGAAGTAAATTGTAGCTCCATAATGAGGTCACATGGGTTCATTGACCAATCATTTGACAGGCTACACACTTAAAACAACCAAACAGAATTAGATGAAGCATCAGGGATAACAAAAGATATAGATATAAACATTGAAGCATTTAAGAAAATAACATCAGGTACAACAACAAAAGGGTGGACTATGGATACCATCATCTAGGACTTAACACTCCTCTCTGTCTATTTCTAACTTTTTTTCCATATACATAAAACACCAAGACCATCAGACCCAGTGGCACAATGCTGCATCCAAATACCAATTAGTCAGTATTCTCCTAAAAACTAAATCAGAAATACAAGGTGGTATCGAACCTTGAACCATCAGGAATGCGGGACTAGTACATCCGCATTAATAGGCTGTCACATGGGACTGTCTACACTTTTGTAACAACTGCACAGAGTATTTCCAAATTGATAGGGACAATTTTAGATCTCGATACCCAGAAGAGAGGAGGACACCGGTGCTGATAATGAAGATGAAGGGAGGAACAAGAGATGACAGGAGGACACCGGAGCAAACAAACCAGAAGGAGGGAAAACTGGTTACCAGTACGTAAACCTCCATCAAAAAGCTCTTCTAAAGGCTACTGCCATTTAGCCATTACGGTGCTCTCATATGGTACGTACGCTCTATTTGACAAGCTCTTTTGAGAAACCTAACTTGATCAATTTCGAACACCGCCAATCAAAATTCACAATCCATATAACCTAACAGTGACCAATCTACATATGTCGCACAGACATTCTAGAATTAAAATAGTTAGGGATTTGCAATACATACACTGGGTACTAGAAACTGTGGTATGTTAGGAGTTAAGAAAAAATCTTCAACTACACAAAATTTGATTTAATTGCTCAGATGGCTTGCACATTATTGGTATATTTTCCATTCATTAGTGAAACTGGACCTGATTTGAAATAAGTATGGCTTGGGCGTTTCAAGGCTGTCGATATCCATGGGTTGGCTTATCGAACCTTTTCCTCCTTTCTCGCGACCAGAAACCCTCAACATGATGAGAAGTGGAAACCATTTTTCACCAGTCATTATTTGGTGCCATTGCACCTCTAGTACACTCCTTCTGATTGGTTGATAAGAGTTGAGTGCATGTTTGATTCATTCCCACTCACCCAGGTCCTACATTCATGTCGATAGTGCCTCAATAGGGGGCGTGACATGACGACCAAATTAAATAGCACATTATGTGTGCATAAACGCCTGTGGGGATGTGGCACCATTCCTTACCCCACGGGAAAAATTAAATAACTTTCTTTTGGAAGATAAGAAAGTGAATAATGACCCTTCGTGGCCGATTCGCTTTAATTTAACATTCATTCATTCACCAACATCTTACCATTTAACATTGAACTATTTGGTTTTAAATATCGCTGGTAACTATCCGTAGGGAGGAGGTTGTCATTGCAAGAATCAGAATCGGTCATACATACATTACCCACTCCCACATACTGAAAGGTGAAGATCCACCAGAGTGCGTTTCTTGCAATGAGCCATTCACTGTTAAACACTTTATGACCGAGTGTTCCGAACTGCATCCTACGCGTGTTAAATACTATAATGTACATGACATGAAGGAACTTTCTGATACAATACAAATCACTTGTATTTTAGATTTCCTAAAGGAAGTAAATCTCTATTTTAAACTATAACTTGTATGCCATCACATAGAATATTTTTAATGCAAATATCACCTCTTGTTTACAACATCTTATCATCAACATACACCATTTACATCTCCCGTTGATTGGGAAGCTTCATATTTTCCCGTTACAAACATCTTACCATTTTATATTTAACTAGTATGGTTTTTTATATTGCTGGTCGATGTTAAACCTTTCTTATTTTTGAACATCTAACCTATTGTATGGCGCTAAATAGCCTAAAAGTGCTGGTGTGCCGTTAAAATTCAAGCAAACAAACAAGCAAATATTGCTGGTCGATATTAAACCTTTAGTATTTTTAAACATGTATGCATGCAACCTATTGTATGGCACTAAATAGCCTAAAAGTGCTGGTGCACCATTATAAATCAATCAATCAATCAACCTCAACCAGTTATACTAGTTGTCATCTATAATAAAACAGCAATACAAGATCTGCAGGGTATCATAAACAATTCATAAATATGGGAATGAATGGGCAAAATACAATATACTTTACCAGCTTTGGCAAGGGGATTCAAACTTAACAAATAAAACACAAATGATGGGATGGTTACATTGCAAAGTTTTAAGGTTTCAATGTTAATTATGCATCCTATGTCAGTGTGTAGAAATGTGCTAAATGCAAAAGTTAATGCAGAATACTGGAGCATATAATATAAGTCACAGTGACTTAGTTTTGAATGAGGCATGTAATACTTCTAAGAAATTATCTACATGCAAAGTTACATTATTCTGCTTCAAAATTTTCTGAAAAGCTAAAATTTAATGCAGGTCAATGTCTTGAGAAATATAGGTGACAATGACCTACTTTCATAGTTATAGGACTCTTAAATATTCATCTGTTTGCCCAATTCAATAACACTGCTAGTAACAGTTACTGTTGGTTACCTAGCCATATTGGTATTAGAGGTAATGAAGAAGCAGACCGCTGCTAAGATGGCTCTATCCCAGGAACCATCGGATTTTAAATTACCATTTACTGATTTTAAACCTCATATCAAAAGTTACCTACGCCAGAAGTGGCAAGCAGCATGGGATCATGCAGTCAATAACAAACTTCATGCCATCAAACCAACCCTGGGAGAATGGACTCATTCCTACAGAACTATCCGTAGGGAGGAGGTAATCATTGCAAGAATCAGAATTGGTCATTCATACATAAGCCCACTCCCACATACTGAAAGGTGAAGATCCACCAGAATGTGTTTCTTGTAATGAACCATTCACTGTTAAGCACTTTATGACCGAGTGTTCCGAACTGCAACCCACTATATACACCATTTACATCTCCCATTGATTGGGAAACTTCATATTTTACTGTTACCAACATCTTACTATTTTATATTTAACTACTTTGGTTTTTTATATCGCTGGTCGATATTAAACCTTTCGTATTTTTAAACATGTACAAATACAACCTATTGTATGGTGCTAAATAGCCTAAAAGAATAGTTCTTTGAGAAAATTGGAGAAACTCAATAGTAAGAACTTTTCAATAAATAATGAAATATTAGTCATAGTGACCCAATTATCTCTAACAGCCATGATTATTTTTCTCAATAAACATTTCCATACCAGGTGGTGTGATTCTACAAGTGACAGAATCTAAGCACAAGATTTATAAATGAACTCTATCTTCTGTGGTGAAACCAGATGGCTGGATGAATTGACACCAATAGTTCCTGAGCTAGGATTCATTTGCTATCTATACAAAAATGTACTATTTTTAAGGCATAAAAGACTACTTAAAACGATTTATATTTTTCCCATTACATTTAATATGGAAAGATGATGCAAACAATGAACAGCAATTTGAAGGAAATACATCTTCTGAAAACTACATATTGAAATTCAAGATTTCACCCACTTGGATGTACACCATACAAGATATTACAACTGGATATCTGATTTTGGATAAACATTATTTAATATGTGGTGACACAACCCTTTTATGCTGGGCAACACAATTTCTACAAAATATCACAATGGAATTCACAATTATTTTGAGTACAAAACATGAATAATACAATACAACAATACCTGTGAATGGAAAATAATAAAATTGATGTCCACAAAGAATTGTAAAAAAAAATTTTAAAAAAATAAAATAATGATATTTTAAAAAAATTAAGTATTAAAATTTTCTTTCCAATATTGTGAATACTTGCTTTCCTAAAAAGCACAATGTTAAAATATACTGAAACTCAAAAAGAAATCTACACCCATCTCAAGGAAAGAAAACATATAATGCATTATTTATCTATGTTTTGTTTTGGATTTTAAATGATGTCATTTATTTTATTCATCAATATTTTGATTGACTAATATCGGTCAAGGCAATATTTATTGTGAAGCATGAAATAAAGAATCTAATATTTTCTGTCCAATTTTACAAAATATAGTTTCCTGAAAAATTCAAATGATTTATATACAAATTTAGGTACTGTTGTGATCATTCTGTACCATTTTGCCATCCATTACTGACATCTTTCCACAATATGATACTGCAGGTTGCCATACATCACTGACATCTTTCCACAACATGATACTGCAGGTTCCCTGACATCTTTCCACAATATGATACTGCAGGTTCCCTTCCATCACTGACATCTTTCCACAATATGATACTGCAGGTTCCCTTCCATCACTGACATCTTTCCATAATATGATACTGCAGGTTCCCTTCTGAATTTTGTTAACAACTTAATAGAGTTGGTATACTATGTGTAACTGGGAAAAGGATATTCATGTATGCATCATTAACACCAGTTAGATCTACCTGAGAAATGAGTGGATATGGTAATGATAGAAAATATAAATCAAATCTTATGGACTTTCATGCACAATACAAATCTTGTGAGAGCTGTATTTCTGCTCTGTCAGATTTATAACATTCTGTCAGACAAGTTGTAAAAATTAATATAAAGGTTTTTCTCTCCATTTTTAATAACTGTTTTTCTATTTGATGATGGACTGGCATCATTTGTTTCATGCCAGAATGGCCTTCCTGCCAAGATGGTTAACATCAATTTTGGTAAAACTCTGTTCCGAAGAGTTCATTTATAAGATTTTCAATTTTTGATGGAGGACAGGCATCATTTAACTTAGTGCCTCAATCCAATACAATTTGTCAATTTTTATCAAATTCAATTTAAATGGTGCTGGAAAATATATTGTTTCATGATTTTTGTATTCCAAGCAATTACTGGACAGACCAATGCCATCTCTTAAAAATATTCGTGAAGTACTTTTGACTGAAATTGGTCCAACTGAAATTGCTCCAACAACTTTTGACAAGAAACTGAAAATCGATAATAGATTTTACATGATGGATAAAGGGTTAAACAAAATAATATGTGTTCTAAGAATTTAAAATATCATCACCACTGTAATGTGATGCCTAATTTTCACAGTGCTGTTACAGGTAAGAAAAAAATCAATATTTTATATCACACTGGTCAGCATAATATACATGTGGGTAAATAATAAACGATACTTATTTCATTACATGTGGTGGACGGCTAAATAGATTTACGCATTTAAGATATAAATTATCAATAAATTATGTGTAGCTAATGCATTTATTCCATCAACAAACAACAGCCTTGAGTTATTCTGAATAAACAAGTTTTGAAAAAGTGTGACTAGCACTGATACAAGTGACAAATCCTAATTTTGTATTAAAAAAAAGGAGACAACTCCCAATGACAACAGAGTGGGATGGATCTGGCCCATGGCCGTGTTTTATCGATTACTTGACATTCTAGTGTTTGACTTTAAATAAAAATCTGTTATCCAGCCCACGTGTTAGACAGCCTTACAACAATTAGGACTTCATTCTTTCTTACATATCTTGCATATGTCAGGTTTATGTTCAAAACTATTTTTGAAACACACATGAATAATTAAGCATGACCCATTTTTAAATCGATGTGAGATTGAAAGCTATATTACTCATAGCCTAACAAAAGATGAACGTTTAGCTATAATATTTGAGTTTTGATTCCTTCAGCATGTTCTGCTTGCTTTATATAACAATGACTAGTGCCAGTTGGTAGTTTTCCTACATTTAACTGACCGATGGTCATACTGGCTATATTTAACTGACCCATGGTCATACTGGCTACATTTAACTGACCCATGGTCATACTGGCTACATTTAACTGACCCATGGTCATACTGGCTAGCCTTAATGATACTACATGATAGAATACTGTATTCCTTATTGTCAATTGAATTTTTTGTGGCTGTTTTTAACGACAGTTGTAACATTATTGATTATATAATGCCGAGAACATGAAACCTGATTGCTCAAAGAAGTACCAAGACTACTGCCCCGAGCTGGATATTGAATCCATGATACCTTGGAAGCTCTATAGGCTAAATTAGAGTCGTACTGGGAATAATATACAATTACAATATATTGCAGTTTTTCATATCTGTTCTCCTAGCTTTGAGTGTTGTGTATACTACTAAATGCTGTAGGTATTCTAATGATTGCCCTGTGGATGGTGCAATTTCCAAGGGGATTAAATGACTGAAAATGTTCATAAAATAAGCTGCTTTGATTTTTCTAACAGTCATTAGATTACTAATGTACTGTTTTAATTATCTGGACATATCATACTGGATATATATGGATCTATAAGGCTTGATAAGGTTGTAATTTCATATGGAAAAAGGAGTCAAGACATTTATTAGAAGGCAAGGGGCTTCTGCTTGCACAGCAATGGTGTATAACCAGAAGTTGCATTTATAATCTACAGCAATGGTTTTATTATTCTGGAATTTAATTTTTTTTTAAAACACCTGCCAAAGGGTTTGTGTGGGGCGTGGTGTTAAGCACATTCTCAGACCTAAGGGACAGTTGGTCAATGATAATAAATTCAAGTAACTGAAACAGAGTCAGGTTAGCCACTTCAAGGAACTCAAGTCCTAAATACTGTACTTAAAGTAGTACTTCCTCTTTGATAATTAAATATAAAAATGTAAAACCAAATACACTCCCTAAATAAAACAAATCGTACAAACAAATACATTACAAAGCAATAAATGGAGATGATACAAACTGTTTCTCAAGATAAGGAAATCTTTTCCGACTGAATTTATATTTAATAATCCAAAATTGCAGGATATGTGCCATAAGTCAGTTTGTTCTGTTCTTTCCATTGAATAAAAGGAATTGCTGTATTTTTATGTTTTTGTAATGAAACAATTTAGAAATATGATTTAGAAACACGAAATGTTTACATTGCAGAGAAGAACTATGATACTATTATGACTTCACAGAGTTTATGGGGACCTAGTTGTCTCAACTTTATAACGCTTTAATATTTTACCTATGCAAGCAAAAAGGAACACATTATAAACGAGGATAAACTTTTGCCAGAGAGCAATAATCTACCAAGCTGCTAATAAATAAAGCCTTTCATACAGAAGTCATTCAAATTTCAAAAACTTTATAACAGTGTTAAGTTTGATGCTGATATCATCACTACTGCTTGAAAAATTATACTTACATCTTGCTCTTCACAAAAAAGCAACAAAAAAAAAAAAAGATTCAAACATATCACCATGGTTGTGTATTTAGTACTGTCTGACTATCCAAATATGAGAAACGAAAATTTTTAATTTGTTTATTCAATAGCTTTCGATTCCTTAGATTATAGGTGTATCAAGGTAAACTGAAATGTTACTATCACCACCACCAAATAAACAAGCAAACATTTAAACCTACTGATGAAAAAAATGGCTATTGTTAGATGAGATTTTCCAACAACAATAAAAAAAAGTACATATGCATTTATCAGTGCAAAAAAGGTGATGGTAAAAAGGCACATGAAGATTATATCAAGTCACTACACAGATATTAATTAGGTAAATAAATGATATGTGCTATGATAAACAAATATGAAAATTAGTGAAAAAAGATACTATTTATTAAGGACTACAGTGAAACATGTCTTGAAAGACCACTGCTATGTCAGACTACCTGTCTCGAGAGACCATATTGTCAATGCACGAATTTAATGATTATATGGCATTGTGACCTGTGATGAGAGACCACCTGTCTTGAGAGACCATATTCTCAATTCACGAATTTAATGATTAATATACAGCATTGTGACCTGTTATGAGACCATAACTGTATGAACAAAAAGGGTGGTCTTTCAAGACAGGTTCTACTGTACTATAAGTCAAGAAAATGTCCAAAATAATTGAGCTTCAATTGCCACTGTACAATCATATGCATGTCACTGTACAAACATGCATGGGAATATACAATACCACATATGGTACTGTATAATATCATGTATAGCACTGTACAATATCACATGTCACTGTACAATACATTACAATGATCAAAAATATTCACTTGTAATTTTACAATGAAGGTTAATAAAGTAGAGAAACAAAATGCACAACCAAAAGTTTATCATTTAAAATTTCCATAAAATAAAAGGTAAAACTGTATTATACAGCAGTAAACCATACTCACAAAAAAAACTATATCTATACCCTGACAAATTCTATGAACAAAAAGCAGAAAAATTATGTCTAACTCAAGATATGAAAAATTTACATATATTTCAATTTTGGCTGAATTTGCACATTATATATTTGACATATGCTGCTTAAAAAAACATTCATATTCTGATTTCACCACAATATTTACACAAGATCTTATGAATTCATTACAGCAGCAGAAATAGGTTTGATGAACTCCACTGAACTGAGCACAATATAAAATGGTTAAACAAATTTTTTTTTATCAAAATGTCGCTGGAAAATTTATTTTTAAAAGGCAATATACAAATATAGTGCAGATAAAAACTAAATTAAGGTGTTTAATGGCACAGGAACATAAGTATGATATTTATTCTGTGGCAGTTTAAGTAAATTACTTTGACAAAAGGACACTGTACAGTAAGCAGAACTAGACTAATCAGAAGGCAAGATTCAAACCCACACTCTTGGAATTTCAAGATTAGCATGATAACCCTTGAGCCACAGTGGCTCCTGATACATAAGTCACATCTCACAATATGCAAAAAGGCACACTAGGTCTACTTCAAATTCTTGCCTCTGCATCAAATTAACTGTAAATCATGATGCAATCCACATCCCCAAGCCTGCATCAAATTAACTGTAAATCATGATGCAATCCACATCCCCAAGCATGCATCAAATTAACTGTAAATCATGATGCAATCCACATCCCCAAGCCTGCATCAAATTAACTGTAAATCATGATGCAATCCACATCTCCAAGCCTGCATCAAATTAACTGTAAATCATGATGCAATCTACATCCCCAAGCCTGCATCAAATTAACTGTATATCATGATGCAATCCACACCCCCAAGCCTGCATCAAATTAAAAAGAACAAATTATTGAACAAGCATCATTCAAATCATTCTTAAGATATCGACAAACTAGGTGTGATAAATCATTCATAGTTGTTTCCTTTTCATTCTCATAAGCAATTTCTAACAAAAATGGCAGATCAACACATTATCAACTTGATTCTTGGAAAATAGTTTTAGACAAGGTCTGATCAAAATTAATTTGTACATGTTACAAGTTACTTTGTTTAAACGATCAATAAAGAACAAGATTCCTGCAGCAACCTATGACTTTAGCAAATGTCAATTAGGTCTGGTTTTCAAATTCATATTACAATAGTTTGGATATGTTGGTTTTCAGATTTATGACATGTTCAATCCTAATCAATTACAAGAATAATAAATAGAACAAAGCTATAAAATTCCATGATGGCAGTAAAACAAAAAACAATATCTATGGGTAACATATAGTAAAAGAAAATGAAAATATAATATCAAGTAAAGAAAACTTAATCTTTATGACACAATATCATTAGTAATGACTTCAATAATTAAGCAGCATTTTAGTGAAAACCATATGTCAATCACACCATTTATGAGGATTTATTGTTGCCTTTAACAGCCATTTACTCACATTCTTGGCAGTATCATGCCAAGGAAACAAGCTATGTGCTTTTCCCAAGAATACAATAAGGCACTGACATATTGGCATACTTGGGTATCAAACCCATGAACCTTGGAATGCATGTCTGATGCACTACCATCTACTAAATTAGCTACTCCAGCTTTTTTCATCCAAAAGAAGTAGAAATAACAAGATTTTGCTATGACCACTATGGCTGCAATTTTGAAGGCCAGATCTGCACCGTATTTATTTAATACCAGCTTATATACTGGACCAAAGTCTTTCAGTGAAATCCTACATGACTTGTACAACCTTCCTCATGCAGGGATAACAAGATTATCCTTATGGCTGACATGACCATGTTTGGGGTCAGATCAGAACTCTTCTCATTTAGAACCATATATATAAGTCTTTGAGTTAAACCCTGAGTTGATACCATGATCCACTCCAGAGATGTTATTAAAAAATAAAATCATGATGGAACTGTGCCAGCCATTTCAGATATCAGATTGTCAAAATATTAATCTAGAATTAACCACATATAACATGAAAAGACTTTTAATGCAAACATCCATAATCATAGGACAATTTGTTTAGAAGCAATAGTAGATTTGTAAGATGACAACACAGTAACCATGGTGACATCAGTATGGCACATATTTATTTCATTATTACATATGATAAGAAGTGTTTAAGTGAAAACACTAATATTAGCATCCCTGCAAAAGTAAACAGACAACTGGCAATCAATTAAGCCCTTTTGATCCTGACAAGTTGAGCTAAAGATACTAG
Organism: Unio pictorum; assembly: GCA_030141615.1. Taxonomy (NCBI): domain Eukaryota; kingdom Metazoa; phylum Mollusca; class Bivalvia; order Unionida; family Unionidae; genus Unio; species Unio pictorum. Next base: position 19,417,129 of record JARLTB010000029.1, on the reverse strand, counting down.
ACAGAATGATGATGAAAGTAAATTGGACACAAAGTTAATCAAATGGACAACCAAAAGTGACCTAGAAAAAAATTCACCGAACTACATGAGTAATGTCATGTCATTTAATTAAATGTCAATAAAATAATATATATCATGAAAAGACACTAGTAATGTTATGTCTATTAAATACACAGCATTAAGATCATATATATCATGAAAAGACACTAGTACTGTCAGTCTATTAATTACAATGTATTAAGATCATGTATATCATGAAAATAGACTAGTAATATCAGTACATTAGTTACACAGCATTATGAAAAAACAAGAGTAATGTCAGTCTATTAATCACACAACATTAAGATCATGTATATCATGAAAATAAACTAGTAATATATCTATTAATTTCGCAGCATTAAGATGGTGAAAGTACACTAGTATTATCATATATATAAATTAAACTGCATAAAGATCACGTATATCATGAAAATACACAAGTAATATCATATCTATTAATTACACAGCATTAAGATCATGTATATCATGAAAATACACTAGTAATATCATATATATTAATTACACAGCATTAAGATCATGTATATTGTGAAAATGTATGAGAAATGCAATTCCTTGTATACACCATGTAGTCATGGATACGATACATTTACTCAAAATGCCACCATGATGTCTGGGGCAGTAAAATGTCAATGTTTCCATTGACAAACAGCTCTGACACCACCCATCAATATCAGACCCTGCATCAGCAATTTGGGATTATATAAGAAGTTATAAAATATTCAGCACGCCAATACAAAGCGTGTACACATGCATGCGCCACTGCATCACACTTTCTAAAACAAAATTTAAAAATCAATAAAATAAATGAATTTTATAAAACAAATGATTTCTATATTTCTTAGTATTCATTTATAAGCAATATCTTGCAATAAAAAAATTATAACAAGGACACACGACATTAAAACTTAAAACTGCTCTCCATTATTTCTGAAGTTCTAAGACTTTTACATAGTCTCTCGTAAAGGTGCATACTTCTGTGTTCCATTGCGAACTTGACCACCATGCTCCTCATAAAAGTTCATATCTTCGAGTGCCTCACGGTTCTGTAATTCATCTTCTGGTACTGTACTGAAGTTGACTCCCTCATGATCATCCTTTAGTTCTATAGTCCAGAAGGGCTGTTGAGGCTTGGAGTGTCTCATTCTCTTGTACACTATGAAGCCAACAATGGCACACAGCAATATTAACACTCCAACAATGACTCCCGCAATCACACCCATTGCTGGTGGCTCGAAATGCCTCCTGTTTCCAACAGCATGTACTGCAAAATTAAAAGCATGCTTGCTAAGTTAGTTATAAAGATACTTCTTGGAAATGAAGTTGATGAATTATCCCTTTTTCAAAGTAAATAGGCAGTCTTCATATTCCTATAAACCCAAGAATATTTTGTTCTTGTTTCATATTCTTTGAATATCTATATAAAATTTACAGTAGAGACGATAAACTTTGGATTATAGCTGTAGGAGGTATAAAAGCACCAGATCTTTTAATATTCCATCAATCCCACTGGGGAATGCAAGTGAAAGTAAAAAACACAAAGGGACATCCGCTCAGGCTGCACATTTCTAGTTCACAAATCTTTTTTTTTTTTAAATGAAACTCCGAAGTGCTGTTTCTTCATGGTATGAATGTTCTTTCAAGCCTTTCTTTCCAGATGAAAAGCACCAGTCCATGTTTTTTGTTTTGTTTTTTAAACTACTTCTTAATTCTGAACAACCTACAGTCATGTCTTAAGGAAGTATTGTGCTATGTGTGTCATGGACACGGGAATAAAGTAATGAACGCTATAAAATTCCCTGAACTGCATCAGGTAAGCAAGTGGTCAACCATATAATTCTAATAATTGATGCAGAAATTAGAATTTATTTAACGTGCCTGAAAACCCCACAGCACCAAATCCTGAACTTGGACAGTGACCCATAGGTCAGAATTCCAAATCTATTAAATATATAATTTGTTGTCTCTTTGCACTGACGGCATATACTGTACTATTTCTCTTAAGTGACCACCCATGAGATGAACAAGTGTTGGGTGGAATGGACAAGTTAATGGTGGGACAGACAAGTTTTGGTGGGTGAGGGCAATGCTGAGGCTAGGTTCAACATCCATTTTATATACTTGTGTGCAAGTTTTTCCAACTGAAAACTGCATAGACCCAGATCCACCATCACATAATGCATCAAGAGATTAGGGTAATGCAGTTTGTTATGAATAATCAGTAAAATGAACAGCACAGATCCTAATATGCCAGTGCATTATGCCCAAACAGATCAGAGTATATGCTGTTTGCAGCTGGACTCAACTTAACAAAGAGTATATACAGTAGATGAAATGAAAAGGGAAAATCACATTCTAGCTGAATATGACAGGTTTGTTAAGTGAGCTGACATTTGGGAGGGCACTGCTCCTGCTGGATGGAGGGATAGGATGTGGTCATTACTAAATACCCAAACACTATAATAAGGGGGAGGGGGTCAGTAAAACTACAGGAGACAAAACCAGAAAACCAGATTGACAGTTTAAATTTAGTGAAGTACATACAGGATCTAGGATGCCGATATCAGGAACTACAGAAGAGAAGTTAGAGCTATGGGGAGGAGGTCTAGGTTAAAGTTTAGATGCTCCCATATAATTGTTTTCCCAGCAAGCTGAGACACTAATAATAAATGCCAATTCAATCATATTTGGATAGAGTGAACCAAAGTTTACATTTTGTCAGCATCAGTCTATTTTTCACATCTAATCAGACAGGAAAAGAAACTATGTTTAACTTATTATAAATGATGCCAATCAAAAGAAACATTGCAAATTAATAACCGTACATGCTAAATAAAAATGACTGTGTATAAAGAAGCAGCATTAATGTAAATCTTGCTCTTTTTGGGTTTCAACATCACTTTTTACCCATTAATGACTATACAATGTTGAAGAAATGGCATCATAACTGTCTTTCACAACCACACACTGAGGCAGCCTATCATGTCTGACCTGGATGGGTATAAAACCTTTGACCCTTGAAATACAAATCTGACACTCTACCAAATAAGCTAGTATTCCTCCTCAAAGTCAATGTAATATGAATGTATATATATTATACATCTCCTACATTAATGTATGAAATAAAAGTTTGATCTAGTCAAATAAATGTTTGAAAATAATACCACCTGAAATTTTGTAAATTGGACCACTGACTAACTCCAAGGAACAGTGGTGTGTGGAAAGAGTCAGGAAAAGTACCGACTTTGCAAATGCTTATCACATGGAAAAATTACAATTAAAAATTTGGTGAATTTGCATCAAGCAGTTTAAGAGAGATGTACCGTATATATTCACCTATAATTCTGATTAAACCACTTAAAACCAGATCTGCTGTTGCAAAACAAAGACAGACAGCAGATCTCCCTGTGCATTTTGTGACAGCACATCAAGCTTTATGCTGCTTTGCAGTTCAGTCTCTGACATACAAGTGAGTATATACAGTAGTTAGGAACAGAGTGACAGATACAAACATATGACATACAAGTAAGTATATACAGGAATTAGAGACAGAGTGACCTACACACAGATAGATGATATCATAACACTGTATACAGCGAATGCCCAAGTGTTGAAAAAGAAAACTTACATATGTGTGTACAGTTCTTGGCGTAGATTGGGTCACCTATAAACTGTGGTTTGCATTTCTCACAATTGTCCCCAGTAGTGTTGTACAGACAGAGAGAGCATTTTCCTAGATTAAACATGAAAAAGGATGACAAATAATATAGGTAATACTGCATATTGTTGTGGGTATGTAGGAATCTTTTACAGAGACCAACATATGAAGGGACTAGGTTATCAGGTACAACCAATATTAGTTTCATTGATTACATACTTATAGAATTTACACAGTGCTTACGCCATGAATAGCATTTTCCTCATATGTATGCCATGTATGGCACTATCCTAATGACTCTCTACTCAAAATGTTTGCCATGAATGGCACTTTTCTGATGACTCTACTAAATATATATATGCCATGAATGGCACTTTTCTGATGACTCTACTCAATATATATATATGCCATGCACGACACTTTTCTGATGACTCAATATATATGCCATGAATGGTACTTTTCTGATGACTCTACTAAATATGTAAGCAAATAGCAAATTGGCAATTAGGAAATAAAGAGATAGAAAATTATGAGTATATTACCTAATGATAAATGAGTGCAAGATATCATACAGAAAATCTATATTCTGGCACTTCACATTATTAAATACTATATTAACTCCCTATCCTAGGATGGGAATAAAATAAAAATGAAAAAATACTGGAATGAGCAGGGTTAAAATAAAGTATGAGCGTAAAAATATAATATTTTTTTTACAAATTGGGACGCCATCACAAGTACCAAGCTCGTGACCTCTTGATTTGCAGCCAGGACATTCATGAAAACAGATGTGGTTATTTAAATACAAATTAAAATATTAATTAACGAGTTAAAAAGGGTAATAAAAAAACAAAACAGAAAATGATGTGTATATTACATAATGTTACATGATAAAATATCTAAAACAGAAAATCTATTTTCTAGAATGAGACATATAAATATAAAAATTAAATACTAATGAATGGTCTTATCAAACAAAAGAAATATATTATTTATGTCACTCATTTTCTATTTGTCATTTATTTGCCTGGCTACTTTCCACTGATTGATCCTCCACATTTCCTTCTGACCCTCAGAAAAGTTTCAATGTTAGACAAAATCTCTGAATTTTACTTGAACAGCACTCAAAATTAGACAAGTTTACACATTTTACACTGTTTCTAAACTTAAGGTAAGTTAATTGTATGCCTAATTTTACTGTTGTGAAGGAAAATTTATCAAACTGGGTTCATAATTATTTACACAATATCCATATATTCAGCCATACTACAACACATGCATACAAAGAGGATATCTGTGTTTTTTTAAAAGTAGATATAGGGAATTGTTATACAAGTGTGAAACAAAATACATGACTGGTGAAGCCATGAGTGACAATCCAAAATCTTACCACTTCACAAGCAAAATATTTCATTATATTCATTTTAAAACTGACTTTTAGGGCAAAACACTTAGATTTACATTAAGTTTTTTCCCTAATCTGTACCAATACAATGACCACATCACTACATCGATAACAATTTAGCTTGTACAAATAATGCTTCAAATTATTAATCTGTTGAATTAATTACTACTATCCAATACAAAAATGAAGATATTTTGTTTTCATTAAAACAGTTTTGGTTGATTGATATATTGACATTGTTGGGGTGTAGCATCTTTAAATAAAAGATTGAAATGATCAGGAGTTTACTTGTACGGACAATGGTCATACTTTTATAACCCACGTTATCGTGTGACCTACTTATTAATGGGTGAAGATCCACCCGAATGTTTCTTGCAAACAGCTCTTTAGGGTAAAGCACTGACAGTTTAAATCTTCAGCCTATTACTGCAATGTTCAGCGAATTTAGGAACTTTCTGATACACCGTAAATGTGTCTTGTATTTTAAATTTATTTAGGAAGTTAACATTTATTCTAAAATAATGCTCATGTCCAACCTATTTCCTTGAGTATTTTTACCAATATGAACGGTAAACCACCCTAATATCGTTTTTAATTAAATAAACCACTGTACTTACAATAAATAAGATTACCTGCTGAACCTTCATATACTGTCCTCACTATATCAATAATATTTTGTTTTTGTGTTTTATTGCTAGTTGATCACGAACCAATTTTTATACATAAATCATTTATATTATATATTAAAAAAATTATTGCACTAAATAGCATTACAGTGATTGTGCACCCTAAAACTCCAATTGATTAATCAATGGTAAAGCTTACCTGAATAATTGCAGATATCTGGTAATAATGGGTTTGTGTTGTTATTACAGTTACAAGGTATACAGTCACCAGGAACAAGTGGGATTGCCGGATATTCAATGCGTTGCCTGTAGTATCCATTCGCACACTTGTGACACAAATTTCCAGTGTAGCCAAGATTACAGTGTGAGCAATGCAAATAACCCTCCACTGAAAAAAAAATATAATATAAAATACCATATGATACAAATGTATTCTTACTCAATCATACAGATTTCTCAGTGGTCTTTCCTTGCAAAGAAGCCTTCATTAGTCACTTATCTACCACCTAGATGATGCATAAGGAAAGCTCAGCTTGGGCCTGCCTTATAATGTAGCCTTCATTACTTAGTCTGCACCAAGATGATGCCACAGGAAAGACTGTCCTGGGCCTGCCAAGTAATTAAACCTTCATTATTCATGTATCATCCGCCTAGATGATGCATGTTCTTATTCACATCATCACAGTAATTAATTCTGAAAAAGTGAAAACAGTTCTATAACTGTAATTTAAAATTTAGTAATTCAACTTCATGGATTTCAAGACATTTGACAGGGTAAGGTATCATATGGCATGCAGTCTTGTGGGCGACCTTGAGACTATACAATATCAATATCATAGTCATCACAGTAATAGAGCACCTCTATGACAAGGACACCAGTGCAGTATACTTCTTCAATGGCAGCATTGAGGATTGGTTTAGGACAACAGTCGAGTCAGACATGGCTGTCTGCTCTCTCCAACACTATTCAACATCTTTGTGGAGAGAGTCATGGCTAACACGTGAAAAGAATGAAGAGACCATCAGCATCAGAGGCAGAACAGTCGCCAACTTATGTTCTGCTGACAACATTGATGGACTAGCAGGGAATGAGAAAGAACTAGCTAGCTTAGTCAGTGTATCCCCTAAGGGTGCAAGACTGAGAGTCAAGCGTCTTATTAGTGTGAAAACTGGGGGTCAGACTAAGTAAAAAAACAAATGTTGGTATCAAAACTGAGGGTCAATTTTAAAATTTGAGGGTCTCTGAAGCGCAAATGAGGGTAAAGAGAAACACTGCTTAGTAGAAAACCTTGACAAAATTTCTGCAGCCTATGACATGGAAATCAAAGTAGATAAGACCAAAATAATGACCAACAACACCAAGGGCATCAGCACTAAGATCAGGGTCCAAGGTGCAAAGCTAGAAACAGCCACAGCTTCAATTATTTGGGAGCATTGGTATCATATGAAAGTACTCTCCAGGATTTCACAGACAACAGCAGCAGACAAAACTTAAGCACATTTGGAATGACAACAACATCACACTCAGTTCAAAGGTCAGACTGCTGCAATCACTGGTGATCTACATATTTCTCTATGCCTGTGAATCATGGACCATAATAGATGACTTAAAGAAAAGGATACAGGCCACAGAGAAGATACGTTTCCAAAAGAACATCGGCATAACATACAAAGACCATGTCACCAATGAAGAAATATGGCAGAGGATCAGACAAGCCATTGGGCCTCACAAAGATCTCCTAGATCACTGTGGGAAAAAAACCAACAGAAACTGCAGTGATAATGGCATGCTCCATGATCATCAGGACTTACCAAGACAATTATGCAAGGCACTGTACAAGGAAGAAAAAGTGAGGCAGGTATAGAAAGTGGTGGGAAGATAACATGTGAGTTGACAGGCTTGACACTGAGTGATTCACTGAGAAAGATGGAAAATTGGGAGGAATGGAGGAAGCTGATTGTTCAGTCTTGTGCAGTGCCTCAATGGTCTTCCAGTCTAAGGGACTGATGACGATGATGAATTCATCTTTCAGATCAATAGAATAAACTTAATGCAGAAAAAAAATATGATAATCTTATTAAATTGAGCACAAAATGATTTCTGAACTTAAGACCCTAACCTCTGCATGTTTCTGTATTACCCGAAGTACAGCTGCAAGCCATCCACAAAGATAGGTCAAGGAATCTGTTCTACAAAATAGTTCTTATTTAGCCACAATAAGGTTTACCTTGAATAGCTTGATATAAAAATAAACAGGTCTCTTCTTCACTGCAATTGGAAGTACTCCACAAACCTTGGTCATTATAAGAAGTCTAGAACAAAACATATTATGCAAAAACTGTTATGTTACTCACACTGACCTTCAATGAATGATATTTTGACCCCAAAATGAATGTTTCTTTCATACTCAGCATGTAAGTCAATCACCATCTTTGATGATTGACATTTCTCTACAGATTTTCTTTTTCTTTTAGTCAGTGACCTTGACATTTTGACCCCAAAATCACAAGCATTTTCCTCACCCCAAATGCAAGCCATCAACAAAGTTTGATCTGTCTGCAGTCTAAATAAAATGGTACTGTACAACTGAACATATTTCTTTTATCAGTCACAGTGACCTTCACTTATGACTTTTTGACCCCAAATCTATATGGATTTTCCTCATGTCATGCCATGCAAGAAGTTTCTCAGACTGTGATGCAAGTGCAAGCCATCCATGAACTTTCAAGGTATATTTTGTCGAACAAATGTTATTGTGAACAAAAACAATTTCCTCTTTTAAACACAGTGACCTTGACAATATACCTCTGACCCTAAATCAATAAGCTTATTCCTTACCATAAGCAGTTTCTATCCAGAATGTTTGTTAACTGTTATGTAACTTGAGTTATTGTGCAGAAACCATTTTTCTTTTCTCAATCACTGTGGCACTGATCTTTGACCATGATACACAAATGTTCTAAAACAATGTATATTTATACAAAGTACAGATATCTGCCCATCATACTCTTTCACTTTGGTGAGACAAAAGGGCAATGAAATTTCCACAGGATTTTCTTTCAAGATGGAGTGTTTTATTAGTTCTTTGCCAAGGACAGAAAATATTTTTACTGTACAATGTAGACATTTACTGATAGTCATATTAGGGAAAAAACATTCCAAGCAAATAAGGGGTGATATTATTTTGTCTAGCAAAGCAAGCATAATTTCTCTACTGCAATGATACAAATATGCAACCCAAAGTATCAACCCCTTTTACTTCTTGTTCCATCCGTTTAGCGGTTTCCTCAAAACTGTAAATAAATGCACCCAAACTTCAGCAATCTCACACCTACAGACCTTTCATTGAAGTTTAGATATGATAGCACAAGAATAAATAAAACAAAAATAAATATAAATATTGGCATGCATTTATCAAATGCTGTACCAATTACTCAAATACTGTTTACTAGTTGTTTTACAATAGGGCAGTAGAAAAAAAATTCCCCATAGCCTTGTACAACTAAAATCAATGAATGGAAAGCAACTGATTCAAAATCAATACCCAAACATTTCATACATTAATGATTTGTCTTAAGTTTGTTTGACAAAAAGGTTTTGAATCATTCAACCAGGTGTCTGGTTTTATAATCTGGTTGACAGGCAAACAACCAAGATTTATGAAAATTTTTATACCACTAAGGTATGCAATAACACAAAATTTTGATATTCAACAACTAAATTTGTTTTTGTTTTGTCATTTTAAGATGATGATCAGCTTGGTCAATGCTGAAATTATATCCTTGAAGTAACAGAGTGGCAAATAATAATGAATACTGGTAAAACTTCAAGCAAATAAACTAACCGTATCATTACTAGCAATGTAGTTGATGTCATCAAAGATAGACACTAACATGGTAAAGTTTGCCATATTAGCACTGTTGGAGGTTAATATGTTTTAATTTCTCTCTTGTAATGAATTCAAGTCAAAACTGTAACAGTATCCATCTTTGATAAAATATTTGTTAACCCATACTCTGCTTCTTTTCATACGTACCAAAATGACAGGACCCCGATGATGCGGTCATATTACAGGGACAAGCATGACATGGCATGAAAGGGTTCAGTCGATAGTATCCAAATGCACACGTTTCACAAAACAAGCCTACATAACCAGGCTTACATTTGCACCATGGATGATTTGTCAAGGACATATTACACATCCTGTCTCCTTCACCTTCTGAGCCTAACATGTCACAAATACATGCTGAAAGAAAAAAATATATAAAAATACAATATATCTTAAATAACATAAATACTTATTTTAACATCAAGTCCAAATGTAAACTGCACCGATCCAGATCTGCCATTACATAATGCACCAGCAGATCTGTGTCAATGCTGTTTGTTAGGAGTAATCAGTAGAACAAAGAATTAGCCAGTATATACAGTAACAATTGAACATATGTAGTCAATCAATTAGAAAATTGTACCACTCAAAGAGTTTTCATATGGGAAAATAAGCTTTGGGTTTAAGGTCAATCATTTACTGGATGAGGCAGACTTCTGCTTGGCACTGATAAATTACATGTATTTGCAGCTCAATAAAAAGGAATGTCATCCAGAAGAAAAAAAAGTGAGAGTTGCCTTAACAAGCGCTTGCAGGAAACTTTTATATGATATAATGGTATTGAATATCTCATTTTAGCACATATGATATAAGGGTACTATATGTCTCATTTTAGCACACAGGTTATTATCAATAGGCAGGTTCATGAATTCCTGGATACCCATTGGCATCTTTACATCGCTGATGATATTACTGACAAATGGATTTCATTTGAGAGTATGTGATCTTGTACCAATCTAAATGACAAACAATTATTTTCTCATTAGATTCATCAGATTACTTGACTTGTGACCTTTAGACCCAAAAATCTTGATAAGTTATGCGCGTGATTGTAAAAAGTGCTGGAAATTGGGACTCTAGTGGGTGCCTTTCATTTCACTAGGTTTCCAAAACAAGGCCCCAGGAGGAAACCCAGAAAGTCAAAGCTGCATGACCAGAACTCAATTTTAATCCTTCTAAACTAAGCAAAATTTAATTTCCTAAATGTTTCCAATACAATATTCCCTAAAAGATACAAGTGGACATAAATTAAAATCTTTAGACATTACTGAACATTGTAAGTAGAAAATATAGTACCAAGTACAAACTAAATATTCATGTTTTTTCTTCAATAGAATCCTATGCTAACCACTGATATAAAAAAGACATATATTCCATCAAGTGCAGTATTTTATTTCACATCCAACTACATGCTTCTCTAACAATTTCCATCACCTAGCATCCCTGATTTCATATTTGCAAAACATAACTTAGTACTGATCCAGTATATCCTTTCACACCATTACCATGTTTTACAAAAGAAACATAAAAATAAAATGAATGTGCAGCAGTAAATCTTGGTGTTTACAAAGTTTGGTAGAAGGTGACAAAATGTTAATTGTTAAGCAAATCGGTAAAAATAAGTGTTCACAAATCCTTTAATTGTGAGTATAAATATTCATTACACACTGGCTTTCAGTAGTTTTGGCATAGTTAATGACAATTATCTTACCAAGGAAAAATAATGAAACTTGATGAAATTTCTAGCTGTAATGTAGAGATTTAAAAGTTTTATAATCAGCATGCCCAGGGCAAATTATTGACTGGAAAATTTAACTGTTTTCTTTTAATTATATCTGCACTATAACTATTTATCATCTCTAAATCAACCCGTATTATTAACACACACACACACACACACACATATATATAATATCAGCCATACAGTCTTAAGGTGTCAACAACAACAAAATCTTAAAATAAACATAATGTGATTTCTTTAAAATATCCTATATGTTTACTATAATTTTTACTTATGTTGGGATATTTTGTTTTTAGCCACACTTACATTTCCAAAAATGATAGTTAAATTTTTGAGTCAGTTTTACCTGGGCAAGTTGACATTTATAAAATTAGTAAATCCATGAATAATAATAACCCATTAACTTTTTTCTTTCACTTCATCTTCAAGCAACACAACATACTACATTCATATTTTTTTTAAAAATAAACATATTTATCCACTGCAGGTTTAGGATCAAAATCATAAAATTCTGGGCATGGAGTTCCTTGGGTTGTCATTGCATTATTTCCTTCCAGTCAGCATAAAGCTATTTATGTTCCATTGTTTTCACATATTCCATCATTCATTCCACAAATCTCCCAGTCTCTTTTGCATTCTGTTCTCTTTATGATAATTAGATGCATCTTCTGTCAGCCAGTCTTGCATGAATCAAGCTCATACTTGGTAATAAAGATGTTAGGTGAAGTTGCCATAGGCAATGTATAAATATTATAATCACTAAGTTAAAAACTAAAGTCTATCTGTACATGAAACATAGAAACAGATAATTTTATTATAATTTATGATGATGGTGTTTAGTATGATATCTGCATAAGGCCAGCCAGGATTGGCAGCTTCATGTGTCCATGGTTAAAGGACTTAATTTCCATCTCTTCAGCATAATACAACCAAATAATATGCGACTTCTCCAAGATATTATTACAGTGGGTATTCCCCCTATAACTTTTGAACAGTGGGGATTTTCAATTGTCAAACTGGATAGTTTGCAATTTTTGGGTGCTCGCTGATTTTTAAGAAGGGATTCATTAAATATCAGAGGGGATTAGCAATGGTAACATGAGATATACTGCACCTACAGAGGACACTATGCATACATTAGCTAAACTGTAATAAAAAAATGTTTGTGCTAGGGTCTATCTCATTTATTCTATTGAAAACTCCTAACAAACTACAAAGACCTGATCTGCTGAAACATTATGCAATGTCAGATCTAAGTCTATATAGTTTGCAGCTGGATTCAACTTATAAGCAAGTATATATGATAATATAGGATTTACAAATTTTATACAAATCAGCTTGCCATTTAAAAGTTTTCCTTCATTTGCCTGGGGCAGACAGCAGACTTGTCATCTTCAGCAATAATAACTAAAGCTTGGCTGCCTGTAATGTTTCTTGTGTACTCAAAACTAAGTATATGTCCTTAACAATTATCATCATCTCACATTGAAAATGGCAACTTACATCAAATTAGTATTTACTGAACAAGCTTGATTGAGAATATTTAGTTTTTATCCATTTAATTGTTTGCTAAGCAGCATTTTTGTATCAATCTGTTGCAAATATCACATAAGCAATAATTCATAAACATCATTGTGATACCACTTTAAATGACATGCTCCTGGCCACTAATACCTTCTATAAAAAAAAACTCACAATTATATTCTTATCAATTAACACCTACACACCTGCATAATCACAATAATAAGATAAGACAACTGTTCCAAGCCAGGAAGCTATCTACCTGCATACGGTTAGTTTTTGGACATACAAGTTGATGAATTCCATATACATACACATAAAACAATTCAAATGTGACTCAGAAGTTAAAATGAAAATATTTATTTCTTGTTTGTCAAAAATTGCTTACAACAGTAATGATTCACATTACCACAAGACAGTCCCTGACATTGACTACAAGATGTAAATGACGTGCAAATGATGACAAAATCTATAGCCAGTTTTGCAAAAGAAATGTGCTAGGATATGAACTGGTAAGAGAGCATGGAATGAATCATATACCATTATGAACAGAACATCAACCCTTTATCTCCTCATTCTCTGTGTTTTGCATTTGCCCACAGGCAAGTACTTCGGAAACTTGGGTTAACCAAAGCTAAAACTGAACAAGTGTATTTGTAAATCCATGAATAATATCAGATTTCGCTGCTGATTCAAGACTAACTCCAAAATGCCATCAATAACATAAAATGTAAACATTTCCATAATCACAGAATTCAAATCACATTCTGTTGCATTAGAAATAAGCTTAAAGAAGGACTGCAACTTGTCGACTTAACATTTAAAACGTACAGTAGTCAATCACTGAGACCAGGTTTTAGTGCAAATATCACTAGGGAACCACTTATTTACTGGACTGACTTGTCAACGAATATACCACAGATAAATCTATGGTACACATTAACTTAATGGGGTTTTTTTATAAATATTTCAGTGTATCCCCAGAGGGGGTAAGACTGAGAGTCAAATATCTTCTTGGTGTCAAAACTAGGGGTCAGACAAAGTAAAAAAAAAAAACAACTTTAGTATCAAAATTGGGGTCAAATTAAAAATGTGGGGGTCTCTGAAGCGCAAATGAGGGGTGAAGGGAAACACTATATTTTGTACTCTCAGTAGATTCAAATACTTTTTCCTGTGTGATGTAATCATACAAACAATGTTATTGCTGTACCTGGAACTGGGTCTGTCTCTGTCCTTATGTAGACTGGCTCACTGACCACTTCCTTGAGTGTTATGTAGATTGCGGAAACAGTAATAGAGTAGCTGGTATTTGGGGTTAAATTCTTTAGGTGGACTTCTGTCACATTTTCATCCAATGTGATATTATTCTCCAAGGCTACAAGAAAAAAAAAAGTTGACTTAGAAAGCATTTTCATATATCTGGTAAAATTTGTACTGAAGTAAACATTTCTGTTGTCAACAGATAGTGAAGTTGAGTCAATCCAAAGACACTAACTGACCCTGTTATTCAAATGCAAATTAAATACTCAGATATGTCTAAACTTGAAATGTGCACATCTGTCTAAAATATGAAATACTCAGATCTGTCTAAATATGAAATACTCAGAGCTGTCTAAAATATGAAATACTAAGATCTGTCTAAATATGAAATACTCAAGAGCTGTCTAAAATATGAAATACTCAGATCTGTCTAAAATATGAAATACTCAGATCTGTCTAAAATATGAAATACTCAGATCTATCTAAATATGAAATACTCAGATCTGTCTAAAATATGAAACTCAGATCTGTCCAAATATGTTTGTACTGAAGTAAACATTTCTGTTGTCAACAGATAGTGAAGTTGAGTCAATCCAAAGACACTAACTGACCCTGTTATTCAAATGCAAATTAAACTCAGATATGTCTAAACTTGAAATGTGCACATCTGTCTAAAATATGAAATACTCAGAACTGTCTAAATATGAAATACTCAGATCTGTCTAAAATATGAAATACTCAGATCTGTCTAAATATGAAATACTCTGATCTGTTTAAATATGAAATACTCTGATCTGTCTAAAATATGAAACACTCAGATCTGTCCAAATATGAAATACTCTGATCTGTCTAAAATATGAAACACTCAGATCTGTCTAATTATGAAATACTCAGATCTGTCTAAAATATGAAACACTCAGATCTGTCCAAATATGAAATACTCTGATCTGTCTAAAATATGAAACACTCAGATCTGTCTAATTATGAAATACTCAGATCTGTCTAAATTACGAAATACTCAGATCTGTCCAAATATAGTTTTTTTTCTATACTCACAATATCAACAGAAATAACATACTTGACTACTAACTTAAAGGCAATATACTGTACATGTAAGCATAGCTGCCAGCACAAGATTCCAATATAGTATTTTTTAAACTAATATACACTCATAGAACATTATTATTGCTTAAATGCTTTCTGCCACCACATTTAGGTTGTGGATCCTCAAAGTCTCTTCTAATTCCCAAACAAGGCAGGCCAGGTGGCAGCAATGATGAAGTGTTCTGGATGCCCTAGTATGCTGCATTGATCCTCTATTTTTTCAGTCATCCCAAGATCCTAATAGATGTACCCGGTGTCAGCATCTTCAATACAGGCCAGCTCATTACCCTTCGACTTTTTCACTAGCGGTTAGCAGCCTGATGGTGCCTAGCACAATCACATTGTTGACAAAACTGGTGGTGCCTAGCACAATTACATTGTTGATAGTGTGGTTCGGAAATCTGACAATAAGGAGCTGGTTGTGATCTGTTAGTTAAAACAGCAGTGCTCGAGGAGCCCTTTACACCAAGCACATGGCAAATGGAGTGGAATGACTAGAGTCTTTCCATATTGATACATGCCCTTGATAATATTGTAGACCATGTGTCCTTACATTAATAAACGATGCTTGTTTGAGAAAAAGTATGGCTGAATGAGGCTTTGCCTATCATATGATTCTTTGGAGGCAATAGATGTGCTAATCACTAACCTTGATCTTTCAGATGAAATAAAAGAAACTTTGTCTACCAGCCCCAAACATGCATGAATTAGAACGCCATCTATAAAACCTCCACGAGGATGAAATAATAACATCTCAGAATGATATCTGCAATAAAATGGTCGACACCATCTTTACGATTGAAGGCATAATAGACAGGCCTACCTATTAGAACTGTCATAAAAGAATGTAGAAAATAACTGATATGACTTTGCAGGTATTGCACAGATCTTGTATATGAGGGGCACAAAAGGGGCAGCTAAGTCTGTAATCTTGAAAAGAGTTTTTTCAAAAATTGATCCCTATTTCTTGAACTGAAAAAAAAAAATCACAATCAAAATTGTTAACTTAAATGTTGATATATCGCTTGTTTCATAGTCGAAAACAGTAGATATGACCTGGAAACTATACGTAACATTTTGAAAATATTAACTTTTAATAAGAAGTCATATAATTGGTTAAATTTTCTTTCCCAAATGGGGACCCTGAATGGTCTACAGTGCTCACTGTTACGGATCACTGCCATCTCACCTCTGTCTGCATGGGTTCGAGTCTTGGGCTCAACCAATGTAGGTATATGAGAAAGCATGCCGGTGGTGACCCGACAAAACAGCGCATGACAAAATCGCACTGACAAATGAGCGCAAGACAAAAGAGCTCATTACCAAAAGAGCACTGTATAAATTATACTATCAAGTAGAGTAGAGATCAAGTAGAAGTTTTCAAATGGTAGAAGTTTTAAAGTAATGATTATATTTTAGTTAAAAATTTACCCAATTTATGCAACAGTAATTTCTAATTTAAATTGTAATACACTTCATTTTAAGCATTTAAGACTTTCAATTACTAAAATAATTTGCGCTATTTTGTCTTGCGCTCTTTTGTCATGGTACCCTTGCCGGCAGCTTCTTGTGGGTCAGGGGCTTTTCCTCGAACATTATTACTATCTTGTGCAGAAAAATGGCATTAAACCCTATAACAACAACAACTTTCACAAATGGCATTTTCAGTACACTGTAATTAAAGATATTCAAGGAAATTTTGATCAATGAAAATGTCACTTACACCTAGTTAAAGCAGTACATTAATATATAAATACCACTAAATTATTTTTATTAAGTAAAATTTGTTGTTATTTTATTTTTTGCAATGTTTATTTAAATGTAAAACGTGTCAATCTATCATAACAGCTACGCCTGTAATCATTATTCTGAGAACATTATTAAGTGCTGACCGTATTTTGATAACTGACTTGCAGAAGTTGTTGTTGTAGAGCTTAATGCCATTTTCAGCAAACGATAGGCAATACATGGCAGCCAGTATTGTTGGTGGCGTAAGAACCCGGGAAAACCCCACAGAAAGAACCACCAACCCACAAGAAGCTACTGGCAAGCTTTCTCACATAACTACATTAGCCGAATCTTAGACTCGAACCCACACAGACAGGTGAGATGGCAGTGATCCGTAACGTAAAGCGCTGTAGACCACTCGGCAACTCTGGGCCCCAACTTGCAGAAGTATTTGTTGTATTGTTGCACTGAATTAAAGGCTGGCCTCAATTGTATCATCACATTAATTATGTCTTTTGAAACAAATAAAGGAGTTGGAATATAATTTTTTTTAAATGGCACGCAAATCCGACATACTAAAAAATCAAGTGGCTCTGGTCGTATATTGGGCCAACTCACTTCATTTTATCAATCAAACACTGTTATAAATTTTATTGTGTATGTAACATAAATACCTTAAATGAACCAACTCTTTCATAACTGTGATCAACGATAGCAAGGACACCATGCGAAACAAATACTTTATAAAATTAAGAGCTTGGTCTCAGATACGGACCATCATGGACAAGCGATTTTTAGAGAATTTCTGAACTGGCACTCAAGGATGATGAGAAGTTTCACTCTTACTTCAAATGAAATCACAAAATGAATATTGTATTTATTGAACATTATAAAATTGAGTAGCTGATTGCTAGGCTGAATACTAGAACATCATCAAGGCTGACTACAGAAATTGACAATAAAAACATGGTTACATTTATATTCACTATTTCAATAGTTTTTACTAGATTTAAGTGAAATAAAAAACAGCTTATCTTGTATAGTGTCTGTTATTCATATATTTCTACTTTATATATACTCCTATATCCCATCATATAAGAAATCCCAGTCATATAAACTGTTTTGAATCCCACAAAAGAGATCCAATATTTTCATATGTACATATAAAAACATGAATGAAATCCACTCTAATTACAATGTTGCAATTGGTACCTCTCAAAACAGTAATTATCCACACATAAATGACGATGTTATCATGTATATTACAATATATGTATAGCAAAATTAACATTTTCTATGTCTTACATGTAGGACTAAATCCCACATATGTGATGCTGATTTCATACCATTTCATGTCTTGCTTTTGGTCCCCTATTTTCTTAACAACATTGTTTGTTTCTTTCACAAGATTTTCTACCAGATATTCAGGAATAAATCTGAGTAAAAAATCTTTCATTCACTGGTCCAAGCTTGATTGTTGTCTGTTGAACCAACGTAAGAATAAAAAAACATTGATTTCGAATATGGCGAGGTCGTCACTCCATGGTGCAATTGAAACTACGTCCGCCTTGTCATCCGATTAAAAATCGTTTGTATCTGATGTTGAAATGGGACTAACATCAATATCTGATCCATTTTCTAATTATGATCCATTAAACTTTTCAATATCACTTGCACTGGACCCGTTAAAGTAGCTCATATCTGAATCGAAATCCATCTTTGTTCATCTCGAAAACACGTGTTTCGTAAACCGCGGAAAATTCATTTTAGTGTGTCTAAATTTAACCTCTCAGCTTTCCAACTTGTATCAAAATGTCGAGTAAACAATCCTCTCATTGGTTATGATAATCAAAAATATCTAAACTTCCTTACATTCAACCAATCAACGTTTAGTTAACACGTAGGTATTCTGCGCACATGAGCGTCACTGGGGTTTCGAGTACTGCTGAACTTTACGCACATGAGCGACACTGGGGTTGTAAGCTAGGTTTATCGGCACTGCAGATATGCGTCACTGGGGTTTGAGAGCTATTTACAGTAGACGCTTAGATGCGGTAGTCGTAGCTAAAGGGTTAAAGACCTGTTTATCAATCTGAAGCAAGGTCAGATAAAGAGGTAACCATGCCAAGGTCAGCCTGTTTACAACTAGAATCTAGGTCAGCCTGAATTTTCTAAAAAATATCTCCCAATTAATGAATATTAAACCCTAAATGACAAATTTGGATTTAACAATAAAAAATAAATTTATTAAATCCAATAGCTGTAACAATATATTCTTCAAAAATGGGACTGTCAAATATTAACTTGTGACCAAGAGAGCAGCCCACAGAGCGTGAAAGAGATCTGGAACCAATGTTGGCTCCATGCACTGTAAATGAACTTGTCTTTTCATGTCAAGACAGAGTATATATGGTCATATAATGTGGTCCAGGAAGGGATGCATCTATAGTACAAGAGCAGACAATGGGGCAATGTTTTTTTTCTTCAAGCAACAACAATCTCCTTGTGCAAAATTTCAAAGAAACAGCTAGAGAAAAACATGCATTAGAGCAAATGACATTTAATGTGCATAGATTTCTATTCTATGGAAAACAGGAGGTGAGTTTGGGCATCCACACCCATCCACAGTGCAGTTGGCATTCACTTTAATGAAGAAAAGCAATAACCACTTACCGGTACTTACCTTTAAGTGCAGCAAGTTTCAACAAATTCCTACATCTGGTTCTAGAACATTGGACTTGCCAACACTTTAGCACTGAACTAACTAAGCTGCCAATGCCATGAGAATCAAAATCAATGTCACAATTTTTTTCTAAAACAGAAATGGAAATATTAATAAAGATGCAAACAATATCTAATATTATTAATAAATTTATACAATTACCTGATTCTACTGGCTTATAGACAACCCTGTATGCCTTCAATTTAGCTGTATCAAATGGAACAATATCATCATTCATTACCAACTCTTTTGTCGTCGTAGGCAATGGTGGCTTAACTGTTGCAGTAGAATTTTTATCCATAGCTTTTGTTGTCATCAAAATAGTCTGATTCCCTTTCTCTGAATCAGAAATATTATAAGATACTCCAGGGTAATTGGAAGTATTATTGGAACCAGTCTGATTTTCTGAAGTTTTATTTGACTGTGTTCTAACATTTGTTGAATTGATCTGGATATCTGTTTTATTGGATGGTAAACCACTCGGACTTACATTTGGTGGAATTCGTGTGACAAATTGCAGGTTCCACTTTGTTTCATTTTCTAATGGTTCATGGTTCTCATAATTTAATGGAGGATACCAAAACAAAAATGCTTCTGTTGAACTGCGAAAGGCAACTGTCACATTCATTGGTGAATGAAGTTTAACCAAGCGATCTGTAAGAAAAAATATTGAAAAAATATTAGCCTAATAGATATAAAAGATGCTTTATAAATAAAATCCTTCTCATAGAAGACATCGGTCTACTAAACTGATCTGCACACAAACACAAATATATTCTTTTAAATTACATCAAGTTTTCCAAAAGATTTTGAAAACTGCACCTTAGGACTTGTTATCTGGCAAAAGCTGCAGTCCCAACCCTAAGACTGGGGTCCCAAAAATATGTCTCCTATTGCAATAGTTTTAAAATTAAGGCAGGAAGGTTCTTTAAAAAATAAAAAGCATTATATATATATACATACATATATATATATATATATATATATATATATATATATATATATATATATATATATATATATATATATATATATATATATATAATACTGTTTATTATAAATAATGTACTAAAAACTTCAAGTACTGGGCTAAACTTGCTCAATTAGATCCACAAATGATCAAATTTGGAATATTTCTATTTTAAAGTACTATGGTCAGCACCAAAAAACAGATGGTCAGCTGATTTCTTTGTGCTTTATAGCAATACTTTTGCTCCATGCAATAATTCAGAACATTATGTATGTCATCAGATTGCTATCATTCATTCATTGTGAACTGTTTAGTAGTACAGTAAATGAAGATTTAGGCAGTTGATAATTGTGATAGTGATGTTACAACCAAACAATTCTCAATGCCTTTGTCTTGTTATTCTTTAAGTTTGTGTACAACTAATAGAAATCAATGATGAGACCATTTATACTTTCCTTTCTATATTAATTCATTTAATTAACTTATGTCCAAGACAATGGAAAATGAAACAAATGACCATATTATATTCACCTTTTTTTCTTCATTTCATTTCTAAGCAACATAGCATACTACATTCACCTTTTCATTAACAAACTTATCAATGGTGTCACGACTGCTATGTAAAAAAAGACAATGGCAACACAAGATACAAAGGTATAGAAATTAAGGATTTTGATCCCTAACCAGTTGTGGAGAAATTTGTAGTCACAAATGGGAATTTTCTATTCCATGACTCACTCCACACAAATTCTCAATCTGTTTGGTGTTCTGTATTCTTTATTAAAAAAAAGAAGCATGTACTAGTTTCTGTCAGCCAATCTCACAACAAACAAAAATCATACTCATTTTCATCTCTGCACTTGACACAACAGATATTATGTAATGTTGCTGTATGAATGTGTGTGTGTGTGTGTGTGTGTGTGTGATTTGGGTTTTAAGCTTTAAAAAATTTTCAGTCATATTGCTATGATTTCTGCAGTGTTGCAGTTTATTGTGATGTCTAGCACTGGGACATTGTGCATACATGTACACTGTAACATGTCCAACCCAGTCACATTATCCTGACGCCAGGCAGCTGTTTGTATAATTTTTGTAAGTCTCAGATGTCTTGCAAAAAAAATTTAAGAAAAAACAGGAGTTTCACCAGACTCCTTTTTCGGGAAAAACAGGAGTCACGCCAGTAAAGTTGCAGTCTCCTACCAGAAGCAATTTGGGCATACAAGAAATTACTATATTTCCAGATGTCATTGAGTAGAAACAGCAGTTGCCAAAGAGTTTAATTTTCTAGCTTCTTTACAGCACTGTCAGTTTGCCCTTGTTCATCCATTAGAGAGAGAGTGAATTATGTCAGGCCAAGGAAAGGTCTTATATCAAGCACTAAGTTAGGCATCACAGTGTTCCATGTTAAACATCAATTCTAGCAACTTCTAGTACTCTGTTGAATTTCATTTTGAATTTGCCATTTAACCACAAAATTTCTATCCAAATCTGCAAACAGCATTTTGTCTAACTTTGTGGGTCATGTTCTTCAGGTGCAATCTTACAACGACAACATGTACATCTGGGGGTCTTTCAGCCACTTAGTTTTCTAATTGAAAATATGAGCATACGTCTGGTAAAATAATCAATTGATCAAAACATTTTCCCACTAAAGAGGTGGTTGAAGTAGGACTAGCAAGCTCTTAAATTGGTGCGTATGGAGGACCCCTGTATATGTGATTTTCTGAGTCCAAATATGCGTGATTAAGCATTTCCTAGACCTATAAGTCTTTGGTATGACTCAGCCAGGTTGACTATATATATATGATAAGAACTTGAAAATTAAAGTCTATCTGAACATGATACCATAAAACATAGTATTTTATGACATTTTATGATGCTTAGTACACTGTATAGACTTTTGTAGTCACCATAGAAAATAGCCCTCAAAATCTTAGCACTATTTTTCTGAATACATTACATGTAAAACCTGCTTTGAGAGACCACTGGTAAGAGAGAACACAGTCTTGAGAGACTAGGTTCCTAATGTACAGATTTATTGATTATATAGTGTTATGACCTGTTATGAGTAATATCAAAGACTTATAAAAATTGCAGACATCATACACCAGTATTTCCCTTTACCCTCATTTGCACTCCAGAGACACCTAACTGCACATGGTCTGCATTTGTTTAAAGTGTGAGCTTTACAGTAAAATTTTTTTTAAAAAAGTCACTATACTTATATACACACAATACTTAATTGATCTCCATAAGCGTATTTAAATCTTTGAATAAGTGCATAAGACAGTACTGCCACAAAAAGGTTCTAAACTTGATTTATGCCCCAGTTAAATGAATGATGACAAGTACCAGATGTAAAACTTGTTTTGTCTTTTTTTCAGAGAGAGAGAGAGAGAGAGAGAGAGAGAGAGAGAGAGAGAGAGATTGGAAGAATCCAAGAATCATTCTGATGCAACCAAATTATGCACGATTTTATGAATTTGAAATGGAGAGACTTAAAAAGATAAAAACCTGTACGAAAAAGGGATAGGTGAAATTAAAAATATATAATTATGTTTCAAAAGGTGCATCTAAGCTTTAAGTAGAACAATTATATGTGACTAGAATAGACACGATTTATTCAGTAGATCACACTTTCTGCACAGGGGTTCGTTGCAAAGCAATATTGTTACGGGTTAGACCCTGATTCATGACGAATACTCCTAATTTGCTTTGTAACGAGCCCCTCAGAGGAACAAAAGACACAGACGTTACAAATACTTACCTCGATTGGGATTCTCATTGGCACAATGAATCCTCTTGGCTTGCACAAAAAGTACAAATAAAAGAAACAAAACTGCTTTCATTCTCTCCAGACACTCCATATCATATGGCATTATCTATACAAAACTCTTTAACAAAACGCTGTTACCGTACGCTCGCAATTGTTGCATGCATTTTGGTCATTTGTTTAATCATAGTTTACTAAACGCTTGGTCAAATCAGTCGCCAGCTTTTGAAAGCGCTTTCTCAACCCTGAACTAATAAATGATGGAAGGATGAAACCGATCTCATTTTATTTATTTATTGTTTTCATTTTCTTTTTTATTTTATAGATGTTTATAATTATAGCCGGTCGACATTGTTACTGAAACATTTTTTTAAAATCTGTTCACAATAATGTTGTGTATATAACACAGACTTATTACGTTTCAATATTAAATTCTAATAAATAGTGGTAAGTTCCAGCTTTCACAATTCCTATAGACTTTTGTACTCACTACCATCAATATAGCTCTGAAAAATCTGTACAAACTAGCATTAATAAATTTACCAGAAACTTTACCACTAATTAACATTTCGTTTGATTTTTTTGTTATTATAAACATAAAATTACTCAGCATCGCAAAAGCAGTTTCTCATGTACTTAACACTCGATAACTTATGTTTGACTATAAAGTGGAATTAAGTTATTGTTTTGAATTATTGCAAGGTTCTTTAGCTTAATCTTCCAAATATTTGTCAGAGGCGTTCTATTTGAAAAATAATAGCACCATGTTTTCAAAAAGTATTTTGTTTACCTGCCTTTTTTTAAAAAAAAATCTGTTATATATTATGATATTAAAAATACATCCCTCTTGGTTAAGACTGGTTTCGGCATGAATTTTGCCTTGACCGCAGTTGCAGATTATGTGTGATATAGGGTCACAATTAGTTCCAGTTCAGTACCCACAAATATTGTTCTCTTTCTAATTTTAGAGCATTTTTCCTCTCTTATTTTGGTGGTGATAGAAGAGATAAAGTTATGAATTTCGAGCAGGGATTTAAAGATAATTGTTTATTCTTGAGAATACGAGTTTATGGTGTGGTTGTCTGTGTGTAGTTCAGATACAGTGCACGGTGAGCAATAAGGCCTTGGTGATGATCCACAAACAAAGTATGTGTTCCATTGTTTGTTGCTTTGTTTACAGTCCAGCCTCTCAAAAAATACAAAGTCAATTTTTAAACCTAAATATGCTAATATAGATTTTGATAAATATAAAAAATAAATGTTCGAATATTCTTTAATAATTCACAAGCAAGAGATAGTGATCTAGTATTTCGAAAATTTGATGGAGAAGTAAATAAGAAAATGACAATTTTAGAACAACAATCGTAACCTTAACAACAACTGCAACCTCAACAAAAACCGACGTCTCCTAAAAAAAAATCACAAATTTCAATACCTCAAACAACATCCGCCAAAAACTGAATCTGATACTATTAAGAATAGATTTACGTCTAAAGGTCATGACAGCATTGTGAATTCAAGATGTTAAGAAGCAGTAAATATTGCTGCACATGGACACCGTCAAATATAAAAATATGTTGAACTCGGACATACTGATTCTTGGACTAATGAAGATGATTGGGATAAAGATGTGTACTACATATTTACTAATAAACATGCCAAAGATAATGATAATGACCTGCATTTGTATTTAAACGTGAAACTAGAACTAGAGACGAACCAGAAAAAAAGAATTGTATGACCTAGAAGATCCTCCTGTTTTGTTGGAAATTAAATTTTTTATATGAAAGGAAACGGTTGTATTGCTTGTCCTAATAATATTCTTTCTGACGTAAATATATTAAAACTTCTGATTGGCGGAAAACGAGCTGAAATAATTTTTCCAGAATTTATAACTGTAGCAGCTATTTGTCAACGTTTATTTACAGGCGGCATCATGGATATTAAAGTGTATCGATCTTTTATTGATAAAATTGCCGATGACTATCACAGTGATTAAATAAATAGGTAACAAATAAGATGATTATATAAAAATTTCCAACGTGGACAGATAATGGTCAGAGTGATAAATTGGCCATTATCTACTTATAAAGCGATCTACAGTGATGGACTCGGTGATGTTGTTCAAGGTTTATTTAGAAGCATAGCTCCAAAAGCAATACCGATTGCAAAACAACTAAGAATGAAAGCTATTGACGTTATTCGTGAAAAGCTCCTGGTGCTATTGGTAATGTTCCGGTAAAGCGTTTTCAGCAATCAAGGATAGATTAGCATGATTGATACGCCGAGCGCCGACCGCAAGCGGTCCAACCTCAACTAGTAAAATTACCCAGCACTGAAGTTATGCGTGTACATGTCAGTAAAGTAATAACTCAAGCCGCCAATAATAATAAAAATAGCAGAATTAGCTGGTGAAGCAGATAAACGTATAGCTGCTAGTCTGATAGCAGGAATTGGTCTTCGTGTTAGACGATAATAATTATTATACAATGTTTAAACGTATATCCGATCCAGCATTCGATATGGACGCACCGGTTATCAAAGATGAATCAATAGGTGATTATCAGTTTTATTCTTACGATGCGCAGATATCAAATCAGCGTGTTAGTATTGAACTCCAAGTTCAGGATACAAGTATATATTTCTTACACGCTAAAGCATTTATTGAAGTACAAGGGGAAATTATTAAAACAGATTATTAAATATATAACGCTGATACTAGGGATCTTTTGTTAATATCGGAATTATGGCTTTGTTTGATAGTGCTACTTGTATGACTGATGGAAGAAATATTGAAAAAATTCAAAAAGACGTCGATGCTGCCACAACGATAATAGGATTAGTAACATCTGCAGACGATTATACAAGAAAAACTCGTCCATCAATGATGTTTACCAAAGATACGTCCAACAATTCTGATAACAGAAACGTAATTATTGGTAATGTGAGAAACGCTGCAGGAGCTGCAGAAACACATCCAGTAATATCGATGAATGATGATTTCAACTTACGATTCCTTACACGCTGATCAATGTTAAAAGGTGACAATAGAAGCTTTTCATGTGCAATTCCACTATCTCACATCTTCGGATTTTGTAGAAATGTTAGAAAGATTATTTTTTGAGTAAAAAACACAGGAGTGCTTGTAAGAAAAGCAACTGACGATGATGCAATCTGGCGATCTGCAGGTGATGTTAATAAAGTAGTCTTAACAAAACTGTCACTGTGGATGCCAGTAATGACTCCAAGGATTGCCGAAGAACACAAATTACTCACTTTTATGTATCAAGGCGGTTAATCACAATTATCGTGGTTAACAGTAACTATAGAAAGTGTTCAACAACAAGGTGTACCTGCGCTACGAAATATTTTCAATGCTTATCAAAATACTTATCGAATAAATTCTTAAATACATAATCATATGATATTAGATATCTTCAATGTTTATGAAGTTTCGTTATGGATAAATGGCCAAAATGAACCATCCTAGGATATTTTACTTAATTTTCATCGAAATCATGCAACACGTGCCTACCATAGTTTGATGAAATTTATGCGGCATGATAAAAATATAGATACTGGTTACAAATATCACAGTTAGATTTTACCAATCTGCATCCGATTTAGAATTTTTCATTAGAATATCTTGATTTAGCACGACAAACTGTCGTTGATAGTAATTTCCGAGCTTGCATAAATGCTGGCGCTGATCACAGAGCAATTGCTGTTATGCTCAGTGATAGCGCAATGTTGCTTGAAGATGCCAGTCTACGAATGAGTCCTTGATGGTCCAATAGAAAATATGTAATTAAATCGTTTATTATAGTATGATGTCACATAGTCACTTTAATATCAATATGACTCCTGTTCAGATATTTAAAAATGCAATAAAATCTTGCAAGTAAATGCGGAACAAAACTAACGTTGTAGAAAGATCAAATTTCTAGCGGCGGTCCAAAACAAAGCATCATAAACCATAACTCAGCTTAAACATTGTAACTAACCTTTAGAATCAAAACCAGGAGTTCAACTCCATTTTTCTCAGAGTTCTTTTCAACATATTACAAAAACTGGTGAATATTTCCACTTCTTGCAGCTATACTGGGGTAATGTTATATATATATATATAGACTAAGATTACCAGGAGCTCATTGATATGGAAAGAGGCTCAGACTTCCCGGGACACTTCGTTGATGCTTCCAATATCTAATTTTGATTTAATTAATGCTGCTGAAAATTAAAAATTTAAAATTCTGAGGTGTTTTTTTTATGATCAGTTACCTAGCCAGTACAATAAAGCTGAAACCGGTAACATTTATCTCGATAATAGTTCTGGTCTAGGAACTCATTTAGTTGCATATACAATTGATCCACGTGGATCTGTTAATTTTGATTGTTACGGACTTCCTCCGCCTAAAGAATTTACGTTATATGCAAAATCCATTCCGATCTGGTATTCAACGTTATCAATACAGACAATACCTGTTCCGCCAATCGCATCACAATTATTAGTTAAATACCCACGAATGTAGTTCCAGTTTAATTTTAGAACATTTTTTTTCTCTCTGATTTTGGTGGTGATAGAAGAGTTATATTGATGCATTTTTGGTAGGGATTTAAAGGTAACTGTTTATTCTTGAGAATATGATCTCTGAGAGTGGTTGTCTGTGTGTATTTTGGCGACAGTGCACATTGAGTAATAAGGCCTTGGTGATGATCCGGAAGTGAAATCTTGTGTTCTGTTTACATGTTGTTCTGTTTACAATGCAGCCTCTCAAAAAAATGCCGGTTAACCCTTGACAAGAACTTCACTGTGAAGTCATCTTTGGAGGCATGTTAGATTAACATATGATTTGTATTGATTGTCACACAGTTGAAAGGTCAGTAATGAGAATTATATGTAGAGAACATAGTAAAATTGATTGTGATGAATGTCCATATAGGGCCAGGGCCGTATTAATTTGTGATGGGGCACCAACACGTCAACACAGTGGTTCCGGTACTAATACTGACAGTTTAAATCTGAGAGAGACTTTAAATCATTTTTTGTTTAAAAAATATTTATTATGGTAATCAGTATATGCATTATTTATCGCTGTTCACTATTTAATGGTCATTAAATTCCACCATATAAATAGTGTTCAGTTTTGAGATTCGTTACACAATACGGCTACGAATAGGATAAGTAAATGTTATTAAATATTAGCGTTAACATTCTCTTAGGTTCTATTGTCGAAATGATAAGGTGGGGTTTATGGTAGACGTTTGGTTTGTTTATTATCTCCTGATCGTGTTCAGACACGGAGGTTCACTTTAGTGTTGTCCTCGATTGTGCTTGCGGCACAAACGCTTAGATATATTGTTGTGTTATCTCTTGGCCATATTCAGATACAAAGAGGTTGATACAATTGAATTGTCAGTGGTGAGTTTGCAGCACAAAGACGCTCATTCTAACAATGTGCTGCTTCATTACCAAAACGTAGTATTACAAGTGATGTGTTAATGTCTCCTACCCATTTTATGATCGAGGCATGCCATATGGCTCGAGGTCTGACTTCTCCCAAAGGGAGATCGTTGCTTCCAATTTAACTATCAGTCATACAGTATAAAATAACATTCCATACTGTATGTATAACTGACATAATAAACAACAATACGAGCCCCTGTAAGTTTACCAAAAAATTTGATCTTATTTCATGAGATCTTTTAAAAACAGAAGTTGCCTACTTAATGTTTGTCAGGATCGATTATTTGAACTCTGGTTTGATCGATTGTTTAACGCCTTTTTGATCGATTGTTTGAACCACTTTTTGATCGATTGTTAAATGCCTTTTTGATCGATTGTAACGTCTTTTTGATCGATTGTGAACTTTGATCGATTATTTGAACCCCTCTTTGATCGATTGTTTGAAGCTCTTTGTGACTGATTGTTTAAACGCCTTTTTGATCGATTCTTTGAACGTTTTCTTAATAGATTGTTTGAACTCTTTCTGATCGATTGCTTGAACCCCTTTTTGATATATTGCTTGAACCCTTTTTGATCGATTGCTTGAACCCCTTTGTGATCGATTGCTTAAACCCCTTTTTGATCGATTGCTTGAACACCTTTTTGATCGATTGTTTGAACCCCTTTTTGATTGATTGCTTGAACCCCTTTTTGATCGATTGCTTGAACCCCTTTTTGATCGATTGCTTGAACCCCTTTTTGATCGATTGCTTGAACACCTTTTTGATCGATTGCTTAAACCGCTTTGTGATCGATTGTTTGAACCCCTTTTTGATCGATTGCTTGAACCCCTTTTTGATAGATTTTTGATTGTTTGAACCCCATTTTTAATCGATTGTGGAAACTCTGTATCAACGGTTTTCTAAATTTGTTCACAGCTGTCACGAGGTGAATTCTAAAACTTTGATTTTGTGATAGATTCGGCCATCTTTACACTATCATTTCAGGCTGTCCGACTTCGTATCATTCCTAAGTAATTACGACTATTTTTGTCTTGAGAAAAGCAAACCTCTAGATTATTTAGTAACTGGATAGCTTCTCTAACTTTGAACGTTGTGGACAGAATATCATAAACAGAGAAATGTCTTTGGTCATTTGACAGCAGATGTTAGCAAAACAGCTTCATGTATTCTGCATTTACTCAGAAGCCGAAATGTGTCATTCTTCCCAACATTTATAAGGCAATAAATGTGTTCTAGAATTACTATCCGGTGTCCTGAACATATATTCATTTTTTTTTTTTTTTTTGCTTTTTTTTTTTTTTATGGTTTAACGACATTTTTCAGCACGATATAAGCTATACGTGGCGGCCAGTATTAATGGTGGAGGAAGAACCCGGAAAACCACGGTAAGAACCACCGACCCACGAGTAGCTACTGGCAAGCTTTCTCACATACCCACATTGGCCGAATCCGAGACTTGAACCCACGCAGACAGAGGTGAGATGGCAGTGATCCGTAACGAACAGCGCTTTAGACCACTCGGCAACTGTGGGCCCCCTTCATTCAGTTTATTACAATACTTCAATGTCCAAATGTAGAGTTACGCATACACATGGATTCTAGATATTAAAGTCTTAAATTGCAATTCGCTCCAGTCCATGAAATATCCAACAATTTTTCAAACCATTTCTGTGCGTTTAACTGATCTTAAATATGTCAGCAGTTGCATCTAGCCACTCATTTTTACAAAAAAAAAATACGTAAATGTTTGTCAGAATGTTGCGAGGAACTATCTTCAACGTGTACACGAAAAATATATTTCCTGTAGACTTTTGTCAGTGGCCAATGATTTAGAGTACGTACTGTATGGAATAAATTCTATGAATGGAAATTCCAAAGAATCCGTTTACATGCAACATATCTGGTAATAACAAAGAACAATTATTCCGCCAAGCTAGTTTTGAATGAAGAAATTACAGTTCCAATTACAGTTACACGATGTGCAAAATGTCGAATCGGTAAACTAAAATGTGCAGTAACTTAGGTTTGTTGCAAATGCTGCGTATTATGTTAAGTTTGTTCTATGTTTTATAACGATTATTTATAGTTCGAAGAGATTTGAAATCATCTATATTTAGCAGTCAAGCTTAGAGACGAGTTCAACAGGATGCAACTGGTGTTTTTAACCTAATATGGACGAGATTATGATTATTTTATCTTTTATTTATATTTCATGTTGCAACGTCACCAGCCGGGACAATAGCACACACAACAAGAAAAAAGTAGATTTGGAGTTGGATTTAGCAAAGACAATGAAAGTGTGTGTGTGTGTGTGTGTGTGTGTGTGTGTGTGTGTGATATTAAAATTTGTAACGGAGTTTTTATTTTTAAAAAAAATTCAGTCATATCTCTACGATGTCTGCAGTGTGGCAGTTTATAGTCATGCCCAGCACTGAAGCATCTTGCCGGAAACATTTAGCATGATGTCCCACCCAGTCACATTATCCTGACACCAGGCCGACCAGTCCTAGTACTAAACTTTTCATTCTGAGCTCCTAGCGAGACAGCTGTGTGTACCATTTTGTAAGTCTTTGGTACCACTCTGGCGGGATTCGAACCCACGACCTCCCGCTTCTGAGGCGGACGCTCAGATAATGAAAGCAACTTCGTAAACCGGAGGCTATTAATAGAATTAATGATAAATGAATCTGACACCAGTTTGATGTACATCAAGTCCAACAATGGACGTAACAATGACGCGCCCACAGTAAAACAATTGATATGGAAACGATACCTATCCTAACTGAAACTAATCGCAATACGTAATTTACATCAGTAATCAAAAGCGAATCAACGTAAACAAACAACGATTGATATATGGATCACCATGGATGCCGAATTTTAAGAATTTTAACAATTAAGCAAGGTTTCAACCATTACGACGAGAATTTAGATTATGATTTACACAACTACGGATAAGGTACGATTCTATCATCATGGATGATCAAAGTATATATATATATATATATATATATATATATATATATATATATATATATATATATATATATATATATATATATATATATATATACTTAAATACGAATGATACGTTAAGATATATATGCATTATTGATTTCCACTGACGTAGTGGTGGTGAACTATAGATTTAATTCTTATTAAACTCTTATTAAATATCGATATAACCACGGAATATATATTGAACTCGTCCAGGTGACGATCACAATTTCCGGTTCCATTGACGAATTGTCGAAGTAGACATCACACTGCGGCAAAACCCATACCGTCTTTCAAAACCACCGTCATCAACAGCGATAATAATAATAATAATAATAATAATAATAATAATAATAATAATAATAATGAGGACTTTGTATAGCGCCTAATCTTTAAAAGCTCTAAACGCTTTACATCATCAATAATGATATGACTACACTACAGAACAACAAATGACAAAAACAATGAAATTGGAAAACATAAAAACATGCTGAAAACATAAGATACAAAACATGATTAGGTCGCTAAGTTTGTCCCTGCAGTCGAAACAGGTGAGTCTTAAGAGCACTCTTAAAAGGGACCACTGTGTGTTTGTGTCTAATTTCAATGGGCAATTCGTTCCACGTCGCCGGGCCCTGGTGTGCAAACGGACGTTGTCCATATCACTTTGTTTTCACCTTGGGAACAATGAGTATACGATTTTCAGAAGAAGAGCGTAAGTATCTAGCTGGTGTATACACATGGGTGAGGCTGGAAAGGTATGTTGGACTGGAGTCTGTCAGTGAAATATACCACAGAGAACAAATTTTATGTTTGAATCTGTATCGAATTGATAGTCAATGTAGGGTACAGAGCAGTGGTGAGGTGTGCTCTGATCGAAGTACTCAAAGATGGTCCGTGCAGCTGTGTTTTGAACTTTTTGAAGTTTCTGGAGTAAATATTGTGACGAACCAGACAGAATTGAGTTACAATAGTCCAGTCTTGAAAGTACTAATGAACACACAAGTGTTTTAGTGCCATCAACTGAAAGATATTTACGAATGGAACTGATGCGTCTCAATTCAAGATATGCAGCCTTGCATATGTTCATGACATATTGGTGCAATGTGAGAGTACTGTCTAGAATAATGCCTAGGTTCCGTACTGACTAAGAATTTAATGTTGATGTTGCTGATATTTATTGTCTGAGGTAAAGGATGTGAATGAGAAAGTCTTTGTGTTGTGATCAGAATAGCCTCAGTTTTATCATCATTCATCTGCAGCTTGTTATATGTCATCCATGATTTCACATCAGAAATGCACTTCTCTACTCCATGGATGGTAGCATCAACTTCAGTTGGGTGGCTAGACTTGTATATTTGGGTGTCATCAGAATACAATTGGCGCGACACTGGGTGATGATCTATGACACTTGAGAGCGGCTGAGTATACAGAATGAAGAGAACATGTCCAAGAACAAATCCCTGTGGAACACCACAACATACGTCAACTGGGCTGGAGTGTATTCAATTTGCAGATATAATGTGTGTCCTGTTGACTAAGTAGGACTTGAACCACTGTAAGGCTATATTCTGAATACCAAATACATGCTGGAGACAGTGAAGTAATATATCATGTCTATTGAAACGTCCCAGTAGAGTACTAGCTAAACCAAACTTCAGCAAGTTGTACGACTCCCCACCCAGCATCTGCTAAAAATACAACGACAGATTTATTGCACAGATACGGTCAAGTACGAATGCAATGATATACGTTTCGCATGTGCACACATGAATTTGCATTATTACATATTAGATCATGTCATCGGAATTACTGTAAGATATTATTATTATTATTATTATTATTATTATTATTATTATTATTATTATTATTATTATTATAACTAGGATGGCATATGAATCTATGTCTGGCTAGAATAATTTCATTCAATTACTAAAACTCAAAACCGTTTCTCATTCTATAATACAAGCATAATTTGATAGCACGATGTTATCATGACGTTATGTGACACGTGTGTCAATCTGTATGCATTTTATTAAATACTGGAACATCCAATGTATCCAAACATTTCTTTCACACCATATAATTATCGAAAACAAATTAAGTTTATATTTCACATACCTCTACATATGAAGTTTACTCCCGTCATGAGACAGATTTCTGATTAAACTCAGTGTGTTACACAGTCATTCATTATTTTGTAAGTACCCTGATTATGGTGAAATCCACAACTAGAGAGCTTAATATAATCGGTTTTCTAAAAAGCAAGCACGTTGCTCGTATATCACGGGGTGAACATAATTCAGTATTGGAAGTAGATAGACATCAATTAACCACCCTTAGTCAAGGCTGTACGACGTAACGCAACACGAATACATTTTCGTTCAATATGAAACATTGACATTAAGAAAACACAATTATGTGACAAAGACAAAGATGCAGAATTACTATTAAGCAAACATCACATCTCACAAAGTATCTAAAATAAGCTTTATTAAATGTTGATGTTAGACGCTTTATGTATATCACACCAAACTTACATTAGATTGTATTTCTAAATTATATGTATGTTTAATTGTTTCAGCCATTTAAAACGGTGGATTTTCATTTTCTTTTCCACGTTTACCAACATTTGTTTCAATGTACAATTCGTTGGAAAAAATAAATACACGGCTTCCACGGAATGCGGTTTGTTGCTTGCAATAAGAAAATACGGATTCCATGGAACGCGGTTTGTCGCTTGTGAAAGGCATTATAATTACACACTTTCTACTCTAGTATGGTATATACAAAGAGATGGAATATTAAGATACATAATTTAAATATAACAATATTACCTCAAAAGTATAATGCAGCTCTTGTTGAAAATATATTACCTTAAAAACTTTCCTGCATCATCTTTACATATGTGTAGATAAAGGAATCGTTGAATACAACAATTAATGGAGAGGTTACAGTACGTTCACATATACAGTACGTATACAGCAGCATAACGTTGTCGAAAATGACGTGACTTGCCGTCTGCTTACACAGGCAATACACAGACCGTACTAGATCAGAGTATACGTCTCAGCCTGTACACACATACGAAGATTATCTCAAACTTTTCATTCAATGCAAAAATCTAAAGAGAAAATATTTGACGATATATATAATTATTTCAGGACTTTAACATGACTGTCATGGTTGACTGCACTGTCGCCGTCGCCATGGCAAAGATATGATACGTACGTCCTGACATTTACAGAGGAGACAACAGATGCAAATTAAAAAAAAAAATAATTATATACCAATTCAGCCTAACAATCGCTGTACACACATTAGCAATATCAAACACTTTTGATAGGCAAATACGCAACCCTACATCACTTTTAAACTGAGCCGACATCCTAGAACTATTTGTCATCACAGCAGAGCACCCTTCCTGAGCCTCATTCATTGACTTGGCCAGAGGAATTTGATGCTCAGAATATTCGTCTTGGTTTCTCCGGTAAATAGTGTGTTAAATAAGAATTTGTTTGTACCTATATATGCAATGCATGCAGTTTGTCATAATTTTCATTAATAAGTCATATGTACATATGGGTGCAACATACGCATCTGTTGCAAATAATGAAGCAAGTACATGTACTTGTACTTCCGATAAATATAAGACTCTAGGTGATGTTGATTTGACTCTAGACAGAATTATACGTCTGGTGAAAATGTACACCGGAAAAGGCATGATAACATCAATGTAATCATGGATAAATCAAGTTAATCATATGACAATCAAGATAATATCCACTGTCAGCCCTTACAGGTATAATAATGTAAATAGGCCGATGAGATGATTATATTTTGGGATGTGAAATTAGATACTCTTTGACCAGAAATCCCTTTGAAACGAAACGTTCAAATGAATTACCCATGATCCCAAACTAAGGTTCAGCTGAACTACCCATGGTCCCAAACTAAGGTTCAGCTGAATTACCCATGGTCCCAAACTAAGGTTCGACTGAACTACCCATGGTCCCAAACTAAGGATCAACTGAACTGCCCATGGTTCCAATCTAAGTTCAACTGAATCACACATGGTCCCAAACTAAGGTTCAACTGAATTACACATGGTCCCAAACTAAGGTTCAACTGAATTACCAATGGTCCCAAACTAAGATTCAACTGAATTACTCATGGTCCAAAAATAAGGTTCAACTGAATTACCAATGGTCCCAAACTAAGGTTCAACTGAATTACCCATGGTCCGAAACAAAGGTTCAACTGAACTACCCATGGTCCCAAACTAAGGTTCAACTGAACTACCCTTGGTCCCAAACTAAGGTTCAAATGTATTACCCATGATCCCAAACTAAGGTTCAACTAAATTACCTATGGTCCCAAACTATGGTTCACGTTGACTAGCCATGATCCCAAACTAAGGTTCAACTGAACTACCTATGGTCCCAAAAACTAAGGTTCACGTTGTGATCTGTTTTCAGTAATATGTTCTATTTATAAATGTTTATTGTTGTAGACAGTTTAATGTTGAGAGAAAATAAACTGCTTGGAACATAATGTCGCTGTACTTGTAAAGTCCAGGAAAACACAATGAATTATTTAAAAAATATATTTACATAAGATAATTTAACTTAGTTTTTTCCAGTTTATCTAAGATCCTTCCACCCATGACGTTTACCTGTTGGCAAGGAATTTCCTGTTTAAATTCACACAGGTAAAATTCGATGGAATGATTGAGATTTGTTTAAAATATAAGAAATTTAAGCATATTCTACCTTTTACGAACAAAACAAGAGCTGTCTTTGTGATTATGCAAAGACTAAGAACTTAAATTACTTCAACTCTATTGAATTATGAAGGGATGCATTTCTAAAGTATTGTAAACAGACTTTATTTTGGAATGTATTAAACTCGCTTAAAGCCAAACAAGGGTCTACAACAGGAGCCTCCACATAACTATATTGGAGGAGAGGAGGTACAAGAAGTAGCAGTCTTCTATTAAGTTTTACGACTGTTGACTAAAACATGTTTAGAAGTGAAATCATGGAGGGGTGGGGGCCTTACAGAGGCGTAGCGAGGGGGGGCAGGGGGGTACATATGTCCCCGGGCGCCAAGGTACAGGGGCGCCAAAATGAGGCTTGCAACGTTACATTATAATAAGAAAACAAGGGTAATAAATCTGTCACAAGATCGCTGGGGCGCCAATTTTATAGTTTGTCCCCGGGCGCAAAATATCATCGCTACGCCTCTGGGGCCTTATCCCTATTTGCGGGCAACT
The DNA here is from genome assembly GCA_030141615.1 of Unio pictorum. Lineage (NCBI taxonomy): Eukaryota > Metazoa > Mollusca > Bivalvia > Unionida > Unionidae > Unio > Unio pictorum. Next base: position 19,379,933 of record JARLTB010000029.1, on the reverse strand, counting down.
ATGGTCAACAATTTCATTTCACAATAAGCACAAACGAAATATACTCTTCTTCCCCCCCCCACGTGGATTGAGCGTACATCTTTCCAGTCTGTGATTTAGCTATGTAGTAAATGCAAAGCCAATCAACGCGTTAGGGGGCTCACAGAGGGTTCGTAACAAACGTAAGAGGGATAATTAGTTTTTTTCTCATGTATAAATGAGATAGATAGGAGCATTTGTCTGAACCTTGTGTTTAAAATTGAAATAATGACTTTGTATCGGCTGATGCATGCATTAGATGGTTTCCTACCTTTCTTTTCTTCAGAGAACCGAACTGCTGATGTTTTCACCATGAGTAAGTAGTTGGCATTCTTTTATCAATCCATTCATATAGTTTGATTTTCCCACATACTTCCTTTTTTTTACGTTGAATCATTGTATTTATTTCAATAATGAAGAGTAAGCCACTGTCACCGTTTTCGATAACACTTTCAACATATATATGAAAAGTCTTACTAATAAAGGATTATCCGAACGTAAACAATTGTAAGTAAATCAGAATTTATATTTCATATCCAGATTATTTGAAAGAAATTTTTATTGATATTTATAATATATATCTTTCTATAAATGTTATAAAGTTATCAACTCTTGCTAATTACACACCTGTAAAGTGCACCATGGCAACTATTTAGTGATGAGCTATGAAAAATGTAATCTGGATTGTACCTGCATGTGTTGAATGTAAGTGTTGGTGCACGAATGTCCCAAGAGCAGTCTGAGAAAACTTATTAAAAAGCCCATATGCTCCTGAAAGTAAATGATAAGTATCAGTCTGCAATCAACAGAACAGTTTTACTGGGAACCGAGTAATAACGATGAATGTTGAACCACAGGTAATACGATCATAACAATCATGTACATTTCGATTGCTGAAGGTGAAAACAACATACAGATTGCGTGCACAGTAAGTTCAGTTGTTATCTACGCGTGCTGCATGTCTGTGCTGTTCATTTTTAGAGCGTCCCTGGGGTGAATAAATTTTTGCACAATCCTTTACATTTTAAATGCTAATAGCACGAGACGTACAAGTTATCTCCTACCATCCACCCTCATTTACATCCCAGAAAGAAGGTAGTCGTTTGTCTTGGACTAAAGGCCATTTAACCCCTTGTTTTATTATTTTCGCCAACATTTTTTGCTGGATCGTATATAATTTATGTATTGTAGCGCAAGCTAATGATATGCGCGTTTTATAGCCACAATGTTAGGTACAATAATACAGATATGCCTAATCACATGTATACTACCGAATCTTGAACAGACATTGGTCCGAAACATCGTTGGCCACGTTTACAACTAAATATCGACGTTTCATCATATTAATTTGATTGATTGGCGGCATCCGTCGGTCAACCGATTTCAGTCCAAAGCTGGAAAACCCGAGTGTATGACGTCGTCGTTGTAAACAGAAAAAAAGCCAGCAAAACACCGGTATGGTTGGTGATCGTTTTATGTATAGTATTATATATGAAATTAATGAAAATGCCAAGGATATTTACGATATATATTTTTTTTTCATTTTCTTTTCAAGATGTGGCATTTTTTTAAAATATAATTTACTCAAAAGATTTTGTCCACACGAAGATCGATCATTCTTTAATCGTAATGAAGTGTTATGACATCTAATCTGTGTTTATGCGCACAGTTTACTTTTTGGCTTTTCAGCTGAAATCTGATGTTTTCCTCTTTAAATCTCATTTTTACAGCTCCCTGTGAGTTTGAGTATTCCGATTCGTTTGATGTCACGCCTGAAGTACAGAGTGCATTCGACCACAATGGTTTCATCATTGTCAGGTGAGATAACAATTCTTTGCTGTATTCCTGCTTTAGATATAGATTTAGATCAATGAAGGAAAATGGTCACCGAAATTTATCTACCCGTCACTAATTGTCTTTGATCGACCAAATATCGCGCAGCAGGATACAAAACAAAAAAAAAACAAAAAAAACTCCACCAGTAATGTATTTGGATTTCTTGCACACGTCAGAGTAACGATCCTGCAAAAATGGATTTATTGTAGGCAACACCAAAGGTCACTATCTCAAGACTAGCAATCTGACCATCCAAAGTTAGATATGCGGATGACTTCAGGCGTTTCTGCATTAGGTTTAAGAACATTTTGATTGCACTGCATTTTAAAAAAAAAAATCCGAGCCTAATAAACGCGAAATCAGATAAATTGCTGCTTCCTCCCTAGTCTTTGCAGTGAAACATCGTTTTCATAAACTAATGCTCAAGTAAAATTAGAGGCAAAATCGAACGTGCTTTCTAAGAGGGCGATTCGCAGTGCGAAGTAGATTATTGGGAGTAAATTTAATCTTAGCAAATACTTCATGAAAATGATAAAGAGTACACCAAAGACGCTGGTTTTCCAGAGTAACTATGATTTCATTAAATACTTGGACAAATTGTTGATTTTGGCTGCCACTGCCATAAGTCTTAAGAATTCCGCATGTTCGTGACGTAGGATTGTGAAATTGACTTTAGTTCGTTTATCTGATATAGTTACATTATGTATCATTCATGTGCAGGAAGTACATGTACACTTAATTTACTTCAAAAGGTCCTAGCATTTCTTTTTCTTAACAGGAAGCTTTTTGACAGCGAGGAAATGGACAAAATTAAGAAGGCGCTTGAAGGATATGGTTTAGTGGAGAATTATTCATACGGGGTAAGATCAACTTAACACATTATGGGCTGCGGATTCGAGCCTTAAGCTCGTGTTGAAAAGGGAGTAAAATCCCTATAGTAACAACAATACATTACGGAAAACAAAATAAAGTGTACAATGCTGGTATCCATTTTTTTAAAAATCCTTTGAAGTTCTAACATCAAAAATGTGAAAGACTCAACGCCGAAATACCTGCAAATTATTAAATAAAATTTATTAAAATTGAGAGGGTTCAATTGAAGATTCATTGCTAAAATGTGTTGCTAATAACACTGAAATGTGTTGCTAATAACACTGAAATGTGTTGCTAATAACACTGAAATGTGTTGCTAATAACACTGAAATGTGTTGAGAATGCCACAAATCTATTGCCAGACTGTATTTAACATGCAGTATGATTTGTAAATTAACACATACTCGGATTATTTTATGACCTAAGGATGTTTAACATTGGGCTAATCATGGAAAATTACACTAAAGTTAATTATATGGAACGGAAAAATAGCTCTGCGTGTATCGAATGATGCTTAACCTAAGTCGTTGTATTCCACAATATATTCAAGATTCGTGACAGACAAGGAAAGGAACCCCGGCTAATTATATGGAGCTTTCCTGGAGAGGATGTCACTGGAATGGTATCACGATGCGAAAAGGTCGTCAACACCTGTGAAAAGGTAGCTGTTTTTAAATTGTATTAATTTTTTTTACCCATCATCTTTACGCACTCGCATGGTATAATTTTGAATGTTTTGTTTCTGTGGTTGGAAAATCAAGTTTTTGATTAATGAAAATAGATAATAATATTTATTTGGAGATACATGTATGTATCTGTTTGTGTGTGTGCGCGCGCGCGCGTGTGTGTGTGTTAATGTGCATGTGAGTAGGTACATGTCATATATATGTGTGTATGTATGTATGTATTTTTAATATAATGCCTCACCATTTGTTCCTTATCATATCTTTTATTTCATGCATCTCTCTCTCTCTCTCTCTCTCTCTCTCTCTCTCTCTCTCTCTCACACACACACACACACACACACACACACACACACACTCATAGTATGGCTGGATGTTATAAATTGGAAATTTATCCAGCTCATGGGAGGGGATGAACTGTACCACTACCACAGCAAGATAGTAATGAAAGAACCGAAGACTGGAGGCGGTTTTGAGTGGCATCAAGACTATGGGTGAGATTAGTTTTACTCTTATCAGTAATGTGTTTATAAACATCACTGCATGTCAGAGTAATTACATTAATGAAATAAGCTGACAACATACAGAACAAAACTATTTTGTAACTAGCTGTAGTGCTTTCATGATATAATAATAATAATAATAATAATAATAATAATAATAATAACGAGGACTTTGTATAGCGCTTAAGGTCTAGAAGCTCTAAGCTCATTACAACATTAGACACCACCTTTAAGATAAAAAAAAACATATATAATGATATGATTATAAAACACCATAACATTAGACAATATAAAACTGTGGAATAGGGGAGTTCTAAGAGAACACTTGCATGTAATCACTGTCTTTAAGTCTAGGTTCAGTGGGCAATTTGTTCCACGTTGCTGGTCACTGATATGCAAAAAAAACATTGTCCTTATGACTTAGTTTTCATAGTCGGAATAATGAGTGTGCGATTGTCTTAAGAGGAGCGTAAGTATCATGCTGGTGTATATACATGGACGGAGTCCGTCAGTGAAACATAGCACAGAGAACAAATGTTGTGTTTTATTCTGGATCGAATGGATAGCCAGTGTAGGGAAATGAGTAGCTATGAGGTGTGCTCTGATCATGGTACTCTAAGGATGGTCCAGTCAACTGTGTTTTAATAAAAATGGCACCGATCTCAAATTCAATTTGGCCACCATGGCTGCTTTCTAAACAATCTTGTTATCACAACATTGCCTTAACAGAAAGTCGCAGTGATGTTGGGTTTTCACCAGAACACTTATAATAAGTGCCCTGGAGGTCTTTAATGGAAATTGTGGCAAACTGATTTCCATTGTATTATCCAAACGATTAAACATCTTTATACTATTGTTGTTGCTACTCATTCAGAATGGAAAGTGGCTATATCACCAATAGACTCTTTATAATACCTAGTTGGTCCACAACGGAACTGGTTCCAATTGCACATCGAATATGACTGGCACACCAAATATGTTAAACATTTGGTTGTTACTACCCAAATGAATGATTTTACGACCGAGGAGAGGCCACGAGTGGCTGAGTTGTCTAAAGCGCTCTCCGTTACGGATCACTGCCATTTCACCAAGAGAAAGCAATGCATTTCATGTTTGGGAAAGTTATCACTAGTATTCTTGTTGTTTTTTTTTAAAGATGTTTTTCTCTTAATGTAACTTAATTGGCGTATCAAAGGTCAGCAGAACATGACCTCATATTGGAGCCTATCCCAACAATGAATTTATTAAATCTTATTTTTGATTAGATTGCAGGGGATTTATATATAGCGTAAATCAAGAAGCCATAAGGAGAAAATTGGATGTGCAGGGACTTTAGTTAGGCTCGTTGAACTCCCTGAACTCCCATCTCCTGCAAGACTTGGTTCCTAATATTCTGTAATATCTTAACATGCGTCATTTAACACTAAATCTTGCATTTAATGTGAGGTTATTTTTTTTTTTTTGGGGGGGGAGGGGGTGTCTATTCTTCCAACGCTGTTATATTTCTCGCCAGTTCTAACACAAGAGTAGAAACATCTCTTGCTAGAAAAATCGGGTCATGGTAGTGGCAAAATATACACAGCATGCCAATGTTGTACACATGTATATATGCTTTCATCCGTTGAGTGTTATGTACGTGATCACAATGTTCTTAACCTTTACGGATTAAGCACGTTTTACGGATTAAGCATGCTTTAAGGATTAAGCATGTTTTAAGGATTAAGCATGTTTTAAGAATTAAACACGTTTCAATTGATTAAGCATGTTTTAAGGATTAAGCATGTTTTAAGGATTAAGGATTAAGCATGTTTTAAGGATTAAGCATGTTTTAAGGATTAAACACGTTTCAATTGATTAATCATGTTTTAAGGATTAAAAAATGTTTTAAGGGTTAAAATGTTTTAAGGATTAAAGCTTTAAAATGTTATGTGTTTATTTGTGATATTAAACGTTCAATCAATGTCATGCATGATAATCTACAAAGCAGGGACTAATTTTAAAACTATCAACAATTCACTGCCTGTCCCAAAAAACCCAACAATATCAGATGATATTTGCCAATGATTTTAAAACTTCAGCGAGGTTATGAAGGCTTGTCACCAAGCATGGGCTTGTTATTGGATACATACTTTATGCTATTTTCCCTCTAGACCATCTCAGGCCTAATTTGTATATCTTCTTTCAGGTACTGGTATCAAAATGGTTGCCTATTCCCTGATCTTGTTAGCTTGATGTTAGCTGTTGATCCGTGCATCAAGGAAAATGGAGGACTGCAAGTAAATTATATTTTAGGACATTTTAAAACTAGTTGTTGACTGTACTCATGATCATTTTCTTTATTGGCTACACAAATTATACCATGGTGTTCTTTACTGGCTACACAAATTATACCATGTTGTTCCTTACTGGCTACATAAATTATACCATGGTGTTCCTTACTGGTAAATTGTACCATGGTGTTCCTTACTGGCTACACAAAGTATACCATGGTGTTCCTTACTGGCTACACAAAGTATACCATGGTGTTCCTTACTGGCTACACAAATTATACCATGGTGTTCCTTACTGGCTATACAGATTATACCATGGTGTTCCTTACTGGTTATACAGATTATACCATGGTGTTCCTTACTGGCTACACAGATTATACCATGGTGTTCCTTACTGGCTACACAGATTATACCATGGTGTTCCTTACTGGCTACACAGATTATACCATGTTGTTCCTTAGTGGCCACACAAATTATACCATGGTGTTCTTTACTGGTTGCACAAATTATACCATGGTGTTCCTTACTGGCTACACAGATTATACCATGTTGTTCCTTACTGGCCACACAAATTATACCATGGTGTTCCTTACTGGCTATACAGATTATACCATGGTGTTCCTTACTGGTTATTCAAATTATACCATGGTGTTCCTTACTGGTTACACAAATTATACCATGGTGTTCTTTACTGGTTGCACAAATTATACCATGTTGTTCCTTACTGGCTACACAAATTATACCATGGTTGTTCTTTACTGGCTACACAAATTGTACCATGTTGTTCCTTACTGGGTACATGCATTGTACCATGGTGTTCCTTACTGGCTACAGAAATTATACCATGGTGTTCCTTACTGGCTACAGAAATTATACCATGGTGTTCATTACTGGCTACAGAAATTATACCATGGTGTTCTTTACTGGCTACACAAATTAGGCCATGGTATTCTTTACTGGCTAAACAAATTATACCATGTTGTTCCTTACTGGTTACTCAAATTATACCATGTTGTGTTGCTTATCAGTAAAAGTGGATTAGATGATAGTGCTCTTTATAGACGATCAGGATTAGATCATGGTGTTTCGCTATTGTAAACCCACCCAGTAGGAAAGCATGTGACTGCATTGCATTTACAGGTTGATCCTAGTGTACTAGTTTTACCATCTTGGCAAAACATCATTTGTGCAAGGGATATGTTACGCAAAGTCAGATCAGCTCTGCCGTTCCAATAACTTGTGTTGCTTTGTAACATTTTAAAGTTGTTATAACTTTACTTAACTTTACTGTCTTACATAATGGTTTCATTAATTTTAACAGTAAGCCAAATATTTCTTTTGCTGAGGTTATTTAAGAAAAGAAAATGAATGGTTAATTTTAAAATGTTAAAGAGTAAGCAATTTTATTTATAGTTAACCAGTATGGGATAAACTATGAAAATATTGTGATGCAATAATTACCTTGCATTTACTTGCCTCCTTTTTTAATTTTAGCAAAACAGTGCCAATACAAAAAATAATTACATATGGGCTAATTGAAATTGTTATTTAATTTTGCATTTAATTGTTGAGTATCTTTATCCCAATAAAGTTTAGAAAATGAAAGTTGAACAGAATAGTATTCATGTTGTAGTAAAAGTCTGGTTTTAGCTATAAATTGTGCCAGACATTGTCGGTTGTGTGTATTTTAATAATACCAAGTTGAATCCTCTTCATGTTTAGAACAAGTTAATTGGACAGGTGGATTATTGATAGACAGACATACAGAAGGAAAGACATGTATATGTTCGTTTATATGTACCCACTTAACAGCCTATCATTGCTATTACCGATGCATATTTTGAAGGTTCTGGTTGGATCTCACAAATGTGGTAGAATAGACCACTCGCCTGTTGAAGGCCAGCAAGGAGCAGACACAGAACGAGTGGAATGGATAAAAAAAATATGTGAACATTTTTATGTCAACCTTCAACCGGGTATGATAAGTATAGTATAATGTTTATCTAAAATGATGTACAATATATTCAGGTTTGCAGAATCTTATTCTTTTAGTTTCCAAAACATTTACATAAACCCACCTTTACTCCTATGGGACTGACTGACTCTCTCTCTCTCTCTCTCTCTCTCTCTCTCTCTCTCTCTCTCTCTCTCTCTCTATATATATAATAATTACTGTGTCTCCCTCAAAAGTTATTTTGTCCTGTGTTAATGGTTTTAAGTGGAAATAGGTTTGGAATCATTAGCTCAAACCATCATTGAGCATATAGAATCACAATACTTTGTAATTAGTTATTTAAATATACTTTTCTTGAATTTGAATATTTCCTCAATTGTGTAAATGTGCTTTGCTCTCTAATATTCTAATTTAGTTTATTATTTTTTAAAAACTGTTCCACAAGGCGATGGACTGTTCTTCCATTGCAACTTGTTGAACTGCAGCGGACCTAATGAAAGTGACTCGAGACAATGGTCATTTAATTGTGTTTATAACAAGAAAAGTAATGACCCTGCAATAGACCATCATCATCCCCAGTACACCGAACTGCACAAGGTACGAGTCATAGCAGTGATTAAATATACGATTCATGAAATGATGAAATGGATAATGTATAATAATTTAATATACCACAATGCTGAATAATTAAATATACCACACAGCGAAATAATTAAATACACCACACAGCTAACAAAAAATCTGGTTCTTATGGACATTGCTTTGTCCTTGCAGTTTCCATGAAAAGTAAAGATTATTTTTTACATGCTGAATATTTTAATGTAAATTCTTGATATCTAACATGGATGCTGAAAAATTGAATACTAGATATGTTTCATAGAGTTAGCCTTGTTCAAGCAATTCTCTAGTAACTGCATAGACACCTCCTGGACATGTGGCCTGTTGGTTAGATCATCTGCTTTGGATGCGGGAGGTTGTGGGTTTGAACCTATGCTAAATCATACCAAGAACTTAAAAAAATGGTAATAACAGCTGCTTCATTAATGTGATGGTGGATCATGATGCTACTTGTCTGTGACATGATACCCCATGATGCCATCACTAAAAACTGCCACATTGCAGACATCTTATTGAAATTAAATTTTTTTAAAGTTACATTAAAATTCCAAATCACACACAGCAACTGTACTGAAACCCACCTCAGCTTTTAATGTCATTTCTGTAAAGGTTGGGTTGCTAACCTTTTTGGGATGGGGTGCTTCAATTTATTTAAATTAATATAGAATACCCACCCTGGTTCGGTTTTGTTAGAAATTGAAGTAGTGATAGAGATGCAAAGCTCTGAGCCCCCCAGTCAGCGGTGCCAACAGTTAAAGTAATGAATATACAAATTGAAATTCTAAATAAGAACAATTTAATATAATTCAAGCAGTAATCTCTCAAATACAATTAAGCATATAGCATTTCACTCCACCAAGTGACTGCTTAGTTCATCCTTTGAATTAGTGTTTAATTTTCCCTCCTGTCTAGAGTCCTACTCATCTGTATGTTTTTCTCTTTTCCATTGTCTCCCTCCGTTTTCCTTTCACTAATCTGTCTGTCCTTCCTTCTGTCTCGTCTCCCAGAGACTAAGACCACAGCACTGAGTACTTCCCTCTGGTCCGTAAAATGTCTTGTTTCAAAGCTCCTGTTTATTCCCAGAATAAGAATGCCGCCAATAAAGAATGGTTATCAAAGTAGTTTGCATTATTCCCGCAATTTTTTTTTTAACCCTACTAAAGTTTTGATTCTCAAGATGATGTATTTAAATTTAAGATTCTAATGTCTGGCATGCCTGACTTAATTCCGATTGGAGGTTGGTTCCTAATGATCAGACATCGCCCCTCCCAACCGCCTGTCAAAGACGTTTACAATACCTCTTTGACGATCCTTTGTTTCAACAAGAAATAGTCTCTTACCCATGAAAAAGTTTACGTAACTGACTTTGGCAAAAATAAACCATGCATCTCTAGTTTATGGCTATGTCAATTAACTCGCTGGACACCTAAGATTTTATATGAATAAAGTAGAATAAGCTATCAGAGCAGTTTATGAATTATCTGTATGTAATAATACCATGTAATAATGTAATAATAATGTAATAATACCAAGCGTAAAATAACCTGCAGACATGGTTTCAAACCTTATGGATCAACTTTTAACATAATAACAAACTTTAAAAATATAGTGGTAACTAAAGACTGTTTTCAGTGTGATGATACCTTAAAACCTCATAGAAAGTCACATGTCATCTCTCGAAAAGTAGAGCTATGAAACAAATAGTAAATATTTCTGGAACAGAAGTTATAAATAACTCCATGTCACCTTCATATCTACCTACCTCAGTATCAAGTTAATTATTTTTATTAAAGATTATTGGCAACTTTGTGATGCTCAGAATGTTTCTGTAAACTTGGTTTTCACTCCATGTATAAAATGCAAAAAAATACATGATTAATTTAAAAATGGGAATAGTGTAGTAACACCACCCTGCATATTTGACACTCCCTCACAGCAATGCAGATGCAGAAAGATCATTTTCTGTGCTGAGAAAAAAATTCAACATTATCTTCGAAAAGTTTAAACAACCATTAAGTCTCGAATGAGTACTAACATGAACACAGATGACACTTAGTACATTCACACTGCACCTCCCCCATATATACTAAGCAAATACACTGACCTACTGAAAGCAATGAAGCCAAAATCTAATTTAGAAAATATTCCTCAATCCAATGATTTTAGGTCAAACATTGTAAAAAATATTTTGTATTTATTGAATGTATATTTATGATAATGTGAGTGCTGGCATGTGTGTGTGGTTTGGTGGTGGTGGAGGGGTGATGGTACAAAACAATGCTAAACGTACAAACTGTCGTTGATTTTTGTAGGTGTATTAAATGCTTCAAAGAAAACGTAAGTTTTTTTTTTATAGCTTTAATCTGATTATAGAGTTTTACTCACTTTACTAATAGCTTCTATGAATAATAACTTATTCTCAGTTGGACATAAATTTTTTGTCTCATCAATAATGATGCTGCTTGGGACCCAACAACATTCTATTTGCATAATTAACCCCCACCAGCAACCATGACACTACCTGCCAATGTGACAGGTGTGTAAAATACTTTAATCACTAATTTGTATACCCGATTAATTAGTTGGGCCAAATAAGCTAAACTTGATCGGCTGATGCAAAATCAACAGTGAAGAGTGATTAAGTAAAATCTGTGTAATCTGATTCTGGAACAGTAAAAATCAGTTTTCATCTCTTTTTGAGAATGTTATGAAGTCGTCACCCAAATCCTTTCATTATATTCTTTTGTTTAAGATAATTGGCATGTATATTAGTTGTATGTTATTTTGTTTTAAAGGTTCCCAATACAGCATTAAAAGAATGCCAGAACTTTGACGATTTTACTGGCAAATATTTCCTGGATCCACGCTATGACAAAACAGTGAAAGCTTCGTACAAATCTTGGGAGGCAAGCTATGAAAAATAATGAAAGTTGCAAGAAAGACATTTCACATTCTCAATCAAATTATTTTCTTGCCAAAGAAACAGGATGATAAGATGAGTCGAGTGTGAATGATAACATGTTAATGTATTCGGGTAAAACAAGAGCTTTTAAGTTCATGGATGATGTTTTGCTGATGCATACCAAGATGTAAATAATGTTGAAGGATGATTGTTGACTTCCTTTTATTATTAAACTTATTCTCTATCAATATATATTTATCTTTCTGTGGATTTAACATTAAATAATCCAAACCAAAGACTAGCACAGAAGACTTAATTTTGACTTTGTCAATATAGAAATATTTTTGCAATTTCTATACATTAGCTTTTCTAGCTCCAACAAATTAAACTGGGTCGCATTATTTAACTCTTCATTTTGTTCAGTTATTGTCAAATTGTGTACATACCACATATGGGGGCTTTTTCCAAACCATCTGTTTTGTAACCAGATGCATCTGTATATGAATCAAACTGATTGGAGACGTTTGGCTTTTCTAAAATATTTAATTATAGGCTTCTACATTTTCTCATATAGAACCATGTTGAGACCATTTCTTTGTTTTGTTCATTTATGTACACTAACGTTTGATGATGATCTTTGATAATATTTGTTGTATACTCTTATTGGTTTAGCTTAATTTTCATGTGACTGAGCACTAATCTCAACATTTCTGATGTGATAAAATGTCAGGTCATCCAGTGTTTTTAAACACTTCTTTCAATGTGACGTTCATTGAGATTCACAAGTTTATAATGGCACATCTTGTACAAGAGTTTAGTCTAAAATTGCAGCTAGTATAGACTTTTTATTTAACATACATAAACTCTGAAGAACAATTGCCGAAGTCTGATCTTCATGGAGTCTGTCGATCTCAAAATGACCTCTGACCTTTCGAGTTCTTCAGTGTACAAAACTAAAATTACCCTAAAGGGAAGGTGAAGAGTTTATTCATGTACATGTTTTAATATACAACTCTTTCTTAGTTAATATATTTACACCTTTCTTTTATCTCTATTTCTATGTCAATTTCATAATCAGCATTTCACGTTACTATGACATTCGAATAAATTTTGCAAAAAATGACCTATTCTTTTAGTTTCCATTTTTTCACAATCTACAATATACAAATGTAGTTTGAATATACATGCATAATTGATGAATTATAATTGAATCAAATATCACTGAATCTGCCAATTTTACATTTTGTATGTCATTTTCTGTCCATCTGTTGCTCTCTTCCTCTCACCTGCTTCTGATGTACTATAAAATTTAAGCAGCTGATATCATACTAAACCAGGCTTCGGGATTTTTAATAACTTATAGTGCATATTAATAATACAACAATCTATCATTTAAACTCAACTACTGTTTCAACAGTCATAGGCAAATTAAAATGCTATCAACTAGATAATGCACAGGCATTATGCATCTGGCTTTCAAACTAATGAACATAATAGGTACAGGCAAAAACCATAAAAGAAATTTGTAGATCTGAGTACCGACACACTTGACCAGGTGGGGCCCCGAGTGGCTGAGTGGCCTAAAGAGCTTTCCATTACGGAACACTGCCGTCTCACCTCTGTCTGAGTGGGTTAGAGTCTAAGATTCGGCTAATGTAGTTATGTGAAAAAGCTTGCCAGCAGCTTCTCGTAAGTCTCTGGTTCTTTCCGGGGGATTTTCCCGGGTTCTTCCTCCACCAGTAATACTGACCACCATGTATAGCCTATCGTTTGCTGGAAAATGGCATTAAACCCTAAAAAAACAAACAAAACACTTGACCAAGTCCCTACTTTCTCTTTTATTTCGAAAATAAAAGCATCTTGTGTCATGTATTCATTTAAATATTTAATGGATTTCTTTATTGTACTTTATGAAGTTTTATAAAATAATCATAACGTCTCTTGACCCAGTGTGGACGTTGAGGCACTGTGCTGCTGAACATCTGACCATTTCCCTCCACTTGTCTTGATCATGTACCAATGCCTGTGTCTCTGCAAAACTTTTCCTGGTCCATTCTGTGAAGTTGTCACTCCACTTTTTTGTCTATCTCTCCTTCAACCACCTGGGACACTACCCTGCAGTACTGTTGTGGATAGACTGTTGGTTCTAGTGACATAGCCATACCATTTCAACTGTCTCTTTTTGACAGTGGTGAGGAGGTCTTCATAATGGCCTACTTTGTGCCTGATGGTGTTATGCACTTCTTCATTTATTATCAACAAAATACATGTTTCTCTTTTATAAACAAAACTTTAGACCTAGAAGCTTTCTATGGTTAGTATGTAGTTTTTTACGGTGTACTTTATGTAATTTGTACTTATTCCAAGAACTCGTTCACTTTTTACATGCTTACCTCTTGGAAATTCTTTCTGGAGAACTCAGATTATACATTCATAACTAGTCAACACCACATCAGCCAAAGCAATGCACACTTTAAAAAATAAAAAAATGAAATTTTAAAAAGCCACAAAAATAGATCAGTCTCTGTATTTCTAAGTCTTGTAGACCCCCTGAGATTTAAAATAATGGATTTGAAACCATTTATACAGACAGGCACAGGCCTAGTCCAGATGTGCAATTCATAAATATGTTTTTGGAAAACTAGACTGAGTCTGAGACTCAAAACCAATATTTCATAAGTAAAACTTCAGCATTTCAAAGGGGCTCAGAGTGGTGTAAAGCGCTCACCGTTACAGATCACAACCATCTCACCTCTGTGTGGGTTTGAATCTCAGGCTCAGCTAATGTGGGTACGTGAAAAAGCTTGTCGGTAGCTTCTCGATGGTCTGTGATTCTATCCGGGGTTTTCCTGGGTTCTTCCTCCACCAATAATATAGGCCGCCATGTATAGCCTATTGTGCGCTGAAAAATGGCGTTAAACCGTACAACAACAACAACAACCTGCATTACATAAATCCAGGTATAATGATTATCCTTTTCATTTTTACGTTGATATTTCATTCTACACTTTGGCAACCAACGGCTTCTACATATTTTGCTTCCAACAAAAAAATACCTACTTGTGATTTGTAAAAAAAAACGTTCTTACAGCTGTTATTTAGTTAACTTTTTAAAACAAATCAGGGCAGGGAGGGAGGGACTCATGGTACTTGAGGAAACGACAGGGTGGGAGGGACTTGGGCTACTTGAGGAAAGAAGTTGCTTTAAAAGTGTGTTGTACATGTATTTTAATTAAATATTTTTCTTTTCGGATATCAGACAGACGATTCCTTGTTGCATGTTTAATATAAACTATCAGAATAAATTTCACGTGTGTAAAATTAATTCTGAACTATGCAAAGCAAATTATTTTTGTCACATCTGCCAAGACCTATTTTACAGATGGAAAACTCTTAACATCACTTAATTGATATTTGGGTCAGGCTATGTCATATAAGAAACTTTATTTTTTGTGTTACAAAAAATATAACAATACAGTAAATCCCGTCTCGAGAGACCACTGCTATGACAGACCATCTGTCTTGAGAGACCAGTTTTACCATGTACAGATTTATTGATTATATAGTATTATGACCTGTTATGAGAGACCATTATATTTTGGCATTATATTTTGGTCTTTCAAGACAGGTTCCACTATGCTGCAAGGGTTTGCCATTTGAAATTTAGGATCAAAAGTTTGTGGCATTACTATTGAACTTTAGTCCGTAATTGGTTCATGGTATCACAGTAAGGGTTTTTTTCCTTGGGGGTGGGGGGAGGCGTAGACCTCAATCACACTTGTCATAGAGACCAATCTTAGATTGAAAATACGAGAAAAAAAAACATAGTCAGCAGTATCAAAGAGAAAACTCTGCCAAAACTTTACTGAGGAAAATGTTATGTTGTCATAAGAAGTATATAAATAAAACATGTATGTTGTTTATTTCTGATTACAATGTTCCCAACACCATTATCACCTGGTATTTTGCAAATGGTACCATTATACATATTTCTTGATTTAGTTATAACTTGTTTTTCTTACACGGTATCATCCCAACTGAAGCAACAAATGACTGATCTGCTAGGTGTACCATGAATTTCAAATTAAAGTCAAGTCACCAAGCAAGTTGGGAATTAATTAAAGATAAAACTTTTATATAATATCTTAAGAACATTATTTAAGAGCATGATATTATCTCAAAAAGCACTTAGATAATAATTTCACAAGACCAAGTTTTCACTTCAGCCGAAAGAGATCACACAAGATACATGGGTGTAAAAAATGTCATGTATTACACTTATAAAAAAAAAACAATTCCATGCACCTTGAAAAAAAATGTATCGGGAAAAGAATCCATAGCATTGTAAGTTTATATGTCATTAAAAATGAATAGGTTTCAAATTTATTATGCGTGTTCTTTTACCAAACCACCTATATCTGATCAATTAAAACAATAAGTTTGGGTTTTTGCATACAAACTGTACTTACCTTCTAATATGATAACATATACTGGTGACGCGTCAACAACCAGCTAATTCCCATTGTGGGTTCATTTCATTTTTAATTTTTCATTAATTTTTCATTCGTCATTTATTTATTCATTCACTGATAATCAGATAAATCTGAGGAACGTATTTTGCAATTATTTAACACTTAAGTCTCCTTAAGCAGAGAAAAGAGCAGCAAAGTGATGATTTGTTCATACTGACAGTAATTTCACGTGTAGAAATGCTTTTATCACATGTAGAAATGCTTTTATCACGTGTAGAAATGCTTTTATCAACATGGAAAAAATTTAATTTATGAATTTTGAATCTGCTGATGGAAAAAGAAAAATCCCCAAAGGAAAACCAAAATCAACGAAGTCAACAAAAAGTCCTCTTGATTTTCAAAATCTCTGGTCTCCTGAAGAATTATTTATTTCTTCCAGCATATGAAAATATATACATTAGAATACACAGACCGAATTTAGTTTGTCAGAATAATTTTGAATACATGGTGGTTGAAATATTAACATTTGCACATGTTTAGGTATAATTTCATCAATAATTATTGAATGATAAAAATAACATTTATCATTTTGATTTGATATTAGGTTATGAGCAGGTTACATGACCCCTTATAGCCAGTAAAATTTTCCGACAACATGTAATCATTAATTCTATAGATATGTCCTATAAATCAGAATATTTAATTTCTTGTTAAACAACAATTTAGTACAGTTCAGCAACTTATTCAGTAAGATTTTATTCATCATCATGTCCTTTTTTATGCTGCATATATAAAAAACTATTTTTTTACCAGTCAACGAAACAAGTAGGGCGTATCCGTCAAGTTGAGAGATATTCATATGCAGTGTCAACTTGAAGCAAAACAAGCATGCACTTATCACATGTCCTGTCCCCTCGTATGCTATCCAAATATATACAGTGTTCATGTAACTAAATATATGAGAGGCAAGTATGCCCATTTGATTCGGTACATTTTTCATTATCGATGTGAGGATATTGGAAACAATTTGTAAGCAGTTCCAGTCCAGTTGTGCGATACAGACCTAGCATCCGTTTATCAAAGCCAGATCCATGGATATGTTGTAAAATGAAAGTTGTACACACTGTATGATAGTTAAAATAGGGCGATCCAAAAAGAAATATCTTGAAATGTTGTTTATATAACAATACAAAAGCCAAATAGACGAATTTTCCCCCCAAAACAATGTTGCGGTTCGACATTTAGATGAACTGGATTTTTGGGATGAAACATCCTGATAACATTTCAGAGGTAAGAATCTTCAGCCTCCGCTATAAACGAAGTGTGCCAAGTTAACGAGAACCCCTAAATAACTTTGTCATTAAAAAATACAGCTGGTAAACTTGTGTGATATATGCACATGCAAAAAGCTGACAGCTCCAATGAACTGTTTGCATTATATCATTAACCCAAACAGGTTAGTGTATATCAAATACAGAAGTTTGGTTTGGTCGTCCCTTTTATTAAAAAATACTAACAGCGAAAATTGACCTTTTCTTTAACGAAGGAATAATTGTGAAAATAATTATTCTTTATTTTTTTTAAATGCTTTTCATTACGTGATTGACTTAAATCAATCGGTTCCAATCTATTCGTACGAGACATTATATATATTTTCTCTCTCTCTCTCTGATTTTGCTTCATGATAGATTAATTTGAAACATTCTTTTGTTTTATCACCACAACTGCAAAGCTTACCATTAGCATGAATTTAAAGAAACAAAGGGAAGCTCCAATATATATAACAGTATGAATGAAATTGGAAATACAGATTGGCAATCACATCAAAATTTGAAATGGGAAATAAAATGTTCTCTTCTTAGTCTTTGCTATCAATTACTACAGAATATTGCAAATATTGTGTTGTTGACCACAATAGCCGATATCGAATTCACTCTTTCTTCTCATCTTCCCATGCTTTTGTGCCAGCCTTGACTGTCTTGTCTATGGCCGGATCCAGGAACTCTTTTCCAGTAAAATCGGTAAAATTATTGCACTCCTTGATGGCTGAATTAGGGACCTTAAATATACAAGGGACAGTTTAAATGAAAAATACAGAAAGGGTCGTCACCAAGTATTATTTTAAGTATTGCACATGCGTGTTCTCCTTACTGTTGTTGCGCATTAGAATCTTAGCACATTTCTTATAATTTTCCCTCAGTATGAAAACATGAAATGTATGAATGATTAAATTCATGTACAGAGATGCACGGTAAGAAACGCCCACCATAAAGGTCAGAATTTGTTTGCAGGAACACTGTTATGCTGGAATTCGTTTTCTGGATTCCAGTTTCACTGAACATAATCAATCGTCTTTTTATAGTTGCATTTTTCAAATATTTTGTTTACTTTCGGTTTGCAGTTATAAATTTGTGGTGGAGCGTTTGCCATGCTACTAAACTAAAATGTCTTGTTTTTAAATATTTTGATAAGAAATCAACAATTAATTTTGTTTCGGACTAAAAGACCGCCAAAGCATGTGGTTATATAAGTAAATTTCTCATTGGTAATATTTATATTATTTATGGCAAATGTAAGCTGTAAGAGGCATCAAAATCAAGAAAAATGAAACTCATTATTAGAACGGAATTGCTGACAGTTTTAATGAAACCACGAATAATATTCAACAACAAATCTTATAAGGGGTTACCTTATGGAGTTTGGTGTAACGAGGATGATGGTGATCTATTACGGGATCATTGTTCTTCTTGTTGAAGGAGCAATTGAAAGCCCAGCGTCTTTGTTCGCTGTCATTTGGTCCGCTACAATGCAGCAAGTTGCAGTGGAAAAGTAGTGCATCTCCTTTGAAAGAAGAATTTAGATTTTTAAATATTTCATAAATCGAACAAATGTACGTGCACAATAAGTGCTGATGATGTGTTATATAGTATAAGAACTCAATGGTACGCTGTACAATTGAAATGCACCTACTATTCATGCACAAACCTTTAAAGACACCTGCTGTATATTTACATTTTGCAGTTAAACAGTCAGCCGATGCATATAATTTGATGCTGAGGATCAAACGCTGTCCTATGTTGCTCTTCGTAGTTGTCTCGATTGATCCTCACAATGCTAAATTCTTCCTTTGACGTTGACATAAGTATGTTATATCACTTTTTATTTTCTTTTATCTTTTGTACCAATTTCTTAATCATATAAAGTGTAGACTTGTGCTATAATGTATTTGATGTTTAATGTTCTACACTTTAGAGTATTTGGTCTTTTTTTTAATATTTTAACCAGTATACGCTAACAGTGAAAGTTCGACAACTCAAATATAAATCACTCGAAGACTGCATTACTCAAAGGGCTCGTTCAATCTAAAGTATTTAATGTTGACCTCAATGACATTAGAAAGAATCGAATACATAAATTTGGACCTAAGGTTTCTGGAGTATTGTTAAGTTACACTTAAGGTTAAGGATCATCCTGTTTTTCAGCCCACAACAATGTATTGAAGCGAAGTTTAATTACTATCAGATGGAGAGATATTTTGACCAGGAATTATGTGGCAAATTTGGTCTCGAGTTTGGCTAAAAAAAAAAAACACGCCACTGCAAGTACATGTAATAGTATAAGTTTCCCCCAACACAAATGTCCAAATATCAAAAAGGTCAGAGGTCACGGGTCACGGGTCAGAGGAAAATCGGACTATGCAAGTAGCTGAAACTCCACTATCCATTCCAGGCGTTCTATCACCAGATATGAAAACCGCATTATAATAAATTTTATACTCCAATCTGAATATGCTTAGGTCATTCTACCAAAGACCGGAAAACAGCTATGAAATATTACAGTAACCGCCACTGCAAACTGGGTTGTTTTCACAGACGTCACAAGTGTGTACGACATTACCCACAATGCAAACTCTGCCGCCATTTTGAGTACATGCCAAACATCAGTCATCCGGTATATTCAAGATAAAAATTTGATTTATAAATTCATGATTGATACATTATTTATCAAACGAAAAGCCCCATTAGTACGAAAGATAAAATAAAGCAGAAAATAACCAGACTTGTATCGAAAGACGAAGTACAGAAGCTGAACCGTAATTACGCATATTACTACCAAAGAGAAATGCAGTTATCATTGACAGACAATATTTTGATTAGGATTTTTAAAAATTATCTTGCATACTGTCTCCAAGATTGTCATCTTGACAACGATCATCAGGATACAATATTAGTTACGGAACTTCATAGCCTGTGTATTATGCCAGAACTATGTACAAATACTTGTCACACAAGCAAGTGTTTGTATCAAAGACAGTTGACAAACTAATTTTAATTAATACAGTCAATTATTGTATTTGTGATGGACATCATAAACAGAGGATTATATTGAATTAAAACTGTTTAAAGATGTTTCATCTTCAGTGTATTAACAAAACATGATTTTGCGTTTAATCGAGTATTCTTGAAATGCTTTTAAAAAGATGAAATTATATACTAACGATTTACTTTTTAACTTGAACAATCATGAAATGATTGATTTCAGCCCATGAAAATTGAAAATCATTACATGTTGTACATGTTGGTGTATCAATATCTTAATGCATCTGTTTATTGATGGATCTATTTGTTTATGAAAGTATAACACAGCTGATTGAAATGTCTGTTTAATTTAAGAAAATAGGGGCGAAGTCAAGAATTTGGTCTTGTGCGGTTGATATACACAACAGATTGTGGTGTGAGTATGATTTGAATTTTTAACTTAGCTTTAACAACTTTTCAGTTATATCACTATTATGTCTGCAGTGTGACAGTTTATAGTGATGTCTGGTACTGGAGCATCATACTGCAGACATGCAAATACTGCAGACATGCAGTATGATGTACAACCCAGTCACATTATCCTGACACCAGGCCGACCAGTCCTAACACTAATCACTTAATGCTGAGCGCCAAGTGAAGCAGCTGTTAGAAACATTTGTACAAGCCTTTGGTATAACTCGGTTGAGGATCGAACCCATGACTCTCCGCATCCGAGGCGGACGCTCTAATCACTAGTCCACTGGAGTGGAAACAGTGTGGTGTATTAAGATATCTTTACGCACAGAATGATACGTGCCTTCACAAGTGTGTGGTTGAAACAATGCTTTTAGGTGTCTGTCTGCGTCGCTAGGGAATCAATATGGCAGATATGGAAGTGCACACGTTTTGTGACGTCGCGTAGAAACAACGGATACCTTTGCCTTATTTATCAAATTAAGCAATGCTGCAAGACACTAGCTATATTTGCGTTTAATATGGTGACTCGATTCTGATCAATTGTTACTAGCGAGAAGTTTTTTTTTTTATTTCTTCATGTTTGAATGTCACTAGAGACATAAAGGATAACGGTAAAGGTATAGTAGTATAAGAAAATGCCGGTTCTGGACCACTTTTTGGATAGAGCCTTTATTTTACAAAAATAAAACCTCTATTATTAAAAATAACACCTTTTCGATGACAACAATCACAACACAACACAAAAAAAATATAGAAAAATCATTGATACCTTATAAAACCCTCCAATCAATGAAATAAACCTTCTATAACTATTTTTACTAAAAAATAAAAATAAAAATTAGATGTTTTGACGGGTTAGACCAAGCATTACCAAATAAATAAAACGTAGAAAGCTCAGATCAAATTAAATAACTTTGTTGAAAACTTTGATAAAGTATACTAAATTTAAATGTTATTACGGGCTGGACCAAGCATTACCAAAATAAATAAATATAGAAGGCTCTGATTGAATAACTGAAATAATTCAAAAAATACCAAAAATGATACCAAATAAAACCTTAAATTGTAAAATTAAAGCTTGTTACGAATACAAAATTATTCTGAAATTTTTATTAAATTATTTGAATTTTTTGGTTTATATCGAAGAATAAATTTATCTTCGGTGGGAGGTTCAATACTTAAATTACGATCACTAATTACTCGCCGGTTGTAATAATTTAGCAGTGATCTATAAGCTTTTCGCCCACAATTATCACATAAATGAATCCTACCTCGAACTCCTACACCACATTTCACACAAGGATTTGTTCCAGCGTTGTTGCTTTTTCTTAACAGAAATGCGTGAGTGCCACAATATTCTCCGTAACATTGTTTGCCGCATCGATCGGTCGAATTTTTAATTATCCACGAGCATGATGAAGTATTATACATCACTATATAAATAAGATTTAAACAAATATTTAAATAGTAATTAATAATATATATAAATTGAATTAAAGATATATGTATTAATATAATACCACTTTTCCAAATGAATCAAACTAAGATTCTTCCAGAAAATTCTCGACAAATCGTCGTAAGACAATTATTAAATGAATATTATGAATTAACCAAAACAACTGCGGTTTACCCGAAAAGTAACATTCAACTAGCAGACTTAAAAGAAAAAATAAAAATATTACGGTTGAAGAAAAAAATCAATGAGGAAATTCAACAAGGCGGGTATGTAATTGATGAAGCTTTCTCAGGATCTGACAAATATATTAAATTTATTCCTCGCGGAAAAATACATAATCATGTTACTGTAAACGATTTAATAAAAATTATAACTGGAATTATTCCCACAATTTTATTACAAAAACCAACGTTGAAACTAAATGCCATGTATAACATCGAAATGTATTTAGCGAAAGATCCTAGAATTATTAAAACAGCTGACATTAAAGCTGTCTCACAAATTGTGACAAGAGCAACAGATTTAGAAGAACTTGCCAAAGACTTTTTTCAGAGAGTATCAAGAAATATTGAATTATTTAGCTCTGAGGGATCTGGTTGGGTTATCAATAAAGTCAATTATATTCAGTTATCGGTTCACGAATTTACAATTAGCACTGGCGGATCTTATAAACAGCTTCCCAAGAAAATCTTAGATACAAAATCATGTATAAATGTAAAAAAATTCTGACGACAAATGTTTGTTATGGGCGCTTTTATCGGCGGTTTTTCCGGCAGCCGATCACGTCGATCGGGTTAGCAATTATAAACCATATGAGAAAAAATTAAATATGGCTGGGATAGATTTTCCAACACCTATAAAACAAATACCCAAAGTTGAGCAACAAAATAAGGATTTATTTAGATCCGGTATTAATGTGTTTTCGTTGGATGACCAATTAAGAGTTTTTCCATACTTGATATCACCAACAAGTAAACATATGACTGACAACTCTGCGATAAATTTGCTGTGGTATGACAACCACTACGTGTATATTAAACATCTTAGTAGGTTATTAAGTTCAAGTATATCAGCGCGTGATCATAAAACATATTTTTGTTACAGCTGTCTTTGTAGTTTTTATACTCAAGAAGAGTTAATCGAACACAACAAATACTGTTTTGAAGTTAAAGGTGTAACGGTGCCCAAACCACCAAAGAATTTATGTTACTTTAGAAAACATGAGAGAACTAGAAAAATTCCTTTTATATTTATTGGAGATCTTGAATCTTTTATCGAGCCAGTTACCAATTACAAATGCATCTGTGACAAACCTACTTGCGAGTGTAACATTAAAACGTTGTCGACGCAAAAACATGTTTCAGCGTCTTATCGAATTAACACAATTTGCATCAATGATAAATTTTCAAAATTATCACCACTGTATCGAAGAAATCACGACAATAATACCCCACCTGAGGTGCACTTGTTAAAGTATCTGTTCGAGGAACAACAACGAATCGAAAATTTATTAACAGCTGAAGAAGAAAAATTCAAAACATTAAAATCTTTTAACGTTAATGAATATTGTGTTATTTGTAAGAAAAGTTACACAGGTGATAACCCGAAAGTACCATTTTATGATGTTATCGCAGACAATTATATCGGTCCGGTTCATAAACGATGTAGAAGTTTTCAGAAATTTTATCCGGTTATCTTTCATAATCTTCGAGGGTACGATGGACATTTTATCATACATGCGTTAGGTCATCCCGAAATTTCACAATATTGTACAGACAATCATATATCGTTGAAATGTATCCCAAATAATACGGAGCGATTAATGTCTGTTTCAGTGGGAAAGCTGAGATTTATTGACAGTTTACAATTTATGAATTCCTCATTGGATCAACTCACAAAAAATTGTGTTAATTATCCAATAACCAGTAAATATTTCTCACCAGATTTGTTATCCGATGTCACACAAAAAGGTATATTTCCATACGAGTATTTTAACGGACCAAAGTGTTTCAGTGAAACTTCATTGCCGACTATTGATAAATTTTACTCATCGCTGTCAGATAAAAATATCACTGACGCAGATTATAACCGAGCTAAATCAATGTGGGATAAATTTTCATGTAACAACTTCGGAGACTATCACGATTTATATCTTACCGTTGATGTGTTGTTGTTATCAGACATCTTTGAAGAATTTAGAACAACATCGATGACCAACTACGGATTAGATCCCGCTCATTACTATTCTGCGCCAGGACTAGCGTGGGATGCTTTACTAAAACTAACTAAAATACAACTAGAGTTGCTGACAGATGTAAATATGTACCTGTTTATTGAAAAAGGTATTCGAGGAGGTATTAGTGTTATCACAAAAAAGTATTCTCACGCTAATAACAAATATTTACAACATCATGATAAGACTTTACCAGGCAAATATATTATCTATCTCGATATGAATAATCTTTACGGAGGCGCAATGAGTTTGGAAATGCCCCATAGTGGATTTACTTGGATCACCACTAAAGAATTTTTATCAGAAGCATCAAACTACAAACCTGACGATGAGAAATTCAAAGAATTTCCATGTGAAACATTTCCAGACACATTAAAGTTTCATCTACATGACAGCGTCGGTTATTACGTCGAAGTTGATATTGATTATCCAGAACATTTACATGACCTTCACAATGACTATCCATATCTCACAGAAAAAATAATCATCGATGACTCAATGTTATCTCCGGAGCAGCTAGCGCTGAGAACTACAAAATATTCGCCTATAGAAAAATTAGTACCGAACTTGAGAAATAAACGAAATTATGTTTGTCACATAGCTGTGTTAAAACAAGCGATAGATGCTGGATTAACACTAAGAAAAATTCATAAAGTGTTACGGTTTAATCATTCGACGTGGATGAAAAGTTACATCGATGGCAATACCGCCAGAAGAACAGCGGCGAAGAGTGATTTCGAAAAAGACTTTTTTAAACTTATGAATAATTCAGTTTTCGGTAAAACGATGGAAAATATTCGTAAACGAGTCAATGTTGAAATCGTTAACAATGAAACTCGGCGACACAAACTAACGCGAAGAAATTCTTTTCAAAGTAGTAAAAAAATAACTGAAAATTTATCGCTGATCACATCTTCACAATCTAGATTACATCTTGATAAGCCGGTTTATGTTGGTGCAGCTGTGCTGGAGATGTCAAAGTATATGATGTATCAATTTCATTATCAATTTACGAAGTTGAAATGGCCAAATTCTAGATTGTTATTTACTGACACCGATTCACTTGTTTATGAGATACCCGGAGAAGACTGTGACGGTGACCTTTACAAAGACATATATGACAACCGAGAATTATTTGATTTATCAGATGTTCCAGGAAAATATCATGACGACACAAATAAGAAAGTAATCGGTAATTTGAAGGATGAATTTGCATTCTCACCAGTACGAGAGTTTGTGGGACTTCGAGCGAAGATGTATTCGGTGTTAAAAGATTCAGATATCAGCGTTAATAAAGCAAAGGGTATTAATAACAACTATGTAAAAAATCAGATTAAATTCAAAGATTATTTAGCAGCGTTAGCAAGAAAGCCAACTGAAGATTTATCAACCGTATCAACGTTTGGATTTAGATCACATAATCATACTATCTTCACAGACAAGATAACAAAAACTGGATTAAGCAATTACGACGACAAGCGGTATTGCCGAGATGGTATTAACACACTCGCGATTGGTCATTATTCGATAAAAAATCTTTAGATTTTTCAAATTCTTCAAATTTTCAAATTTGAATTCATTTTTAGAGTACCATAAAATAAAATGCCTCCAAAACAATCAAAACCATCACAGCCAAGACCGTCACAACCAAATAAAATCGGGGAATCACTAACAACCAGATTAAATCGAGAAAGATTGGAAGCTCTTAAAACATACATCCTGCTAAGAGATTCTGTCCGAAATAAATTACAAGTTCGTCAGCAACAACAACAAGATGAACAGGAACGAATTAATTATATGGCGCAAGCTTTCGCACGTGCGATGTATCCAAATAAGTAATCTTTGAAAATCTAAAGATTTTAAAAGATTTTAAAAGATTTTTTCATTTTATATTTTAAAATAATGCGGATTTAATAATATATATAATAACAATAATGAGTCATCATAACAACATAGAATATTTATCACATACTATTCAACAACATCAGCGACTTGATCCTAAATCTACGGTTAAAGTTAGGATTCAGAAAAATGGTAAATTCAGAACAAGATTGAAGCGCCCTGATGGAGGGTATACAGCCGCAGCAGTAGGAAACGATCGAGATGTAAAAGCTCAACAACGATTGCGAGATAAGTATGATACAAGATTAGCGGCTAGCGAAGTTATATCTGAGTTGTTTCAAGAGGGGGTTCCATATATCATCGCGAAAGAGAAAATGTTTGTTAGCTTTATCGATAACACCACAGAATTTTCTAATAGTATAAAAAATCCAATATTGTTAGAATTATTTAATGATTCCCTTACAGCTATTCCAATTTCTCATGAATCTTATCAACAAATAAAGGAAGATTCTGAGGAAATATAAGATAATTAAGATTTTTCATTTTTTATGTCATTTTTAAACTTTCAACAGTCAAACCCCAAGGATTTCAGTTAGAGAAAATCGATTTTGAAAATCATTTTATGATTTTATTGATAAATTTTTAAAATTGCTCTATAATTTTCATTTTTAGGTTAACAAACTAGATAAAAATACATCGAATATTCGATAATTAATTGTATTAACACCATTGATTTTAATAAAATTCCGTCGAAAGTTTAACAACATTGATTTTCTCTAACTGAAATCCTGATGGTTTTACCATTAATGTTGTCGACAGATTTAGCAAAAAATGGTATAAAAACGCAGAAAAAAGGTAAAAAATGATACAAAAAACACACAAAAACACACAAAACAGATAAATGCGGATAATAAAAAGATTTTTCAAAATAATTTTATTTTCAAAAATAATTTTATTTTCAAAATAAATTTTTTATTTTCAAAATAAAGTATATTAATGCCTAAAACAACGCTCACTGATGATCAAATCGCTACAATTAAATCGTTAAATGGTACAAAATCCGCCAGAGCAGTTTCAAAAGATTTCAAGATTGGGCATCAACGGGTTATTGAAATTTGGAAAGATACAAAGGAATCTATCATTGATAACTCTCCAGATCAAAATCTAGAATTGGAAAACAGGCGGTTAAAACAAACTATCCTAAAACTGAAACACGAAAATATTGACTTATCCGCGAGATGTGATGACCTGATCGAAGATAACAAACAGCTACGACAACAACGAAAACAGACTTAACCTTGATGAAATTTATCTAATTCCCGCTGGGTTCGCTGCAATTCATGCTCGTAAAATTTAGCTTCCTTTTTGTAAGATTTTAATCTTTCTTTGAGTTTTTCAATAGTATTATCTTTAGCTGTTAATTGCTCACTACCTCCGCTGTAAGATGTTGATTTAATTTGATCTTGTAGTGTTACAATTTTTTGTTGTAGTTGTTGTATAACTTCTTCGCTATTATCTTGATTGGTTTCTTGTAATCGCTGGTTGATTTCTTGTAATTGTTTGATTTCTTGTTGTAATTGTTGTATCACATTAACATGATTATGATTATAATCAGATTCTTGTATTTGCTTGATTTGTTCTTGTAACTGCGTTATCGTATGCTGTTGTGTGTTAATGGTAGTTTTTAATTTATTTGAGTCTTCGCTGATGTCATAATTGATACTTTCTAATCTATTAATAATTCTATTTTTTTCTGTTATTTGATTTTGTAATTGATTATTTGTATTAGTGAATTGTATGATTTGATTATCTTTTGCGGATAATTGTGATCGAAGTTGTTTAAGTTGGTCATCGCTGTTATTATTTTGTTGAGATTCTAGTTGTTTGATACGATCATTATATTGCCGCTGTTGTTGTTGTTGCCTAATTTCTTCATCACGCTGTTGTTGAAGCTGCCTAATTTCTTCATTATGTTGTTGTTGAAGCTGCCTAATTTGGTCGTCATTGTTTATTTTTTCAAATCCACCGCCGTGTATTTGACGGTGTTGAAAATCATTATTTATTATATTATCTGCGGTGTTAACGACTCTTCGAAGAATATCATATCCAAGTTTGTTGTTTCGATTTGTCCCACCCCATATCGCATATAATCGTTCGGTTCCAATATGATACTTTCTAGCGATATTTGTAACAGTATCTGTCCCACGCAACTTTAAAATTTCTTGAATCTGATCTGCGGTTAATTCAGTAGATTTCATATTCGGTTATAAAACCCGCATAAAAAAATATTTTCAAAAATATGAAAATACCTATATGTGCTTGAGTATACCTGAGAAGATATTTACAAAACATTAATGTTTTTACAGGAATATTAAAAAATTCCTAGATATTTTTAAGTTGTATCTTAGATGTTATTGAGTTACTTCTTAGATGTTTTTAAGTTATTTCTTAGATATTTTTAAGTTGTATCTTAGATGTTATTGAGTTGCATCTTAGATGTTATTGAATTACTTCTTAGATGTTTTTAAGTTACTTCTTAGATATTTTTAATTATTTTTTAAATTATTTTTTATTGGCTGATAATATATCACTGGTTTTTATCAGCGATACCAATTACTTATGAAATTACCCGAGCATATGCTAAAAGTACTTTATTGGTATCGCTGATAAAAACCAGTGATATATTATCAGTAAAATAAAAAATAATTTAAAAAATAATTAAAAATATCTAAGAAATAACTTAAAAACATCTAAGAAGTAATTCAATAACATCTAAGATGCAACTCAATAACATCTAAGATACAACTTAAAAATATCTAAGAAATAACTTAAAAACATCTAAGAAGTAACTCAATAACATCTAAGATACAACTTAAAAATATCTAGGAATTTTTTAATATTCCTGTAAAAACATTAATGTTTTGTAAATATCTTCTCAGGTATACTCAAGCACATATAGGTATTTTCATATTTTTGAAAATATTTTTTTATGCGGGTTTTATAACCGAATATGAAATCTACTGAATTAACCGCAGATCAGATTCAAGAAATTTTAAAGTTGCGTGGGACAGATACTGTTACAAATATCGCTAGAAAGTATCATATTGGAACCGAACGATTATATGCGATATGGGGTGGGACAAATCGAAACAACAAACTTGGATATGATATTCTTCGAAGAGTCGTTAACACCGCAGATAATATAATAAATAATGATTTTCAACACCGTCAAATACACGGCGGTGGATTTGAAAAAATAAACAATGACGACCAAATTAGGCAGCTTCAACAACAACATAATGAAGAAATTAGGCAGCTTCAACAACAACATAATGAAGAAATTAGGCAGCTTCAACAACAGCGTGATGAAGAAATTAGGCAACAACAACAACAGCGGCAATATAATGATCGTATCAAACAACTAGAATCTCAACAAAATAATAACAGCGATGACCAACTTAAACAACTTCGATCACAATTATCCGCAAAAGATAATCAAATCATACAATTCACTAATACAAATAATCAATTACAAAATCAAATAACAGAAAAAAATAGAATTATTAATAGATTAGAAAGTATCAATTATGACATCAGCGAAGACTCAAATAAATTAAAAACTACCATTAACACACAACAGCATACGATAACGCAGTTACAAGAACAAATCAAGCAAATACAAGAATCTGATTATAATCATAATCATGTTAATGTGATACAACAATTACAACAAGAAATCAAACAATTACAAGAAATCAACCAGCGATTACAAGAAACCAATCAAGATAATAGCGAAGAAGTTATACAACAACTACAACAAAAAATTGTAACACTACAAGATCAAATTAAATCAACATCTTACAGCGGAGGTAGTGAGCAATTAACAGCTAAAGATAATACTATTGAAAAACTCAAAGAAAGATTAAAATCTTACAAAAAGGAAGCTAAATTTTACGAGCATGAATTGCAGCGAACCCAGCGGGAATTAGATAAATTTCATCAAGGTTAAGTCTGTTTTCGTTGTTGTCGTAGCTGTTTGTTATCTTCGATCATGTCATCACATCTCGCGGATAAGTCAATATTTTCGTGTTTCAGTTTTAGGATAGTTTGTTTTAACCGCCTGTTTTCCAATTCTAGATTTTGATCTGGAGAGTTATCAATGATAGATTCCTTTGTATCTTTCCAAATTTCAATAACCCGTTGATGCCCAATCTTGAAATCTTTTGAAACTGCTCTGGCGGATTTTGTACCATTTAACGATTTAATTGTAGCGATTTGATCATCAGTGAGCGTTGTTTTAGGCATTAATATACTTTATTTTGAAAATAAAAAATTTATTTTGAAAATAAAATTATTTTTGAAAATAAAATTATTTTGAAAAATCTTTTTATTATCCGCATTTATCTGTTTTGTGTGTTTTTGTGTGTTTTTTGTATCATTTTTTACCTTTTTTCTGCGTTTTTATACCATTTTTTGCTAAATCTGTCGACAACATTAATGGTAAAACCATCAGGATTTCAGTTAGAGAAAATCAATGTTGTTAAACTTTCGACGGAATTTTATTAAAATCAATGGTGTTAATACAATTAATTATCGAATATTCGATGTATTTTTATCTAGTTTGTTAACCTAAAAATGAAAATTATAGAGCAATTTTAAAAATTTATCAATAAAATCATAAAATGATTTTCAAAATCGATTTTCTCTAACTGAAATCCTTGGGGTTTGACTGTTGAAAGTTTAAAAATGACATAAAAAATGAAAAATCTTAATTATCTTATATTTCCTCAGAATCTTCCTTTATTTGTTGATAAGATTCATGAGAAATTGGAATAGCTGTAAGGGAATCATTAAATAATTCTAACAATATTGGATTTTTTATACTATTAGAAAATTCTGTGGTGTTATCGATAAAGCTAACAAACATTTTCTCTTTCGCGATGATATATGGAACCCCCTCTTGAAACAACTCAGATATAACTTCGCTAGCCGCTAATCTTGTATCATACTTATCTCGCAAGCGTTGTTGAGCTTTTACATCTCGATCGTTTCCTACTGCTGCGGCTGTATACCCTCCATCAGGGCGCTTCAATCTTGTTCTGAATTTACCATTTTTCTGAATCCTAACTTTAACCGTAGATTTAGGATCAAGTCGCTGATGTTGTTGAATAGTATGTGATAAATATTCTATGTTGTTATGATGACTCATTATTGTTATTATATATATTATTAAATCCGCATTATTTTAAAATATAAAATGAAAAAATCTTTTAAAATCTTTTAAAATCTTTAGATTTTCAAAGATTACTTATTTGGATACATCGCACGTGCGAAAGCTTGCGCCATATAATTAATTCGTTCCTGTTCATCTTGTTGTTGTTGCTGACGAACTTGTAATTTATTTCGGACAGAATCTCTTAGCGGGATGTATGTTTTAAGAGCTTCCAATCTTTCTCGATTTAATCTGGTTGTTAGTGATTCCCCGATTTTATTTGGTTGTGACGGTCTTGGCTGTGATGGTTTTGATTGTTTTGGAGGCATTTTATTTTATGGTACTCTAAAAATGAATTCAAATTTGAAAATTTGAAGAATTTGAAAAATCTAAAGATTTTTTATCGAATAATGACCAATCGCGAGTGTGTTAATACCATCTCGGCAATACCGCTTGTCGTCGTAATTGCTTAATCCAGTTTTTGTTATCTTGTCTGTGAAGATAGTATGATTATGTGATCTAAATCCAAACGTTGATACGGTTGATAAATCTTCAGTTGGCTTTCTTGCTAACGCTGCTAAATAATCTTTGAATTTAATCTGATTTTTTACATAGTTGTTATTAATACCCTTTGCTTTATTAACGCTGATATCTGAATCTTTTAACACCGAATACATCTTCGCTCGAAGTCCCACAAACTCTCGTACTGGTGAGAATGCAAATTCATCCTTCATCTTACCGATTACTTTCTTATTTGTGTCGTCATGATATTTTCCTGGAACATCTGATAAATCAAATAATTCTCGGTTGTCATATATGTCTTTGTAAAGGTCACCGTCACAGTCTTCTCCGGGTATCTCATAAACAAGTGAATCGGTGTCAGTAAATAACAATCTAGAATTTGGCCATTTCAACTTCGTAAATTGATAATGAAATTGATACATCATATACTTTGACATCTCCAGCACAGCTGCACCAACATAAACCGGCTTATCAAGATGTAATCTAGATTGTGAAGATGTGATCAGCGATAAATTTTCAGTTATTTTTTACTACTTTGAAAAGAATTTCTTCGCGTTAGTTTGTGTCGCCGAGTTTCATTGTTAACGATTTCAACATTGACTCGTTTACGAATATTTTCCATCGTTTTACCGAAAACTGAATTATTCATAAGTTTAAAAAAGTCTTTTTCGAAATCACTCTTCGCCGCTGTTCTTCTGGCGGTATTGCCATCGATGTAACTTTTCATCCACGTCGAATGATTAAACCGTAACACTTTATGAATTTTTCTTAGTGTTAATCCAGCATCTATCGCTTGTTTTAACACAGCTATGTGACAAACATAATTTCGTTTATTTCTCAAGTTCGGTACTAATTTTTCTATAGGCGAATATTTTGTAGTTCTCAGCGCTAGCTGCTCCGGAGATAACATTGAGTCATCGAAGATTATTTTTTCTGTGAGATATGGATAGTCATTGTGAAGGTCATGTAAATGTTCTGGATAATCAATATCAACTTCGACGTAATAACCGACGCTGTCATGTAGATGAAACTTTAATGTGTCTGGAAATGTTTCACATGGAAATTCTTTGAATTTCTCATCGTCAGGTTTGTAGTTTGATGCTTCTGATAAAAATTCTTTAGTGGTGATCCAAGTAAATCCACTATGGGGCATTTCCAAACTCATTGCGCCTCCGTAAAGATTATTCATATCGAGATAGATAATATATTTGCCTGGTAAAGTCTTATCATGATGTTGTAAATATTTGTTATTAGCGTGAGAATACTTTTTTGTGATAACACTAATACCTCCTCGAATACCTTTTTCAATAAACAGGTACATATTTACATCTGTCAGCAACTCTAGTTGTATTTTAGTTAGTTTTAGTAAAGCATCCCACGCTAGTCCTGGCGCAGAATAGTAATGAGCGGGATCTAATCCGTAGTTGGTCATCGATGTTGTTCTAAATTCTTCAAAGATGTCTGATAACAACAACACATCAACGGTAAGATATAAATCGTGATAGTCTCCGAAGTTGTTACATGAAAATTTATCCCACATTGATTTAGCTCGGTTATAATCTGCGTCAGTGATATTTTTATCTGACAGCGATGAGTAAAATTTATCAATAGTCGGCAATGAAGTTTCACTGAAACACTTTGGTCCGTTAAAATACTCGTATGGAAATATACCTTTTTGTGTGACATCGGATAACAAATCTGGTGAGAAATATTTACTGGTTATTGGATAATTAACACAATTTTTTGTGAGTTGATCCAATGAGGAATTCATAAATTGTAAACTGTCAATAAATCTCAGCTTTCCCACTGAAACAGACATTAATCGCTCCGTATTATTTGGGATACATTTCAACGATATATGATTGTCTGTACAATATTGTGAAATTTCGGGATGACCTAACGCATGTATGATAAAATGTCCATCGTACCCTCGAAGATTATGAAAGATAACCGGATAAAATTTCTGAAAACTTCTACATCGTTTATGAACCGGACCGATATAATTGTCTGCGATAACATCATAAAATGGTACTTTCGGGTTATCACCTGTGTAACTTTTCTTACAAATAACACAATATTCATTAACGTTAAAAGATTTTAATGTTTTGAATTTTTCTTCTTCAGCTGTTAATAAATTTTCGATTCGTCGTTGTTCCTCGAACAGATACTTTAACAAGTGCACCTCAGGTGGGGTATTATTGTCGTGATTTCTTCGATACAGTGGTGATAATTTTGAAAATTTATCATTGATGCAAATTGTGTTAATTCGATAAGACGCTGAAACATGTTTTTGCGTCGACAACGTTTTAATGTTACACTCGCAAGTAGGTTTGTCACAGATGCATTTGTAATTGGTAACTGGCTCGATAAAAGATTCAAGATCTCCAATAAATATAAAAGGAATTTTTCTAGTTCTCTCATGTTTTTTAAAGTAACATAAATTCTTTGGTGGTTTGGGCACCGTTACAGCTTTAACTTCAAAACAGTATTTGTTGTGTTCGATTAACTCTTCTTGAGTATAAAAACTACAAAGACAGCTGTAACAAAAATATGTTTTATGATCACGCGCTGATATACTTGAACTTAATAACCTACTAAGATGTTTAATATATACGTAGTGGTTGTCATACCACAGCACATTTATCGCAGAGTTGTCAGTGATATGTTTACTTGTTGGTGATATCAAGTATGGAAAAACTCTTAATTGGTCATCCAACGAAAACACATTAATACCGGATCTAAATAAATCCTTATTTTGTTGCTCAACTTTGGGTATTTGTTTTATAGGTGTTGGAAAATCTATCCCAGCCATATTTAATTTTTTCTCATATGGTTTATAATTGCTAACCCGATCGACGTGATCGGCTGCCGGAAAAACCGCCGATAAAAGCGCCCATAACAAACATTTGTCGTCAGAATTTTTTACATTTATACATGATTTTGTATCTAAGATTTTCTTGGGAAGCTGTTTATAAGATCCGCCAGTGCTAATTGTAAATTCGTGAACCGATAACTGAATATAATTGACTTTATTGATAACCCAACCAGATCCCTCAGAGCTAAATAATTCAATATTTCTTGATACTCTCTGAAAAAAGTCTTTGGCAAGTTCTTCTAAATCTGTTGCTCTTATCACAATTTGTGAGACAGCTTTAATGTCAGCTGTTTTAATAATTCTAGGATCTTTCGCTAAATACATTTCGATGTTATACATGGCATTTAGTTTCAACGTTGGTTTTTGTAATAAAATTGTGGGAATAATTCCAGTTATAATTTTTATTAAATCGTTTTTTCAGTAACATGATTATGTATTTTCCCGCGAGGAATAAATTTAATATATTTGTCAGATCCTGAGAAAGCTTCATCAATTACATACCCGCCTTGTTGAATTTCCTCATTGATTTTTTTCTTCAACCGTAATATTTTTATTTTTTCTTTTAAGTCTGCTAGTTGAATGTTACTTTTCGGGTAAACCGCAGTTGTTTTGGTTAATTCATAATATTCATTTAATAATTGTCTTACGACGATTTGTCGAGAATTTTCTGGAAGAATCTTAGTTTGATTCATTTGGAAAAGTGGTATTATATTAATACATATATCTTTAATTCAATTTATATATATTATTAATTACTATTTAAATATTTGTTTAAATCTTATTTATATAGTGATGTATAATACTTCATCATGCTCGTGGATAATTAAAAATTCGACCGATCGATGCGGCAAACAATGTTACGGAGAATATTGTGGCACTCACGCATTTCTGTTAAGAAAAAGCAACAACGCTGGAACAAATCCTTGTGTGAAATGTGGTGTAGGAGTTCGAGGTAAGATTCATTTATGTGATAATTGTGGGCGAAAAGCTTATAGATCACTGCTAAATTATTACAACCGGCGAGTAATTAGTGATCGTAATTTAAGTATTGAACCTCCCACCGAAGATAAATTTATTCTTCGATATAAACCAAAAAATTCAAATAATTTAATAAAAATTTCAGAATAATTTTGTATTCGTAACAAGCTTTAATTTTACAATTTAAGGTTTTATTTGGTATCATTTTTGGTATTTTTTGAATTATTTCAGTTATTCAATCAGAGCCTTCTATATTTATTTATTTTGGTAATGCTTGGTCCAGCCCGTAATAACATTTAAATTTAGTATACTTTATCAAAGTTTTCAACAAAGTTATTTAATTTGATCTGAGCTTTCTACGTTTTATTTATTTGGTAATGCTTGGTCTAACCCGTCAAAACATCTAATTTTTATTTTTATTTTTTAGTAAAAATAGTTATAGAAGGTTTATTTCATTGATTGGAGGGTTTTATAAGGTATCAATGATTTTTCTATTTTTTTTGTGTTGTGTTGTGATTGTTGTCATCGAAAAGGTGTTATTTTTAATAATAGAGGTTTTATTTTTGTAAAATAAAGGCTCTATCCAAAAAGTGGTCCAGAACCGGCATTTTCTTATACTACTGGTATCGTCAGGTGATTGACGTTAGTTCTCGGCCAGTTTCCGTCTACTTCTCTCCTTTATACATCATCACTCCATCAAACTATTTCCAAGGTAGAATTGAATAGAAAAGTCACGAGGTCTTCCAATTGTACCACAACAAGAC
Organism: Unio pictorum; assembly: GCA_030141615.1. Classification (NCBI taxonomy): domain Eukaryota; kingdom Metazoa; phylum Mollusca; class Bivalvia; order Unionida; family Unionidae; genus Unio; species Unio pictorum. The sequence continues at coordinate 19,343,147 of JARLTB010000029.1, read as the reverse complement.
GGGTTCAGTGTAGATTAAAAATAAGAGAAGTCATATGATAAATATAATTCGTACCTGGCTGGAGATTGATATACAGATGCTCACATCGGCCTTTGATCCACTCAACGCGTTCCTTGTCTGCACCTTGTTGACCCTCGACAAAAGAGTGATCAATCCGCCCCAATCTGTGGGATCCCACCAGTACCTGTAAACAAGTCCAGAATTGGGTAAATAAATTACGACTATATCTTACCTAAAGTTTAGGAAGAACTTGCTGTAAAACCAAAACGTCGATCGCAGAACACACATAGACACACAAATCCACTCAGATGATCGAGCGAATGTAAAATAATGACAATAAAAACACCAACAACAAATTGCTCATATTCCGGAATGACAATGGATTCGTCCAACTCAATTCGAAATGTTGTACCATGCGTCATGATATACAACTTATTTATCTGCATCAAAAGAATCGTGTCAATAAATTCTGGATTGTTTTGTCACTACCCAAAACAGACAGACAGACAGAGACATATATATATATATATATATATATATATATATATATATATATATATATATATATATATATATATATATATATATATATCGTGAAGTCGAAGCAAAACCGAGATGCAGTTAATATGTTTGACCTGTTAATTGATGTAGCAGGTTATTAATTCGTTTTGTCTTAATATATGGGCATGACTGAAACAGTTTGAATTCTAATTGGCCTATCCTTCATGTTTTAAAAAGAATATTATTATATCAAATGGTTACCCTATATCAGTTTATATAATCATTTTGACATGACGGGAAATTGAAATATTCAAGCAATATAGAAATCTAGTAATGAATAATCTAATAGTGTTTAGGGCAATGGCGATACCTGAAGTCCTCCATTTTCTTTAACGCACGGATCTATTGCCAAGAACATGCTGATGAGATCAGGAGCCAAGCAGCCATTTTTGTACCAATATCTACACAAAAATAAAAACATATCATCTACAACATTACAAAGATATTAAGTGAAATAAATCTTTTTGATGAAAATAATGAATCCTAAATATAATTTTTTAACACGATTTAAAAAGCGTGTTTTCACCTAAGTTAAGCAGGATTTTTATATTTATTATTGAAACAGATTTACTGATTCGTTTTTATCTTATGACCACAACAAAGAAAGAATAATCCATTTCGCTTTTGTTGGTATTTAATATGTGAAACATTTATTCCGGTAACGATATTTGGAAACCACCTCGACACGCGCACAATTTCGAGGGTGGGTGGGTGGTTGGAGTAAATAAAATTGTGATAGTTATCACTTCAATAACCATTGCTGATCAAGAAAAATACTTTATTGCTAAATGCTTCAAATACGATTGAATAACGAGTAAGACATCAGCATTCGTTGACGTTTGCTTCCAATAGTGTCACACATACACTCATGCGCGCACATACTTACATACCGATCTACCTGTCTGTCTATCTATCTATCTATCTATCTATCTATCTATCTATATATATATATATATATATATATATATATATATATATATATATATATATATATATATATATATATCCTTTGAAGATAAAATATGAAAGTATGAATTATGAACCTACCCATAATCCTGATGCCATTCAAAACTGCCCCCTTTCTTCGGATCCTTCATCATAATCTTGGTGTGATAATGATACAACTCGTCTCCTCCAGTCAGCTAAGGTGAAATCAATGACAAATATATAGCACTTTAGTGACTGGTGACTGTATTGGCTAAAAGGACAAAAGCGAATTTATATTTTTAAATAAACATCTTATCAGTGCTTTATCATTCTGAGGAAGAAAAGATGCTAATATTTTAACGATTTGTACCGTAGTCAGAGGCGTAGCAAGGGGGAGGGGGGCAGGGGGGTACATATGTCCCCGGGCGCCATACTAGTGGGGGCGCCAAAATGGGCTTTGAAATAGGTTGTAACGGGTAATGGTGATTTTATTGATGAAAATAATGGGTTTCAGAGTTGAGGTGGGGGGGGGGGAATGAATATTGTCCCCGGGCGCCAAACACTCTAGCTACGCCTCTGACCGTAGTATTAACTAGTGGAAGCCCCTGTAAAATTAGTAGCAGTAGTAGTAATGAATATTGTAGTATTTTTTCAGATTATAAATGCTGTATTCAGATATAAAAAACATGATTTTCACGCGACGATGAGTAACAATTAAAACAATTACTGCTGCCAGTGTCTGTGAGACTTGTGTATCGATGGATACATTGTTTTCTGAAATTGAATTGTTCTTCATAATTAAAATTTTTAGAACATAATTCGACAGATATTTATTGATTCTGCGTTTTGATAGTTTTCGATCGTTTTCTGGTACAGTACAATTTTTGAAGCTTCAAAATTGGTATATTAATAAATCCGTTTCAAATATGTAATACCTTTTCACATGTGGTGACTACTTTCTCGCATCTCGGAACCATACCTGTGACGTCATTTCCTGGATGAGACCAGAGCATCATGCGTGGTTCCCTTCCAGCTTGATCCGGTAGCTTTCAAATGAAAGAAATGTGACATCGATAATAAGAACTTAATTTATATAAGAAAAACGTGATTAGTACCTTCTCACACGTTGTGACAACCTTTTCACTCCTAGGCACCATCCCTGTGACATCATTTCCGGGATGACTCCAAATCATGCATCTAGGTTCCCTTCCTACAGAGTCAGGAACCTTTTAATTAAGGAGAAATCGTATTTCACTTACGTTTCAGTACACAGTAGTTTCCGATGAATTAATTTATTAGTATGTGGCGTAAATATAATTTTAATGAACTAACTTGGAAATCACATATGCAAGGACGCTACCGATTTCATGTATCGTCTTAAAATATCAAGCGTTGACAAAAGACTCAAACGTACCAATCAAAGCCTGCAAATTCGTATAAATGGTTTAATATTTTTTCTTGGTAGAAGTCGTTGTAGAAAATACATAAAAGTCACAGATATGGAGGATTGAACCACATGTTTAACTTAAGCTTATCACTAGTTTTCTCTTTCATGAGGTCCAAGCCTAAATTGATATTGATCTCGACGATTGTGTCCTATTTAGAATAGTGACAGAGTAGTCTTTTTATTATCTGCATTTAAACATCACGTGATCCGAGTAGTTTTCCCACCATCTTTCTGAAAAGATCACGTGATATTAAAATCGTAATTAGAAGAGCGAATTTCACGTACGAGGACGCACACTGCAAGTACAGCACACTATTAAACATTTCATATTAATATTCTGAGTTATTTGTCTTACCAAATTCGTCTTACCTTTAGGAATAATCATATTTACCCCATACGAGTGTTTTTCCACCAGCCCAAACTCTACCAAAGCCTTTGTAAGTTTAGTAACTTCCTCACTGTCCATCAGTCCCCTGTAAATATTAAACTTTGTAATCTATCGTGACTACAGAGTCTTGATCAAATTATACAAAATAGGTGCCGGCTTATGCCAAAATTCCATTAAAATTTCCAACAATAGGATGATATTTTTTTTATTAATTAACTTTTAATCTTATGCGTGGTGGACATACAAAATAGGTACCGGCTTAGGCCAAAATTCCATTAAAATTTCCAACAATACGATATTTTTTTTATTAATTAACTTTTAATGTTATGCGTGGTGGACATACAAAATAGGTACCGGCTTAGGCCAAAATTCCATTAAAATTTCCAACAATACGATGATATTTTTTTTATTAATTAACTTTTAATGTTATGCGTGGTGGACATACAAAATAGGTACCGGCTTAGGCCAAAATTCCATTAAAATTTCCAACGATAGGATAATATTTTTTCATTAATTCACTTTTCATTTTATGAGTGGTGGACTTAACACATGGGTACATAAAACGTTTAGTTGAAGTAGTATAATTGAAGATCCCCAATTTTTTTTTCAAAGTGAAGCTTTCAGTTGCAAAATTTAGAAGTTGCAATACTGTATAATTTTAACACTTGTATTTAGTTAAGGTAAAGTCTCTACGCCGATGTGTGACGATTTGAACGAAATGCTTCTCATGCCATGTCTTATTGATCACAGGGCTTAGTATTCCACAATTTGTTTGACAATAAGGTCTCTGGGAATATGTGCCGTTTCTTCTTCTTCGATGCGCTTTGGAATTTTTCAATCAAATCAACTCAAAACGATTCAGTGTTGGAATTCAAACTGCGACGTTTTCCTTCAGTGGTTGACTACTTCAGATCAGCAAAGCCTAAGGATCTAAGTTCAATAAGACAGTGATGAAATACAATTACCATCATGTTGCAAATATTAACCAACAAAGTGTTCAAAAGATTTTAAAACAAATGTCATATTTTATTTTGTGCGAGAACATATAAACTTCGTGTGGTACAGCATAGAACAAATATCGCAATATGGTTGTCATAAAAAGGCAAAATGGAAGTAGACGAATATTCTTCTGTTTTATCCTGGCAAAGTTTGGTCTTGGTTTCCCCATTTAGGAGGTGTACATAGATCAGGCAAGTGTGTTCAATACGCGTGATAAAATATTACCTCATTACTTCACTGTTTTGAAATCTCGGACCTTCATTTCACATGTAATACTTTAAGTCACTGCACAGATTTCATTGAAAACGGATGACTGTAAGGCAGCTTTGGCTTCCTTCTGTAAGGCAGCTTTGATTGCTTACTGTATAACAGCTTTGGGTTCCTACTGTAAGGCAGCTTTGATTGCTTACTGTATAACAGCTTTGGGTTCCTACTGTGAGGCAGCTTTGATTGCTTACTGTATAACAGCTTTGGGTTCCTACTGTAAGGCAGGTTTGATTGCTTACTGTATAACAGCTTTGGGTTCCTACTGTAAGGCAGCTTTGATTGCTTACTGTATAACAGCTTTGGGTTCATACTGTAAGGCAGCTTTGATTGCTTACTGTATAACAGCTTTGGCTTCCTACTGTGAGGCAGCTTTGATTCCTTACTGTATAACAGCTTTTGGTTCCTACTGTAAGGCAGCTTTGATTGCTTACTGTATAACAGCTTTGGCTTCCTACTGTGAGGCAGCTTTGATTGCTTACTGTATAACAGCTTTGGGTTCCTACTGTAAGGCAGCTTTGATTGCTTACTGTATAACAGCTTTGACTTCCTACTGTGAGACAGCTTTGATTGCTTACTGTATAACAGCTTTGGGTTCCTACTGTAAGTCAGCTTTGATTGCTTACTGTATAACAGCTTTGGCTTCCTACTCTGAGACAGCTTTGATTGCTTACTGTATAACAGCTTTGGCTTCCTACTGTGAGGCGGCTTTGATTGCTTACTGTATAACAGCTTTGGGTTCCTACTGTAAGGCAGCTTTGATTGCTTACTGTATAACAGCTTTGGGTTCCTACTGTAAGACAGCTTTGATTGCTTACTGTATAACAGCTTTGGGTTCCTACTGTAAGACAGCTTTGATTGCTTACTGTATAACAGCTTTGCATTCCTACTGTAAGGCAGCTTTGATTTCTTACTGTATAACAGCTTTGGGTTCCTACTCTAAGACAGCTTTGATTGCTTACTGTATAACAGCTTTGGCTTCCTACTGTAAGGCAGCTTTAGGAGCTTACTGCAAAGCAGCTCTGGCTGCTACGTTCTGAGTTTGTAACCTCTTAAGTATCAACACTTTACTGGTATCACCTCGGCTAAATAGATATTGAACATCATGTATAATAGGTATAATAGGTATGACATATTCAGCATTACATTCAGAGCGATATCGGTTAAAATATCGCACCGCCACTCTCATGTTGGCTAAAAATAGTTGGTGTACCGACATGATGCATTTTTAATCTAGCACAGATGTGAATATTTATGCGGTTGGGGGAGGGCGTGACGGGGACAGATTGAATTGTATTATCTATGCAGACGTAAAGTGCGTGCATGCAATGCCAGACGATAAAAGAAAATTAAACACTGTGCTCGCTTTAACGAGATAGGCATTAAACAACATAAAGTCACTATTAATATAAAGTTGTTCACAACATTCATTTCTAAACTGTGCGGTTTAAAAAAAAAAAAACTCTTTAAATTAATTATCACTGCCAATAAAATGGACGAATTTGTTTTAAATTTTTGTAATAGATGTATGCGTGTATCGGTTTGGGTAGTATCTTAATTGCGCAGTAGAATGCTAGTTGAATCCGAACTCTTGTGGTTTGAAGTTCTCATTTTTCTGAAAAGTCAAGCGACTATTTCCAACTAACTACGAGAAATACATCTCCCTGTTTCATACATACACAAAGAGTCACTTTAGAGAAATACATACATGTACAATAAATTGCACCGCAACATTTTCCAAGCAAATAACTCGGAAAAAAAGCATTATTCAATTTCTTAGAGGCGGCTATTAGGGTTGCCTAATTTTGTGTTGTGAGCAAAACTTTCTAAACAATACCCACAATAAGCAATAAGTCCGCAATGGTTGAATCAATAACTTGTCATAACCATTACTTGTTTAGATATCTCTGTGTGCTTTATTTACCTTAAAATAATGAATCCATATTTGTCATAAGCCCTCTTCACATCGTCTGTGACATCAAAGGACTCGGAGTATTTGAACTCGTAATCAACTGTAAATTAACGACAAGAAAATTTGGAAAGTACATACTCTCTGACAGTGGACGTTGTATCATCGTGTGTGTGTGTGTGAGAGAGAGAGAGAGAGAGACAGAGAGAGACAGAGACAGACAGAGAGACAGAGACAGAGAGAGACAGAGAGAGAATGACAATGAACTTTTAAAACTGTTGTGTCTGAATTGTGTGTGTGTGTGTGTGTGTGTGTGTGTGTGTGTGTGTGTGTGTGCAATGGGATTTACGGCGTTGTGGACATTAATTCAAAGTATAGACCTTCGTTATGGACTGTGGACACTAAATTTTGGTATCCACAAGGTATGTGTGGGTGTGGGTGAGTGTAAGGCGAATTGCTGCAGATCCTTTAATAGAACGGGATTTTATTTTTCGATCGGCACATAATTTATTCACGTGTTTAAAGAAACACACAAGTTATAACGAATTATTCCGAACGTTTCAGATACCCATTGTAGATGATAATGAAAACGAACAGCAAAATAAAAGTTTCAATTGATTCGAACATACCCGAACCCACAATGATTTGGATTTAAACGTAGCTTTTATCAGTTATATTGCTACAATGTTTGCAGTGTGGAAGTTTACTGTGACATCTAGCACTGAGGCATCCTGCCGTTGACACGCATCATCATGTTCCACCCAGCCACATTATCCTGACACCAGACCAACCAGTCCTAACACTAACCTGTTAATGCTGAGCGCCAAGCGAAATGCAAGTACCATTTTTACAAGTCATTGGTATAACTTGATCGCCGTTCGAACCCGCGAGATCCAGCATCAGAGGCAAACGCTCTAACAACAAATGGCACTGGAGCGGTCCCTCTATTTCTTTGTAGGCATATATGGGTATATATTGTTTGTGCGTTTGTTTGCAGATCATCTTAGTTAAAAGAAACTGCAAAGTTTCATGTTTTAACCTCTCACAATATTGTTTATTTGCGCTTTATAGAAAACTGTTTATGGACGGGAATTGAACCAGTATACATTATTCACCTGAAATGATCTGGAAGATTACTTACCCATACTTATTGAAAGCAGCTCTGAAATTTAAAATAAATAAGATGTTATACATAAAATCTTGCACATATTTAAAACTCAAAAGTAGCCAAAATATATATTTGCGAAAATAAAATCTTCTAGCTCTTTCTAAATTAGCAGTGGCATAACATAGATGAATTTTTTTTAAAATTTATATCTGGAATATCCCGTTGTCTTTGTTGTAATGCGAACATCAGAACAGACCACGTAACAACTTGCTTATAGCAATATCTTCAACTGTAGAAAATATCAATAACTTGGAAGTTTTATTCGCAAACAGTTCGGAAAGACATATTATTAATGGGGATTTTTCTGATTTGTACAAACTTATCATGGAAAACAATACGTATGGGATCTTATTCTGTGAAAAGCTTTCCTTGAGTATTTCAAACTTTCACAGAAAACAACTTTGTTTCTCGCATTTTTATTCTCTTTTTTTTAAATTTTTTTATTTCAGTCACACTTATCTCCAGTTCTACCACCATAACATGAATCGTAATTCCAATATTCACATTTGTGCTACAGCCTAAGTCGTACGATTTGAATGCTTTATGGCAGACGAAAAGGCTCAAAGCTATCGGCGTCGTGGCTAGAGTCCCGAGTTATGGATGTAACGCTTAGTTTTGTCAATGCAACGGTTATTTCTGTCGCAGCAACAATAAAGTTTACCTTGTGCAAAAGTACCTTTCAACACTGGTGTCGTTTCAATGTCACCTTTTAACGCTGACGTCATTGCAATGATACCTTTGTTCCGACAGTATCCGTGTACTGTTGCAGCTGAATGTTTATTTAACTTTTTGAAAAATGAATTTTTTAAGGTATCTTTAGCAACTGTACGACATTACAACCACTAGATATCATATACCAGTAACCAATGTGCTGTAGCAACGGTAATTTTCATTTTTGCCACTGTTGCGAAGATAAAATGTAACGCATCAACGGTATATGGCTACTGTCGCAATGGTATTTGGATACTGTCGCAACGGTACATAAATACACTCGCAACTGTACCTGAATACTATCGTAACGCTACACGAATACTGTCGCAAAGATATATTGATACTGTCGCGAAGGCACGTGGATACTGTCGCAACGGTATATCATTACAATCGCAACAGTATATGGATATTGTCGTAACGGTTCATGTTTAGTGTCGCAGCAGTATATGGATACTGTCGCAACGGTAAATTAATACGGGTATTGTTGAAATGGTGCATGAATACAGATGCCAAGGTTCGTGAATACAGTCGCAACGGTATATTATTATAATCGCAACGGTACACACAGATTAATACTGTTGCAACGGTACATGAACTCTGTGGCAACGGTACATGCATACTGTATAAACAGTGTATGGATACTGTCACAAGGCATATCAATATTATCGCGACGGTATTTGGATACCGTTGCACAAACAAAGCAAAAACGGTGTTAAAAATAGTTCAAACCGTACCGGTATTTTGACATGTTTCGTACACCGTATGGTCTTTTGTTCCTAATGTTGCACATATAACAAGGGCCAACCAGAGTGGGTTTGCTACGGGGGGGGGGGGGGGTCCACATGGCCCAGACCTTAACCCCAATGGGTCTCAGTTCTTACCAGTTAGCTTGAGATCTTTTAAATACTTTCGTTTTGTACTGAGTTGTCTTTAAAACCTATATATCGTAAACTATATGGGCTGGTTTTCGATTCAATTTCAGATTTCAATATATACTAGGGATTCGGTCACATCAAAGTGGCCCGGTCTTCTCAATTAACCTGCGAAAATGGGCCTGTATATACCTGATATTGACATTACGCAGGCACGCCCCACCCCCACCCCCGAGCAACAAAACAAACCTGTCTCTTCCTTATGTTGGCAAAGTTTCACTCGCTGTATCATTAAAGCCATCTTTATGTATATTTTACACAACGTTTTATGTATAATGGCTTTCCACGTTTAACTTGAAACGCACATCACATAAACTAATGAAAATATACTCACTTAACCCACAAGGATACAGTAACACACTCTGTTCTGTAACTTTTGCACCGTAATTTATCTGCCTATTGAGTCACGTGACTTGACCCAGATAAAGTCCATCATACTTATTTACGGGCCAGATTCTGACGGATATCTGTATTAGCGGCATCGAAGGACACTGACAGATCATGTGTACCACTAGCATTACACACGAAAGCACACGATACATGGCGGCCAGTATTAATGGTGGAGGAAGAACCCGGTAAAACCCCCGGAAAGAACCACCGACCCACGAGAAACTACTGGCAAGCTTTCTCACATAACTACATTAGCCGAATCTTAGACTCGAACCCACGCAGACAGAGGTGAGATGGCAGTGATCCGTAACGGAGAGCGCTTTAGACCACTCGGCCACTCGGGGCCGCTGGTTAGAATGAACATAATTCATTGCTTAAGGATACAAAATGGGTTTGGGCACAAGTTCTGACAATTTATATAATTGAAGGTTTTTATATTTTGGCACAGACTTTAATTATATAAAAGGAAGCATTTGTAAAACTATATATATATATATATATATATATATATATATATATATATATATATATATATATATATATATATATATATATATATATATATATATACACATATACGCATGCACGAAAGTTGTGACTTTTATTTCATGTTCATTGACGGCGATTTTAAAGATCTTGCAAGGAAAAAAGGTATTCTGGACTGAAATGCAATTCGATTTCTTGCAAGTGTATGTTAGAATGTTTGCAAAACGACGTGATATTTCGAGTCCTGTCTTTAGATAGTACTAAACAGTACTGGTCAAGAACCATGTATCTGCTTCCACCATGCCGAAATAAAAATTCTACCCACTGCAATGCATTATAATGCGATCATCAACGTGCATATTTTTCTATACTTTTTAGAGGACGAAGAAACTATGCGAATAAAACATTCGCATAACAACTTTTTTTCTGAGATTGTTGAACCCATTTGTTTGCTCGCCCACCCACCTTCCACATATAAGTGACGTGACCTTCCACATATAAGTGACCTTCCACATAAAAGTGAAAATCAGTAAAGCTACAGTTTGTACCCAGCGAAAAATCAAATAAATCTTTAAAGTGATGTTAGTAAACGCTTATCCGGAAAGAACCAATATGTGAAACAGTAATAGAGATGTGAACCATTTTAGAAATATGTAAAACAGTAATAGAGATTTTTACCATGTTATAATTATGTGAAACAGCAATAGAGATGTGGACCATGTTATAATTATGTAAAACAGTAATAGAGATGTGGACCATGTTAGAAATATGTAAAACAGTAATAGAGATGGGGACCATGTTATAATTATGTAAAACAGTAATAGAGATGTGGACCATGTTAGAAATATGTTAAACAGTAATAGAGATGGGGACCATGTTATAATTATGTGAAACAGTAATAGATATGTGGACCATGTTATAATTATTAAAACAGTAATAGAGATGTGGACCATGTTAGAAATATGTGAAACAGTAATATATATGTGGACCATGTTAGAAGTATGTGAAACAATTATAGAAATGTGGACCATGCTGGGATTAGGAAGACTGTCCTTATGCAGAGTTAGTTCTTGCCCCAGGGCATCCCATAACAACTGTTACTCCCATAACAACTGTTACTCCAATAACAACTGTTACTCCCATAACAAATGTTACTCCCATAACAACTGTTACTCCCATAACAAATGTTACTTCCATAACAACTGTTACTCCAGTAATAACTGTTACCTTGTCTTTATTCTCAGACCAACTAGCATCAATGTTATTTTATGATAAATCTCGTGTCTCACAAGACCTATAAATGACGGTCGTACTTTCATTATACCTTTGCTAATAATGATTGAAGTATTGTGGAAGTGCAACAAAAGTTTCATCTCTTTACAAAAGTGCATTTCCTTACACTTGTAATTGCTCAGTTTCAATTACAGGCTTTCACTACAGAGTGATGTAAATGCCTGTAGAAACCACAGTTGAAATAATATCATTAACAATCTCAAAAGACCAAACTTTAAAAGTGCCTTCCATATATATTTACTCTTTAAAAATCACGTAAAACAAGCGACATCTTTTTTGATATATATCCACAACAAATTTCTTGCTCAAAGAAACTGAATTTTGTTTTCCTCCTGTGAGCCCGTCATAACTGAGGTAGGAGTTGTCCTGGTAGACTTTGACTGGAACTTATCCTTATGTTATGCGGTAACCTAAATTGGGGTAAGAGTTATACTTGTTTTACTTTTACTGTAATTTGTCATCATGGTATGACGTGGTCTAAATAGGGGGTGCGGAGTTGTCCTAATAGACTTTTACTGGAATTCGTCCTCATGCTGTGTGGTGGTCTTAATAAGGTTGGACTTATTTTGTTAGACTTTTACTGGAATTTGTCCTCATGATATGTAGTGGTCTAAATGGGGGTAGGAGTTATCCTGGTAGAATTTCACTGGAATTTGTCCTCATGCTATTTAGTGGTCTAAATTGGGGTAGGGATTGTCCTGGTAGACTTTCACTGGAACTTGTCCTTATGCTATGCGGTGACCTAAATTAGGGTAGGGGTTGTCCTGGCAGACGTTTACTGGAATTTGTCCTCATGGTATGACGTGGTCAAAATTGAGGTAGGAGATGTCCTGATTGGTATACTTTTATAACTCTGTTGACCTCGCCGACATCATAACATGCCTTCGACACCGCACCCATTGTCTCAACTGATATACGCAATTGCACCCTTTCGAAGATATATATATATATATATATATATATATATATATATATATATATATATATATATATATATATATATATATATATATATATATATATATATAACCAATAATTAAAGAATATACCATTCAGTTTTCCATGTATCGTCCAATCAGGCCCGCACCTAGGAAATTCTGGGCCCCATGCAGCTGACAGAGTTCGGGCCCCTTTCGTGTTTCAAATATGTGCGTATATGTGCCTATCTAGCTCGGTCCCCTGACAAGTGCCATGGTTGCCACCCCCACCCACCCACCCCCACCCCCAGGTGCGGGCCTGGTCCAATGTTATACCGATAAAATCGTAAGGTATAACTTCATTCTTCCATACATAGTACAATGTTATACCGATATAATTGTAGCATACCTGTCATTCATATTTGTATAATACATGCTCTACCGATAAAATTGTAGCATACCTGTCATTCATATTTGTATAATACATGCTCTACCGATATAATTGTAGCATATCTTTCCAGATGAGCTGTTGGTTGAACACGAACACTGACAAAAGTACGGTTAAAACAAAATAAAGTTATATCAAGTGTCCAAAGTCACGCTTACGCCGATTCTTTTCTTGTCTCAGACTAAAATTCATTTATATGAAGGTCTGGCAACGCTATTACACCTTACATTATGCCATATCTGATAGAATACCGTTGAATCCCATATTCAGGCCCAATTAGGTATAACTTTACTTTAGGAGAAATTAAATAGATTAAGCAAGATGTGTCGTTAAAATTACAAGGATTATTTAGGATATATATTTATCACCGAAGTATTATGACTGTCTTGTATCGTACAATTTATTAATTTTGAACTAAGTTTGGATTCCATTTCATGGAAATGTATTATTAGCGTCATAACCTTCTATAATATCAGATCGATAATATGACACTGGGTAAAAACTTATTTTTGTAATATCTCTTCAGATGGCTGTAAGAATGGATTTGTATCTGAATTTATTAATTTTTAGGCTGTATACAACATGATCAACCATCTCCATTTTGTAAATATGAGCAGAATACTTGTCAACATTTAAAAAAAATAATAAGAACAAAAAAAGTATTAAACTAAAGGCAACATTATGTTTACTCCAGCAGTTTGCTGTTGATAGTGCTTAGATTCTTGATTGTTATTTCCGATTTATGTTTATAATATAGTTCACTGTCAGATATTGAAATATATCGGTGGGAGAAAAATCATATCGCCAATGTCGCAATAACACTTTTATCGCCATAATGGCGACATTGCTTTTATTGCAACAGTCACTTTTGAAACAACTTTTGTTTTTTTTATCTATAAAGTATATCTTCCATTATTTGTGCAATGGAGACCTGTAGTTCAATATTTAAACCAGATTCAATTTTCTTCTTCTTTACATTCTACCCCCCCCCCCTCATTTCCATTATCTTACTACACATCAAGATGCTCTACTGGAGAATTATGCAGTCAGTGAGGTGCCATAAAGAAATACTTCAAGACTAATACCAATCAGCAACATGAGACATAATATATTAACTTGTTTATAATTAGCGTTTTCCATAATCATGAAAAATGTCAGTAAACAAGCATGACCTGTTGCTATGTCACCATAAATTATTGTATACCCGTAAATGACAAACAATACACATTCTCCAGAACGAAAATCTCGTAATAAAATGGAGAATAAAAAAATTCTTTTAAGTAAGAATTTTTACTCGCACCGCAATCGTGTTTGAAAACTAAGATGAAATCAGACGTTGATTACAAACCGAAATTAAGTGACAATCAAACATTTGATACAGTGTTTGTTACCTAGCTAGAATGCACGTTTGCCATGGTCGCACAAAAATGTTACATTTGACTGTAGAAACAAATAAAATGGAGAACGAAAATCCTTAAAACTAAATTCACAACTGTTACGCTCTGCAGTCTGTCAGATACAACTGCTCTGTTAACTTCTGTTAAGATTCGTGTTAGCTCCACCCAACTGTATCAATCGGCGCATCAAATGTGCTAATAAAAGATCTTGATTTCCGTAAGATTAGCCTATAAAGTAATAATGTACAACATTTAACATAAATTAAATATAGATACAAATTGAGGACCTCGCATCCCTTAAAATGTTTTCTTCACAGTGGTAAAGGTTTTCGAACAAATTACTTTTCAAGTTGAATGTTTAGTCAGTCTTTGGAAAATGACGGCAAGACATTACGACATCACAAGACACAGTTTACGAGTGACTCTTGTCCAAATACTTGTTCTAAAGTAAAGTAACACACATTCAAAATTACACTGGTTTCAAAATCGTGTTATAAATGGAATTTTACCGATTAATAAATCTGTACAAAACTTAGATGCTAATTATATCTTCAAACGTATCTTTTGCGATGATTCGACACAAACAATAGTGCATCTTTTTGGGAGTGTAATGTAGTTAATAGGTAATGTAGAAGCGCCTCCCACTGGATTCGAGATGTAAAAAGTAGCACTTGCTCAATGCGCCGGAACGATTTTATTTGGAGATACAGGAGTAGCGTAATTAAATATAGCCCTGATATTTTTTTCCTTACTAAGTAATATATATGCACATACAAGATGACAAGAGACATACCTGCATACAGTGTATTCAAAAGCTTCTCTAAAGAATATTATATATTAGAAGAAGAAAAAATGCAGTCAAATTGGACAGGAAAGCAGGTTTTATGATGATGTAGGAACGCTGGGGACGATTTCATCTGTCCAAGCAGATGATTTGTGTAGTATACTCTACATACGCAAAACACATATATGTGATGTGTATTGTTTGTTTGTTTGTCTGATTAGGATTTTAAACGTAGTTTTAACAATTGTTACATCATATTGCTACGATGTCTGCAGTGTGTCAATTTATTGCGATGTCTAGCACTGAGGCATCATGCTGCAGACATGTAGTATGATGTCCCACCCAGTCACATTATCTTGACACCAGGCCGACCAATCCTAATACTAACTCTTAATGCTGAGCGCCAAGCGAGGCAGCTGTTAGTGCCATTTTTGTAAGTCTTTAGCATGACTCGACTGAGGATCGAACCCACGACCTCCCGCTTCCGTGGCGGACGCTCTAACCTGTAGGCGACCGGAGCGGTTGATAAATATTGTAACATAATCATTGATATAAATAATACTATCTAGCTCGCCCATCCTTATTTACTTTTCCCACTCCGGTAAGCTATGCATTATTTTGGATATATGTTGGTTCATTTGGATGTATAATAATTGTAACTGACAGTTTAATAATGTCGTGACAACCTCCGGCAAAGTAATAGGGTACTGTTTAGGGTATATGGAAATCCCAGTCAAAAAGGTCGTGTGAACGTTTAGGGTCAACACTTTTAGCACACCCTTGGTCGTGGACACGTTTATGGTCAATGGAAAAATACATTACATACATTACAGACCCCTTGGGTACGTTTAGGGTCAAGATTGATTAGCACATCCTGGGTACGTTTAGTTAAAAGGGGAATTTAACATGGGGAATAATAGCGACAAGGGAAAGTTGGCTTGTTGTATAGGAACAATAGGAATAACACATACAACACATATACATAGATTGATAAACATCAATATATCACACCTAAACTATACAATGGAAAAAACATTGTTTATCAAGGTGCAAAATTTTTCGGGGCAATGGAGTGGCCCTAAAAAGGTCGTTCATTATTTTTGTCTTCTTCTAATTTCTTTTTTCCCCACCATCGTCTTCGTTTTGTGATCGCCGTTGTCTTCTTCTTTTTTTATTCTTTCTCCTTTTCGTGCTTCTCCTTTATCCCATCTTTTTAGCTTCTCCTTTTCTTCGTCTATTTCTAACTTAGCATTGTTTCTTATTGTATCTTCCTGGTCTTCCATTTTCTCTTTTTCTACTTTAAGTACATCTATTAATATATCCGCTAACACTTAGATTAATAATTCCATTTTTAGACTATAGGGACTTTAAGAATAGTGGTCCTCATCCGGTTTCTCCAGCATATCTTCTATTATTCCCAAATTGTCCACTACTTCCTGCAACTTCTTCATTTTGTGCATGATAGTACTCGGCATGTTCTATGGTTATTTAATGCTGAAGGGCGCGAATGACGAAAGCTTCCCTTCATATACTTTAAACAATGATATGAATGTAAAAATTACAATCCTCCCCTTTTCTGCCTTCATTTGTTCTTTGGATGACGATTGTCTTTTTCTTTTTTAGTTTCTTTTTTGGACAAACGAACAACGATGGTGACGGAGTGCACATCATTTAGGGGACATCCTTAGGCGTTGAGGAGCACAAAAACACTGATACTCATCATGTTGTCACAAGTCTTTTTTAATACAGGATTCTGACTGTCTATACGTCGTATCAACTTGATGACAGGTGTCACGCGTCATGGATGGGGTCATACACGGACTAAATCGGGACAGTTCTTGTTTGGACAAATCCAGTAATCTCTGTAACATGCCCGATCTCCCTTGCTGGTGACATTGCAGATAAAGAGGAGGACGGTGTCACCGCTAAAGGAGAAGGTTTTGAAGACGGGGGATTCCATTGATTCGTCTAATGAAGAAGAACGGCTGTTAAATCTGATTTGGCTGACATCACTAGCAACGAAGAAATGGAAGATCCTGAGGCTATCTCCAGGTTTCAAAATGACCTGGTTTTCAAAGTGTCGATGCGAGGATCGACAATTGCACCAAGGCTACTTTGTGTCTTTGAGAAAAGCGTTTTGTTTCATGAGAGATGTGAATTATACCTTACAGAAATAAACATGCTTTCACCGTAAACCATCATAAAACTTTTTTGAGACCGGCTTCAAATTTGACGGGAAGATGAGACAGAAGGGACGTCATGTTGACGATGACAAACCCAAGTGTCCCAGGTTCTTAAAAAATAGATTTTGTTGTTGTTGTTGCTGCTGTTAAGTCGAGGATGGGGACGTGTACACAACATGTCCTTCATCTTTGCACCAGTGGTAAAACAGATTGGTACAAAATACAAATATTTGTGGGTGGTGGGTTTTAAATCCACGAGTAAATCGGCGTCTGGAATTTGAGTGTCATCGTCGCATGCATGAGTCCGCCAAGGCGTTGCTAACCTTTTGGCTAACACCTGCTCTTGCGATTTATTTCGAAGGTATTTGAAAAGAAAAATTGCAATGAACATTGAGACTGATGGTGCGATGGACTTTAATTTGTTGTACTAATGTTGAGTGACGTAAATGACACTGGCATTACGCTGATGCCGTTTGCATATAAACCACAGTTTTAGTTCTTTGTCGTTCTCCTAACATGTCGTCGAAAATGACCAGATGGATTTGACTGGGGTCAGAGACAATCACGTCGTCTTTATCAGGAATGCCTTCCACAAACACGATGAAATGACCTTGACTTTCTCGCAGGGAGCTGTACGCCGATTGCCACTCTTTGTAACACCACAAATGATTTTATGTTCGATCAACCGTTTTGCCTGAATCGCTGTGTCCGGCAATTGACATGGCAAAGGGATGGCTAAGATATCAGGACTCCTAACTATCATTATCTAACTGTTCGTCGATGACTTTGAACGTTTAGGAAGAGGGAGTGGAGGCATCAGAGGTAGTCATTGTGTAGAGAATGTCACTTTTGAAAAATACAAACAAGAGATTTTTGTAATTTATTCAGGAACCATTTATTTCAACAAATGTTTAAAATGTAACAACGCGAAAGACAAAGTACATTAAAGCGAAATGGTTAAGTACAGCTTTAAAATGTACATCAAAACGATCAAAGTGGAATATAAACAAATGACTGTACAACATATTTTGGTAACAAATGTGTCATGTTCTGACAGTCTTTACATTGGGTACAGTCACACAAGCGTCCGCCTGGAATGGTCTTTCGGGAATGTCGATGACATGTTTATTATGAAGCGAGTTGTTATCCTCGGCGACGGGTTGTTCTTCTGACACTGTCATTAACACAGGTGTAAAAGTTAGTTTTTTTAAATTTCGGATTACATTTCTTGGACATAATTGGCCGCTTCTTTGGTCAAAGCCTCGAAACCCCAACTTTCCCATTCACGTATATCTGTCAAGTGAGGGTGTATGTCACAATCTACATACACATCGTCGTATACATCTTCAGTAACTAAAAGTTGATGAATCCCTTTTACGGTAGAAGTCGATAATTATAGAGATACAACCGCAAGGCTTTTAACAGAATGAGTGCTCATTTAAAGGGACCACTCTCTTGTTTTATTTTGTGGTAGGTACTTTTCGTTAAGAGTCCACGGCTGTTAAATGAAATCCCAGAAAGGGAGTCATTAAGACACACACCACACGTCGACCACAATTCGTAGGACACAGTTCTTAAAATTAGTTTTGGTAATGCTCCACAGTTTGAATATGCTCATTGATTTCCCTCCACGCAATCTGTTGAATCACCACTGTATAGGTCATGGCATAGTAGCCCGTTTTATACCCTCTTTGTCGGAGGTAATACGTGTACTTTTTGCACAAAACTGATTGTACTTGTACTCCAGTGGAGAATCCATTTTTTTTAAGTCACTAAATCAAACACCTTTTTCCTCTACAGACAAGAGTTTGGTAATCGTCTAACTCTTTCTCTGGAATTGGATGTAGTAGTAAGATGAGTAGAAACCAGAGTCTTCTGCCTTGTACAGTTCAACAATGTCTGACCACTTGAACGCTTTCAAATGAATCTGTCCTTTTATAGTATTTAGATACCATCGGTTCCAACATTGGTGACGTAACATATGCAATTGTTCTTTGAGTTTCATCTGTATTTTGACCAACTCTTTGCAAATACCTTCTCTCAACTCCATAGGCAAACTATGTTAGTACTCTTGTAAAGTATCCATTCAGTGTCCTCCAAACATCAGGAATCGCTTGGACGCTTTGGAACAGAACATAGTTTAAAAGTGAAGAAATGAGTTTGAGTTTCCGTTTCACTTGTATTTTAACCAACTCTAGTATGTGGGTTCTCTTCACTCCACAGGCAATCTACGAATGGTCGCTTGTATAGTATTCATTCAGAGATTACTGAGGTTGTCCCACTAAATATAGGTACTGACAATCCGGAGACCATCAAGCATGTTCCAGGTAAGTGGAATCTTTATGTTCCCACTCGTGAAGTGACACACTGCAACCGAAGCTCTTGACTTTATCCAGATCGCCTAGGTAGATAAATCAGTCTCTGGCTAATTATTCGGGTAGATCCTGCCAGATATTTTGGCCATTTCCCTTTGAAGAATTGGAACAGACTTTCAATATTCGTTTTTTATAGGTTCACTTCGATAAGGGTACGGTGAAATCCGCAGGAGCTTGTTGAGGCTTGGATGCCTTCCGTAGCGTGGTGGACGAATGGTCTCGCGCAGAGGTTGACATTCGCCATGAACACCAGTAAAGGATCCACAATAACGAGTGGAGTCGTTTTTGCATCCATAAGGTTTGACACGTAAAGTATCACATTCCATGGTAGGTGTAGTGGTAGTAATAGTCATAGTAACGTTCCCATGATGTTGTACTGAATCGCTGAGGCCACAGCTTAAGTCATCCCAGCAATCAGAAGGCACATTATCGCACTCCACTTGAGAATCCCCAAACTTAAAGGTCTACTAGCGTCAAAAACACATTATACATCAAAATATTCCTTTTTCGCTGAATATTTCCGAAATGTACATTTTAGATGTAGCTTTTCACTCACAAAGGAGAAAAAAAGGATTGTTTGAGCATAAATTGATGTTGTACGGAAAACGCTCCGGAAATATTTGTAAACTTCCGGTGAAAAATCAGATTTCCGGAAGTGACGTACATAGGGGAAGTCATTCAAGTTTAGCGTATGTGTTTATAATGGGTGATACTGACGATACGTGCGATTTTGTGGCAAATTTATCATGCTCATCTTCGTCGTTTGATGAAGGTGAACCCCTTGATTATGGACAAGTTCATGAATCTGAAGATTCTGCTCATTACGAAGTGAGGCCGTATCAGTTTCAGCCCGAACGAGATGAGTGTCAAGGCCCTGAACTGGCTGAAGAAAACTCGGTCCACGATCAAGCTGAACAACGGTTGGGTTCTACATTCTGGTATTAATATTATCATTACTGCAGTTATTGCTAACTATTACTAAACGAATATGGAAAACGTTTGTTGGACGTCTTCAGAAAAGAGTTTCATGTAGCATGATTCATCAATAACTAGTGGTGTTAAAATTTAACACTTAAGACTCAGACTATGAGAGGTGTAGAAATAAATGCTTTATTAATTGAATGACTAAAGTTTGTTCTTTTAAAGCACACGTACCCTGAATGTAGCTTTTAATCCAGGCAATGGGTATACATTTTTATATCCTACATGGATAGATTCTTAGCCAGCATATTTTTCCATGTCAGTTAAGGTGCACAGTACTAGTGGCAAATAATACACAAAAGGTTTATGGGGGAACTAATAAAGAGAATAATATACAACATTTCTGATGAGATGTATGTTTCATCATTGTGGTACAAAAGGTGCAACTGTAAAAGTCTTTACCATTATGACACACACACACTTGATAATCTAAGAGCTACACGTTTGCTGTCTAACCAAATAATTATGATATAGCATATTTACCATATACATGTTTTATTTATTCAGGTGTTCATGTGGAAATTGCAGCATTAAAGAAACGGTTGAAGAGTGTAGATGCTGTAAAGAGATCAGTGTGATTTTTGAAAAGACCAAGGAGCTAAATGTGGATTGCATCATCAATCATCCTGGATTTTTGACAGTTTGTTTAGATGAATATGTCCTGGAAGCAGCATACTATGCCTACAGACAGCAGTATGGAAATCGCGAGGAAATTCTGTCAGAGTATGTAAACAATTGTACATCTAGGCAAAATATTCTCGCTGTAATTATGGCGCCAATATCAGAAAAACTTCAAACATACAATACTTACATATCTTGAACAGACTCTGCATTATGACATTTAAAAAATGTCGTCTGTACGCATTCACTTAAGATTCAATTAGTTGACTACCATTGGTTGTATTAAAATCTAATATTATCCTAAATGTCTTGACTAGGAAAACTTGAAATAAATAAGTTAAAACCAGAATAGGTGACAGAATATAACTTTATTCAAATATTCAAGTCTAAAATATGTTGCATATTATATTTTCAGTCGTAATAGATACACCGCATACAGACAGCTGGTAAGATGGTGCTGGGGATATCTTGGCCATGAAATTAGAGTTGCTTTGCCATCCTGTGCAGTAGATGCAATCAGGCAGAAGTTCCCAAGTGAAGGTGGTAACTACACCGGTTTTAAGCACTTGTAGTTAACTTGCAGACAGCCATCAGCTAATCCAGCCTCAGGGATTGGCTCCATAAAGATGGTGGTAACTAACAACCGACTGGTTTCCTGACCATTTTCTCCAGTGATGTCATCAACATTTCAATATATTCTGAAATTTGTAAATAATATAGCAATAAATGTTAAAATGGTATTCATTTTAAAAACACAACTAGTATTTGACTGTATAATTATTTTGTTACAATATATGACTTCGATGTGCTAGAAAAAATAAATTAAATCAAGCTGCTTTGCCATCATTTGTAGTATATGAGATACTGTGAAAGTGTTAGCTACACTCATTTTACAAGGACTTGTACTTTGCGTGCAAATGGGATGTGTCAAACTGGAGAGCATTCAACGTGTCTGGCCTCTGGAATCGGCTGCATAGAGTTGGCGGTAACTATAAAAAGACTGTTTTCTTGACGATATCACCCAGTGCTGCCATCAACTCTTCAACATAGTCTGAAAGAAGGAATACCCCCACCCAATTTAAGAAACTAACAAGAATTTCATATACTGATTATCCTGGTTTTAATACAGATGAGTAATTCATAAATATGCTTATCAATAACAGTGTATTATTGCTAAGTAACAAAAATTGGACAAAAGTTTGGTATACAGAGACAATTGCTTACACTATCATACTGAACTAATTTATTGTTACATGTGTCATTTGCTTGTTATCTTTTAATGGGTAGATTATAACTGTTAGTTATACATGTATTAATATTACAAAAATCAATTTGTTTTCCTCTCACAAATGCTTGCGTTCTCTTGGATCTCTTCAGTATCCTGTCAGTCTGACATTCAACGGCAATACTGCATGATGATGTCTCTAATCCCTGAAACAAAAACAATACATGAAAAATATATCTGTCAAGTTCTAGTAAATAACTGCATCAGATTAATCGGTACAGCTGTAGTGGTCATATTTTAAGTTTTATGCATGTTGAATAATGACAAATGCATCATACTTCTTTAATTACTTGGAGAAACTATGACTGGTCATAATGTTTGACATATAACCAACACATTGCATAGCTTTCCAACATTAAATAATATCATATCTTTATTGATTTATTAGTAAACTATCATATATGAGGCCATATGAAATCATATTAAACTATACCAACCATTTGAACACTGGAAATGCATGGAAAGTTCTCTGTGACATCAATATGCACATCAGGATATGTCACACCATTTACTGTTGAGTGTGTGATTGTTGCAGTTTGGGTTTTCTCTTGAACATTGTCTTCTGGATGCTGGTTTTGAAACATCTCTTTCAACATCTAGCAAAATAGATACAGGTAAATCAAGCAGTATTGGAAGTTTACATCATAAACAATATTAAAGGCTAAATTCCTTTTTTACCTTGTATGATTCTGTACACAATCTGAATAATAATAATAATAATAATAATAATAATATACTTATCACATCGAACAAACATTGATATTACATCGGCAATCATTGGGTTGTGGGCGTTAATCAGACCTAAATCAAGATAAACTGACATAATAATGTATACTATACAAGGAAGGTAATTAACTCTCAGATCATCAGAAATAATTAGTCATCACAATTAAAACAATAAATACACAAACTATTCACACCATTTAAGTATGAGAATTACACTTATAACATTATTATTATTGTTGAAAACAGCAACATGCAGGAAAAAGGCTACAGCATCCACATTATTTTTTTTCTTTCTAGACTGAGGTCCTATCAGTGCAGGGGGAGATACAGAGGTGTAGCTGGGGGTGGGGGCAGGGGGTACATATGCCTCTGGGCGTATATATATAGTAATCGCTCGAAAACTAGGTACAAGAGTGTAGGGTTGACAACAAATAATATAGCACGATAAAATCAATTAACATTTATTGCTCGCTCTCGCTTTTGAAAAGCTCCTGTCGGGCTATATGTTGTTAGGCCTGCCGTAACCCTCGATTTCTGTTGATCTGGTGTGCATGCACCCTGGGTTGTATGGAGAGAAAACACACACGGAACTGCATTTGGTAGAAGTCGTCTACTGCTCTTAATCCCAAATGACTTTCAGTTTAAAGGTGGGATCGAAATCGTCTTCTTTGAAGTGGTCACTACAGACAACTTGACTATCTCGCCTGTCACTCGTCGGTTCAGTCCAATCTTTTCTTGTCGTTCGTATCTGCTTAATCCATTGTTTCCTTGAAACAGGGTTAGTAGGAAATGAGTACAAGCTCACTCCTTCTCGTTTTGTATTACTACAACCTCCAACAATACACCTTTTTACCATTTTTCACGCACGGATACACTCGTTGAAATCAAAACAAGTCAAAATTTTAAAGCCGTGTTCCCCTAACTACGTCACATCCGCTTTAACGTACGGAAATTACCGAGCGCAAAATCAGCTAGGAGCGTTTTGTCAGCAACGATAAAAAAGCAATGTTATGTGGTCATTATTTTCGTTACTGATGAGGTATATGACATATCACCTATGAAACTCGCATCCTGAAGTTAAAATTTATAATATAAACGAAGGTTGTAAAAGTGCACTAGTAGACCTTTAAATGATGTTTGTTTAAAAATATTCATCGTTCTCGCTTGGTCTTTGTAGCTACATTAAACATCGGTCATGGACGTTTTCCCTTTTTATATATGCTGACCAATATCGATGTGTTCGTGCTGCAAAATGAAGTGGTTGGAAGTTGCACTCGCTTTTTGTACACAATGCGATACACTTTTTCCAACGGTCGACTGAAGATTTGGTGTGTGAGTAAATGTTCCATCTTGTGCGGTTCATAGGTGGTCACTTTAAAGTTTTCATCCTGTCCAGACTGCATGGCTTCTTTCAGCACGCAAAAGTACACCACTCGACTAGTGCATTAAATGAGAGTCAATCCTTTCAGTTTCACTCCGTTTGCATTTCTCCTTGTTTGTCCCGGTATTCGTAGCGGTAATTTTTAAGACCGCCACAAGCTAAACTTAGAATCATGTCATCGCGGTGCTCGTCCGTCCTGGCTTCTAGACGGTCTCCTTCGATTTTAGGATAACAATGGCCCAGGCGATCGATGTAGATGCAACTGCCCGTGGCAAAATACAGCAAAAAATCTCCTAACAGTTTTAAAACTTCGTTCATTTTAAGCAAGCATGGGCTATCACGTAAACCGCAATGATGACATTTCTAAATTCGTCGGCTTCTAAAAAGTTCAGTTCTTCTTCGTAATTGACTAAGATGAAATCGTCAAAAAGGACGTCCACGTGTTTCATGTATCTAGTTTTGTCCTGACTCATCTGGAAGTAGCGGAAAGGTTCGAACAAATACTCTCTGTATTGAGTAAACACGGGCATTGTGTCATTGTGCCCCACAAGCAATTTGGTTTCACTTTGGCCAACGATCACATTCCTTCTTTTTCTTAAATGTGACCCAAAGTGATGCCTTCCTGCTGCCAGTAATTTTCTTTGAATTTTGTTTGATCTTCTGGAGTGTGCTACGAGGAAAGTTAGCCGCTTGCTTCTTGTTTCAGTTTCAAAAAGGCATCCAAGTAGTCTGCGAAAATATCTTTCTGAGTCTCCTTGACCTTGTAGTACTGTTATGTCTTGGAAAAGTGGTAAATGTGGTACACTTCTAACAGTTGGTATCCTAGGTCCAGAGGTTTAAATAATTCCACGCTGACCCACGTTCCTGTCACTGCGCGTTCTTTCTGGGTGTGTTGACAAGGTCGATCTTGATTTTACACGTATCTGCACAAGTACGGCACAAGGGAAACATTAGTTTTCCTTGGCAATGGTGAGGTACAACAGGAATGTACAAGTCAATGGGAGACAAGACTTTGAACTTGAACAATCCTTCGCATAGTCAAATGTTGTCCAGGTCGATATGTTCGGTGAGCACTTGCGGATGTACTGCGGGAAAGTGAAAACATTTGCACACGTAAGGATACAGCGAACACACGTCTAAGTATTTTATTTCTTCTCTTTCCTACTCGTCAGCATGGTACAGCAAACAGGTGGCATTCGTGCGTCCTCCGTACAAACTGTCGCGGGGTTCAATAGGTCCACCAACTTGCAACTTTCAACGATGTGTTTAAACTCGGGATCGGTTTTCAAAAGGTCATCGTACTTCTACATTTCCACAACTTAGTTTCCTTTCTGTTTTAACTTCAAGCGCCGTTGACAAATGGCATCGTACAAGTCTTCCAAGATACGTTGTACAAACCGATTTTTGGAGTCACGTTGATGTTAGCAAGCGTAGAAAGAATCTCGTTGTTCGGTATGCGTGTTGTCTGTGTTGTAATAGTGTACCTCGTGTAAATGGTGTAGAACGGCGTGTTGATTGGCTTCGTCAATGATAAAGCTTGGAAAATAGCCTTTGGCCATTTCTGTCATTCCAAACATGTTAGGCATTCGACTCAATGTCATTGCCAAGTAACTCATCAAATCTTTAAACTGAAATTGTATGGCTCCATTCAAAGTGACTTTAGGAAGTTCGGTACTTTCCTCCGTATAGTATCTCAAAATAAACTTTCACATCGTATCTTGAGAAATATTGCGAGGAATGCGAGAGCGTGTGTCTTCGGATAGCCCTGTTTGCTGTAACATGAGTTCTGCTTCTTTTAATTGTTTGGCTCGGTCCGATTGCCAAATATTTTCCCAGTCTCTTTTCCGCTCTGTTAAGGTCGTTCTTGTCGGCATATGTTCTTCTCTCCACGATGGCACGAGCTAAACTTATCTTGTCTTTGAGGGTGGTTAATTCGGACGAGGATCTTTTTGGTGCTGAGAAGTTCATCCACCAACAACACTTTTTATTCTTCCTGGTCCTTGGGGAAGAGACACGTTGGTCATGAACAGTGTCGTTTTTCCATCGGTGATGTGAAACTTGTCGTTGGATTCTTGCATGAATTGAATCTTGTCGATCACTTTGAAAGGTGTAAATTCTGCTGGGCTGATAAACTCGATCCGAACGGGAGACTTCAAACTGTCGTGATGAATGGAACGTGTCAAGCGATCGTCTTCTTTGGCTTCACATTGCCGTTTCAGTGTGGTTAACAAAGAACCCCACGCCTCGATGAGGAGCAACTCTGCTTTGTCCAACAGTACTTCGGACTTCAAATATTTAAATTTCACAGTGCACGTATAGCTGTAGTTCAAAAATGTTATTGAGGAGCGCTTTTCAGTCTCTCCAATGTGGTGGTACTTATGAGGAGTTAATGGTAGACTTTGGTTGGGTGTAGATTCTCTGTGTATGGATTCTAGCTCACTCATGTCATCTTCAAAATCGCTGGCATGAATTCGAGCCATAACTTCAGCTACTGTGCGTGGCGATAAATCACGTTTCTGCCTCTTACTTTCTTCTCGTTTCTCGACGAAATGATGAGATTATTTGATCTTGACTGCAAAATGTCCAATGACTACACATTTAACGCCATGGGTCATATATCAATGTCAGACTAGTGTCTACCCTCTAAGTATTAATTTCACTCTCAACACGACCAGAACGAAGGAAGGCCAACACAGATCGAATTTCTGATCAGAGCTTTGTGATATATCATACGAAAGTTTTCTTCAAACAAGCATACGGAAAACTACCCCTCCTTTCTAGAAAAAAAAGTAAAAATACTTGCTCTATCTGAGAGAAGAAAAAACATTGAAATGTCCAGACCGTCAAAAAAGCAAGATAGGTATCAGAAGAAACAAAAGTTAAGATACCTGTTATAATTGTAATAAAAAAAACTGGTCTTTCTACTGTCCCAAGCAACAAAAAGAGCAAGAGAAAGAGAGGGGTTCAGAATAGGAAGAAGATGTACCGTTCCAAAAGGAAGAAATCAGACACGTTCAGAAAGAAAGACAAAAAATAGAATAAAAGAAGACGAGGAGAAAGTGGCGAAGATGGAAAGGAAAATCCTGTGACAGTGAAGAAATTCAAACAAGAGAGAGAGAGAGAGAGAGAGAGAGAGAGAGAGAGAGAGAGAGAGAGGATGTCAATGAACTTTTAAAACTGTTGTGTTGTGAATTGTGTGTGTGTGTGTGTGTGTGTGTGTGTGTGTGTGTGTGCACTCGGATTTACGGCGTTGTGGACATTAATCCAAAGTATAGACCTTCGTTGTGGACTGTGGACACTAAATTTTGGTGTCCACAAGGTATTGTGTGGATGGGTGTGGGTGAGTGCAAGGCGAATTGCTGCAGATCCTTTAATAGAACGGGATTTTATTTTTCGATCGGCACATAATTTATTCACATGTTTAAAGAAACACACAAGTTATAACGAATTATTCCGAACTTTTCAGATACCCATCGTAGACGATAATGAAAACGAACAGCAAAATAAAAGTTTCAGTTGATTCAAACATACCCGAACCCACAATGATCAGCGGTCGACAGTCGGTAATTGCTAATCAAAAACGACTGGCAAGTACATAAAGGCAAAATATAGTGAGCTTTGTATTATTTAAAAAGAGGAGAAACATATATGCGTGCAAAATCATGAAATAGCGTCCAAAACGTGTAAAAACATAATGAGTAAACGTTGTTTTTTGTTACAATATTGAAACAAAAATATGTACACAAGCCAAATAATATTTCAGCATTTACGTCATGAACTAACTTCACTGAATTGGGATGCCATGCTAATAGAGCCAACACTGTATCCAAAAGCTACGGCCGCTGACGAACTGTGCCCGATTAATAGAAGATCATTCATCAATAATGTATAAAAGCTTGCTGTTTGATAGTACTAATATTAATACCCCTAATTCAGGGACGGGGTACTAACACGAGAAGAAGCAGCTGGATATAATTCACACCCAGCGTTTTTTTTCAGTCTACTATGCCAAACGTTTTAACACGTTCCTTACATATACTGAAAGAAATTAAGCATTTCCCAAACATTGCGGCATACCATTGTGGAAATATGTGTACAATATTTTTAACCTTATGCATCACATTAATATGGATCGTCCGCCATATTTGTTCAACCAGAAATTACTTCCGTTTTCAGCCTCGGTTTTTTTTTGTGTATGCTATATAATGGCATTTCTGTCTTATTTGGCGTAAACAGACCGTAGTAAATATGGTATGTAATTAATGACGTATAGTTCAATATCCAAAGTAAGGCATAGCACACCTTATTTGGAAAACGAGTTAGCGCGATAATCTCGTGTTATCTCTCCTTGTGAACAAGATACGGTTAGCGTAAACATGCCACTATAATTTACCTGATATAAGTACAATAACGTTATCATTAGCCAAACGTCCTGAACAAAATAACTCTACTTAGATAACAGATTTTAACTACAACCATCTTATTGTCTTTGACAATAGTTTTGTTTGCTTTTTTAACTGAATAGGATCAGATTGTAGCCTGAACCAAGTTGAGCCTACGATATCGTAGCAAACTGTTTGAGACATGTGACATCCTGACATATATTTTAGGCAATTTGTCCTTATAATTTAAAAAATATTCATTTAGTTCAAGAAACGTTTAAGAAATGGCATTTATCTTTTTCGTTCTCACTAAAGTTTGTCACCATTAGAGCATCTCCACTCAAGCTGAAGTTTATTTGCTGTGGTTTTGCCGGAACACCTTTCCGAAAGATATGAATGAGAGTTCCATCACTGGACAGTTGTAGAATAGTATTCGACTCCTGCCCGACCACATACACATTGCCTTCACGGTCAACTGCGATACCTCTAGGTCTTATGAGGTCTTTATAGCTTTTGTACCTGAAATGTTCTGCCCCTTCGAGATCACAACAGCGAACCGTATGGGTCCCGTATAAAGAGATGTATACGCGAGTTTTTGACGCATCTAGTGCTATGTCGGTGATAACATGACCCCCTGAGTCGCCAAGCTCATGAAAGAATTTCTCTTTTCCATTTCTGCTTACAACACCCCAATAGTACTTATTATCAAATACGCCAGAAACTGCAAACTTGTTGTTGCTCAACGTTGCAAGACCCCAGATAGGTCGGGACAAGGCAATTGTGTCGATAGACCTAACGGCGTTTTGAACATCCATGATATGAATTGCTGGATCTGGATCGCCTTGAAGTGACACAGCAATTGTGTTCTCTCGGACTACACAAACACTCATTGGGTGAGAAGTAAACGTATGATCCGATATAAATGTAAAGGATGAATCATATAGACAACATCTCTTATTGTTATAATCAACCAAAACGAGCCTGTCGCCTGAAAGATGTGCAATCCCGGTATAACAAGGACCGAGACCGAGACCGTTTGGACTCTTGGCTGTAAATTCTGCTTCTGGCTTTAATTTGCACTCCTTCGATTGTCTACTACTTAATGTTCTTGCAGACGTAAGACTTGTCCGTGGTGTGTCCAAATCCCTCCTTATTTCTAGTTTGGTCTCAACATTAACTTTTACATCTGGGTCCAAGGCAGACAGTGTTGCATCGAAATATATCATCAGCTCCTTGCAATCAGTAATACTGAAGGGGCCGCTGATCTGTTTCCTGTAAAAGGTCAAATGATTTTGTATCTTCTGAACTGTATAGAATGTTTGTACAGCATCATCGTTACGTACAACTGCGTCCAGAACTCGATGAGAATTTCGAACTGCGGCTACAAGTGACTCGCATTCCTTAATTTTGTCTGGCAGTTCTTTAATCTCTTCGTTCAGTAAACTGTTTCCTTCAAGCTTGGTTTTTCTCTCTAGCGTGTCTAAAATTTCGTCAATCCTCTTCTTCAGAGCTCTGATTTGATATGGTAAATTGTTGATTTGAAATTCAACCTGTTTCATATGTGCCTGGCTGGTGTCTGTAAACTTCAGCAGATGTGCTTCGACATTTTCAAGCTCTTCGGATGCTTTTGTTGGACTTCTCTCCTTCAGAAGTCTTGCTGAGTGTTTTTTTAGGTCAAACACATTCTTACAAGATTTATGAGCAAGTGGCTCGCATTCTGGGCAATAAAAAGTGGTGTGGTCCTTGCAAAAGAACTTTGCATCTTCGTCTTCATGAGTATCACATGCCATATGAAGGGACACATTCTTTGCGTGATGCCGATAATCCGGATCTTCTTTCAGGAGGTTGATTTTGTGTCCACGTGATGCTTTGTTCTTCCGGTGTGACCGAATACATTCTTCACAAAGGACATCGTTACATACCACACAAAGACCTTTAGCCTGAACAGCATTGTGCTCGGTTAGACATGGATCACACGGTCTATCGATTTCTGACTTGGATCCTGGAAGAAGAGACTGAATTATGGTATCCTGTGGAAAGAAGGCAGCCCACTCTGAAATTTGCTTAGTGTTTACCGGTGCCTTGGTAACTTTCTTGCATACGGGGCACTCGAATGTGGACGGGTTCTTTACTTTAGCTGCTTTTGTAGAGATATATCGCATCAAGCAATCCTGACAAAAGGAATGAAGACATGGTAAACATCGTGGAACGGTAAAGTCCTTGATACACAAAGGACACTTCAGTCGGCTGGACGAAAGAGACGTGGCAGTACTTGAGAATTTTGAAGTTGAAACTCGAGACGCTGGCATGCTGGCGCAACCGTTTATTTTATAAATCCACTGAGAGAAAACAACAGTTCTCAAGTCAACGAGAAATTCTTGTAAAACAAATGCTTGTACTGTCTACCATACAGGGACTGTTCTCATACTACGTATATGGGTTTGACAATTAAACTTATAATATCAGACAAAGTGACACAAAATGCTATACGGTGCAGAAAGTACTTGACGAGTGAACAATCGGAACTATTGTCTTACAATTTACCGTGATCATTGTGTTTATTCCATATAAAGGAAAGCACTTATCCATTTAGAGCATAGAGTGCACTCCCACCTTTTGTTACATTTCATAGGATCAAATATCCACTTAACAAAATATGTTCAGTACACCCTCAGGGTACAAAGGCTACCAAGTCCCTCTCTTTCTCTTTCTATCGTATAATTTATCCCTTTTAATTAGCATCACTCGTGTTTATACCATATTCCTCTCGTGAGCTCTTGGTCAAGTCATTTTGTTTTATGATGATTAATTTCAGTAAACAAATCAATACTTCTGGGTAGGATATGAACCTTGACCATCACTTTTTTTCTTTTGTTTTAAATTACATTTTGTAGCAATATATCTTATTAACGTTTTTTTTAAAAAAAAAGACATCGATAACATGGCTGAATGGAAGGATTTGTCGCATTTTATTATAAAAATTGTAGCATTATATTTTGCATGAACCTCTATTACCTACCGCTGTGACTATTTTGAAACCTGTTACGAGTCACTGTATTCTTTACACCATAAAGGTCTATCTTGACAATTACCGACAAGCTTCTATCGAATCCCAGGTTCAAATGTGTACAGTCAGTCCAGTTACTAAAAATAAAATAAACATAAATATCCCCTCCTCCTCCTCCTCCTCCTCTCTCTCTCTCTCTCTCTCTCTCTCTCTCTCTCTCTCTCTCTCTCATTTAGTGTTTGTGTCCACAACAATGCCGTTACGGTGAAGGAGCTGAAGAAAAAGCATATCGTACGGAATGTATAAGTATACCAGGTCAGTCGTTACCATGCTTTTTCTCACATCCAGAAGGGCAAGAGTTCAAGTACTACCATCAGATCAGCCCAGGTCGACTATCGGGGCATGTCCATGAGCATTTCAACTTACTCCAATTTCGTGGGCATTTAACACACGTGTTGCTGTGATATAAAACGCCAGACCAAACTTTAATAACTGCACAATATTTCGATTATCATTGGAGAATTTGTTTATTTTGTCATGGTCATTTGGTCCTCGGTTTCCCATTATAATTTAGCAGAACTGGTAACTCGAATCCAATTAGTATGGAAATAATTAGCATGAACATAAGCGAAATTTCTTATTTGGTGAGTTGTTGTGGAGGCAACAACATGTCCAAAGTGAAAAGAAAAGAGAAGAAGAAAAAAGAACAAAAACGAAAAGTATCGACTAACTGACGACTAGTGAGCGATACAATGCCAAATACATACAGCATATTTCAATACCGATGTTACTCTATGTCGAATCCAGCTGCAAAAAGCATTTACCATGATTTGACAACGCAAAATGCACTTTCAAATCAGAGTCTATGTTGCTTGTTCTACTGATTCTAACAAACTGTATATACTCAGATCTACCAGTGTATTATACGACGGCAGATATGGGCGTAGGGCAGTTTGAAGTTGGACTCGTCTTATAACCGAGTATAAACGGCATTTGTGCTAAATGAAAAGCACGCTTCTGACTGCCTTTGTCCTCCGTCAGATCATAAAATCAACTGAAGAGGTTTTTTAAAAAGAAAGACAAATTCAAGGTTTCTATCCAACCGTCAGGACATTGCATTTAACATTGTCTTAAAATATGTTAAAGTCGGCTTTTCAATCTTCCATTCATAAATAGCACTGTACTGGAACAGAATTCCCAAACGCCCTTCCGGATTATTAGAAACTAAGTAAAATAAGTACATCTCGTATGAGACAGATAATAAAGTCATTGGACATGACACTATCATGTCAAATTTATGTTTATATATCTACATCCCGTGTTAGACAGATAATAAAGTCATTGGACATGACAATATCATGTCAAATTTATGTTTATATATCTACATATCATATGAGACAGATAATAAAGTCATTGGACATGACACTATCTTGTCAAATTTATGTTTATATATCTACACCACGTGTGAGACAGATAATAAAGTCATTGGACATGACACTATTATATCAAATTTATGTTTATATACCTATATCCAGTGTTAGACAGATAATAAAGTCATTGGACATGACACTATCATGTCAAATTTATGTTTATATATCTACATCTCGTATGAGACAGATAATAAAGTCATTGGACATGACACTATCATGTCAAATTTATGTTTATATATCTACATATCATATGAGACAGATAATAAAGTCATTGGACATGACACTATCATGTCAAATTTATGTTTATATATCTACATTTCGTATGAGACAGATAATAAAGTCAATGGACATGACACTATCATGTCAAATTTATGTTTATATATCTACATATCATATGAGACAGATAATAACATCATTTGACATGACACTATCATGTCAAATTTATGTTTATATATCTACATCTCGTATGAGACAGATAATAAAGTCATTGGACATGACACTATTATGTCAAATTTATGTCTATATATCTACATATCATATGAGACAGATAATAACATCATTTGACATGATAATATTATGTCAAATTTATGTTTATATATCTATATATCATATGAGGCAGATAATAAAATCATTTGTCATGACACGATATCCAACTTATGTTAATAATATCTACATATCATATGAGATAGATAATACATTCATTT
Organism: Unio pictorum; assembly: GCA_030141615.1. Lineage (NCBI taxonomy): Eukaryota > Metazoa > Mollusca > Bivalvia > Unionida > Unionidae > Unio > Unio pictorum. The sequence continues at coordinate 19,309,051 of JARLTB010000029.1, read as the reverse complement.
GACATGACACAATGTCCAACTTATGTTTCTATAATATCTACATCTCGTATCAAATACATAATAAATTCAATCGAAATGTCACGATATTCAATTTAAATTTATACAACATATGCATCTCGTATCAGACGCATAATAAATTCAGTTGACATGCCACGATATCCGTATTAAGTTTACAAAATATTTACGTTTCATATGAGACGTGATAATTTCATTTGTCAGGACACAATATCCTAATAACGTTTGTTGTTTTTGTTGTTGTTTTAGGGTTTAACGCCATTTTTCAGCACACGATAGGATATACATGGCGGCCAGTATTATTGGTGGAGGAAGAACCCGAGAAAACCCTCGGAAAGAACCACCAACCCACGAGAAGCTTACTGGCAAGCTTACTGGCATAATTACATTAGCTGAATCTTAAGACTCGAACAGACGCAGAGATGAGATGGCAGTGATCCGTAACGGAGAGCGCTTTAGACCACTCGGGCACTCGGGGCCCCAATAACGTTTGTACAAAGGAAAATGTTGGTTGGTCGGTATCTTTGATGCGTGACAACGTTTATACAGTACATGTGCACAAAGGAACCCACAATGGGCACGGATCCAATGGGTGGCCGAAATAATATAAAGAGGACGCCTTTACCCACCACCGCCATCTCATCTTTGTTCTCGTAGGCTCGAGACTCGGGCTCGGCCAATGTGGGTATGTGAGAAAGCTTGTCAATAGTATCCCGTGGATTGGTGGTTCTTACCGGGGTTTACCATGGTTCGTCTTCCACCAGTTTACTAGCCGCCACATAAAGCCACTCGTGTGCAGAAAACGACATTAACCCCAAAACAACAACACAATGGCGACTCCAAAAATTATGATATTGACGCAATATAAGATACGATGATTTTCATGTCTTGCATAGTTTGAGAAATCGAAAACTTAGTTTTGCGATTTCGTTTCTGTACTGTATTTACAAAACGTTGCTTCTTCTTAATTGTATTCATTTTTACAAAAGCGCACCCAAATAAGTATAGAAAGAATGTTCTAGATCTAAGAAGTTATGGAAACCGTTTTCATGGAAATACTAATTCATTCCTTTCAACTGTTATCCATCAATGAGATGTCTCTTTCGTTAAATCATGTTCAGTATCCAATTTATAAAATCAAAATAACATCTAGCATGACAATTAGATTAGCATAATGTATAGAGGTTAGTTTCAGGGTAAGATAGTTGTCTTTCCATTTTACCTCATTTCCAACTGCGTTTTAACTTAACGCTACTACCCATCCGATTCAGATCCTGGAGTTTAAATCTATTCAAATAAAACACTTTGACAATTTTCATGTATTTTCGTTCTCGCGCAAAAATTATTGATAACAATTACAGTACCCATTGCCATCTGCGAATGTTACCCGCTTTACCATACTTGTAGAAACTAAGAAATCAAACGACTTATTTTCTGATTTATTTTCTTATTAAATATTTTGTGCATGATTAGTCTTTACAAAATATGTCACGTTACTGGGTGGGTATCCGCGGAATACGCCACGATATTACATGAAACAACAGCCCAAACATTATAAAAGCAGACTCCACTTTGCCTCAGTGCAAGAGATACATTCTATCAGTGACACTGATAAGTTAAATTGTATTTATTTATAATGTCATCCTTCCCCAATCCAAAACGTATCTCTAAAAAAGCATTGTAGGGGGGGGGGGGTCAACAAGTGATAATTTTGACATGACATCATTCCTAGCATTCTACCAATCAAACGCCACTATCGGACTCATTTGAGTAGGTGATTGATTCAGTTTGTTTTAATAATGTTATCCTTTGCCTTGATATATATATATATATATATATATATATATATATATATATATATATATATATATATATATATATATATATATATATATTTTTAAGCAATACCATGTTGAAATATATTCCCAAGATTTTTACAAGATTCACTTTGAAATATTTAACGATGACGAAACTTGCAAGCTAGGATTAAGGATAAGACATGAGTAAACCAAATGTTTTACACTATTAGAACTGGGCGTTAAGCCTGTTTGTAACGCGTGTAGAAATTATCAGTAGCTAATGCAACGATGGTTAGCCACTGCAAATGTACGTGTTTTCTTTTCTATTTGCACATTACCACGAACATAGCAATAACCATGTGAGTATTACAACAAACGAATAGTTATATTCCTGATATAACTGCATATTTGATATTTGAAATGTGGTCGAGAATTATTAAAATCAGGAACTTTAATTTATACTGGGTCACTCATGGGATTCTCTGCGAAGATTTTTTTTTAAAAAAGCTCATATTCCTCATGCTGATGGTTAACATGTACCATGTATTTATAACCAATTTGGAGTAGAACGAGTGGTAAATTAACAGAAGTTCAAAACATGAAATAAAGCTTAAGCACTAGGGTAAAAACTAATATGAATTATTTTCATTTGTATCAATTTTCATGGTTTTAAGGACAGTGACACTTTCGTCAACACTTCATTTCTTGTGTTGGGCACAGGCTTATACTGCTTCCACAATTTTCTTTTTTGTTATTCGTGACTTGAAACTAATTCATGAAATTTTGGTACACTATGGTAAAAAGGAATTCACAGTAGCTGCAAAATTAATCCTCTCTCTTATACTGTAAATATACTAAACATGGAAATATATAAATGACCTATGCTAACCAGTAATGGCTGATAGTGTGTACTATTAATAACTGGCTTAATAAGAAGCACATGAATGAATGTCTCAAGGTCAGAGAAAGGTCACATTGTAGAAAAACCAACCAAGAAATCGTAATTAAAAACTAAACACAAATTTTAATGTTCATGGCCATTTCAATAAATCTGACTTCTGTTATGGAAAAAAAATTCTCTATCATTAATTTACAGCTGAATAATTATTATACTGGTAGTAAATACCAGAGTATCAAGAAAAAAAAAACAACATTAAATTCATACAATTATTAAATTTTAGGCACATGTAACCTACATTTAGAATAATTAAACAATGTAAAGAAATTTTCATTAAAACCAAACTACTGTGTGTGTGTAATCTGGATTTTTAACGTAGCTTTAAAAAATAAAATCAGTTGTATCGCTACGATGTCTGCAGTTTGGCAGTTTATAGTGATGTCTAACATTGGGACATCATGCCGTAGACATGTAGCATCATGTCCTAATAAGTTACATTATCCTGACACCAGACCGACCATTCCTAACACTAGCGTCTTAATGCTGAGTGCCAAACAAGGCAGCTGTTCCATTTTTTACAAGTCTTTGGATGACTCGGCCGGGTTTCGAACCCGCGACCTCCCACATTCAAAGTGGACGCTCTAACCATTAGATCACCGGAGCAGTAACACCTCAAAAGAGTGTACAATCTAAATAATTAAAGAAACACCTATTTTGAAATGGATCTTTACATTTTTAGACACCGCTTTACAAATTTTTTTTTTTTAAATCAATGAATCTAATATTACATGTTAGCAATGATTATACGAGGAAAACTTGTTTGTGTATTTTATTCATGAAGTTGACAGAAATTTCTGTAATTCTGATAGTAACTCCTTAATTAAATAAGAAATACATTTTCTTCGAAAAAAATACATGAGACCATAAGTTTTCATGCATATTCACAGAAACATGTGTACAGATACAATGACAAGTTTGATGAAAAACACAACTCATACCAGTCTTTGTTTATTTGTATGCATGTTAACAAGTACATGCATACTGCTCTTGTGTCAGCAATGTATTCACTGTATAAAAAAACTGGAGCATCAGCTACCACCAATTTATATTGCATTCTCCTTACCAAAATCTGTCTTGCAAAAACCTCTTTGAGCAAAACACCATGGCAAGAAGTAATTTATGCCGTGGCACATTTTGAGTACATGGCACTTGCAAGAAGTACCTGAGGTGGTGGCACACTTGGTGTAAAATACCATGGTATAAAGTATTGTGTGGCACACTTGGTGTAAAATATCATGGTATAAAGTATTGTGTGGCACACTTGGTGTAAAATATCATGGTATAAAGTATTGTGTGGCACACTTGGTGTAAAATGACATGGCAAGAAGTAATTGATGCAGTGGCACATATTGATTACATGGCACTTGCAAGAAGTACCTGAGGTGGTGGCACACTGAGTAAAATACCATGGTATAAAGTATTTGTGTGGCACACATGGTGTAAAATGACATGGGAAGAAGCAATTGATAGGGTGGCACACTTTCACTATCAATGGAATTGTGATATCATAATTCTCTATCTTTCTCTTCACACAAGCAAATATGCTATTAAAAAATTTTTAAAAACTGCTTTACATAAAAAAGTACTAAAAGAATCTATGAAGAAAGATCAAGAAATATAGAAGAATGAAAATCCATGATTAAATTAAAACCTACATACACTCTCATGCATGGGAAGTACAGTGATGCCAATGCCATTCAAGTATTTTTTTGATTTTTCCCTATTCCATTAATGTCGGTTACCAAATAATCATGACTCAATTTTCCCCTTAACAATTCAGAGCAGAAAAAGTTTATTCCAATATAGACAAAGTAACTACATGTTTGTACATTTATTCAAGATTATCCAATTATGGATGTGTGTGCAAAACCACAATATGATATGGCAAGTGGTTTATCTAAGTAATTAGTTTTCATACGCTAATTCTAAAATTCAATGAAATATAAATAACTAGTCCTATGAAAACTGTCACTTCATTTAGAAAAAGTAGCGGTAACATGTCAACATGATGGAGGAAATCATGACTATTTTCATTTAGAACCATATAAACATCATAAATCATTTCACGAAAACCTAATGTTAGTATTACTAACCATATTAGATGTCACATCAATTAGACATAATACATGGTGGCCATATTAGCTGTCTCATCAATTAGACATAATACATGGTGGCCATTTTAGATGTCTCATCAACTAGACATAATACATGGTGGCCATATTAGATGTCACATCAACTAGACATAATACATGGTGGCCATATTAGATGTCTCATCAACTAGACATAATACATGGTGGCCATATTAGATGTCTCATCAACTAGACATAATACATGGTGGCCATATTAGATGTCACATCAACTAGACATAATACATTGTGGCCATTTTAGATGTCACATCAACTAGACATAATACATGGTGGCCATATTAGATGTCACATCAACTAGACATAATACATGGTGGCCATATTAGATGTCTCATCAATTAGACATAATACATGGTGGTCATATTAGATGTCACACCAACTAGACATAATACATGGTGGCCATTTTAGATGTCTTATCAACTAGACATAATACATGGTGGCCATATTAGATGTCACATCATCTAGACATAATACATGGTGGCCATATTAGATGTCACATCAACTAGACATAATACATGGTGGCCATTTTAGATGTCACATCAACTAGACAGAATACATGGTGGCCATATTAGATGTCACATCAACTAGACATAATACATGGTGGCCATATTAGATGTCACACCAACTAGACATAATACATGGTGGCCATTTTAGATGTCACATCAACTAGACAGAATACATGGTGGCCATATTAGATGTCACATCAACTAGACATAATACATGGTGGCCATTTTAGATGTCACATCAACTAGACAGAATACATGGTGGCCATATTAGATGTCACATCAGCTAGAAATAATATGTGGTAGCCATATTAGATGTCACATCAATTAAACATAATACAAATCTTTTAGTGTAAACCTCATGTCGATATGAGTAGTGATAGGAAGATTATCAAGATGTCCACCACTACGGCCATATTGGAAGTCTGATGGTAGTAAATTTATATAGGACTAACTAGCAATAAGCCCATATTAGTATAACCATCTGTCCAAGAGGGACAAAAATGATTTTCATATGGTGATCATTATGGCTGTCAGATCAGCATCACTGAGGACCAACCATCACTGAAGACCAACCATCACTGATACAAAGTCTTTTGGTGAAAACTCCATGTAGCAAAAATGTCATTAAATTGGACAAAAGGTCACAACAAAAAAGCCTTCTGGTCATATCTGATATGAAAACTGGCAATAAGGAAATGAACATATGAAAGCATAATGGAATCTATAACAATACATATATTACCAATACATATATATTACACTATCTTATGACAATTTCTCTACTTACATTCTCTAAAAAAAGATGATTCCAAATTTTGTGTATGAAGATAACAATGAACAATTAAATAACCTCAAAATCTAGAGAAATATTAAATAAAAATAAACCCACATTGCTGATTATATCTACAGTGAGTACAGCTAGCTAATGCATGTACTAATACCAAAGTTTCTCTTTTTGATAAAGCATTCCATTGTCATACAAGTTCTTTTTTTATTAATAATCGATCCTTCATCATACAATTTTTTAAAATTTTTTAATGGTTTCTTCATCATACAAGTTCTGCTGTTTCTAATGCTTTTATTTGGTCTGAAATGGTGCAACCAAAAGAGCAATTTCATAATCTGACTATAGGAACTTCCTAATCAAAAACAAACACTAAATATTTTAAAAAGTATCATTAATTAGGACATATTCATTAATTAGGAATTAATTAGGATTAAGAAAATGATTCAAAACAAGATTATCTAAGGACACATTTTGGCTTAATCAATTAAATGCTACTCTAATTTTTTATTATTTGTATTAATTTTCAACCCCAAAATGAGGCAAACTTTTACCAACAAATGCACAAAAAAAAGGAAACCATACTGCGATATTCTCATTCTGTTTAAATACCATACTCTCAGACACAGCAGGAACTATTTTCTCCCCAAGGTTTCATGGTTACATAAGCATGGATAACTATACAGTAGCATCACTTTGACATAAAAATGGAAATGAGCAACATTCTCTTTAACATGTCTGTAAAAAGTTCCAACAATCTGTACCATCCAAGCATAAATATCCTTCAAAACAATCCTCTCATTCCCATAAATATCCTTCAAAACAATGCTTTCATTCCCATGGTAATTCCCAATCAAAGCCTCTAAAAATGTTCCACTAGAAATGTGATGTCTTGTTGTCAGCATCAGAAAATCCAGATCAAGGCATCAGAAAAAATCCTGATCAAGGCATCAGAAAATCCAGATCAATGCATCAGAAAATCCAGGTCAAGGCATCAGAAAATTCAGATCAAGGCATCAGAAAATCCAGATCAAGGCTAAATGCTCTGCATCACATAATGATCCCGATTTTCTGATCCTGACAATTTGACTTGATCTGTCAATGAAGATCAGATTATTGAACAATACAAGCAAAATGGAAACCAAATGTGACAAAAAATTTGAACTAAGCAGTACATTAATCAAACAATTCGGATTTTTGTCAGTAAGCAATTTACAGCTACTTCACACAAATCAACTCTGCTTAACATATAGAAACAAAAATAACCTTTCCCAATTACCCAGGGCAACTAAAACTGCTGAAAATACTCACATGCACTCATTTTCTGCAGTATTCCCAGGCAATTACAATTAAATGACATATCTACCCTGGGCAACTAAAATCACAAAGCTCACCTCTACTTTCACTATTCTCCAGAAGCCACTGTAAGCATTATCAAGGAGAAAATACATACAGACAAAAATGTTCTTGGGCTGTTTTCTAACTGAAGATCTTTTAAAAATCTTTACATTGAATCATTTTGTAACTTTTGATTAGTAATTGTCACTATAAACGGTGCTAACATATGCAGTATTGTACTAACATATTGTGACACCTACATATTAACCTTCTCTATGTATCTGCTGTGACATTTCGTAACGGAGACAAAACAAGAAAAAAAGAACATTCTTTTCCATAAAATAAAATTAGACACCTTAAATAAAAAAGCATGAAGCACAGTCAACTCATATAATTCCTATACTCTTTCACATGTACAATACTGTGTTAACCTGCTATTGGTAACATATCACGACGTAAAATACTGTGTTAACCTGCTCTTGGTAATATATCACGATGTACAATACTGTGTTAACCTGCTATTGGTAACATATCACGACATACAATACTGTGTTAACCTGCTCTTGGTAATATATCATGATGTACAATACTGTGTTAACCTGCTATTGGTAACATATCACGACATACAATACTGTGTTAACCTGCTATTGGTAACATATCACGACGTACAATACTGTGTTAACCTGCTCTTGGTAACATATCACGACATACAATACTGTGTTAACCTGCTATTGGTAACATATCACGACGTACAATACTGTGTTAACCTGCTCTTGGTAATATATCATGATGTACAATACTGTGTTAACCTGCTATTGGTAACATATCACGACATACAATACTGTGTTAACCTGCTATTGGTAACATATCACGACATACAATACTGTGTTAACCTGCTATTGGTAACATATCACGACGTACAATACTGTGTTAACCTGCTCTTGGTAACATATCACGACATACAATACTGTGTTAACCTGCTATTGGTAACATAACACAATGTATAAAGTATAGCCATCTATCCCTGAATAAACAAATTTATTTCAATTTCCAACTGCACCGGTCAGAAACAACCTATTCAGTAATTTATGATATATAAGAATCTAATATTGACAACTCAACATAAATACTTAACCAATGTTAGTAATGCATAAAATGTAGGTCACAGTGACAGTCTTTGATTTTGATGGATTTCCTTCATTTAAGAGTGTAGGAGTAACAGATATGCATCCAATTATCAAGGTTCATACCTGGAACATAAATAGCACCCAAAGAATTAACATCTGAAACAAAATATCCACAAAGTCTATAAAGAATGAAATATTGCTCACAGTGACCTCATTTTGTAAAACAAACTACCATGCAGAACTTGTCAAGATACATCAACTTACAATGTCTTATGGTTCTAAGTAGGATATTATGAGCATACAATGTCAAAAGCTCATGTGGTTTTGAGCTAAATGCAAACACTTACTCAAATGCAATTCAAGATGAGATAACAATGAAAAGGATCTCATAGTAACATTGATAAATAACATAAATTTCACAGTTCTATCATGAACTGAACATAAAAATATTTAACCCAGTTTAGTGCAGTATAGAGCATGGATCATAAAGACAATTTTCTGTAATGAGGGAATAATACTCAAGATGCATCCCTGAGCTTTATGATTTTACAAGACAGCATCTATATTGCTTGCAACAAAACATGCAGACATGAGCTAAATCTTCCCAAATTAACCTCGTAAAAAGACATTTTAGGTACGAGTGTAATGCCAAAATGCGATGACACAAACATCTTGTTTAATGATTAAAGCATGAGAAGTATATTTTTAAAAAAATTACATTTCAGCAATGCCAGTCAGTGAAATATGGGTCAGAGTTTTGATATTTATGATGATGGTGCACAACCCTTCAAGAACCATCATTTTATCAAGTTTCATGATTCCAAGTTACATAGTACTATACAGTACATCAAAACCAAATGTGGACATGAGCTAAAAACAAAACCTTAACATAAAGCAGTAAAATGTGAAATGTAGGTCACAGTGACCTGGTCTTATTAATACAATCAACAAGCTTGATGATTCTGGCAGGAACAGTGCTCAAGACTTAACTCTAGTCAAATAAGCATGAAATATGGGCCAAAGTGACCTACTTTTGTGACAGCGCAGTACCAAATTGTATGATTCTTGGTATAGCAGTAGGTATAGAATGGTGTTGAAAACCTACCTCATTTCAAGCTGAACACACAAATGTAACCCAAGCCAGTGAAATGTGAAAAGCCAGTCACAGTGACATTATTTTGGTAAGGAAGTGACACTAACATAGATGCATAGATGATTCTACCATGCAAAGAGCTTATTTTTAAAAAATGATACACTATAAGTTTTCAATAAATTTAATGATTTAATATAAGCATGAGAAGTATATTTTAAAAAAACACATTTAAGCAATGCCAGTCAGTGAAATATGGGTCACAGTTTCCGATATTTAAGAAGATGGTGCACAATCCTTCAAGAACCATCATTTCATCAAGTTTCATGATTCCAAGTTACATAGTATTATACAGTATGGTGTATTTGTCATGAGGGTGTATCACTCATCAAGATGCATCAAGTTTTGTTAATCCAGGTAAAACTGTATTCATACAGTGTGCACAAATCCCGAGCTAAATGCAAAAACCTAGCAAAGAATATACATGTACAACTAATGTAGATGCATGTACAAGGTTAGAAATTGTGCTCTCTCCCCTGCAGGTAGGTGCATGGAAAACCAATCAAACTTTTATCTGAAGCCTATGGTTGACATTCAGAAAGAGCACACACACACACACACATAAAATGTTGCTTTTATCATGAAGCCTTACAATAGTTGTAGAACAGATTGAGAGTGAAATTTATTTCATTTGCTTAACATCTGTGCAGCAAGATCGGTGCATCAAATGTAATCAGTTTCCTTTTAAGTTTCAGAAAGCCTATTTTTTCTAGGTATATTTAAAAAAGCAATTAGCAGTAATTTGGTCTACTGTAATTCTTCTTGTTTCTGCCTTCAAAGGTTGGTTGATTGCAGCTAATCTGGTTAAGCATTACAGTACTCAGTTCCGATGTCAGCATACTAAGTGGATGATGATATAACAATGCACTGTTAAGATGGTTTGTCAATATGAACAAATGATTATTAATGTAATAATATTTAGATTCCAGTGAATATTATATACAAGTTTACAGCGTCCTGTAATCATGAATTTAAATTTCTCCACTCAAAACCCATGAATGTACATACAAGTTTAAACGGCCAACAACGTTGTCGCAAACAAAATCACCGGATGTTATATTTTGTCACAAATAAAGGAAATAAAATCACATATTCTTTTTCATACTTCATGCTATAGCAGACACTAATCTCTGGACATGTAAGACTTGCAATTGGGAAATTACATTTTATATAAAACCATCCCCACTTCACCACAAATCTCAGCCCCTTTCCAGGTAAACACACATAAGTTCTAACACCAACATGCACATAGATCAACCAAATCATAGAACAAAATCTAAAGTCCTATTCAGATGGTGCAGGAGTGGTTTCAAGATATTGTGAACATGTGAATTAATGCAAACATGGGTGGTCAGAATCACTTAATCTCCTTCTTTTCCTTCAAAAAGCACCAGGATAAATATAATTAGAATTTTTTTCTTCTTAAAACTAAGATCTGGCTGTGCGGAATTTCTTAGGTCACATTTTCCATAGCATTTTGTGCAAATGTATGTGTGTGTTTCAAATGGTCTTAAGGTTCTTTCTCTTCTTGTCCATCAACTACTTGAATTCCTTCTCTCTCTTTGCAAATGTCTCTGCCACAATCAACGGAAAGACAAGGGTGGCTTCAGTGCACAACTGAAAAGAAATAAATAACAAAAGGATGACAAGACTGCAGATAAATTACAAAATGATGAAAAGAATGAAGATTCAAAGATAATTATAACAACAATATAACTAAAAGATATATTTACTGGGAAATTTTATTGTAACATCATTGACAGTGGTATCAAACCCTCAAATCATTTATTCATTCACTGCTGACAAAATACCTCTATGTCAACTTGATAACTAGTGGAACTAGAGGAACAGCAAGTAATTTCTTCCTGCAAATATACCCTGCTTCTCACAAATGCATCCCCATCACTCCCGCAGAGAATAAATGAACTAAAGAAATTACATCATACCCTGCATTAAACCACAAGACTAAAGGGGAAATAACTCTAACAATGATTGCAAAATCAAAATGGTTGGCTCGTATTTACATCTTTAAGTGATGAAAATAATATTTGCCAAGTTTCATGACAGTCTGTCCAAAACTGTGAGACTAGATATAAATGCGGAATGGACAGACAGACAGACATGACAATTACTACATACATATGCCTCTAGCATGGCTTTGAGATTAATTTAATTGTCTCATTAAGCAAGAACTTTGCAGAAAACATCCTTGCTGTAAATTATATAATGTTGCCTGAGCTTCCTGATTTTGTAGATAAAATAGAATCTGGGTAAAAACTTCTGTATTGTAGTAATACTGAATTTGAATCTCCCTGAACACAGCAACTGTTACTGCGGATAAGTGACACACTTATCAGAGAACCTTAACACCACTGATTTCAATACTTCCATGGACACTGAGAAGTGATACCAATATATTGCCATTCATTAAGAAGACAAAAGTTATCTTGATATAAAAAATAGGTTATTTTGATTCATGTTAAGAAGTATCAAGTTTTATATTTTTTTATATTTTCAGCCTAAATTTTTATTTTCATATATTTTTCATTTATCTAAGATAATGTAATCATCTTACAATGTGCCCATTCACTCTGTAACTATTTTAGTCTACTTCATTGTGTAAGACCATTAAAGATATTTACTTATTCCCCACCTCAGCTTGCTTCTCAGAACTGCTATTATCTTCACAGTCCTTAATTTTTCAATTTGCATTATTAAGCATGGTAAGTGAAAAAGAAGTAATGTTTTGAACTAATCCACCAATCCAAACTTGGCTACCGTGGCATAGAAATGTATACTAAAATGTACCAAATTTTGTGTATATTCAAAAATTGATATCCAGTCTAGTTCATACCTTGACAGGAGTTGCTGTTTTCTTGATCTTACCCCAGGACACAGCCTCATCAGGACTTGCCCCTGAGTCACTGCCATCAAATTCTGATGCTGTGTTGATGTAAACAGAATAATCAGCACCATTTCTCTGAAAATGAAAAAAAATATGTCTTGATAAAACCTTTTGTAAGATTGAATTGTCCTGATATTCTGTCCGGTAGCCAATGAAAAAGAAACCAGGCTAAAGTAGAGAAAAAAAACTTCAATCACATCAGTACTCCAGCTTAACAGATTTAGAAGACATTAGCTGCCATTCATGCGTGTAACTATGTCACATACCTACAAGCCCTTCATTACCATTCTTTTACAATAACCTTAAAATTTTAACCTCTGCTTTACACGCAAATCATTTAAGAAACCTATTAAAATTTATTTCTATTTTACTCATTTTAAAAACAATTACAGAGACTATTTACTCATATTAAAAACAATTACAGAGACTATTACATAGTTTAAGTTTTATCTTGTTTACAAATTAAGACAAAATGAATGCATTACTTCTAGAACCCCAAATTACAGGTTAATTATATAAAGGATGACATTTTTTGTGTTAAGGTTCACTTATGATCCCAACTGAACATATACATATACAGTTCTTACTGCATTTTGGATTGTACATTAAATCCTGTTATGAGAGTCTGCCTCTTCTGCCAAAAAATAATGATCTCTCATGACAGGTGGTCTCTCATGACAGGTGGTCTCTCATTCAGGTTTGTACAAAAAGACCAGTTACCAAGGTCCAGTTTCACAAATCTTTTAAAAAAACGACCACAATCATTATACATGTATTCTATTCTTTACTAACAGCTCTTGCCCAAAAATTGTATGGATTCATCTGAAAACAAAATTATATAGCAATACAGATATACTTCTATCATTAAACATGAAATTACATTTGCATCTGGAAGGAATGATCATAGCTCTTGTTGCAATGGATATTGCCGGTAATATGGAATATCATATGACGATACTATCAATATTCATGCAACCGGAAGTTACTACCGGTAGTATAAAATACAAAGCCAAGTTATTGACCTGACCTCGTCTTATACTCCGAATCGACTTATATATGGACGAAGGATGGAAAATTTACAAAATTGGTCAATTCGACTAATACTCCGCATCGACCTATAGGCCGGAAAATACGGTACATCTGAAGACTACATGTGCATGTGTTAGCATATGATTCTGGTTTACTCCTTTTCCATTATAACGTCCTAAATTTGTTTTACCGATGTTTAAACCACTATTTTGCAAGTGGTCTGCCCTTTTTCACATCTTTCAGTTACAATAATTATTTTCCACAGCGTTAAAATTTGTCTCATTTTAGTTGGAGGTTCTTCCATTTTATTACGGTACTAGGTGTTAACATTGTGAGTGCTCAGTTGTAATATCAACTGTAAAAATGGTTTCGATTGGACTTTCTAACAATTAATTAAATTTTAAAAAAAAACAGTTATCTCATCTAAAAACAAAACCATTTACTCAGAGACAAAAGTCAATGGCTTAATTCAAAGAATACATAGAGGGATTATCTTTACAAACAAAGTGTACAAACCGGTTGCACCAACTTGAATAGATAGATGACAGCTTGGTGACTGGTATATAATCACTGCAACATTGGGGAAAAAAAACCAAAACAAACATCACAAGCCTTTAACACTATCAATCAAAATCTGTCAAATAATTCTCACTTGCTGGTTAATAGACAAACATCTTATTAACCCACCCACCTCAGGCAATATGAATTAACTCTAGACACAACTAATATATGCAACCATTAACATAATTTTGGCACTGCAATGCTTGCTACCTGGCCAACAGTACCAATCAACTCTAGTTCACTAATACCACGACCGGTAGTACCGGACAGTTTCTGTGTCAATATCATGACAAGTGCTTATTAACGAGAAATCGGTTATTTTATTAAATATTTTAACTGAGAATTGGGGAATTCATAATTTTTTTGCATGCAGCGTGAATTCGTGAATCACTGAAAATGTTGTGAAATTCACGCCAAATTCGCGAGGGTTGGCAGCTATGCACAAGTGTATTTCAACCTAGTTTTGCATACCAGGGCCCAGCGATGTAGAACGAATTGTCCACTGAAATTAGACACAAAGACACAGTGGTCCCTTTTAAAAGTGCTCTTAAAACTCACCTTTTTTGACTGCAAGAACAAACTTAAAGACCTAATAATGTTTTGTACCTTAAATATTTTCAGCATTTTTTGTTTTCCAATTTCACTTTTGTTGTGTTTTTCTTTCTGTAGTCATATCATTATAGATGTTGTAAATCACTTAGAGCTTCTGAGGATTAGGCGCTATAAAACTTCTTCATTATTAATTATTATTATGACCCTTGGGTCACAATGCGAAATTCATCACATATTAAATATGACCTTCGACTCTACGTCTTTGAAACAAGGATCATAGTGTTACGGCTATTGGATTTAATTTATTTATTTTTTAATTGTTAAACCCAAATTTATTATTTAGGATTTAATATTCATTAATTGGGAAATTGTTCTAGAAAGTTCAGCTTAATCACTTTCTGTAAATAGGCTGACTTAGATTGTAAACAAGTTTTGACCTTGGCTTACAATGGTCTAGTTCCTGACCTTGCTTTAGACATTGTCAACAGGTCTTCAATTTCATTGGTTAATTTTAGGGACAGCATTCTATTTTTAGTTCTTAGGGGTAAGAAAATCTAGAGTATGTGATTTTTAGGGAAGGTAGTGACCTTCCATGACCTTCTATCAATTTCTAGAAAAGCGCGTGATTACTTGTTTACTTCAAAAAAACAATATATATAGCTGTGTTTTAGAAGCTGACATTAGTAGAATCTCTGCGCTTAAAGTTATTAGTTGTGTATTCATATTTGAGTTATAATTATCTTGTTCTGGACTTGTGTAAATTCGTTGGAAAAGAAGAATTATCTCGAAAAAGGACATATGTTTATGATATTCAATTGGATGATTAAAAACAAGAACTGTACCACGTGACATTGTCAGCCATTTTGGATTACATCGTCAAGATTCGAACCTGGAACTATTAGAACATTTATTTATTAGGACTTGCAATTCCATTAGTGGATTATTTTTGTGAATTCTAAATTTGTTGGATTTGATTCTCTAAAACTGTAAGTTCAATTGTTTTATTTAAATAATTGTACTTAATAAAATCTTTGTTAAAGTTATACAAGCTTGTTAGTTTTCACTCTTTCTGTGTTGCTGCTTATTTGAGCCTAAGCATGTAACAATAGGAGCATAGAATGGTTCCCATTTTGTAGAAGGTTACCACTGAAGCAACACAACTACAAAGTTTAATGAATTTCCAAGCAAACAGTGGACCCCATTATAGCATGGTGACCTGAGTCTACAAAATGATATCACATTCATACATATCATGCTAAAACCAAACAAATCAGTTAGCTGTCAAATAAATGGTGCATACTCCTGCCAACAAGAAATGAGTGTGGATAGAAATAAGTGCAATACTATGGACTTAGTTAATGCAGCTATAACTTATATATATATATATATATATATATATATATATATATATGATCCATATTAAACAAGTACTTAAAACAGGTATTATATATTTAATATTTATATGTAAATAAAATATACAACACAAGCATGAATAGCTAAGAAAGTGTTCTCACTAATTAAATCTGTTTTTATTGATAATATAATTCTATGGTAAATAAGATTAAGAGATAAGCACAAACACTGCAATCTAACCATCAGATTAGCAATACACTATAGTGTGGAGATAAGCACATACACTGCATTCTAACCATTAGATTAGCATTACACTATAGTGTGGAAATAAGCATTCTTACCATTAGATTAGCAATACACTACAGTGTGGAGATAAGCACAAACTGCATTCTTACCATTAGATTAGCAATACACTACAGTATGGAGATAAGCACAAACACTGCATTCTAATCATTAGATTAGCAATACACTACAGTGTGGAGATAAGCATTCTTACCATTAGATTAGCATTACACTATAGTGTGGAGAAAAGCACAAAAACTGCATTCTTAACATTAGATTAGCAATACACTACAGTGTGGAGATAAGCATTCTTACCATTAGATTAGCATTACACTACAGTGTGGAGATAAGCATTCTTACCATTAGATTTGCATTACACTACAGTGTGGAGATAAGCATTCTTACCATTAGATTAGCATTACATGTGTGATGTTTGACCAAACCACCTCCAAGTATAATCATCCCCGTGTTAATAGCTAAAACTGCCTGGCTGTTTATCCTGCGTATATCTAATAAAAAGAAAGAAATTCATTGTATACTATTTCCATCTTAACAATTCATCAGCTTACGTATATGTAAATTTAGCACTGCTGGGAACTCGGTGAATTTTAAAGATCAATCATAGGATTCATTATAACAGGTCAGCCATCAATGAAAGGTATACAATAGGATAAAATCATGAATATTGTATGTGACTGAGCAAATTTGTTGGCATAGATTAATTTTTAAAGCATATGTAATGTGATACCTACCCTCTATGATGTCTAAAACTAGACCAGGACTCTTGTATGAGTGGAAATACAACATGTCCCCAAGCGAACCATCCGTAATTGCCGGGCAAAAGACTGGAATGTTATTCTGCATGGAAATAAAATAAAATTCTTTAATTAGCATGAATATGTTTTGGTACCTGACAAGACTGGAATGTTATTCTGCATGGAAATAAAATAAAATTCTTTAATTAGCATGAATATGTTTTGGTACCTGACAAGACTGGAATGTTATTCTGCATGGAAATAAAATAAAATTCTTTAATTAGGATGAATATGTTTCGGTACCTGACAAGACTGGAATGTTATTCTGCATGGAAATAAAATAAAATTCTTTAATTAGCATGAATATGTTTCGGTACCTGACAAGACTGGAATGTTATTCTGCATGGAAATAAAATAAAATTCTTTAATTAGCATGAATATGTTTTGGTACCTGACAAGACTGGAATGTTATTCTGCATGGAAATAAAATAAAATTCTTTAATTAGGATGAATATGTTTCGGTACCTGACAAGACTGGAATGTTATTCTGCATGGAAATAAAATAAAATTCTTTAATTAGCATGAATATGTTTCGGTACCTGACAAGACTGGAATGTTATTCTGCATGGAAATAAAATAAAATTCTTTAATTAGGATGAATATGTTTCGGTACCTGACAAGACTGGAATGTTATTCTGCATGGAAATAAAATAAAATTCTTTAATTAGGATGAATATGTTTCGGTACCTGACAAGACTGGAATGTTGTTCTGCATGGAAATAAAATAAAATTCTTTAATTAGCATAAATATGTTTCGGTACCTGACAAGACTGGAATGTTATTCTGCATGGAAATAAAAAAAAATTCTTTAATTAGCATGAATATGTTTCGGTACCTGACAAGACTGGAATGTTATTCTGCATGGAAATAAAATAAAATTCTTTAATTAGGTTGAATATGTTTCGGTACCTGACAAGACTGGAATGTTATTCTGCATGGAAATAAAATAAAATTCTTTAATTAGGATGAATATGTTTCGGTACCTGACAAGACTGGAATGTTATTCTGCATGGAAATAAAATAAAATTCTTTAATTAGCATGAATATGTTTCGGTACCTGACAAGACTGGAATGTTATTCTGCATGGAAATAAAATAAAATTCTTTAATTAGGATGAATATGTTTCGGTACCTGACAAGACTGGAATGTTATTCTGCATGGAAATAAAATAAAATTCTTTAATTAGGATGAATATGTTTCGGTACCTGACAAGACTGGAATGTTATTCTGCATGGAAATAAAATAAAATTCTTTAATAAGCATGAATATGTTTCGGTACCTGACAAGACTGGAATGTTATTCTGCATGGAAATAAAATAAAATTCTTTAATTAGGATGAATATGTTTCGGTACCTGACAATGTGTGAAATTCAATGCATAATACAGGATTTTATTTGTTGTTGTGGGTTTAATGCCATTTGTCAGCATATGATAGGCTATAAAGCGGCAGCCAGTATAACTGATGGAGGAAAAACATGGGAAAACCCTGGTAAGAAGTAACAACCCATGGGAAGCTAATTGCTTGCTTTCTCACATACCCACACTGACTGAGCACAAGACTCAAACTCACATGGTCCAAGGTGTGACTGTGGTCATCAATGTGAGTGAGTGTGTTATTAGTCCTATTGGCCACCCAGGGACCAGATTTTATTCATAAGCATGCTTCCTTGACAACTAATGAAGTAACCATGGATACCCATCAGCATTTTCTACAAAATAAAGTCTTCTTCCGAACTTCTATCACTTTATTACTGAAAAACATTTGGCTCAAAGCACAGCAGTGTGACAAAAGTTTAAAAAAAAAAAAACAGTTGTAAGTTTAAATTCTGCACATGCTATATATACTCTACTTATACATTGGATAAATGGCTTTTAAAACTATAATTGAGACCATGTTACTGTATGACAAATACAAAAAAAGTTTCATATTTTTTAAGCCTGTTTATCTTTATGTAATTTTTATTATAAATAATAGGAAAAAAATTCTGATACATGCTCAGGAATAAGATAGAAAATATGTCTAAGACGAATCTAAAACAAACATTTTTACGTTTTTTTTTCTATAAAAGTGAGAGGAGTCAATCATGTGACCGATGCTCTATTATTGAATAAAAACTTCCATAGATGCAGGATAAACCTGTTTCATCTATGGACCATGAAACCATCTCTGATATTCTTGAGAAACTTTAACTTCAAACTGGTAACAAAACTATTTTCTTGATTTATCAAATATCTTTACAAGATACCTGTAACTCCAGTATAAAATTCTTTGCCATGACCTTTGACCCTGAAACTGATACCATGGAAATAAGAGCAATGAACTTGTATCATGATACAATGTCAAGATATACCTACACGCTAAGTTTTATTAAATGTCCGGGTAATAATGTTTGGAAACTTTTACTAAATGTATCTTATTTCAAGTATTCTCGAATGTATCCGAAAACTGGGTAAAAAATGTATGCATGCTTGTATATGTTATCATGCTCAGTAATAACTGATTCAATACCTTTGACATAAACTTAATGTCTGAGTTCTGACTATCAACAAGATCGGATATGACATCTTTTATACATGTAGAAGTCACAGTAGTGGGATGCCGAGTGGCCGAATGGTCTAAAACGCTCTCAGTTATGGATAACTGCCATCTCACATCTGTCTGCGTGGGTTCGAGTCTCAGATTCAGCCAATGTGGGTATGTGATGAAGCTTGCCAATGGCTTCTTGTGGGTTGGTGGTTCTTTTATATAGCTTTTACTCTTGATTGGATGTGGTTCTTTAGAGCTGTACCAAATACTTCATGCTTTTACTACAATGCAACATCCAATCAAGAGTAAAAGCTATATAAACAATTTTGGGATCCGGTGTAAAGCAGAAATTCTGGAGGTAGTTATAATACAGAAACAACTACATATTGCAAGAAAGAAGCAGTGTTTAATGAAACAAAACAAAAAGGTAAGCACATGATGATTTATTCTGGATAAGATTTCTTTAATTATTGGAGGTCACATGGACATCATTTTAATTTAGGAAAAATGATATAGAATGAACAGTGTTTTAGTGGGATAAAAAACCATGTCAATTTGACCATCCAATAAAAAAAAAAACTCAAAGATTTTCATGAATGTCATGGCCAGCTAACATTATGGTGGCCTGATCAGAACTATTTTTATTTAGAACCAACAAAATATCTTTAGAAAACCCTTTATCACTATGACTATCCACAAGATTTTCAGGATAACAGCCACAGTCATCAAACTGTAGCACACTTATCATTTAACACCAACTACTGGTATATTATGATAAGTCATTCAGTGGAAAACCCATACCTACATCACCTTTCAACACCATTTTCAATTAGGACCAGCTACATATCAAAAGAAGTCATTCAGTGAAAAACCCATATCTACATCACCTTTCAACACCATTTTCAATTAGGACCAGCTACATATCAAAAGAAGTCATTCAGTGAAAAACCCATATCTACATCACCTTTCAACACCATTTTCAATTAGGACCAGCTACATATCAAAAGAAGTCATTCAGTGAAAAACCCATATCTACATCACCTTTCAACACCATTTTCAATTAGGACCAGCTATCACAAGAAGTCTTTCAGTGAAAATCCCATATCTACATCACCTTTCAACACCATTTTCAATTAGGACCAGCTATCACAAGAAGTCATTCAGTGAAAATCCCATACATATGTTACCTTCAACACCATTTTCATTTACAGCACAGTAATTATGCATTTAATGTAACATATTTACAGCACATTAATGATGTGATTATGTCACCTTTCAACACCATTTTCAATTAGGACCAGCTATCACAAGAAGTCATTCAGTGAAAATCCCATATCTACATCACCTTTCAACACCATTTTCAATTAAAACCAGCTACATATCAAAAGAAACCATTCAGTGAAAATCCCATATCTACATCACCTTTCAACACCATTTTCAATTAGGACCAGATAAATATCAAAAGAAGTCATTCAGTGAAAATCCCACACCTACATCACCTCTCAACACCATTTTCAATGACACCACAGTAAATATGTCTATAATGTAAAATATTTAAATCACAGAAATGATGTGATTACTGTAAAATATTTACATCACAATAATGTTTTGATTAGTTTAAAATATTTACATCATAGTAATGATGTGATTACTGTAAAATGTTTACTGCACATTGATGATGTGATTACTGAAACATATTTACATCACAGTAATAATGAGATATCTGTAAAACATTTACATCATAGTAATAATGAGATTACTGTAAAACATTTACATCAAAGTAATAATGAGATACTGTAAAACATTTACATCACAGCAATAATGAGATACTGTAAAACATTTACATCACAGTAATAATGAGATACTGTAAAACATTTACATCACAGTAATAATGAGATTACTGAAAAAAATTTACATCGCAGTAATAATGAGAAAACTGTAAAATATTTACATCGCAGCAAACTGTCCTCAAATCTATTCATACCAGCACAACACAGTGTTCTGTAGAAAATAATGGTCAACCCATGGAAATCATACAGAGACTCTTCCATCTTTCATAACAGCAATGTGAAATTGCTTTTGAAATACATTTGGAGGCCTTGGTCATTATGCCATTCCTTCATATGACAGCATTTGTGATGTCATGAGGTGTTATTACATGTGTTACATATCTAAAAATATAAGGGCATATTAACATAAATAACATATTCAATTGACAAGGCAAATGACATACAGCAATATATATATATGATAACACCCAAGTTTTTGTTGATGTAACATTTTTCCTGGCAGAAACGCTAGCTATTGTAAATAAAAATAATTTCAAAGTTACACATGTTTTAATATTTATTTTTAAAAATATTCATGAAAGTTTAAATTTGTTATTTGTAGCAACCACAAAATCCCAAAATATTTGCACCCAACAAAAGTTAACAAACTCAATGTAATAATTACATTACTCACCTTATACGCCCAATAGTACACAGATTCTGGATTGTTTATTTCCTTTCCCAGTCGATTAATCAGTTTGGAAGGTGTCCACAGTATACCCTACCGAGAAAGTTTCATACTATCATTTGAATTAAAAAATAAAACTGAATTAAACACATGGCTAAATTCATTAGACAAACTAAATAAATATGTCTGTTTCGCTATAAATGTTTTCTTTGCAGAATTGGATGTGGTTTATTAGAGTTGTACCAAATACTTCATACTACAACAACTGAACCTGTCTTGCGAGACCATGTCCTCAAAGCACAGACTGATTAATCATATAGCATTATAACCTGTAATGAGAGACCACCTGTCTTAAGAAACCATATTTTGGGGGCAGAAGGGGTGGTCTTTCAAGACAGGTTTTACAGCATTAGTAATTTTTTGAAACACTAAAACCATCTAAGGCTGCATTGAATACAATATATGGAACTTGAGTACTCAAATTGGAAGACTCCCTTCATCCTCAAATAATTAAAAACAGATGTATATAATGGCATTATCTGTAGCCATGGTCATACAAAATACATACCCACCCACCAATTCCTGGACAGTTTTGAAAATATGAATAAAAACATTCCCATATTTTCCATCGAAAAGAAACACAATATGTGTAACTGCACACTAAAATCTGCAAATTATCTTGAAATGCCATAAAATAAAAATAAAAATTCTTTGTCAGGTTTGGCTGACCAATCAAGTTTTCTATTAAATGCACTGCTTCATTGTGGCTAACTAGAATGACCATTTTTTTCAAGGTTTGGCAATATTTAATTGAAGAAAAGCATCAGTATACTTTTATTAGGCTGCAGGTAGTATAGCTTATAAAGTCATTCAATTAAAATTATGTTATGTGTAATTATCTCCCCATGGGTTACCAAAAAAGTATCATCCATAGTCTTCATATACAGACAAAATACAAGAAGGAATTCATGATGCTGCCATAATGCAAACTCAACATAAATGACAAGTAACAGCATTCAAAATTTTAAACAGGAGTTGTCTACTCTTTGTTATCTCAATTCCAAAATCTGGACTTTATTTTATGATTTACCCAACTCATTCTCAGTTATACCATATCCTGTCAACTCTCCCAGCAGGAGAAAAAAACTTCATTACATTCCTTCTTCCTGATTTTTGCAGTAAACTCCCATATATTACAATTTTCTTCAGTAAACAGAATCTAAAGTTTAAACATTATTCAAGTCAATTTATGAATGTTTATAACCTTACAACATCACTAAAGTCAGAAAATAAACCACAACAAGCAATAACAACAATAATTAAATTGTCAGCAGTTAGTTTCAATTCAATGAATGCTCACTATGATTCTGCAGCATCTCCATTCCCACCAAACAATATTACACGAATGAACACCAGAAATTACTGTACCGTATATACAAACCTTATTACCATTATTAAATTAAAAGAAGGAATGGAGAAACCTACCACACAGCTTATGTACCCTCAAACAATTATTCAGAATATTATTTACTAAACAATCTTCAATGTCTTTCTAGTTGAGAATAAGAAAGGGATATAAAACGTGAGAAAATGTAAGGTACATGTAGATTGTAAATAGGTACCGCTATTTACAACAAAATAGGCCATTGTTTTTTTGTCAATCAATTACTAGCGCTTACATAACACAAATAGTACAACATGGTTTCTTCAAATTATGTCTGAGGGCCAGTCATTCTCACAAAATAGTTGCAATGACAAGAATTAACTGTTAATTAGTCACAATGGCTTTGATTCTTTTTCACTTAACACTAACCTTTAGCTATTGTACTGAACTATCAGAAAATGAAAAGAGGGTATGGTACTGGAGAAAAAAAACAGAAGTGTCACATGGAGAAATGGCACGTCCTTTGAGAATTTCACGCATATTGGACAAGAAGATAAGTCAATATTTAGTAAAAACGAGGCTTAAAAAATACCCCCAAAACCTCCCGATTTTAGGTCCCAATCTCCCTATTTTTACATTTAATCTCCCTATCTGGCTTTGAAAAGTTGACAGACATGAGTTACTCAAGTAATATCAGTTGTAAAACATTCTTAAATCCTGAAATACAAGATTGTCACCATATATACTCAGTAACATGCCATGCCCAAATACAAATGGACCCTGACATGCAATTATATAATGTGCTGGCAAATAAGGGTCTATGATGCTTCTTCTACTGATTACTCCAAAACAACTGCATAGACCCAGATCTGCAGGTGCTTGAAATAGCAATTTGGGTTTGTACAGTTTACAGATGGACTCTATTTATAGGCAAGTAAAAATATATGCTCTATCTAAATGATTGACACTGAAAATGTGATTCATTGAAGCATTCACTGTGATGCCATTTACTATAGCATGAACTCCAATGTCACTCACAGTAACATTCACTCTGATGTCACTCACAGTAACATTCACTCTGATGTCACTCACAGTACCATTCACTCTATCATCCACTGTGATGTCATTTACTATAAGCCTGTTTAATAAGGGTTGTTACCTCCCTTGCACAGTACCATTCACTCTGATGTCACTCACAGTACCATTCACTGTCATTCACTGTGATGTCATTTACTATAGCGTTAACTCCAATGTCACTCACAGTACCATTCACTCTATCATTCACTGTGATGTCATTTACTATAGGCCTGTTTAATAAGGGTTGTTACCTCCCTTGCATGAGTTATCGTTATTTGTTAAATCTACTTCCGGTGAGCAAAAAATCCGATGAAATGACGTATAATAAAGGAATTTCTGACCCATACTCTTTTGACAAGCTATCAGTTCGTGAAGGTTTATTTAAGAGATAGAGGTGCACACATGTCAGGGAGAAAATATTCAAATAAATGGACTTTAAATGGCATATGGGATAGTCATTTGACTCATCTGTCATTGTTCTGAACAGAAGATTGTACAATTATTTTATAATGAACATTTCAAGAACTTTAGATTGTAGAATAAAGAATGTCAAAAAGCAGTTGAAGACTAAAGTTTTTTTTATGAAGACAGATATGTGCACTCATTTGCATATCACACAATTTCGCAGGAGTGCTCGCATTGCTATGTGAAGGCCAAATTAATTCCATTGTTGCCAAATGATTCTAAGAAGAAAATTTACTTATTCATCGTTTTATTTTTTAGCATATATATATATATATATATATATATATATATATATATATATATATATATATATATATATATATATATATATATATATATATATGTATGTGTGTAATGCCAGTAGCTTCTTGTGGGTCGGTGGTTCTTTCCGGAGGGTTTCCCGGGTTCTTCCTCCACCAGTAATGCTGGCCGCCATGTATAGCGTATCGTGTGCTGAAAAATGGCATAAAACCCTACAACAACAACAACACTACCATGTCACAGTACCATTCGCTCTGTTATCATTCACTGCAGCACACTCAGATATCATTCATTGTAGCATTCACTCCAATATCATTTGCTGAAGCATTATCTCTGATATCATTTGCTGTAACATTATCTCTGATATCATTTGCTGTAGCAATATCTCTGATATCATTTACTGTAGCAATATGTCATGCAGAGTTCACATGTCACAATAACTTCAAAGTTTCAGACTGTTGTTCAGGCTATTAAAAGCCACATAAGTTTAGGCTAGATAGATCAAACTCTCCATTACATTTACCATATTATAATAACTTTTTAAGTGGTAGAATGGTTCTGTGTACCTCTTCATTCTGCTCTTTCAAAACTTGGTCCAAAATAGGCATAACCCAGTCTTCAAATTTACAATAGTTATCATTTGGGACAAGCAGATTTCCTATCCTATTTAGTCCCTTCTCTCTAAGTTCAGCACCTTTCAGGCTGAAGTCTCCCAGGTATGTATTGGCCAAACATTTGATAAAGTCTTCCTCAATCCCTCCAGCAGTTGTAACAATACAATCAACCTGCAAAGTAAAAGACAAACAACATTTGATGAAGTCTTAATAATCCCTCCAGCAATAGTAGCAATACAATCAACATAAAAGACAAAGATATACCAAACATTTGATAAAGTTATCCTCAATTCCTCCAGCAGCTGCAACAATACAATCAACCTGCAAAGTAAAAAACAGAGATATTCCAAACATGAGATGAAGTTATCCTCAGTTCCTCCAGCATCAACCTGCAAAGTAAAGATAGAGATATTCCAAACATTAGATGAAGTATTTCTCAATCCTTCCAGCAGTTGCGACAATACAATCAACCTGCAAAGTAATGACAGAGATATTCCAAACATTAGATGAAGTATTTCTCAATCCCTCCAGCAGCTGCAGCAACAATACAATCAACCTGCAAAGGAAAAGACAGAGATATTCCAAACATTAGATGAAGTATTTCTCAATCCCTCCAGCAGCTGCAGCAACAATACAATCAACCTGCAAAGTAAAAGACAGAGACATTCCAAACATAATCTATAAATATAAAAGCTGATGTATCTGCTAACCTCTGTCTATTAGCATGAAGGACCATGGACTATATAACTCTGTCTATTAGCATGAAGGACCATGGACTATAGAACTCTGTCTATTAACATGAAGGACCATGGACTATAGAACTCTGTAATGTATTTAAAACATGTACAAGAAAAATGTATATAAAACCAGCAACAGTGGTGCATTTATCGCAGCTACATTTTACAAGGTATTAATATGTAATTTGTTATTACAATTATTAAGCCAAACACAAACATTGAGTAAAGTATAAAATTAAATGCACTTCTATTTCATCTGGCACACATACTCTTTAGAACCTATGGAAACTGTTCAGTTGAAATAATTCTAGTTGGTGCTGATTTGCAGACAGGGTCCGAAGCAGTTACCGCATGGAACTAGTTAAGCTTACTGCATGTCTGTCACTTATTCTTACATCCAATATAATTTGAAATGGCGGAATAAATAATCAACATTCAATAGAAAGTACATTTTACCTCTGCAACAAACAAAAATACAGCATTATAAGTAAAGATAGTGCAGTAAATAGTGTTTATGGTAATTCTCTAGGGACAAAACCACTATATTTAGAACAGGAGTAGTTAGTGAGGAAATAAATTATGAAAAGAGTTTTTTAATATATTGATTTTCAAACTAGTACATTGCAATATCTGATACAGCTTGTTGATCATCAGAAATATTTAACAGAAAAAAATCCATGTGCTGCTACCGAGTACAATAAGTGTGGATCGCAGAAAGATGTATATAGCATAAATGATTTTCATCATCCAATGATATATGTGTTCACCTATAGACATAATAAATGTATTTGGGTTTGCTTCTCAGAATGGAAGAATTTATTAACTCATCTTTTAACTTTTTCTTATTTCTACCAATTAATACAGATAGTAATCAATAATACTTCATTACCCATACCGATATGAAGAAATTGTAATAGTCACCACTAATATGCATTATTTTCTTGTAAATATTCATACCATTAAGTAAAGATAGCAATATGTAAAAGATGACCTCAAATTGGCCATAATTTAATATTGAATTTATGTAACTCATTGAAGATTGTCCATCTTTTGTGAGACGTCACAAACAAATGATGGACATTATTCAGTGAGTTTCATAAATTAAATATTAAATCATTACCTCTTTCCGATTCTGTTTATCACATAGTTTTTATTTAGAGTGGTAAAAAAGTGAAGGAAGAATGCAAAATTTTCGGCTTTTAATTCTAACAGCTTTTAATTCTGGCTCGTATGTTGCACCTTTCAATTCTTGCATGTGAAAATACAGTCACAAACGAGAGTTATAAAATATCAAATTTTTTTACACCAAATAACAATTTCAAGAGCAACTGTCTTTCTAATCATTTGACCTTTTGTCATAAACAAGATAATTTTTCAAAACTGGACAGTCACTGTACATTTCTAGTTGATTGATACATTGTTCACATGGTTATGTCTCCTCGGTTAGTGAAAGAACCATATACATGAATTTGTATGTTACTGTTAAGAGTGTTTCCACCTAAAACTACATCCATTCCACCAAAAACTGCATCCATTCCACCAAAAACTGCATCTATTCCACCTAAAACTGCATTCCACCAAAAACTGCATCCATTCCACCAAAAACATATAAGATTCATTATAGGATGTGGCAGAAGAAATGTCAATCCAGTTGTTGGATATTTCTCTGAAGAAACTGTGCTGGATGTGTTGTGGCAAACACATTTGGTGGGGATCCAGAGGCGAATGATCCATTTGGTCTGCCTTTTGAATACGCTATCATACTATACACCAGCAATAGTACTAGCAACATTCCATCATTTTCCATATGAACCCAGAAGTTGTCCATGTATTGTCTGCTTTTGTTGTGCACCTCCACCATAGAAAGGGTTGGGAAAAATTAGTAACTGACATCTCCACCATGATAGGGGTTGCGAAATATTAGTGACTGACAACTCAAACATGGTTGGGTTGAGAGACGTTCATGACTGACACCTCCACCTTGATAGGGATTGTGAAACATTAGTGACTGAAATTCTATTACTCAATACATATGAATGAAGATCATTCCTGGAAAGACTAAAACAACATTATGATTAGAACTTTGTAACAAAGGAAAAGTCATGACAATTTTATATTTGGCCAATAAAACAAATTATGTCAAAAAAGACTTTTGTATATTCAGTAAATGTTTGAATAAATTAGAGCCTAATTGGAAATCACCTCGGATATTCACTTCGGCCGAATATCCGGTTTTTTGATACTATTTGGAAGTATTCGCCTCAACAAATAATATGCACACAAATGGTTACAAGTAAAATAAATCAATAAATATCAAACTTTTTTTAAAAAGTTTTTTAATACATAACAATTTTAGTTAATCATAAAAATTTTCATCTTATAGGCGATATATACGGTATATGGTACACAAAAAGTTTAAGCTTCACATACGATAATGAAACAAACGTTACTTTCCAGAGTCGCACCTACTACTCGGTTTGTGCCTGGATCTGGCAAATAGTACATCCAAATACAGGGATTCGGTACTCAGTGAAAATTATCTACTTGGTTAGGCCCTAGAATAAATGGCTGGTCTGTTTCTATGCATTACATAAATGAACAACACATAAGTACACACATCAATGCACATAAGTACACTCATCAACACACAAAGTACACAAATAGGTACATGCATCAACACATGTAAGTACAGTGGAACCCCGCTATAATGCGATGATCGGGGTCCATAAAATCGGATCGCGTTAAAAGCGGGGTCGCGTTAATGCGGGGTTTTACAATATTTAACTTTTTTTCCGAGAACATATACGTGTATACATGTACAATGATCAAAAGTCGGCTTATCATCAGATGAATATTAACTGGAATGCATTAATTAAGATATATTCAAAATAATCGATGGCTAATATATTTATACAAATTTCATACCGCTAAAATTTTATCAGATGCGACAACTGCAAGAATAATTAACAATCAACGCATGATTTCAGCGTGCAAATAACTTTTATTTCAGATTTTGTAAACATCAAAAGAAACATGTGAAAACTGCTAAATTAATCGTTGCGCAAAGTGCAAAGTCAGTGTGGTTCCAAATTTAAATTTCATCATTTCTTGAAAAATATATCCAATGACGTTTGCTTCTTTGCTCTAGGGCATACAGTTTCTCTTTAGCAGAAAACGACTTGCGTTTTTGAACTTGCTTTTCCATAATAGTAAAATATTTTTTTATATAAGCAAACAACGTACACAGATAAAGCTCGATAACTAAGTAATTAAGGCCTGCAATGGTTACGAATCACATTTTATATAAAACAAAATTAAGCTGAACGGATGTACAATTAAATACGATTTTAAATTATAGATAATAAAGTGGATATTATTTACTTTCAATTGTTTGTTGTTTGATCACACCGCCAAGCACAGCATACATGTTGGCGGCTTTCGTCCTTTGATGTTTATTAAATTGTGCAACTCTTGTATCAACCACAGCTTTGTCTGCTGCTTGGCTGTGATTGCAGTTAAATAAGAAGCCCATGTCGGCTATTGTTTGAGCAACGACTGTATACAGAATTCATGGAAGACAATCACAAAGACGATTTACTGGCTTTACTCATGGGTCCGTAATAAGTAACACTTCCGATAATGTTTATTTCGGCTTAACAATTCAAAAACCTAATGAAACCAGTTTCCTCTTCTAGAGTAGAATACGGAGCTTCACCACAACCTGTTCAAATTGATAAATTTCAGAAGCCAAGCATTGTACACACTATTTCTCGTACGTTATATATATCGTATTATTTTAGAATTCAAAAACCTAATGAAACCAGTTTCCTCTTCTAGAGTAGAATATGGAGCTTCACCACAACCTGTTCAAATTGATAAATTTCAGAAGCCAAGCATTGTACACACTATTTCTCGTACGTTATATATATCGCATTATTTTAAAATTCATACACGATCACTTCTCCAAAATCACTTAAAGAACCTGAATAAATTGTTAAGTTCCGATCGTTTATTATTAAAAGTCATACGCGAATTCTTCCACCAAATTATAATAAACGTTTTACACACTATTTCTCGTACGTTAAACAAATATTTTCACGGTCCGATAAAAATACATGTAAATGAATTTCAAATTTCTGGAACCATGCCACGATCATATTATTTTAAAAGTCACAACTAATCTCATGCCCAAAATGAAGTTAATTTCTTGTTTGTTTGTTTTTTTACTTTTCTCCAAATTTTTTTTCTCCATGTGTGAATGAATATATGAAATTTCGGGAGCCATGCTACGACCGCGTTATATCTGAAATCGCATTATGGCGGGGCGCGTTATAGTGGGGTTCCACTGTACACATATAAACACACATATGTACACCTATAAACACACAAAAGTGCACACATCAGTACATAACAGTACAGACATCAACACACATAGGTACACACATCAACACATATAAGTATACACAACTAATCTCATGCCCAAAATGAAGTTAATTTCTTGTTTGTTTGTTTTTTTACTTTTCTCCAAATTTTTTTTCTCTGAGTGTGAATGAATATACGAAATTTCGGGAGCCATGCTACGACCGTTTTATATCCGAATTCGCGTTATGGCGGGGCGCGTTATAGCGGGGTTCCACTGTACACATATCAACACACATATGTACACCTATAAACACACATAAATGCACACTTAAGTACATAACAGTACAGAGATCAACACACATAGGTACACACATCAACACATACAAGTATACACATCAACTCATATAAGTACACACATAAACACATAGGTACACACATCAACACACATAGGCATAAACACAAATAATAATTATCCTTACCAATGCCACTAATCAGCAGTACCTGATTCACTATGATTGGCTGATGGTCAAATATGATCTCATTTTTCACTGTTCTCTTTCCTTTAGTTATAGTCTGACTTGACTTTACACGGCATTCAAACTGTTTCAAGACATGCTACTGACCCTGATCAATGCAGATATCATCCTGGCAAGAATTCCATGTCTTGTAAAAGCTTTACCCATTATACTTTTGCAATTTTTCAATACAGTCCCTACCATTAATTAAGTAAATTAGACTGTAAGTAGACTAAACAAAATTATATTATTAAATGCTTAAAAAATTGCTTGAAAACTGTGAAATGTTTTTTATATGTCTGAAAAAAAGTTAAAAGATGACTGTGTCTTCTGTTTCTAAGAACTCATTTCAAAAGACAACTCACCATATTGTGTTGTGCAAGATAACGTAGGACTTCCCTCACTCCAGATGATATCAGATTTGACGTGTAGCTTAAAAATATTGTACAGTTTGTCTTTTCTCGTCCACAAGGATTTAAGTTCAACTTATCCTGCTTATCGGCTGGGATTTCCTCATGCTTCTTTGTGATCTAGAAAGAAAAATAATTTGTCTCCAAATATCTAACTCAATTCTAAAAAAAAGCTTCAAAGAGAAATCATGTCTTGGTCTAAACAAAATGAGGGAACTGAAAAAAATGCAGAAATTACACAAGACTGTAACATTAAATGATTTAATATAATAAAATATTGATTAATGTGAACTTTCATTCGTTATGCAACAACAAATATTCTGCTGAATAAAGTGTGTTATGGATAAATACACAATTCTTAGCATCGCAGTGGCAAGAGCTCCAGCCTCATAGACCTTTAACACTGATAACATTTCTTCCTCTGGACCTAGAGACATACAAATTAATTGCTAACTTTTTCTTAATCATTGCCCAGAATTTAATATCAAATATAAAGGAAAGCACATTTTTCAATAAATTATGACCCTCCTAGAATATATACCAAATCACATTAACATTAAGAATATAAGCACTACTACATGTAACTCCTGATTCCAGATCTCCCAAAGGACAACAAATTAGTCTTGCCAGTCTATTTTATGTAGACAAAGGGCAACAACTCTTGCAAATTACCTCCATTTACCACTGACAATCTCATCACAATTAATACTTCCAGTTCAGTACCCACGAATGTAGCTCTATTCTAGAACTTTTTTTCTTGTCTCATTTTGGTGGTGATAGAAGAGTTATATTGATGCATTTTTGGTAGGGATTTATAGGTAATTGTTTATTCTTTAGAATACGAGCTCAGAGAGTGCTTGTATGTGTGTATTTTGGCAACAGTGCACACTGAGTAATAAGGTCTTGGTGATGATCCGGAAGTGAAATCAGTGTGCTCTTTACATGCTGTTCTGTTTACAGTGCAGCATCTAAAATAAATGCTGGTGAAGCCTTGACAAGAACTTTACAATGAAGTCATCTTTGAAGGTATTTTAGATAAACATATGATTTGTATTTATTGTCACACTGTGGAAAAGTCAGTACTGAGAAATATATGTAGAGAATATATATTAATTGTGATGTATGTCCAACTGCAGGTGGTACAAGTACGAAGCAAAGTGGAAGAGTGAATGGGATGCTCCCATTGCATGTATGATGGGAGGGTATTGAATTAATATTGGTGGAAGAGTGAATGGGATACTCCCATTGCATGGAGGATGGGGGGGGTTATTGAATTAACATGATTAGTGGAAGAGTGAATGGGATGCTCCCATTGCATGGAGGATGGGAGGATATTGAATTAATATCATTAGTGGAAGAGTGAATGGGATGCTCCCATTGCATGGAGGATGGGAGGATATTGAATTAATATCATTAGTGGAAGAGTGAATGGGATGCTCCCATTGCATGGAGGAGGGGGGGGGGTTATTGAAATAACATGCTCAGTGGAAGAGTGAATGGGATGCTCCCATTGCATGGAGGATGGGAGGATATTGAATTAATATCATTAGTGGAAGAGTGAATGGGATGCTCCCATTGCATGGAGGATGGGGGGGGGGGGTATTGAATTAACATGATTAGTGGAAGAGTGAATGGGATGCTCCCATTGCATGGATGTGGGAGGGTATTGAATTAACATGATTGGGTAAATATTGTTGAAGAAACATAAATTACTGAAAAATTTGCTTTCTCTTTCAAATGTGTTCCCAGATTTTATTAAAATTAGGAGAAGAGGTAAGGATGAAGCAACCTGCCAATACCTAGGTTAAACTTCAAGAAAGGAAAATTGGCATCCCCGTATGAAGGACAACCTACTCATCTAACTTTCAAACAGCACAACCAGAAGCAACATGCACGACATCTAGGACAAATAAATGAACCTTACTAAATAAAATTTCCAGGCAAACCCTTTAAAAGGTGCTTATCCTGAGATTGTGCTGATATCAAATGGGTCAGGGCAAAATCTCATTGGTAAAAACCCAAGAAAGTCGACTGTGCTTGCCAGAAAAGACCTCAGTGATATAAACAGTATAATCAAGGTATTGGTGTTGTTGTTGTTGTTGTTGTAGTAGTTTAATGCCATTTTTCATCACACGATATGCTATACATGGTGGCCAGTATTACTGGTAGAGAAAGAACCCAGGAAAACCCCTGAAAAGAACCACTGACCCACGAGAAGCTACTGGCAAGCTTTCTCACATAACTACATTAGCCGAATCTTAGACTCAAACCCACACAGACAGAGGTGAGATGGCAGTGATCAATAATGGAAAGCACTTTAGACAACTTGGCCATCTTAATCAAGGTATTAAGAATACTGATGTCTTGGTGGGTTACTGTGATAACACTGTACATAAGATCACAACAAAAAATTTAAATCTCGAGATACTGCTATTCCACTATCATAAACATTTTGATCTAAACATCTTTTACATAATTTATCTAAATTTTCTTTTTTTATATTGTTATGTGCTTAGGCTCGAATAAGCAGCAACACAGAAAGAGTGAAAACTAACAAGCTTGTATAAGCGGGTGCGAAAATGCATGGCACAATTACCATTTTTGATCAATATATATTAAATGAGAAAAACATTTGCTGTGGTAACAGAAATTGCATATATAATATATTACTTTATTCAGAGAACAATGCATTGGTACATACACGTGTCTAATTTATATATACATGTATAATCTATTGCATGAAAAGAGTATCAACAACGTGTACTCACCAGCGAATCTGGTAACATACATTGAATCCATAATACAAATATTTCCATCGAAAATATCCACACACAGATGTAAAATATTCAACAATTTTGTCACAGATCATTATGTGACTGAATTCAATGAAAAGAAAATAACAAACATTTCGTAACGAGTGTACGTAATGAATGATGAAATAGTACATGTCTGTAGATTAAATAATGGAAGATAAAGTGTATTCTTATAATAACTACATGTAGAGAAAGAACCCAGGAAAACCCCTGAAAAGAACCACTGACCCACGAGAAGCTACTGGCAAGCTTTCTCACATAACTACATTAGCCGAATCTTAGACTCAAACCCACACAGACAGAGGTGAGATGGCAGTGATCAATAATGGAAAGCACTTTAGACAACTTGGCCATCTTAATCAAGGTATTAAGAATACTGATGTCTTGGTGGGTTACTGTGATAACACTGTACATAAGATCACAACAAAAAATTTAAATCTCGAGATACTGCTATTCCACTATCATAAACATTTTGATCTAAACATCTTTTACATAATTTATCTAAATTTTCTTTTTTTATATTGTTATGTGCTTAGGCTCGAATAAGCAGCAACACAGAAAGAGTGAAAACTAACAAGCTTGTATAACTTTAACAATGATTTTATTAAGCACAATTATTTTCATAAAATAAATAAACTTACAGTTTTAGAGAATCAAATCCAACATTAATCCAATATAGAATTCACAAAAATAATCCACTAATGGAATTGTAAGAGTCTTGATAAATAAATGTTCTAACAGTTCCAGGTTCGAATCTTGATGATGTAATCCAAAATGGCTGACAATGACACGTGATGCAGTTCTTGTTTAATTTATCATCCACATGAATTATGAGCACATGTTTTCTCCTCCAAATAAATAATAAATCCTCTTTCTTCAATGAATTGACACAAAGTCCAGAATAATTATAACACTCAAACATGAAATACACAACTTAACTTTAAAATAAGCCCAAATTCTACTAAAGTTAGCCTCCAAAACACAGCTATATATATATGTAATTCCCTCGTAAACAAGAGGAATCATGTGATTCTAGAAGGTCACCGAAAGAAGCTACCTTCTCCAAGTCACGTAATAATGGAATGTTCTAGAAGGAAATCATTCACTTCCCACCCTCAAGAACTAAAAATAAAAGTGTTGTCCTTGAAATTGACCAATAATTTTAGAGGCTTGTTGACAATGTCTAAAGCAAGGTCAGGATTTAGGTCAAACAAGCCAAGGTCAAAACTTGTTTACAATCTAAGTCAGCCTAAACTTTCTAGAATAATTTCCCAATTAATGGATATTAAACCCTAAATGATAAATTTGGATTTAACAATTAAAAATAAATAAATTAAATCCAATAGCCGTAACAATATTTCAGCAGGATTTAAATTAACATCTGAACAAATGTATGAGAAATTATTGTGACTTCCTTTTGGAATCATTCTCTACTAATGTTTCAAGTACATGTATTACCATCACTGGAGCAATAACCAAAGAAGTTATCGACCATTAGGTCTAATTATTTACCTAATTGTATTGCCCTGCCTCTTGACACATAATATTTACATAATAGGCCAATGGATAATTAATGTTTTTTTAAAAAACCTTTTGATTGGTAGACAACTAGAATTACTGCGCTAAAAAAACCAATAACAGACATATATACAGAAGGATGTACGACATAATATTCTCTGTTAAATGGAGGGCAGTTGAAAAGTATTGATCCATAATCAGAGAGATTCCTGATAGATGCATGCAAATGATATCACAGTATATTAAAACCAGATACCAGATTCTCAATGCAGACACTTACTGATTAATGTCATGACCTGTCATAACAGAACTCCTGTCTAATGAGCCCATGATTTTTAAACTGAAGGTGTGGTCTTTCAATATGGGTTTTACTGTATAGTGAACCTACCATTCTGTTGATCTCTTCGACTGCCTTGCCAAAATTTGTAGCCTGAAATCCACATCTGTGATAGGTCTTTAACAAAGCTTCATAATCCACTCCCTTGTTAAAGTCATATCCCTTGACCGTCACTCCATCTGGAATGGGATTGCTTTTGACATGCACTGCATCAACAGCTAAGGAAGGTGCTTCCTTCAACTGGTTTGCCATTAATGGTTTTTCTTTCAACTTGTCCTATAAAAAAAATGCAATCTTTGAATCAAAATCAATTGTCCACTAGATTAAATAAGACTTTCGGTAAGTCACACAAAGATCATTGTACAACACAAGAGTCCTTCAAATGGAACCAGGCTCAACTAACCAAAAATAATTTCCTAAGATCCATCATAATACTTTCAAAATGGCCACCACAGTGGTAATATTGGATTTAAGATCAGTACAGCGGGATCACCCACTATAACACGGTGGTTGGGAGCCATAGAATCTGACCGTGTTATGAACCGAACCGTGTTATAAGCAACCATGTACAATACCAACACATTTTTGGATTTAATGGGGGGGGGGGGGGTACATAAAGACGGGTGCGAAAATGCATGGCACAATTACCATTTTTGATCAATATATATTAAATGAGAAAAACATTTGCTGTGGTAACAGAAATTGCATATATAATATATTACTTTATTCAGAGAACCATGCATTGGTACATACACGTGTCTAATTTATATATACATGTATAATCTATTGCATGAAAAGAGTATCAACAACGTGTACTCACCAGCGAATCTGGTAACATACATTGAATCCATAATACAAATATTTCCATCGAAAATATCCACACACAGATGTAAAATATTCAACAATTTTGTCACAGATCATTATGTGACTGAATTCAATGAAAAGAAAATAACAAACATTTCGTAACGGGTGTACGTAATGAATGATGAAATAGTACATGTCTGTAGATTAAATAATGGAAGATAAAGTGTATTCTTATAATAACTACATGTACATTTCAGGATCTTTCTGTTTCTGAATTCAGTTATTGTAAATTTCAGCACATTTTCCCACCCAAGCTGCTAGTCAAAGTCCTTTGAATTTGCCGCCCAGCTATTGCGTCATGTTCTTTTGATGTACTCTAATAAATACAGCAGGCAGAACTGGCTGTATTTTAACCACTGAATTATGTCACTGTAAATATCAGCACAGCTAAAATGATAAAGTAATCAACACTAACTTTGTCTCCAAGCTATTTGCATGCGTACGGAGGACTCCTGCATGGAGTGATTTATGTGTCCCAGATCAAATATTTGCATTCAAATACGCGTAATTAAGCGTTTCCGAGACCTCTGTGTCATATATATTTTATACCATTACATTTCTCATCTTTCAATAGTTATTATTTTTGGAAAATCTCTGATTTTTAGCTGCTTTCTGCTAATGTCACGTTTGCTCTTGGCAAAGTCAATTATAGTTCTCAGTTGCAGAATTCGAATTTACTAGTCAACAGATTGCATAAAACAACACCGCCAAGCCACGCACAAATGTTGGCGGCTTTTGGTTTCTTTGATGCTGTATATATCGTTTCCCCTTGATTTGAACAAGTTTAGCTCAGCAGTTCACTTTGATGATAAACACTGTACTTAAATTAATTGATTTATACATTCTGGTGAGAATCTTTTATCAACCCCCGCATTGGCTGTTGCTTAGTTGTGTATGAAATTAAGAGAACATATATCGGAGATTATTAGAGGCAACAATTGTATTCGGAATGCATTCAAGACAAACACAAAGTAGACATGATGGCTTCATTGCTCAGGGATCAGTAATAATAATATTGACACTTATGAGCTGTCATTTTTCAATAATAAACAAAGATCAAAGTTCTCAGTAGGCCCAGCAATTGGTTCGTATTTCTGATGTTTATTCTGGCACAAAACTAGAAGAAATTTTATAATTTTTGAAATTTTAGGAGCTATACAACGATTATTTTATATTCGATTTTGTGTGTGATTTCCTCCTCAAAATGATAATACATTTTCTACACGTTTTTTTTCCGCTCTTTTTAGACGAGTATGAGAATGATAATTAAACTCTTGACGTATTTTATTTTTCATACTTAAAAGATTTTTTTTGTTGGTCTTTGAGAAAAATACCTGTAATAAATTACCTGAAATTTCGGGAGCCATGCCATGACCATGTTATATCCGAATTCGTGTTATAACGGGGCGTGTTATAGCGGGGTCCCACTGTACCATTATTATAAGGTACCATCTAGACATCAAAACTAAGTCATTTGTTTAAAAACCATATCAATATGGCCATTCATTCATTTTACCAACTAGACTTCAAAACTAAGTCATCTGTTTAAAAACCATGTCAATATGGCCATTCATTCATTTTACCAACTAGACATCAAAACTAAGTCATTTGTTTAAAAACCATGTTAATATGACCATTTATTCATGGTACCAACTAGAGATCAAAACTAAGTCATTTGTTTAAAAACCATGTCAATATGACCACCACATTGGTAATATTGGATGTAATATTAGTACCGTTATCATGTGGTACCAACATCAAAACTAAGTCATTTTTTTAAAAACCAGTCAGAGTAGCACCAGTTACATTCAGTAATAACGAGACACAATGTTATATTTTAGATTACCACCATTTTTATTTAGGATCAAAAAGACATCATAAGAAGTCTTTTGCTGAAAATCCAATGTTAATATGACCGTCCATCAAGGAAGAAGAACAACAAGATTTTCATAATGGCCATTGTGTCACCTATACTGGAGGTTAAAGCTGACACAATTTTAGAAAACTTCTAATGGGTACCCATTGATCCTAACAGTTGGTTTAATTAAGGTACCTGACCAAAGGGAAATTTCATTAAATGTGTACAAACCTGAAGTTAAGTCAACACTTTCTTTTACTTCACAATATTCTAAAAATATCACCAACATAATTTGATACAAAGTCCAAAAACTAATCCCCAATTTGGATACAGTTCAGAAATTCCTACATCTTCTGGTAAATTGTCATGGTCTGGTATGCATAAATATAACCTGACTCCCTTTCCCTGGACACAGGTCATCTGTGGGTGCTTGTTTCAAGACCATGCTTGTGCTATGTAAGTAACACTTTGATCATACAATTTGTAAAATCTACCAACAGTTATATCTGAACCCGTCAGTTGTGTGGCACAATCAAATAACCACCATCTATTACTTGCCACTATACCACGTTTGCTGCTCAAATCAAAGATTTATCACAAGAGAAAACAAAGTTTGGATTAAGGTCAAGTATTTAATTTCCTGGATAAGGCATACCTCTGCTTGACACTGATAAAGTACATGTACACATATTTGCAGCTCAATAAAATGGATTGTCAACTTGAAAACAAAGTGATTGCTGCCCTTACAAGCACTGGCAGAAAACTTGTATGCAGTAAACAGGTTCCCAATGGCTCATTTTATTACGCAGGTTATTATCAACTAGAAGGTACCGGAGTACCTGCATACACATCGGCATCATTACTAATGGTCAAAGCACCGCCATTATCATTAGGGCCAACCAGACATCATAAGAAGTCCTCTAATGACAACTCAATGTTGATATGACTATCCATGTAAGAATGTACTGTATTATCCGGCCTATAAGTCGATAGTTTTTTACTTGAAAGTCAGGACTTCGTCTTATACTCTGAATTGACTTATTAATGGATTGTGTCATTGAAAGTTTATTCAAATTACATTTGTAACTACAGGTAATAAAATGAACCACAACATAGATGTGCTTTCAATTATAATAAAACAAGCATTTGTTTGTTTTTTGTTTATTATGGTTTAACGCCATTTTAAAGCACAATATAGGCTATACATGGCGGTCAGTATTAATGGTGGAGGAAGAACCGGAAAACCCCCCCAAGAACCACTGACTCACGAGAAGCTACTGGCAAGTTTTCTCACATAACTACATTAGCCGAATCTTAGACTCGAACCCACGCAGACTGAGGTGAGATGGCAGTGATCCGTAGCGGACAGCACTTTAGACCACTCGGCCACTCGGAGCCCCTTAAAACAAGCATGGACTGTTTATTCAGCTGTGTCAATTGATAACAGAATATAGCAGTGATTTGTTCAGAAGTAAAATCATAAGCATGTTAGCAATGGTAATGCAATTTCACAACTGCCGGTAATATGGAATATCATACAACGATACCATTACTAGTGTAAAATACAAAGCCAAGATATTGACCTAGCCTTGTCTTATACTCCGAATTGACTTAAATGTGGACAATGGATGGAAAATTTACAAAATTGGTGAATTCGACTTATACTCCGAATCAACTTATAGGCCCAAAAATACGGTAAACTGAGAGCACAGGAACTAAGTATGTAAAAAGGTAAACAGAGAGCACAGGAAGTGAGCATGTAAGAATGTAAACAGAGCACAGGAACAGAACATGTGAAAATGTAAATAGAGAGAACAGAATTGAGCATGTGAGAATGTACAAACACATATCACAGGAACTGAGCATGTAAGAATGCAAAAGAGAGCACATAATTGAGCATGTAAGAATGTAAACAAAGAGCACAAGAACAGAACGTGAAAATGTAAACAGAGAGCACAGGAACTGAGCATGTGAGAATGCAAACTGAGAGCATAGGAAGTATGTAAAAATGTAATTAGAGAGTACAGGAAGTGAGTTTGTAAGAATGTAAACAGAGACCACAAGAACTGAGCATGTAAAAATGCAAAGAGAGCACATAATTGAGCATGTAAGAATGTAAACAGAGAGCACAGAATTGAGCATGTAAGAATGCAAAGAGAGCACAGAATTGAGCATGTAAGAATGCAAAGAGAGCACATAATTGAGCATGTAAGAATGTAAACAACGACCATAGGTACTAAGCAGCTCAAGATTAATGTTTTCTTCAGCAAAGTTGGTCTACTTCCAGTAAAGTCTGCTTAACAGAGAAATCACAAGACTGATTCTTACAATATGAAGTGTGGTCTTACATGTTCATTCAAGTGATGCACTCTGCACATCAGTGTACACTACTGAAGTACATTTCATCTTTCAATCACCTTTCCCTTGTTCAAGTGAAATCAGTCTATACAAACCAGAGCTATTATCACTGATCACCGAGGCAAAACCCAATGCTTTAATTTAAAGAATTCCCTCAACATCCCACCACCTTCACCCTACCCACAACCTAAACATACAATCTGATACAATGGCTTTCAAGTATGACTGCATGCTTAATCTTTCATCAAAATATTAAAAAATGTCACGATACCTGCAATATTTGCAGTTTTGAGAAGAGGCCCAGAAAAATACAACCCACTTGGATATAGTTATCAAATGTGTATTCTATATACAAAGTTTTACAAACTTCCACCACGCAGTTTATGATATACTTACTCATAGATGGTAAATATCAAAATGTCATAATAATAACCATCTCTTTACATTTGCACACCTTTAACCTCAATAATTATTAATTTCTTGTGGGTGTGAAAATCATAAAGGAACATAAAAGTTTGAAATTATTAAATCTACCTGTTATTGTCAGTAGTGTTCCAGAATGCAAAATGGTAGTAAAGTGAAGACCAGTCATGCAAGACTTGGGCAACAAATGATGTTTCAAACCAGCAAGACCAGTCTATAAAATGTCATACTCATAAAATACTGTATTCATGCTTATTAATGAACACATTATCGATT
Source organism: Unio pictorum (assembly GCA_030141615.1). Taxonomy (NCBI): domain Eukaryota; kingdom Metazoa; phylum Mollusca; class Bivalvia; order Unionida; family Unionidae; genus Unio; species Unio pictorum. The sequence continues at coordinate 19,266,477 of JARLTB010000029.1, read as the reverse complement.
ACAAATGTAAGAAAATACTTATGCTCTTTTATTTCTTTTAAAAGCAATCTTAACACAGTTTTGTCTATATCATGCCAACAAAATGGAAGTTAAGATAAATCAAGGCAGCTATGACAGATTAGACTCCACATGTGTCAAGCCTGTGACCATTGAAGTACAAGTCCAATTTTTATCTACTATGCCTCCCAATACAGCTCTATCAACAGATCTACCATCCATCCCATTATAAAGATGCTCTATTATCCAATCTACCATACCTGCCGATATACACATTTTCTATTAACCAATCCACCATGTCTCCCAAAATACAGATACAATATAAATTGATCTACCATCCATCCAGATATATAGATGCTGTATCAATTGTTCTACCATACCTCCCTATATACAGATGCTCTATCAACTAATCTACCATCCCTCACTCTATAAAGATGCTCTATTAATCGATCTACTGTACCTGCCTATATACAGATGATCAATTATCTTATCTACCACGCCTCCTGATACATAGATGCTCTATCATCCAATCTACCATAAATCCCAATATACAGATGTTCTATTAAACAATCCACCATTCATCCCTATAAACAGATGATCTATCAACTGATTTCTCATCCTATCCTATAAGTTATCATCCTTCCCTATACACAGATACTCTATTAAGCGATCTACCATCCTTCCCTATAAACAGATGCTCTAGAAATTGATCTACCATACCTCCCAATATACAGATGCTCTATTAATCAACTTACAATGCCTCCATATCTACAGATACTCTATCAATCAATAACATACCTCCCTATATACAGATGCTCTATCAATTGATCTACCATACCTCCCTATATGTAGATGCTCTACTAACTGATCTACCATCAACGTTCCCTCTAAGCAAATGGTAGATGTGTGCACCATGCTAGCTGCATTGTGCAAGCTTTACGGAGACTTGCAAACTTTAATGATGGATTAACAATTCAGCTGCGCAGGTATGTCTGAGCAGCTGCGTGCGTGCGCAGCTTTGATGGACCGTTGTCTATCATATGTCCCTATATACAGATGCTATATTAATTGATCTACCATACCTCCCTATATACAGATGCTCTATTAATTGATCTACCATACCTACCTATATACAGATGCTCTATCAATTAATCTACCATATCACCAGTGTTTTCCTTTACCCTCATTTGCACTTCAGAGACCCCCAAATTTTTAATTTGCCCCCCCCCCCCCAAGTTTTGATACTAACACTGGTTTTTTTACTCTGTCTGAACCCGTTTTGAAACCAAGGAGACTTTTGACTCTCAGTCTTTGACCCCTAGGGGATACACTGCATACCTCCCTATATACAGATGCTCTATCAATTGATCTACCAACATCCCTATATACAGATGCTCTATTAATCAATCTACCATACCTCCCTATATACAGATGCTCTATCAATTGATTTACCATACCTCCCTATATACAGATGCCCTATCAACTGATCTACCATACCTCCCTATATACAGATGCTCTACCAACTGATCTACCATATGTCCCTATATACAGATGCTCTATTAATCAATCTACCATACCTCCCTATATACAGATGCTCTATTAATCAATCTACCATACCTCCCTATATACAGATGCTCTATTAATCAACCTACCATACCTCCCTATATACAGATGCTCTATTAATCAACCTACCATACCTCCCTATATACAGATGCTATTCTGCTGAAAGGCCTGGGGAGGGGGAGGATTAATTTGCAAATATATGAGCAAGTTCAACTATATTTAGATTGGATCTAATTATCACTCAGTTGTGACTGCCACCCTGGGATAGACATTTAGTAAATCTGCCGACTGACAATTTACATCTGCTCATTACTACTAAGCATAGAAATTAGTAAATATACCATAATGATACTGTATATGTGACCCTACAACTTAAGTCAATGAAAACAAATTGGTAACTGGAAAGGACTGAGTAACTAACTTAATGCTATCCAGTCAAAACCATGTTTATTTTTGTAACATACAGTGGCTCTAACACTTAACATTATTTCATAATTTCTTAACTTCACACAGAGCAATGATACACAAATAATGATAACCGTATTCATCAAAGGCCACCTGGGAAGCTTTTATTATGATGCCAACATGGTTTTTTTTTATTATATAAAGACAAGTATCACAGCTTCATCTTTCCTGAAACAGAACACATCCATAATGTTTTCCAAGACTATCTGGGATTTATCAAGGGATGCATACATTACATGTGAACACAATTTACACAATACGGAACTTTCTCATTCCACTTAGTTTTGTTTCAGTCAAATATTTAATGTTCTCGCATCTATTCAGTATAGCTCACATCCAATCAGTGCAAAATGGTTTAAGGATATTAACTTAAAAATTCCATTTTATTTATTTACTTAGGAATATTAATTAATTAAATCTGCACTTTGTGGATATATTGTCACTGATCATGTCTGTCCAACGGTGTTTTTGTGTATCTATTTCTTCATCACTTAGTTTCCATCCTTACAGTGGGCTGTTTCAGGACAATACCTGGATAACAAGAAAGGATTTGGTTCCTGGATGCATACCCCAAGAACAAGGGCTGAGGAGAGCCCAAAGATAATATTTTCAAAGGTAACAGAGGTTCTTCCTTGTAACTCAGTCTATACCAACTGAGGAACAGTGATCATATATGATACATATTTGGCACAATGTTTCAGAAGGACAAGTAAAAGACACAAAAAAAGTTTCAAATCCTGAATGAGGTATCAAGATGGAATAGGTGGATGATATATCTTATATCTTCATAGATAATATGAACTCTTTGTGGTAACTTAGACTCATATATAAAGATCGAGGGGTGGGAGCAAAGGGGTGGAGACATTATAATTATTATGATGATTCACTACAAAGAATATAAGAAGAAGAAAAAAGACTCAAATCCTGAATGCTGCCATTAGCATTGGGGTGATGATGGACAGTGGAGTGATAATGGACAGTGGCAAAAATATGGACAGTCAAGAGATGATGGGCAGTGAGGTAAAGGTGGACATTGGTTGATGATGGGCAGTGAGGTGAAAGTGAACAATGAGGTGATGTTGGGCAGTTGAGTGATGGTGGACAGTGGAGTGGTGGTTGGCAGTGTGGTGAAAGTGGACAATCAAGTTATGATAAGCACAAAGGTGAAAGTGAACAGTGGTGTGTTAGTTGGTAGTGGGGTGATGGTACACTGTGTAATTCTGATTGGCAATAGGGTGAAGGTGGACAGTGGAATTATGATAGGCAGTAGGGTGAAGGATGGACAGTGGAGTAATAATGTGCAGCGAATGATGGTAGGCAGTGGGGTAATGGTGGACAGTGGAGTGATGGTGGGCAGTTAGGTGACGTTGGGCAGTGGACAGTGCATGTGATGGTTGGCAGTAGATTTAAAGGCAAACAAAATTCTGACATTTGTGATGTGTTCCATCCATCTCAAGTTGATATACATATTTTGATTAAGCAATGTTCCTACTAAACAGAAACAGCAGCTGCACATGAAGCTCTGCCTACAATTCTGTACACACTGTCGCTACTTCTGGCCTTCAATTCACCCTGACTCTGTCATCAATACCAAATCTTTTTCTGGTGGCAGCCACTCCAGATCAGTAAGTTGTCTCTTTATTATAGTATGTAGCCTGGAGTCAACTTTAGTATGTACCAATATTGCATCCTAAATTTATGACTATCAACAACAACAAAAAACATTAAAAAAAAGAATGTTTGCAGAATAATTAAATGATTTCATTTAATGAGATTAGAATAAGAAGAATATGCTATTTAACTGCTTGACAAGTCACCCAATAATAATAATATACTTTGGCAGGGCTTTCCTTCTCAGCCAGGAGCTGGGTCACTTACATGTATACTTTTACTTTACACCTGGCTGTATCACCAATAAGAGAGCTCCCCAAATCCCCCTGACTTTGACAATTCTCCCTCCAACTTTAAATCTAATAAAAGGCCATGTTTGGGGACAGAATAATATTTTTAACCAGTTGTAGTAGAAGAAGTCAGAAATTAAACAGTTTGGCACAAATGGTGGTAGTGATAGACCTGCTCATTAAAAATCTTCAAGGACTGTTCAGTTGAAGTCAAAATTGCACCACATAATGTTCACATGCTCAAGATATTAAAAATACTCATAACAGAACACATCTAGAATAAAAATTTAGGATTAATTCAAAGTTTTCAGATGTTGCTTACTCATGATGCATGAAAGTAAACAATCATGATATATATATTAATATATATACAGTGGAGCCTCGTTAATCTGGACTCCGTTTATCCGGACATAATTTAATGGAAATGGAATTCCTAAACATTAATTTGCTCCGTTAATCAATAAATCCGCGTTCCGGATCCGGAAATCAAAATTGGGGACCAAAGTGTAAAATTACATTAAAATGTGTCTCAATAATCCGGAAATAATCTGTCCAAAAATAAGAAAATTCGAAAAATCATATATGAAAATACAGTCAGTAGAATAATACATAAATCACAAGAATCTATGGCCCCTATCAATAACTAAGTAGTGTGACCATATTGTAACCAGCGATTGTATAAGCTATGTCTGTTTTAGCTAGTTGCTGACAGGGGCTGTTAATAATTAAAAAAGCACACTGGGATCAAATTGTTCAAGCTTTTTGACATAACATATGGTAAATAAATTAAAAGTGTCATTAAGCTTCTTGTTGTTTACCAATTATATGTAACAATCACAGTGTATTGATGCCTGTACAAATATGGATGACATATTTGAGCTGTGGATAGTATAGGGCTTCATTTCCGAATAAAATAGGGACGTCAATCATTAGCAACTGTAACAGCTGTAAAATACGACTTATAAAAATGACTACATTTTATTAGTTTACCATAATGCATTTAACTGTGAGATAAGTTTGTTTTCGCTGTACTTATTACACATATTATGGAGACACCATCAAAAAAGTGTATACGAGTAGAGATACCGTAATGACATACATGTACAGGTACATAGTGTGATGTGTTCAATGTGTTAATTGTCTAAAATTATATTGTAAACTAAAAAATGTGCAAAAAGAGCAAAAGTTGCAGTCCCATCACAAATTTTTTTAAACTTTGCAGATTAGAATAACTGTTGGTTGCCACTGAGTTAAATTCCCCCATTCTTTATAACACTGACATGTACAACTGTATCAGCTTATTCGGCGTGTCTGGTAATTCTGCACGACAATACGTCATTTCTATAATTATTCGATAACGTGCCTTTTTGGTTACATTTTTAATTTTTTTTGGGGGGGGGGGGGGCTGAAATGCAGATAGAAAGATTCCAAAGTAATGTATTTCATTTCCATAGCCTGATGCATAAACATTACATCTTTTCAAAGCCATGTGCAGAACAGTCCACTATATCAGTTCTAGCAACTTAAGCAGTTCTGAATCTTATTTAAATCTTTCATCATTTTCTTGTTTAACCCCAAAATACTTGTCCAAATTTGCAAATGGCATTTTGTCCAAGTCTCGATGTGTCTTGGTTTCAAGTTTGCGTGCAATATTTATACAGCTACAATCGGAAATGTAATCAATTACAGGATCACGGGGCTTCACTAAATGTAGCAAATTGTGATTCTGTTTTCCTTTTTGGTGACAAAGTATACCATCTGGCGATATTTGTGGCGAAACCAATTTTGGCTGATAAAAACTGTATATACAGTCTTGCGTTTGAAGTAGAGAAAATCAAAGGCACCATGACAGAAATTAGCAAACTTGGATATAACAATGCACTGTTATATCATAATCCGCCTATCCTGATATGTAGCCTTATTACTGTATGCTGTATTAAAATTAAAATAACCATGCAACTGACTATTTAAAATCCAACACCTCTGAAGGCGGAAACGTGAAATGAGTACATTCAACCAGATGATGCTAATTTTTTTAAAAAAATACCAGATGGAAGAAAAAAATAGTTTTGCTGACACTTCAAAGAAAACTGATTACCTTTGAAGCACCGATATATACTAATCAAATAAAACAAATCTGTCTCAATGTTCTACAATTATCTGATGTTGCTGCAGCAATAACAAACAGGTATATGTTAGGTCCTTAAACTGGAGCCTTTAGCGGTGATTTCAATAACAAAAGCACCATTGCCTCATTTTACATAGTGATTAGAACATATTTATTGTGCCACGAAACTGTCCTGTTTGCAAAAGAAAAAAAAACAACAAAAAAAGCCCCCCCCCCCCTCTTCCCCCCCCCCCCCAAACGTGCGTAGGAAGGACTCATGCGTGGGTGATTTTCTGCATCCCAGATAAAAAATTTGTGTCCAAATACGCGTAATTAAGTGTTTCCGAGATCTCTGGCAGTCATTACCCAATCATGAGATGGATTTAAGCAGTCATTACCCAGTCATGAGATGGATTCAAGCAGTCATTACCCAATCATGAGATGGATTTAAGCATGCATTACCCTTCCATGAGATGGATTTAAGCAGTCATTACCCAATCATGAGATGGATTTAAGCAGTCATTACCAGCATATCTCCTATGGATTATAAAAAATCTCCTTGGTGTCAAAAATGGGGATCAGACTGGGTAAAAAACAAAACTTTGCTAAAACTGGAGGTCAAATTAAAAATTTCACTATCTTTGAAGTGCAAATGAGGGTAAAGGAAACACTGCATTACCCATCCATATGATTGATTAAAGTAATTATCACATTTCCCCGAGATGAATTTAAGCAGCCATTACCCATCCATGAGGCTAACTTGGATGTAGATAAACTTCAAAATGTATATGAAGGCTTAGAGGGAATAGGGAAAGTACCTTTATTGAGACATATGTAGTAAATAGAATAAAGCGTTTTTGCATTATTATAGCTGGATATGTATTGTCTCCTGTGGATATATACAAGAATCTCAAGTTCAATGTATCATCGGACAGGTGCCCATCATTTTCTGATTCAACTTTAATCACTGCATGTATTTATCTGCATGTGAGACAGCTGAATGTTGATGAATCAATTTGTCAAGTGTGAAATTGTTGGCTGTTTTGATAGTACTGCAACCTGACAACATAGTCATTGTAATACAAGATCTTGAACTATTAGATCAAGCATTTATGTGCTGTCAACTCTGTGCATGTTTTCTACCAGCTCTTTCTGTTATTATAATAGCAAATAAGTTTTAACTATTACTGGGATAACACATTAGGGAACAATTTGACTATGTTACATGCAAACGGTCCTGTATGAAGAAAAAGCACTTATGCTTACAAATTAATTACATTCATCGAGTTAAATATGTAGAGGTTTCATTTTTATTTTACTTCTAATACCGAGTAAGCTTTTATCTTTTTCATTTTAATTGCATCATAATACTATCCAGGTGTAATAACTACCCTAAATGGTGTATCCTGGTGCATGTCAGAATGAAACGAAACATCCATCTCAAAATTGTCATCACTTTCATAATCATCCATATCATCATCATCTTCATCTCCCTCTGGTACATGGCAGTGCTCTTTTGTGGTTTTGACATCAAATAATTCTCCCGCATTGTCAACTGTGATAGCCCTGCCTCCACATATTCTTTTGGAACATCTCCAATAGGTCTTATCTCCTCTGACTTTATTCTTCACATACTGAAAGCCCTCAAAACAAAGCTTTGTCTTTCCCATCTGAGAAAGTGTGAAACTTGCCATATTCTGGCTCTGCAAGTACAAAATTAGAATCATAACTGCTTAATTGTGACACAGTACCTATCGATAATACCATATATTTTAAACTTGATTTGCATCATTTAATTGCAATTTTATGCTGCTAAAATGCAACATATTTAGCAAATCATATAAAATTGCAACAAAAAATTTATTATTATGTGTCTTTTATAGTTTTAATCTCTTCTATGACACTACAATATTAATGCTTATTTGCCCTTGTTCATTTTCTTTATTAAATCCTCCTGAAAGTCTTGTTTATGATTTTAACTGTATTTTCACTATTGTTTATGTCAAGATGCAACTGTTTTATTTATTAATTATAAATTATTTCCAGATGTCATTGCTATTTTAAGACATTAAATGATATCCAAATATATCAACTGATCAAACAGTGACATGATCCTGTTGGACAGTCACATGATATATAAAGCATGTCAGTCACATGATCTATAGTTTTTCAGACAGTGACGATCTTGTTGGACAGACGCATTATATTTATGGCATGTCAGTCACATGATCTATAGTTTTCAGACAGTGACATGGTCCAGTTGGATAATCATATGATCTATAGTTTTTCAGACAGTGACCTTGATCCTGTTGGACAGTAACATGATAGATATGGCATGTAGGTCACATGATCTATGGCCTTTCAATATACCGAATAATGATTCAGATTTGATAAAGAATACTTTGCTACAACATTCACTGCATCTATTACTCATAAGCATAAAAACAATAACTTCAGGATTATTTGGGGCCCAGAGTGGCCGAGTGGTCTAAAGCGTTCACTGTTATGGATCACTGCCATCTCACCTCTGTCTGCGTGGGTTCGAGTCTAAGATTCGGCTAATGTAGTTATGTGAGAAAGCTTGCCAGTAGCTTCTCGTGGGTTGGTGGTTCTTTCTCTGGGGTTTTCCCGGGTTCTTCCTCCACCAATAATACTGGCCGCCATGATTAGCCTATCGTGTGCTGAAAAATGGCATTAAAACCTACAACAACAACAATATCAGGATTATTTCTCTTTAGTGAGAAGCAAACAAGTATTTGCGAAAATTACATGGCAAAAGTTTTAAGTTGAGACTCCATGGCAGTTGAATTTCAATGAATAGCAAAATCATGACACATTCTTGTCAGCAGTCTAGTTAGATTATTATTAATAATATGGTGCATTTTTGTAGACACCTGTCACCTGTAGTTACCTGTCAAAAGCATTCTTTAAAATTGTTATTTAGAATTTGACAAGACCAGGTATTAGAGTGGAACACAGAATAAAATTAATGCAGTGTTCAAGTAGCAAAAGTACCACAAATGACACAATCTAGCACTGAATATACCATATAGGAAGGAAACATTGACATCTGCAAACAAGTTGGTAAGCATATAATGATCCATCATTATAAAAATGTTCAGATGAATTTTTCTGAAACTATCATCCTTACAATCATTCTATTATGGAAAATGGTTGATTAACATTCTTTACTTTAGACAAGGCTGGGTTTTTGTATTTAAAAAATATTTTGAGTGAAAGAGAATAAAACTTTCATTCCGTATCCCAACCCCATTTGAAAAACCTGAATGACAGCATGTCTTCTTAATTATATATCTCTGTACAGGTTTGTTTTCTTTTGAGAGAAAAAATCCTGATATTTTTATATTGTACAACTAAAGTTTCAAACGCTTCCTATTCATTATCAAATGGACTGATTGTACAGTTTATATATTAAACTGAAACTCTCTATTTCATGGCAGTTTTAAGACATGGAAGATTTGCTGTTGAGTACAGAACGTAAATACGCGAAAGTATGTTGCGTTATAAAAAGACTAAACAGTTGCCTCGGAAACACATTACAGTTATGTAACATTCATAATTATGTACTTACGTTTTATTTAACTGTTCCTTGGAAGCTGCTGAATCCTGATTTTCCTTAAAATGGTTGGAAGCGTCTACATACAGAAAAACATGTTAAAAAGATACAAATGTTGTGACCCTAAAGGGAATGTTTTTAGTTTCCATGCTCTGAAACAAGTGAAAGAAAACATCGGAACGAATAACAGTTTCCGCCTATGAAAAACGTCGAGGTGATCCGGTTGGTGAAAAAACGTGCCGAATTGCTGAATCAAACCAAGGCAATCCGAAATAACCGTAACCGTTAGGGTCTCACTGGACAGGTTTTTTTGGGCAAATTTTCGAATGACGATGACCTATTCTAGAAAAATCATAATAGTATTACATTACAGATACAAATACAAAATAACTCAGGATTTTTGTTGAAAGGATGCTTGTAAGATTCTGACTGAAGTATTAAAGTTAATTCCTTATGCAACTAGTGGCTTTTATACTGAACTAACACTGCCACCAACCCCTCCTTTCTACATTTATTTTTTTTTTAAACAGGAAATACATATTTTGAATATTTTCCTGTGACAAGACAGCTAAAGGAATCAGTGTGTGTCTTATGCATGAATAAAGTTCACTAGTACAGTAACAAATTAGCATACTTTTCATCACACTCAACCATCTAGATTTTTGGATATTTACCGCTGTGGCAGACACATGTAAATACGTAGGCCAAAGTGGCTGCTCATTTGAAGCCAAAGTTACGTATTTGATCTCCAATGCTTGTTTAACTCTGACAGGCAGTCACCAACAAGTCAACCCATTTCAGAGGCGTAGCGAGGGGGTGGGGGGTACATATGTCCCCGGGCGCCAAGGTACAGGGGCGCCAAAATGAGGCTTGCAACGTTACATTATAATAAGAAAACAAGGGTAATAAATCTGTCACAAGATCGCTGGGGCGCCAATTTTATAGTTTGTCCCCGGGCGCAAAATACCATCGCTACGCCTCTGACCCATTTCCAAGCCTAACTCAAAGTAATTATAAACCACATTACAGATTTAGCTTATGTGTGAACTGAAAAATTCTAGGATTGTGATAATTAGGCTCATGCCTTCTACCTTAAGTATTAGAAAAGTGTCAGAATACGAAACTATCCAGTGAGACCTAGAGGTTAAAAAGTACCTTATAATTACAATTAAAGGTATCACGGTACCAATTGTTTTTCCAAAGACCTCAATGCTAATGTTTTGTGAAATAAATATACTTTCTATCCTACATCAGCATGCATGTCACACACTGTCATAGAGAACAATGTTAGATTGTCAATTTGACAAAGATAGAACCAGGTACTCCATTGCATTTAAGAGAGATAACTCTGCTGGAACTAGACAAGGGTATGAGTTATCTAGTCACAACATACCTATTTTCAGTCATGTGTATCACATTTTCAAAAAAAATCAAAAAAAAAAAAATACAAAATATGATCTATATAGCAATTAGCATAAATTCACATGTTGCCAAGAGGCTAAACTTTGTTTTAAGCCTAACAGAAAGTACAACTCTTACATAATCCACCAATCATAGCTTGTGTTGTTGTTTATTTCTGAATGCAATGGACCCTACACTTTAAGCACCACCCATCTGGACTTGCGCAATTGGTACCATTATACCTAATAACGCAGTCTAGCCGGACAATTACAACTAATTTCACGGGATATCCATATCCAAGTCACCAGTTTACTGCTTACTATATCCAAGGTCATTAATAGTTGGCTACCTTCTAAAGACTTCATTTAATATATATATATATATATATATATATATATATATATATATATATATATATATATATATATATATATATATATATATATATATATATATATATATATATATATATATATATATATATATAAAGAATACAAATCATATGGCATATAACAGTCCCTTCAAATGCACTGGATCCAGCAAGGGATCATGTGTGTCAGGGATTGATTAAGATAAATGCAAAAAACTGACAAGCAATAGTGCAAAACTTTACATGCCTGCAAAAACAGATGTGTCGCTTTGGCTCATCGATTTCTAAGTCAATACAGACATTTTACAGCATCCGCAACAAGTTGAAAGAAACTAGTTGTAACATAATAAAATTTAAAAGTTGAATTCCTGTAGAAACAGGCATGTAAAGTTTTGTAAACACGGTTTTTGTATTTTACTTGTCTGTCTTGTCTATGTTCTGTATTTGCCTTTGATAAAGACTCATTTAGAGTCGAAAGCGCTCAGGCTAGAGTGAAACTAGTTTTGCACTGTTGCTTGTCAGTTTTTTGCATATATATATAAACATACCGAGTAAACTATGGGCTAGTTCATTTCCAGCGGACAACATAATGATGTAGTTCATCTTATTCGATAACTACCGGATAATTCCGTAAAGTTCTTTTCATGACGTTGAGGGTTTGTAATTCTATCCCTTTGCACACATGACCATAGAAATTAAACCGCTCTTTAAATCAACGTGAAAGGCAAATTTGTTTTTATCATTCTTTTCCTTTGCTTGATTCGACATTGTAAAATATTGCAAGCAGACGATTTATGTATGAACATATGTGCTCGTGCACACACACCTTTGATAAAGAGGGACTTATCCGGGAACTAAAAATGGATCTCGAGCGTGTTCGTCTCTTATATTGAAAACCCGTTAAACATGAAACGCGCAGATGATGATGTTGTTAGGGTCACTCTACTCAGTCAGGTTAAAAATTATAAGTCAATGAATGAATTGACTAAGTTCCTTGCACTTTTTATCACAATAAAGCTTTCCATTACTGAAATCGGTAGGGTTGGTAAGTCTTTATATTATATAAGTACAAAATTGGTATCTAGGCTTGCCAGGACGCCCATGAGCAAAGGATTGATGCGTGGGGGGAGAGGGGGGCTAATAATAAATCTGTGTGTGGGTATGATCTGGATTTCATTAACTTAGCTGTAACAAAATTTAGGCATTCGCTACGATGTCTGCAGTGTGGCAGTTTATAGCACTGGATCATTATGACTCCGACACAGAGGCTCATATCGTTGCTTACAGTTTAAAATCAGTCATATATACAATAATGCAAGCTGTACAATTGGTCATACAAATAGTATAAAATACTATAATATAAAATAATACGATACGAAACCATGAGGCCGCAGAGATGCATGATGTCCCACCCAGTCACATTATCCTGACACCAGGCCGACCAGTCCTAACACTGACCTCGTAATGCCGAGGGCCTAGCGAGACAGCTATTAGTACCATTTTTATTGGTCTCTTGATGACTCGGCCAGAGTTAGAACCTGCGACCTCCAGCATCAGAAGCGAAAGTTCTAACCACTTGACCACCAGAGCGGTTTACTTATTGACCTAAACAGACACCCACACAAGCAATCCGTAGACTTTATATGTGTATAATCATTATAGCTATATTTCACTAAGTAAGTAGTAGACGGGTTAGACCTGTCTATTGTTTATTTCATCATCATTATCATCATCATCATCATCATCATCATCATCATCATCATCATCATCATCATCAGTCTCTTGACCTAGTGTGGTCATTGAGGCACTGTGCTGCTGAACATCTTATCCGTTGCCTCCACATGTCTTGATCATGTGTCAATGCCTGTGTCTCCGCAAATCTTTTCTGGTCCATTATGCGATGTTGTCAAGCCACTTTTTTCTCTGTCTACCTCTCCTGCCACCATCGATGCTGCCTTTCAGGTCTGTTATGGATAGACTGTTGGCTCTAGTGATATAGCCATACCATTTAAGCTTTCACTCTTTGGCGGTGGTGAGGAGGTCTTAATATTGGCCAATGTGTACACACCATCAAAATACTTACGCTACTCTTCTGACAACGTATATTCATTATTCCCACTATGAAAACGAAGTCATATGGACAACGTTCTTTTGCATACCAGAGCTCAGCAACGTAGAACGCATTGCCCATTGAAATTAGACACAAAGACAAAGTGGTCCCTTTAACGAGCTCTCTTAAAACTCACATGTGTCGACTGTAAGAACAAACTTAATAATGTTTCCTCACTTTAATATTTTTAGCATTTTTTTTCTTCTTTTTTTTCTTTTCTAATTTCATGGTGTTCTTTGTATTTTTTTAAGTCATATCATTATATATGTTGTAAAGCGCTCAGATCTTCTAAAGATTAGGCGCTATACAAAGTCATTATTATTATTATTATTATTATTATTATTATTATTATTATTATTATTATTATTATTATTATTATTACCTGGCCTAGCGGTCAGCAATAATAAGTTAGTGTTATGCCTGGTCGGCCAGGTGTCAGAATAATGTGACTGGGAGGATTATGTTGCTACGTGTCTCCCACCCCCATCCCACACCCCAGTACGATAATCACTATAAAATGCCACACTGCAGATATAGTAGTGTAATGACTGAAGCAAATGTTGAACTTATGTTAAAAATCCAAATCGCACGCACGCACACACTTGTCACATACTTTTTACGGACACGAACCATATAGTCAACATCTACCAACGTAGAGTTGCTACTAAGAAAGAACGAGCTTGTATTTTTATTTGACAATTTACCATTTTCCCTATGTATTATCTCTAACAGCGACATTTATAATCCTTCTGGCACAATCAGCGGTAGAGTCACTTGAAATTTATATTTAATTTATACATGGTTTCCGCTTGGTTTGTAAAACAAAATGTTTCCGGTATATGAACTCGTAAAGTCACGCTGGCGAAGTACCAAAAGCATCATCGCTTGAGCACTTCAGCGACGGGTATCTAGAAAAAGATTTTTTTTTTTAAAAAAAAAAACCCGTGGATGGCGATCTCAACTGTTCGTGTAAATGTCGTGGGTTTCGTTGGGTTTGATTTTGCGTTTGATTATCGCAAAATTGGCAATGAGGATAACGATTTTTATCGTCATTTTTCTCTTATTTAGTAGTACTTTTTTGAAGTGAAAATACTGAGAAATGTGAGATTTGTTGTTGATTATCAGACTATCCAACAACCCTTATTGTTCGTACACTGTTTTAATTTGTATAGCCTTTCTTCGGAACCGCATTGACTATGAAAATTATTTTCCCCTTGAAGCGTATTGATCACCACCGAAAAATACGTAACTTTCTCCAAACATAGGGTTGGCATTATGGCATTCAAACACGAAAACTAATTTTGAACTTAAACTTTTCCTTGTAAGTTACTATGACTATGACTATTAGGTACAAAGGCGTTTCTTGTGTGATCCCCCCAACCTTCAGGATGCTTGATCTATGAAGTACATGTACTGTATATCCTACCATACTTCCACGACCAGTTTTATATACTACCAACACAATTAATGTCTTATTGTAAAATAATGACTCAACAAATCCGTCTTTTCTTAGATATCTTCAAAATTTTATTTGTTCCCAAATTTATAAAATTTTCAAAGAAAATATGAATTTTAGATTGTTCTCATATACAATTAAATGCACGGCAATTTAATTTCTGAATTGTAAGTATTTCTTTTAAATAACTAATTTAATGACTTCAATGCGAACATATCTTTTCTGCGTATTAAAAAGTGATGCTAGTAGATATTAACTTACTGGTACAGTACTGACCCAACCTCACCCCCTCTCAAATCAAGACTTTCTCGAATGTTTATACCAGCAATAATGTCTTAAGGTAACCTGACGGGCTGCACGACTTAATTGCTCCACCAATTTTAAGGTACGTACAGTCTTTCAATGCTGGCAAGAAAAACGGTTTCCAGATCAGACCTCTTACATTTTGTGTAGTTTTGTCTACACCTTCACGAAACATCGTAGATTAAAGCAGTATTCACTCACAAAACCTACACACCTGGGATTGACATCGTACGCAGGTCTTTTTATAAAAGCAATATGACATCAGTGACCTTTGAAGTTCGTAGCTACTTAAGATAAAAGATTGTCTTACCGTTAACCTTGCGCTTCCAACTTTTTGTTGACTCCCAAATGTCAATTGTACAGAGGGACAGCTACTGAATAATTGTGAGAGATACGACGACAGAAATCTGATTTGTAAAGCAAAACCAGGGACTAATAAAGCGCGAAGGTTTTGTCGTGCAACCTGCGTGAAATAAACTTCACATCAATTATATTGCCGCAAGGTGTGTATATTATTCTTGGTGTATAAACCGACATGCTTGATCTGTTTTCTAACACCAAAGAAAAAATTACAAGAAATTATCATAAGTAAGATTTAGTTCGGTTGAATCGTTATCAAATAATATTCTCTTACTGTAAAAACATGTAGAATTTAATTTTAAAACATATAGAGCAACTGCAAACAAAAATGGCTCTCGCCGGCGCAACGTAAGGCCAAGAGCTTTTAGGTCAAGGTCACGAGAGTAAACTATATATCGCCACTAGTTTGGAGGTCAAACGGCAAGATGGAAGTGGCTAGTTTTTTTAAAAATATGTTTAAAGGGTAAAAGCATTGCATAATGCACATATAGACCGACAGTAGACTTTTAGTCGGATATTCTGGAGATGATGGATCCAAACTTCAAAGATAAGCTCACATGTCAGTTGTTGAGTTAGTAACATAATTAACATGTTTTATTTGTTTCTGTTGTTTGTTTCTTGTTTTATTTTCTTCTTTTTATATTTTAGTGGAATATTTCTTTGAAAAAATATGGAAAGGCTCCGTTTGTCATTTTGCAATCTTATCTTATTATCCGATTTCTTAAATATTAGCATGTTAATGGAGGGGGTCAATGTCAAATGGTTTTTTTTTCTTCGTGTGTTTAAATGACAGGCAATTTTTAAGTCCAGGCAATGTAAGACCATTTCAACTATTCGAGACAGAATCAAGTCACAATTGAAAACTGGACACGATTTAAAATGTTCTAGAGTGAATCAAGTCACGATTAAGAATTTGACACGATTTCAACTGTTCTAGACAGAATGAAGTCACGATTGAAAATTTGACACGATTCCTGTGTTCTAGAGAGAATCAATTTACGACTGGAAATTTGACACGATTGCATCTGTTCTAGGCAGAATCAAGTTACAATTGAACATTTGATACGATTTCAACTGTTCTAGACAGAATTAACTCACAATTTAAATTTTGACACAATTGCACTGTTCTAGATAGATTCAAGTCACAATGGTAAAATTTGACACGATTTCAACTGTTCTAGATAGAATCAAGTCACGTTTGAAAATTTGACACGATATCAACTCTTCTAGACAGCATTAAGTCACAATTTAAAATTTGACACGATATCAACTGTTCTAGACAGCAGTAAGTCACAATTTAAAATTTGACACGATATCAACTGTTCTAGACAGCATTAAGTCACAATTTAAAATTTGACACGTTCATCTGTTCTAGTATAGTATCAAGTCACGATTGGAAATTTGACATGATTTCAACTGCTCTAGACAGAATCAAGTCACGATTGAAAAATTTATCTTCTGTCAGAAAGAGTGAGAATTTGTACCCATTGTTTTCCCTGCAGTTTTTTTTTTCCTTCTCGAAAATGCGACATTGAAAATGTTACGTGTTTTGAACACTTTTCTACTTGTCGCGTTTTATTATTGCATATTCGCTTCATTTTCCAGTAGAGTGCCTGACTCATAATTCAAGGGTCGCGGGTTTGATACCTGCCCATACCAGCTGCCTCATCGTATCTCTGGGAAAGTTACCTACATCCCATTTCCTATGTTTGGTATAGCAAACAATTTATTGCAAATACTGTCAAAAATAACACAAATAAAACCATAGCAATCAATAATTTTCTTGTGTCTAATGAAGAAAATATTGTCAAGGGCAACATATGTAATTATGTGACTAAATACCAGTGAGAGGCGTAGCACTGGTGGGGGGGGGGAGGAAGAGGGGAGAGATGTCCGCGGGCGCCATACTAGTGGGTGCGCCAAAATTGGCTTTGAAATAGGTTGTATGTGGAATATTTGCTGCAAATATGCAGCTATACATTAGTTTTTTTTCTTCTCTGTAATAGCCGTTGGCGTTGTAATTCACACAACACCATGAAGGTTGCATATTTTCAGCAAAATTCCTCATACAACCTATTATCCTTTCTTAAATGCTTCCCAAATGTTACTAGGAATACCTTCTAACAAGACGCTTAATTGCGTGTCAGAGAATACCAAAATGTACATAATTGATGATTATATTATGTAAAATCAAACTTAGTTTTTATTTCCCTTTATGATTCTTCTAAAGCGACTATAGAAGACATAAAGTCGGCCTCTATATAAACCTAAAATGTGCGTTCTTTTTCATTTAAACAAAGCGACTAAAGCACGACATAATGATTAAGCAACATCTCATGCTTCTCATGACATCTGAAGCTTTAGAAAACTCCAACACTGATCAGACAGAATCTGTTCAGATAGCTGAGTAAACTTGACTATGTGTCAGATTTGAATACTGACGATGGATCAGTTACCACCAGTGGAGGTATTATACATGGAGATTTTAGTATTGAAGTTTCTGAGGAAAACACTGCTACATTTTACCTATTTGGTGTTCTTTATTGCGTTCCCATTATTATTTACATCCAACGTCTGTCTTTCGTAGTTTTTCGTAAAAGTCAAATTTAAGCGCTTATTATATATTCAGTTTGTTCATTGCATAAATCAATAACACGCTTAAGTTTTAAACATCCTGTTCCAAACGAAGGTGCTTAAAGTTTGTGACTAAAATTGTTACCTTTAATTTTTGACAGATTGCAATTTTCCGGTACAAAGATCTTGTCAGCAGCCACTTGTCTGATAGAAAAAAGATTCTGGTCCCTGGGGTCGGGATAGCCATGTTGTACGACAATGGAGAGAAACGTGTTATTATGGGTAAAGATAACTTGAACATTTTTCAAATACCAGTCCTTTTTATTTAAGGATTGTGATGATGCAAAACATTTTTCAGACGACACAACCATTCAGACCTTGCGTTCCATTTGTAGTTCAAGATAAGAGATTTTATCATCAGAGGGCAGTCCAGGTTTACAATTTGTTTTGAGTACGGCTTATTGATTCCCAGCAATCGCCGGATTTGCTGGAGGCACAGGGATGACAAGGATGGTGCATTGCAAGACATATCGATCAAAGTATTAGCAAGAGAGCTGTATAAGCCATTGTCCCGTAAACCGCATGGAATAGCTCTCTCCTCATCATGTACGGACAGGTAAACAGATTCAGCCAAAAGGTGCACTGCACTGAGGATTCCGGCTGTGCTGTTTCTATTCAAAAGAATGTAAAGGGGACTGCGGCTTTTACGAGTCTTCGCATCTGGGTCAGCCCCTTCGTCAAGGAGTACGGCAACTTTCAATGTTTGCCCAAACATCACTGCAAAATGTAATGGTGTAAGTCCCTCGTTGTCTCTTGCATTGACAAATGATCCGCTTCTGATCAATGCTATAAGAACATTGACATCCAACCTGTTAGACAAAGCCGCATAATGAAGTGCGATTCTTCCATAGTTGTCCCTTGTGTCGAGCTTGGCTTGGGTCTGAAGGAGATAATAAATGCAGTCCGGTTTAGAAAGTTTGCAAGCTAGTATCAGCGGTGTTTGTCCCTCCGAATTTGTTTTTTCCACATCGCCTCCGCAGTTGACCAAAAACTGAAGAGCAGCAACGATATTGTACTTTGCACACACATGTAACATGGTTTGGTGACTATCATTAATGACCATGGAAGGGTCAATTTTATAATCGAGGAAGTGGCTCATGCAAGCTCTGGTCCGTTCATGTTGCTTTTGTATGTGGTTCCTGAAATAAAGCTCCGCTGTATCTTCTTGTCCAACTGTATCCAACTCTTCCAGACTGAATTGCAACCTCGGCCAACAAAGGAGAAGAAATGCGAACGGGTAACGTCCAAATTTATCCCTTTGATAAGGATTTGCTCCGTACTGAAGGAGTAAATCCACCATTTCTGGTCTTCTGTACATGCAAGCTAGATGCAAAGGCGGCATGCGCAGTTTCCAGTTTATCTTCTGCTTGGAGCCGTTCGATTGATTCGTGCACCAGTTGAAGAAGTCATCAACATTATCTATTTTCCGCAAAATTCGTTTTAATTGATTAACATTGTTGTTAATAATGGCACTGTGGAACAATTTCAGATCTTTTTCATCAGTCTTGACTTTGCGTTTCCAGGGTAATGCTTCTAGTTTCTCGAAAAACAAATCTGCTTTGTTCTCAAGCTCAATCGTTTTTTCTTTCTCTGCAGTTCCTTTGCTGCAGATACTTGAATAAGAACCCATTTCAGTTTAAAATTCTTCTATTCAAGTACCACAGGAAGGATAGGCTTGAAATATTTGCCTGGATATAAGGGCACGGTCATGTTGTATCAAGGCAGTTCAGTTATGTTTCTTACGTCATGGAAACAAAGTGACGTCATATCGAATACTTAGTCTTGTTACACATGACGTCGTTGTGTCTTATATGTATCCATTCCCTTTGCTTTTCATCCCAAAGACGATGATGATGATAATCAGTAATTTTTAGGCCAGAGCTGACTAAGTTCCAATGTTATGTGTGCCTTGCATTCAGTTTTGTTCCTTTTTTTTTTTTTACTCCATAACAAGTTTTACAAAAGTATCCGTCATTCAGTTTGTAAAGGATGTGAGAATGGAAAGTATTTATCGAGAAAAATATTTCCTTTTTCTATTTCATAAAATCGTTGGTAATTTTTTAAAGTTCTTGTACTTTATCGCAACTTACAAACTGTTGTATAATTTATGTTATTCTTGAATTGATAGCATTCAATTTAGTGTTTATATGGTGTCATTCTAATCAGAAACGTTAATGTATCTTACCAAGAACTCACCATTTACCGAAAGAGATGAGACGTGTTCATGACATGATACATACAGTACTTTTGTATAACTAAATTTACAAATTTAATTACCGTATATACTAGCGTATAAGTTGATTTCAACTACAAATTGAACAGACCGAGATCTTTCGTCGCATAAGCGTTAAAATATCTGGTTATATGCAGTGTGTTACGAATAATCAGCAAGAGAGAGAGAGAGAGAGAGAGAGAGAGAGAGAGAGAGAGAGAGAGAGAGAGAGAGAGAGGGCACGCCGGCAATCTTAGTTCAATTATATTATGACTTTTAAAATATAAAATATACACGCACAACCCTGTCTTGTCTGCCTGCTGTCGCATTCTACCAAGGCCATGATATAATTAAACCTCGCAAATTACGGCCCCATCTCTGCTATAAATTACGCAAATTACAGCTATAAATTACGCAAATTACGGCCCCATCTCTGCTATAAATTACGCAAATTACGGCTATAAATTACGCAAATTACGGCCCCGTCTCGGCTTTAAATTTACTTGCGCAACTATGCCAGTCAGCACACTTTCCTCAATCCATGGTCGAAGAAATTTCAAAACTTAATTACACACAAAGTAATGGATTTTACTCTTCTCATAGCTACATCACTTTGCTAATTGTCGATTTATTGAGATGGACATAGTAAAATTAATTATCAGTTTACATGACACAGATCACTCTTAAGACAAATAGTGAATTCCTAACAATTCGTGTCTGAAGAAATACCTAAATTCTTACACTACTTGATCTCTATTGCATAAAAAACAACAGTAGTATATGGGGATACTATAGGGACAATGGAAAATCCAGTCAAAAAGTGCTTGGGACACTATGGGGACAAAAGGTCGCAGGACACTATAGGGACAAGAAAAAATTGAACATGGTGGGACTGTATAGAGACAAGAAAAAAATTGAACATGGTGGGACTGTATAGGGACAAGGGAAATGGAACATGGGAAATATGATTTGTATGGGTATAGGGGACTGTCTAGTGCCACTCATATGTCTCGAAAAGATATTAGCTTTCTTTGCTACCATTTTTCCCCTTGTCACTAGACAGTCCCACCATGTTCAATTTTTTCTTATCCCTATAGTGTCCCACGACCTTTTGTCCCCATAGTGTCCCAAGCACTTTTTGACTGGATTTCCCATTGTCCCTATAAATCTTGTCCCCATAGTGTCCCAAGCCCTTTTTGACTGGATTTTCCATTGTCCCTATAGTATCCCCATATACTACTAACAACTAAATGATTCATATATAAGAAAATATATTATGACATTCTTGCATTACATTATACCTATAACATGCAAGATTATTTCTGAACCCAAAGAAAACTGGCAGTATGAATGTAAAATGAATCTATTCAACAATTCATTTTTAAAAAAGCTTACTTCATTGAACATGCATTGTTCGGGACAAAACATATGTGCCATCCCGAGCATATCATCATAACGTTGCCTGTCTCTTCTCATGTTACCAGGTCTCACAATGTTGAGACCACTTTTCCTTTGGACGATTTGTTTAACGATAAAAAATACTTACTAATTTTCCTCTGAGTCCCTCAGACTTTCCTCCTCGGTAGAAAAACTTGATCATTCTAATATCGCGAGAGATATTATTATCCCCGAATTCCCTCTGGGAACACATACACCCACGCACACATGAGTTTTATCACTCCATTTGAAACCAGAACAATCTTAAGCCTTTATTAACAACTTTTCTGGAAAATATGAATTGATGATACCTGTTTCAAATGATCCACTGCTTCCTAGAAATTGTTTTCGCTTCTCTCAAACTGCTGTCATTTACCTATATTGACCGTGCGTTAACATTACATTCTTACCTAGCTCTAGGTGATAGCCACGTGAGTGCTTATCAAAATTCAATTCACGCCGCAAGCTGAACAGTTTCCATCCCTCGTCAACTCTTTTATTACGAGTCAAACTCATACGTCAAACTTAATGCTTACGTGTCACGCTGACCCCGACAGAATGCACAGTGACGTCTTTCTATAGAAACTATTCTATAAAATGTTGCACCATAAAATATTGTCATAACATTGTCACCCACTCAAGATAAAGAAATAACTTTTAAAAATATCAACTTTTGTTCTCGTGGTTTGTCACTAAACTTTGGTTACTTTGTATAAGTAATACGATCTATATATACCTCATTAAATGATACACAAAGAAGACAAATCATCGGCAAAGCATGAAATGAATATAAGAGAAAACCAACTTGATAAACATACGTAAAAGCAGGCGCAAGGAATACCAACTTTCAATGTGTTAGCCTCATAAGCAAACACTACGTTGGAATATAACTTACTCATATTTTGGGTATTCCTGAAACCCTTCAACGGATATTTTATCCATTAAAGGTGTTACTTCCGTTTCAATGTTGAATGTTCAGTTATCATTACTCATTTTGGTATTAGGTTTAGCAGTAGTAATAGTAATATTAGTAATAATATCAGCAGTAGTAGTATTTACTTATTGGTTTATTTAAAGGGCGTTTTTAAGTACATGTTTTAGCCAGAAGTGTCTGATAAGTTCATACTAGCTACAGGATTTTTGATAGGAACGGTCCTTAAAATAGGCTTTGAGTAATAAATCTTTAATAATGAATAAAAGAATAATATAACATAACATAAAATGGAAATAATTGTGGTATAAGGCCATCTCGACGGAAATGGACGAACGATGTTCCAATTCCTACAACCAGTAGCGTTGTGCATTAACTCGTGCGTTCTTAATATTACTGTATCGAGGGAAGTCTACAGAGATAAAGTATATATTTTCCTACAATCAATTACTTACCCATGACCAATACAACAAATATGTTTAGTGCATACATAAGCATTATAAGTGAATCGAAATTGTGGGACGTCATCAATTATAGTTGCCAACACGTGACCATGACGTCAGTATACACGTCAGGAAAAGCTAATGTTGTTTATCGTTTAAGATTCGATTGAGTCATTTCATTCTTTTCTGAGGTAAGCGATATATTTGTCAATTTTCCCGCTATATCTACTTTTTTTGCTGCAAATTGACTAACACTGAAGTCGATATGTTACTAAACGAAAAGTCGTGATATTTCTGAAAACTTATTTGAAACGAAACATTCTGGAAAGTGAACGATAGGTACATTGTCGACTGCACTTTGTAGTGTACAGTGTTGTACTAATTTTATAACAGAACCTTGACTTATAAATTCAACCTTTAATTTGTTTCTGTTCTTTCTTTATTTTGGTCATCGTAAAGAAGAGACGCCACCTATGATTTCTCAAAATCGTTAATGTTAGGTTATTAAAAAATTACCATTATTCAAAGGTTACAGTCTTGCTACGAATTAATATTATTAAGATGTAACAGTACTCCTAATACATTTTCATTACTGTTCTTTCATCTCAACCATCCGCATATGATAACAATTTTAATTTTAGCTATGTAAATCTTAAACTTTCGGCAAGCAACCTGGCAGATTTTGAAAATTTTGGGAACCACAATTCGGAGAACAATGTTTTGCAAACTACACCATTTTTTTTTCATGTCCACTAACTCTGAACGCATCTAATGACTAATAATAATATACTACTGCTACTACTACTACTACTACTACTAATCATAATAATCATAATAGTAACAATAACAATAATAATAATAGTAACAATAATAATAATGATAGTAGTAGTAGTAGTAGTAGTAATAATAATAATAATAATAATAACATCAATAATAATAATATAAACAACAATACAAATAATAACAACATCAATAATAATAATAATAATAATAATAATAATAATAAAATTAATAATAATAATAATAATAATAATAATAACGACAACAACAATAATTTAGAATGATCTTTCATTTTCAGCGAGTAACATTTTAGATGTTGTCAGCAAGTTTTGCCAAAAGAAAGATATCTAAGAACTTTTTGATTTTTTTTTCTTCAGAATTACCTGCTCTTTATAAAACGATGCCACAGGCGTCAGTTAAAGCAGATGTCCTTCGCTCTGCTTGGACTTTGTCAGAACAGATTGAAGAAAGTCGTGGGAAACTTCATCTAAAAGGTAGATTTTCTTAACATTTTTTTTTTACATGTAACAAAACCAGTAGATAATCCTTCGTTAATTATTAATAATGAATTAAACAAAATTGGACGAAATGTATGTGAAGTGCTGTCTAATATCAACGCGCATTAAACTGAGAGGTCTTGTTATGTACATCTTCAATCGGAACACCATCAGTCCTTTATGTCTAGTCGATTTGACGGAAATATATGGAGGTTGATTATCGCCACAGTTTATATGCATGTGTTTTCTATTCATCATCATCATCATCATCATCATCATCATCATCATCATCATCATCAGTCTCTTCACTTAGTGTGGTCGTCGAGGAGCTGTGCTGCTGAACATCTGACCAGTTCTCTCCACTAATCTAGATCATGTCCCAATGCCTGTGTATCCGCAAAACTTTTCCTGGTCCATTATGTGATGTTGTCAGTCCACTTTTTTCTCTGTCTACCTCTCCTTTTGCCACCCTCGACGCTGCCCTGTATGACTGTTGTGGATAGACTGTCGGCTCTAGTGACATGGCCATACCGTTTTAGCTTTCACTTTTTGACGGTGGTGAGGAAGTATTAATATTCACCTACTGATGCGCCTGATGGTGTCATGCACGTCTTTATTTTTTATGTGGTCCATGTAAGGGATACCAAGGATGGTTCTGTATAATCTCATTTCAAGTGGATTCTTCGTTGTAATTCTGTTGTCAAGGTCCAGCCTTCACATGGTTACAAAAGGATTGAGATGACTAGTGCTCTCAATAGTCTGATTTTAGTTATCAGACAGATATTCTTGTCTCTCCAGATGGGTCTTAGCTTTGACATAGCTGTCGTTGTTTGTGCTGCTCGTGACAGATTATCTGCTCTTGATCCCTCTTAGGTGATTATGGAACCAAGATATTTGAAATGGCACACTCTTTCCAGTTCCTGTCTTCTGACTTTGATTTTGGCTGATATTTGTTTGCCACTTATGGTCATAAGCTTTGTCTTCTCAGCGCTTAACTCCTTGTCAAATCCGCAGTATGTTTCATCCAGGTTCTTCACTAAGGTGGCAAATTCGTCTTCACTGACTGTCAGCCAATCAAAGTCGTATGCAAAGCAGAGATTGGTGATGTATCGCCCTACAATGATGACTGTCCCACAGTGTTTTTCCAGGGCTTCGCTCATGATGCGCTTAAAGTAGATATTGAAAAGCGTGAGTGGCAGGAGACAGATATGACGTAAACAGACTGTTGTCTTGAACCAGTCACCTATGTAAACTTCGGAAATTACTGCACTGGTAGCCTTGGCGTACAGCTGCCTGATGGTATTGGTCAGCTTTTGACCTATGTTGTACTGCTTTATTATGGCCACAATGCCTCATGCCACACTCTTTGAAATATATGAACACATAGTAGGTGCCTTGTTGATGTTGCAAGTACTTTTCACACAGAACCTTGAGATTAAATATTTGGTCTGTTGTGCTTCTTCCACTCAAGAACCCTGCTTGTTCTTCAGCCATTATTTATTTTGCTTGTGGTTTCAGTCTGTTCAAGATGATCTTCAGCATCACCTTACTAGCATGGCTGATCAAACTGATAGTTCTGTAATTCTGGCACAGCTAGAGATCGCCTTTTGGGGGGAGTGTAATAATCAGTGATTGTTTCCACTGTTGCAGATATGTGCTAGTAGCTCTATCACTGATCCAACCCACCCACCCAACCCATTCTTGATAAGTTCAGCTGGGATGGTGTCTACTCCAGCTGCTTTCCCATTCTTCAGTGCTTTTTTTGCTGACTCCACCTATTCTTCGAGATGGGGAAATCATCATCATTTGAGGAGTTTGAAACTTCAAGCACCTATGGGTCTCCTGTGGTCTGATGGTTGTAGAGTTCTTTGCAATACTCAGTCCATTTTCTGCAATTTCACTCGCTTTTGTGAGGCATTTTCCGTTTTCGTCTTGAATTGTACTGGCTCTTGGTTGTCTGGTGATGTCTTTCACAATTTAGAATGCAATTTTGCTATTATTCATGATCAGACAGCTCTCTATTTCTGTGCACTTTTGTCCAATCCAATCTTCTGTTGCTTTCTTCAAGTTTTGTTTCTGATATTTATGTTTATCGCTATTCCATTGCCCTTGTTGTGTGTGTTTTTTTTTTTATAGGTGTCTTTGGGATCACACAATTTCAGAATCTCTTCTGTAACCCATGTATTTTCTCTTTGGGCGATGTAGGCCTTGGCAGCTGTTGTCATGACTGTGTTAAACGTGTCTGTCATCACTGGAACATCAGCATCCATCACAAGGAGTGAATCACATTTTCCTCCATTTCTTGCTTGGAATGATTTGCAGATGTTATGGTACTTCAGTTGTTCAAGGTTGGATTTGAGCTTGATGTTCTTTGGCTTGTTAATTTTCTTCAGCTTCATTCTGAAGTTCATAATTACGAGGTTGTGATCACTCGCAACACCAGAACCTGTGAACGTCCTTGTTTTTACTCAATTGATGCCAGATCGGAAACGGTTTTGAACCAGTATATAGTCGATCTGGTTATGATGGGTTCTATTTGGTGCGTGCCATGTTCAGCATCGTGTAACTTTATGTTGGCCCAAGGTGTTGGCTAGTACCAAGGTGTTGTAGCCGTCTACCTCTTTCATTGGTAAGCTCATTGCAACACGGTCCACAGTGATCTTCCTAGTCTTTTAGAGCATCGCTGCCAACTTTGGCATTCCAGTCTCCTTGGATGAAGAGGATGACTTTTTTTTAATTTACTTTGTTTGTAATACCATGGCGATTGTTGTAAAACTGCTATATTTCTTCATCATCACGATCGGTAGTTGGATCATAGACTTGGATAATTGTGATGTTAAAGCGATGCATTCAGACGAATGGAAATGGTTCTGCTAGATATTAGGCGGCTTTCAAGCACAGATCCGTTGATAGCTTTGGTTACAAGGAAGCCTACTCCATTTGTCGAATTCTCCACTATTGTAGAATATTATGTCCATCTTTAGTTTGATGTTCTCCTATGGCTTTCCATCTGAATTCACAGTCCAATAATGTGCCATGTGTAGTGTTCCAGCTTATGTGTCGACTCTTGTAGTCTTCCAATTTGCGCCAGAGTTCTGATGTTCCAGGTGGTGATGGCTTTGATTTTATGCAAAGTACCAGTAGCACACCTTTCACCTCCGTCCCATTGGACAACGGCTGGCGCGGTCCTTGTTGACCCGGGCGACGACCCATCCGTTATGGTAATTTGTCCAGCATTATCAGTGTGTCTCGGGTAAAAGTCGTCTGGCGGAGAACATCCTTCTCCACCAAAGTCGACCTGCATGGCAGCAAGAGACTCGTGGATGGGTGGGTACGTGCCACTGCCCCATTTTCTATTAGCTTACGCAATTTTTTTTCTTCTGTATATCTCTCCTCCCCCCATTTGTATGTGTTTAGTACGTATATTCAAGTTGATTGTTTGCATCAGCCAAAAGTTCTTTCTAAAACTGATATGCGTGATATTAGAACACTGACATTTCATATTTTCAAATTCCATATACATATTTTCACTAATAAACACGTCAACATTCTATATTGTACTGTTCTATTTCAAACTCTCCTCATTGCATTCTGACAGTGTATTTGATTTCATTTTAGTCACCATAATGTTATCTATTCCAAGTACGCCCGCATAAGTATTTTCAGATGTGGGTGAACATGTAGTACTCAGATAAAACATGTTACAGATGTAGGCCTAAACATGTTTAGAGGTAAAATCGGTGGATAAATCGGTGTTTTGCCCCTATGTGTGGAGATGCAGGCGTCCATGTCCTATTCCATCAACAGACAATTTACCATATGAGCGAACGAGAGAGAGAGAGAGAGAGAGAGAGAGAGAGAGAGCATTTTATAAATTATCAAACATTCTAGCAATCTCAATCTAATTATATTGCCAAATATAGTATATTCTTTAAAACATTTTTTTAATTTTTCAAAAATGTGTTTTGGAAGGGTGATCGGCAATCAGGGCATGTTCATTGCAATCTGACCACAATCGGATACAAATGAGATAAATATATACACATGTAAAACACACTATTTTATGCTCATTTTTTGTCTTCGTTAACTATACAATAGTTTGCCAGAATCGTGCGCTACATTGTAACGTTCCTTATGTAAATGTTTTACCTGTGTAATATTTAACCGTGTGTTATAAAATGAAATCAGTCAATTGCAACGAGAAAATTTGGCGTATGAACGACTCCATTAAATGTTACAATGTATAATATTACGAATGCACATAAAATCACTCAAATGGAACCTGAAGGCACAAACTTTTCACTAATGTAATAACATACTTAACAAATACATGTAAATATGTCATTAAGAATATTCATCCCATACACATACAAATGCAAAATTGATAACACAAATTAGAATGTACGCCAAAACCCTAACAGCAAATTCAACAGTTAATGCAGGATCGAATAGATATCATATCATAACAGGAAACACATACGTAGAATTATGTATCTAATTAGCCTCTATAGAAAGAGCCAAGTGATATTCGGATTGTTGCGTCTCGATAAGTAGAACCTCATTGTTACATCTCGAGAAGTAGAATCTCATTGGTACGTCTCGATAAGTAGAATCTCATTGTTACATCTTGAGAAGTAGAATCTCATTGGTACGTCTCGACAAACAGAATATCATTGTTACATCTCGAGAAGTAGACTCTCATTGTTACATCTCAAGAAGTAGACTCTCATTGTTACATCTCGAGAAGTAGAATCTCATTGGTACGTCTCGATAAGTAGAATCTCATTGGTACATCTCGATCAGAAGAATCTCATTGGTACATCTCGAGAAGAAGAATCTCATTGGTGCATCTCGATAAGTAGACTCTCATTGTCACATCTCGTTAATTAGAATCAGTATCAGAATTCAATGAATTTGAGCAGAGAAATGTATATTCATAAATGAAAGCGATGATGTAAGAAAGTTGCAAAGATGGTTTTTATATTACTGATATATGGAAAAAAAAAAGTTGACGTATGTTATATAATTATCTTTCGAAAAGCAACAAGAGACTTGACTGGCCAATTTCGAATCAGCTGTATATTTTAGACAATCAGATATAAGTTCAGTTCTATTGGTGAAATCCAAACTGAAGCACATTAAACTGCGCAATGGTCTTCACCTTTATTTGACTGCCTTTACTGTTTTCAATAATAATAATAATAATAATAATAATAATAATAATAATAATAATAATAATAATAATAATAATAACAATAATAATAATAATAATAATAATAATTTTAATAATAATATGCTTTTGACATTTTTTTTCTTGTCTTCCACCGGCTTAGTCCTATACATTATTATTTCGGGAAGTGGGAGTTTGGCTGGGGATAGAAATGTCAAACCTACAATAGCAAAATTTATTCTTTAATTAATAACCGATTCGCCAACGGATTTAAGAAGTTTAGTACTGTACTTACAAATACAGAAGGTTGTACCGTTAGTCATAGCTAACTAAATGAATTTTAACTCAACATCCCGTCTATGATGGAATTAAACGTACTTGCATAAATTGCTTCATGTTTCTTTCTGAATTGTGTATGTAATGCTGGCGTAGGGGTCGTTTGTTTTCTGGTTGATTTTTTAATACACAAAATCAATTATATTTTGCTTAGACGTATTGAAACAGCTGTATCTAAGATGCTTTCTCACTTTAGCTCGGGACACACGAAACTTAAACTTTATAAAGTCGAATGTAACATGGATTTAGGGAAAACTAAGGAAAATTAAAAGACGACATTCTTGCATTCGTTTGTTATTTCAATTTATAGACCATCAAAATTATAGTGTTTCACTCACCGGCGGATATAGGGTGGTTCTGGTGGTGAATCTAGATAAAATGTCCAGTTGAAATAGTGTAGAAGAAGCAAACACGTGCCAATTGTCAGGAAACCAAATCAAAATCAAATTGCAGATCCGCATTGACGCCTTTGTCATTTACATAGAATATATTTTCCTGAAGCTGTAGTTTGCACAAACCTCTATTGGATGGACGGACACCCGCTTATAAAATATAAATTGGCTGAAACCTATTCCTAAATTTTATTTTATATTTTAGTTAAGTACACATTCCCACAAAGGATAAAGTTTGGTGGCTCTTTGGTTGTTCTTTGCAGATTGGTTTGATTTTGTTAATTTTTTTTTCCACAGAAAGGGATGCCAATGCACTGTACGAGGATGCCGAGGTACACAAACTCAATTTCGAGAGGCTAATCACCAGGTTGAGGAGGGAAAATAAAGAGAAGCGTATTGATTTATCGAAAAGTATCAATGTGAGTACCCAACCCATAATCTGATTTTGAAATCCCCACCCGTCCTGACCTTTCACCTATCCCTAAGCGACAGTTCCATTTTTCCAAAACAATGTGCCGCGCGTATTATCTCAAGTGCCGATATTTCGACATTCGCCTAAAATGGATAGTCAATGAATAAATGGATTCCATTAATGAATTGCATCTCGTTAGATGACTTGTACTTGAAACTTCTGTACAAGACCGATATATATATATATATATATATATATATATATATATATATATATATATATATATATATATATATATATATATATATATATTTAAAGCTTCATTAAGAGTCTAAATAACACACACACACACACACACACACACACACACACAGAGGCACACACATACACACACGATCTATCTTTTATCAACACGCTGTGCATGTTGGAAATCATTCGATATATATTCTACGGATTTCTTGGTTAATTTATCCACTGTGGTCTTGTACGTGAACTGGGGATTTTGTATGAGGGTGTAAACATTCAGTCATGCTCCTTTACGGCAGCGTTTCGTTTTTATTAATGTTGTTGCTTTGTCTTTCTAAATCAACAGTCGCCAAATTTCGCTACTCTTTTCAAAGCAGATCACTTTAAGTTAGGTGTTATGACATTGTGGACTACAACACAATTTACTAACCTCGGAATTTGAAGAGCTCCAACATGCAAAGCTATGAACATCGGAAGCTAAAGATTTGACATCTTCCATTTTCCATAAAACCACACAAACATATCTTTTGCGAAGAACCTAGTTTAAATTACAGTTTAAACATATATTAGACTGACCTTAGGAAGTCACAAAAATAAAAAGTAATTGGGCTTAGTGTTTGGTACTATATTGGTACGCTTAACATACATCCCTTTGAGCTCATCGGCGGAGGGATTGAATCCATATCCGGACGATACATCGCCACAGAACAGAGGCTGTTACTTAGGTCTCACTGGACATTTTGTTTTGGCAAATTTTCGTCCGACGATGACCTATTGCAGAAAAATGGTAATAATATTACATTAAAGATACAAATAAAAAAAAAACTAATGATTTTTTTGTTGAAAGGATGCTTGTAAAATTCTGACTGAGATATTAAAGTTAATTTCTTATGCAACTAGTTGCTTTTATACTGAACCAACACTGCCAACATCCCATCTTTTTACATTCATTTTATACGAGAAAGGGTTATTTTGAATATTTACCTGTGACAATGCAGCTAAAAGAATCAGTATGTGCATTATGCATAAAGTTCACTAGTACTGTAACAAATTAGCATACGTTTCATCACCCCTCAAACATCTAGATTTCTAGATATTTACCACTGTAGCAGAGACATGTAAATACCTAAGTTGGGTGCTCACCAACAAGTCAACCCATTTCCAAGCCTAACTCAAAGTAATTATAAACCACATTACAGACTTAGCTTATGTGTGAACTGAAAAATGCTAGGGTTGTGATAATTAGGCTCATGCCTTCTACCTTAAATATTAGAAAGGTGTCAAAATATGAAACTATCAAGTGAGACCTAAGGAGATACGGCAATGTGCCATATCACTGCTACTACCTAATTCTTTTCATTTCAGTGGAGTGAAAAGGTGATCCGTAGCGTATTTCGAAACAGAAAGCAGGAGCTGTTATCAATGCACAACTGCACTTCTACGGTAAGATTTATCTGCTATATTTTCCAAATAAGTAATGAACAATTAAAATTAGGTATTGAAATTAAACGTACTTTGTTTGTAGATGAAATAATCACTTATGATCTAGTTTCAGTTTAACTTAAAATTTTCCAAGAATTTCTACCTAAGTGCAATATATTAGGTTATTACATGTATTTAGCTTATATGACTTCTGACAATTGGTTGATTTTTGTATGTGATATCGGAATCAGAAAGGATGAAAAACAAAGAATAGAGTTCTTCATGAAATTCGAGGAAACCCCAAAAGTTTCCACGAATGATCAAACAAAGGTTTTCGCAGGAGAATTCAAGATATAGTGACTGTATTTGAATCCATAATACCTAACAGATGCTTAGAAATTAATTTATATTTGAAAATTAATAACCTAAAAGATGTTAATAAATCTAATTTAAGGAAAATGAATATTGGTTTCGGTTTTTTTTCTTCGCTTGTTTGTCTCTTTGTTTTCCAAATCTCTATTTAAGTTTGGGTTAGCCGCTTTATTGTACATAACACATTTTCTCACTTAGAGTGTTATATCGTTTACATTTTATAAGGTCAGATCCAAAGACAGTTTACTCGTTTTATTGTCAGACAGTGACAAATCTCTGCTTCAATTCAATGTTTCTATAATATATGTGAAACTCGTCATACCTTGTGTGCCGCAACATGCCGGAAGTGGACAGTGGCATTAAACACTGGATCTCCGTTTCAGAAGCTTTATTATTCAAATGATACAATCCGAACATGGAAGACAGAAAATGGAGAGTACATGAGTGATCGAGCCTTGAGATTTTAAACTTTAAACTTGTGTTTTTAGTTTTCACACACAACCAATCAAAATTGACGCTTCAAATACAACGTTATTGTGTGATTGGTAGAGACAAAATCACTAGCCGAAACTTAGTGTCAGAAGTTAGGAGCTACACCTATAGCCAGAATTTGATCAACATACGCTTTAAGTTAACACTGTAATACACATGCTGGATTGGTCGAATTAGGTCAAAATCAATTCAATCATATAGCTGGATTGGTCGAATTAGGTCAAAATCAATTCAATCATATAGCTGGATTGGTCGAATTAGGTCAAATTCAATTCAATCATATAGCTGGATTGGTCGAATTAGGTCAAAATCAATTCAATCATATAGCTGGATTCTTAACTTTAATTTAGTCACTGCAGTATGAATTTGTATGCGTGCTTCTTTAGCACTGGTCTTATAACTATTTGCTTTCTTTGTATTGGAAAATGACCATTTCATAAATTCACTGAAAACTCAACGAACACTGCAGAAGTCTCGACTGCCTTTAGATTTCAAAAGGTACGACACTGAATCTCTAATTTAACGCTCATAGGTGACATCTGATTGGCCAAGGTCAAAATCGCAAACAGTCAAATGTGAGAAAGTTCAGTC